>CANJKZ010001008.1:0-600000 GCA_947471745.1 Closterium sp. Naga37s-1
TTCACTGTCTGCACTATTTGCACTGTCCGCACTATTTGCACTGTCTGCACTATTTTCACTGTCTGCACTATTTGCACTGTCCGCACTATTTGCACTGTCTGCACTATTTGCACTGTCCGCACTATTTGCACTGTCTGCACTATTTGCACTGTCTGCACTATTTTCACTGTCCGCACTATTTTGCACTGTCTGCACTATTTGCACTGTCCGCACTATTTGCACTGTCCGCACTATTTGCACTGTCCGCACTATTTGCACTGTCTGCACTATTTGCACTGTCTGCACTATTTGCACTGTCCGCACTATTTGCACTGTCTGCACTATTTGCACTGTCTGCACTATTTGCACTGTCCGCACTATTTGCACTGTCTGCACTATTTTCACTGTCTGCACTATTTTCACTGTCCGCACTATTTGCACTGTCTGCACTATTTTCACTGTCCGCACTATTTGCACTGTCTGCACTATTTGCACTGTCCGCACTATTTGCACTGTCCGCACTATTTGCACTGTCTGCACTATTTGCACTGTCTGCACTATTTGCACTGTCTGCACTATTTGCACTGTCCGCACTATTTGCACTGTCTGCACTATTTGCACTGTCCGCACTATTTGCACTGTCTGCACTATTTGCACTGTCCGCACTATTTGCACTGTCTGCACTATTTGCACTGTCCTGCACTATTTGCACTGTCCGCACTATTTGCACTGTCTGCACTATTTGCACTGTCCGCACTATTTGCACTGTCTGCACTATTTGCACTGTCTGCACTATTTGCACTGTCCGCACTATTTGCACTGTCCGCACTATTTGCACTGTCTGCACTATTTTCACTGTCCGCACTATTTGCACTGTCTGCACTATTTGCACTGTCCGCACTATTTGCACTGTCTGCACTATTTGCACTGTCTGCACTATTTGCACTGTCTGCACTATTTGCACTGTCTGCACTATTTTCACTGTCTGCACTATTTGCACTGTCTGCACTATTTGCACTGTCTGCACTATTGCACTGTCTGCACTATTTGCACTGTCTGCACTATTTGCACTGTCTGCACTATTTCACTGTCTGCACTAATTTGCACTGTCCTGCACTATTTGCACTGTCTGCACTATTTGCACTGTCTACACTATTTGCACTGTCCGCACTATTTGCACTGTCCGCACTATTTGCACTGTCTGCACTATTTTCACTGTCTGCACTATTTTCACTGTCTGCACTATTTCACTGTCCGCACTATTTGCACTGTCTGCACTATTTTCACTGTCCTGCACTATTTCACTGTCCGCACTATTTGCACTGTCTGCCTATTTTCACTGTCCGCACTATTTGCACTGTCTGCACTATTTGCACTGTCCTGCACTATTTTCAACTGTCCTCCATATTTGCACTGTCTGCACTATTGTCACTGTCCGCACTATTTGCACTGTGCCCCCCCCCCCCCCCTGCACTATTTGCACTGTCTGCACTATTTGCAACTGTCTGCACTATTTGCACTGTCTGCACTATTTTTCACTGTCCGCACTATTTGCACTGTCTGCACTATTTGCACTGTCCGCACTATTTGCACTGTCTGCAGCCTGCACTATTTGCACTGTCTGCACTATTTTCACTGTCCGCACTATTTGCACTGTCTGCACTATTTTCACTGTCCGCACTATTTGCACTGTCTGCACTATTTGCACTGTCCGCACTATTTGCACTGTCCGCACTATTTGCACTGTCTGCACTATTTGCACTGTCCGCACTATTTGCACTGTCTGCACTATTTGCACTGTCCGCACTATTTGCACTGTCTGCACTATTTGCACTGTCCGCACTATTTGCACTGTCTGCACTATTTGCACTGTCTGCACTATTTGCACTGTCGCACTATTTGCACTGTCTGCACTATTTGCACTGTCTGCACTATTTGCACTGTCCGCACTATTTGCACTGTCCGCACTATTTGCACTGTCTGCACTATTTGCACTGTCTGCACTATTTTCACTGTCTGCACTATTGCACTGTCCGCACTATTTGCACTGTCTGCACTATTTTCACTGTTTGCACTATTTTCACTGTCCGCACTATTTGCACTGTCTGCACTATTTTCACTGTCTGCACTATTTTCACTGTCTGCACTATTTGCACTGTCCGCACTATTTGCACTGTCTGCACTATTTTCACTGTCTGCACTATTTTCACTGTCCGCACTATTTGCACTGTCTGCACTATTTTCACTGTCCGCACTATTTGCACTGTCTGCACTATTTTCACTGTCCGCACTATTTGCACTGTCTGCACTATTTGCACTGTCCGCACTATTTGCACTGTCCGCACTATTTGCACTGTCTGCACTATTTGCGCTGTCCGCACTATTTTGCACTGTCCGCACTATTTGCACTGTCCGCACTATTTGCACTGTCCGCACTATTTGCACTGTCCGCACTATTGGCACTGTCCGCACTATTTGCACTGTCTGCACTATTTGCACTGTCCGCACTATTTGCACTGTCCGCACTATTTGCACTGTCTGCACTATTTGCACTGTCCGTACTATTTGCACTGTCTGCACTATTTTCACTGTCTGCACTATTTTCACTGTCTGCACTATTTGCACTGTCCGCACTATTTGCACTGTCTGCACTATTTTCACTGTCTGCACTATTTCACTGTCCGCACTATTTGCACTGTCTGCACTATTATTGCACTGTCTGCACTATTTGCACTGTCTGCACTATTTTCACTGTCCGCACTATTTGCACTGTCTGCACTATTTTCACTGTCCGCACTATTTGCACTGTCTGCACTATTTGCACTGTCTGCACTATTTGCACTGTCTGCACTATTTGCACTGTCTGCACTATTTGCACTGTCTGCACTATTTGCACTGTCTGCACTATTTGCACTGTCTGCACTATTTGCACTGTCTGCACTATTCTATTTGCACTGTCTGCACTATTTGCACTGTCTGCACTATTTGCACTGTCTGCACTATTTGCACTGTCTGCACTATTTGCACTGTCTGCACTATTTGCACTGTCTGCACTATTGCACTGTCTGCACTATTTGCACTGTCTGCACTATTTGCACTGTCCGCACTATTTGCACTGTCCGCACTATTTGCACTGTCTGCACTATTTGCACTGTCCTCACTATTTGCACTATCTGCACTATTTGCACTGTCTGCACTATTTGCACTGTCTGCAACTATTTGCACTGTCTGCACTATTTTCACTGTCTGCACTATTTGCACTGTCTGCACTATTTGCACTGTCTGCACTATTTGCACTGTCTGCACTATTTGCACTGTCTGCACTATTTGCACTGTCTGCACTATTTGCACTGTCTGCACTATTTGCACTGTCTGCACTATTTGCACTGTCTGCACTATTTGCACTGTCTGACTGTCTACACTATTTGCACTGTCCGCACTATTTGCACTGTCCGCACTATTTGCACTGTCTGCACTATTTTCACTGTCTGCACTATTTTCACTGTCTGCACTATTTTCACTGTCCGCACTATTTGCACTGTCTGCACTATTTTCACTGTCTGCACTATTTTCACTGTCCGCACTATTTGCACTGTCTGCACTATTTTCACTGTCCGCACAATTTGCACTGTCTGCACTATTTGCACTGTCCGCACTATTTGCACTGTCCGCACTATTTGCACTGTCTGCACTATTTGCACTGTCCGCACTATTTGCACTGTCCGCACTATTTGCACTGTCCGCACTATTTGCACTGTCCGCACTATTTTGCACTGTCCGCACTATTTGCACTGTCTGCACTATTTGCACTGTCCGCACTATTTGCACTGTCCGCACTATTTGCACTGTCCTGCACTATTTTCACTGTCCGCACTATTTGCACTGTCTGCACTATTTGCACTGTCCGCACTATTTGCACTGTCTGCACTATTTGCACTGTCTGCACTATTTGCACTGTCCGCACTATTTGCACTGTCCGCACTATTTGCACTGTCTGCACTATTTTCACTGTCCGCACTATTTGCACTGTCTGCACTATTTGCACTGTCCGCACTATTTGCACTATCTGCACTATTTGCACTGTCTGCACTATTTGCACTGTCTGCACTATTTGCACTGTCTGCACTATTTTCACTGTCTGCACTATTTGCACTGTCTGCACTATTTGCACTGTCTGCACTATTTGCACTGTCTGCACTATTTGCACTGTCTGCACTATTTGCACTGTCTGCACTATTTGCACTGTCTGCACTATTTGCACTGTCTGCACTATTTGCACTGTCCGCACTATTTGCACTGTCTGCACTATTTGCACTGTCTACACTATTTGCACTGTCCGCACTATTTGCACTGTCCGCACTATTTGCACTGTCTGCACTATTTCACTGTCTGCACTATTTTCACTGTCTGCACTATTTTCACTGTCCGCACTATTTGCACTGTCTGCACTATTTTCACTGTCTGCACTATTTTCACTGTCCGCACTATTTGCACTGTCTGCACTATTTTCACTGTCCGCACTATTTGCACTGTCTGCACTATTTGCACTGTCTGCACTATTTTCACTGTCCGCACTATTTGCACTGTCTGCACTATTTGCACTGTCCGCACTATTTGCACTGTCTGCACTATTTGCACTGTCTGCACTATTTGCACTGTCTGCACTATTTGCACTGTTTGCACTATTTTCACTGTCCGCACTATTTTCACTGTCTGCACTATTTTCACTGTCCGCACTATTTGCACTGTCTGCACTATTTTCACTGTCCGCAACTATTTTCACTGTCCGCACTATTTGCACTGTCTGCACTATTTTCACTGTCCGCACTATTTGCACTGTCTGCACTATTTGCACTGTCCGCACTATTTGCATTGTCCGCACTATTTGCACTGTCTGCACTATTTGCACTGTCCGCACTATTTGCACTGTCCGCACTATTTGCACTGTCCGCACTATTTGCACTGTCCGCACTATTTGCACTGTCCGCACTATTTGCACTGTCTGCACTATTTGCACTGTCTGCACTATTTGCACTGTTCGCACTATTTGCAACTGTCTGCACTATTTGCACTGTCTGCACTATTTGCACTGTCCGCACTATTTTCACTGTCCGCACTATTTGCACTGTCTGCACTATTTTCACTGTCTGCACTATTTTCACTGTCTGCACTATTTGCACTGTCCGCACTATTTGCACTGTCTGCACTATTTTCACTGTTTGCACTATTTTCACTGTCCGCACTATTTGCACTGTCTGCACTATTTTCACTGTCTGCACTATTTTCACTGTCTGCACTATTTGCACTGTCCGCACTATTTGCACTGTCTGCACTATTTCACTGTCTGCACTATTTTCACTGTCCGCACTATTTGCACTGTCTGCACTATTTTCACTGTCCGCACTATTTGCACTGTCTGCACTATTTTCACTGTCCGCACTATTTGCACTGTCTGCACTATTTGCACTGTCCGCACTATTTGCACTGTCCGCACTATTTGCACTGTCTGCACTATTTGCGCTGTCCGCACTATTTGCACTGTCCGCACTATTTGCACTGTCCGCACTATTTGCACTGTCCGCACTATTTGCACTGTCCGCACTATTGGCACTGTCCGCACTATTTGCACTGTCTGCACTATTTGCACTGTCCGCACTATTTGCACTGTCCGCACTATTTGCACTGTCTGCACTATTTGCACTGTCCGTACTATTTGCACTGTCTGCACTATTTTCACTGTCTGCACTATTTTCACTGTCTGCACTATTTGCACTGTCCGCACTATTTGCACTGTCTGCACTATTTTCACTGTCTGCACTATTTTCACTGTCCGCACTATTTGCACTGTCTGCACTATTTTCACTGTCCGCACAATTTGCACTGTCTGCACTATTTGCACTGTCTGCACTATTTTCACTGTCCGCACTATTTGCACTGTCTGCACTATTTTCACTGTCCGCACTATTTGCACTGGTCTGCACTATTTGCACTGTCCGCACTATTTGCACTGTCTGCACTATTTGCACTGTCTGCACTATTTGCACTGTCTGCACTATTGCACTGTCTGCACTATTTGTACTGTCTGCACTATTTGCACTGTCTCACTAGTTGCACTGTCTGCACTATTTGCACTGTCCTGCACTATTTGCACTGTCTGCACTATTTGCACTGTCTGCACTATTTGCACTGTCTGCACTATTTGCACTGTACTGCACTATTTGCACTGTCTGCACTATTTGCACTGTCTGCACTATTTGCACTGTCTGCACTATTGCACTGTCCGCACTATTTGCACTGTCCGCACTATTTGCACTGTCTGCACTATTTGCAACTGTCCGCACTATTTGCAACTATCTGCACTATTTGCACTGTCTGCACTATTTGCACTGTCTGCACTATTTGCACTGTCTGCCTATTTTCACTGTCTGCACTATTTGCACTGTCTGCACTATTTGCACTGTCTGCACTATTTGCACTGTCTGCACTATTTGCACTGTCTGCAACTATTTGCACTGTCTGCACTATTTGCACTGTCTGCACTATTTGCACTGTCTGCACTATTTGCACTGTCCGCACTATTTGCACTGTCTGCACTATTTGCACTGTCTACACTATTTGCACTGTCCGCACTATTTGCACTGTCTGCACTATTTGCACTGTCTGCACTATTTTCACTGTCTGCACTATTTTCACTGTCTGCACTATTTTCACTGTCCGCACTATTTGCACTGTCTGCACTATTTTCACTGTCTGCACTATTTTCACTGTCCGCACTATTTGCACTGTCTGCACTATTTTCACTGTCCGCACTATTTGCACTGTCTGCACTATTTGCACTGTCTGCACTATTTTCACTGTCCGCACTATTTGCACTGTCTGCACTATTTGCACTGTCTGCACTATTTGCACTGTCTGCACTATTTGCACTGTCTGCACTATTTGCACTGTCTGCACTATTTGCACTGTTTGCACTATTTTCACTGTCCGCACTATTTTCACTGTCTGCACTATTTTCACTGTCCGCACTATTTGCACTGTCTGCACTATTTTCACTGTCCGCACTATTTTCACTGTCCGCACTATTTGCACTGTCTGCACTATTTTCACTGTCCGCACTATTTGCACTGTCTGCACTATTTGCACTGTCCGCACTATTTGCATTGTCCGCACTATTTGCACTGTCTGCACTATTTGCACTGTCCGCACTATTTACACTGTCCGCACTATTTGCACTGTCCGCACTATTTGCACTGTCCGCACTATTTGCACTGTCCGCACTTTTTGCACTGTTTGCACTATTTGCACTGTCTGCACTATTTGCACTGTTCGCACTATTTGCACTGTCTGCACTATTTGCACTGTCTGCACTATTTGCACTGTCCGCACTATTTTCACTGTCCGCACTATTTGCACTGTCTGCACTATTTTCACTGTCTGCACTATTTTTACTGTCTGCACTATTTGCACTGTCCGCACTATTTGCACTGTCTGCACTATTTTCACTGTTTGCACTATTTTCACTGTCCGCACTATTTGCACTGTCTGCACTATTTTCACTGTCTGCACTATTTTCACTGTCTGCACTATTTGCACTGTCCGCACTATTTGCACTGTCTGCACTATTTTCACTGTCTGCACTATTTTCACTGTCCGTACTATTTGCACTGTCTGCACTATTTTCACTGTCCGCACTATTTGCACTGTCTGCACTATTTTCACTGTCCGCACTATTTGCACTGTCTGCACTATTTGCACTGTCCGCACTATTTGCACTGTCCGCACTATTTGCACTGTCTGCACTATTTGCGCTGTCCGCACTATTTGCACTGTCCGCACTATTTGCACTGTCCGCACTATTTGCACTGTCCGCACTATTTGCACTGTCCGCACTATTTGCACTGTCCGCACTATTTACACTGTCTGCACTATTTGCACTGTCCGCACTATTTGCACTGTCCGCACTATTTGCACTGTCTGCACTATTTGCACTGTCCGCACTATTTGCACTGTCTGCACTATTTTCACTGTCTGCACTATTTTCACTGTCTGCACTATTTGCACTGTCCGCACTATTTGCACTGTCTGCACTATTTTCACTGTCTGCACTATTTTCACTGTCCGCACTATTTGCACTGTCTGCACTATTTTCACTGTCCGCACTATTTGCACTGTCTGCACTATTTGCACTGTCTGCACTATTTTCACTGTCCGCACTATTTGCACTGTCTGCACTATTTTCACTGTCCGCACTATTTGCACTGTCTGCACTATTTGCACTGTCCGCACTATTTGCACTGTCTGCACTATTTGCACTGTCTGCACTATTTGCACTGTCTGCACTATTTGCACTGTCTGCACTACTTGCACTGTCTGCACTATTTGCACTGTCCGCACTATTTGCACTATCTGCACTATTTTCACTGTCTGCACTATTTTCACTGTCCGCACTATTTGCACTGTCTGCACTATTTTCACTGTCCGCACAATTTGCACTGTCTGCACTATTTGCACTGTCTGCACTATTTTCACTGTCCGCACTATTTGCACTGTCTGCACTATTTTCACTGTCCGCACTATTTGCACTGTCTGCACTATTTGCACTGTCCGCACTATTTGCACTGTCTGCACTATTTGCACTGTCTGCATTATTTGCACTGTCTGCACTATTTGCACTGTCCGCACTATTTGCACTGTCCGCACTATTTGCACTGTCTGCACTATTTGCACTGTCCGCACTATTTGCACTATCTGCACTATTTGCACTGTCTGCACTATTTGCACTGTCTGCACTATTTGCACTGTCTGCACTATTTTCACTGTCTGCACTATTTGCACTGTCTGCACTATTTGCACTGTCTGCACTATTTGCACTGTCTGCACTATTTGCACTGTCTGCACTATTTGCACTGTCTGCACTATTTGCACTGTCTGCACTATTTGCACTGTCTGCACTATTTGCACTGTCTGCACTATTTGCACTGTCTGCACTATTTGCACTGTCCGCACTATTTGCACTGTCTGCACTATTTGCACTGTCTACACTATTTGCACTGTCCGCACTATTTGCACTGTCCGCACTATTTGCACTGTCTGCACTATTTTCACTGTCTGCACTATTTTCACTGTCTGCACTATTTTCACTGTCCGCACTATTTGCACTGTCTGCACTATTTTCACTGTCTGCACTATTTTCACTGTCCGCACTATTTGCACTGTCTGCACTATTTTCACTGTCCGCACTATTTGCACTGTCTGCACTATTTGCACTGTCTGCACTATTTTCACTGTCCGCACTATTTGCACTGTCTGCACTATTTGCACTGTCCGCACTATTTGCACTGTCTGCACTATTTGCACTGTCTGCACTATTTGCACTGTCTGCACTATTTGCACTGTTTGCACTATTTTTACTGTCCGCACTATTTTCACTGTCTGCACTATTTTCACTGTCCGCACTATTTGCACTGTCTGCACTATTTTCACTGTCCGCACTATTTTCACTGTCCGCACTATTTGCACTGTCTGCACTATTTTCACTGTCCGCACTATTTGCACTGTCTGCACTATTTGCACTGTCCGCACTATTTGCATTGTCCGCACTATTTGCACTGTCTGCACTATTTGCACTGTCCGCACTATTTGCACTGTCCGCACTATTTGCATTGTCCGCACTATTTGCACTGTCCGCACTATTTGCACTGTCCGCACTATTTGCACTGTCTGCACTATTTGCACTGTCTGCACTATTTGCACTGTTCGCACTATTTGCACTGTCTGCACTATTTGCACTGTCTGCACTATTTGCACTGTCCGCACTATTTTCACTGTCCGCACTATTTGCACTGTCTGCACTATTTTCACTGTCTGCACTATTTTCACTGTCTGCACTATTTGCACTGTCCGCACTATTTGCACTGTCTGCACTATTTTCACTGTTTGCACTATTTTCACTGTCCGCACTATTTGCACTGTCTGCACTATTTTCACTGTCTGCACTATTTTCACTGTCTGCACTATTTGCACTGTCTGCACTATTTTCACTGTCCGCACTATTTGCACTGTCTGCACTATTTTCACTGTCCGCACTATTTGCACTGTCTGCACTATTTGCACTGTCCGCACTATTTGCACTGTCTGCACTATTTGCACTGTCTGCACTATTTGCACTGTCTGCACTATTTGCACTGTCTGCACTATTTGTACTGTCTGCACTATTTGCACTGTCTGCACTATTTGCACTGTCTGCACTATTTGCACTGTCTGCACTATTTGCACTGTCTGCACTATTTGCACTGTCTGCACTATTTGCACTGTCTGCACTATTTGCACTGTCTGCACTATTTGCACTGTCTGCACTATTTGCACTGTCTGCACTATTTGCACTGTCTGCACTATTTGCACTGTCCGCACTATTTGCACTGTCCGCACTATTTGCACTGTCTGCACTATTTGCACTGTCCGCACTATTTGCACTATCTGCACTATTTGCACTGTCTGCACTATTTGCACTGTCTGCACTATTTGCACTGTCTGCACTATTTTCACTGTCTGCACTATTTGCACTGTCTGCACTATTTGCACTGTCTGCACTATTTGCACTGTCTGCACTATTTGCACTGTCTGCACTATTTGCACTGTCTGCACTATTTGCACTGTCTGCACTATTTGCACTGTCTGCACTATTTGCACTGTCCGCACTATTTGCACTGTCTGCACTATTTGCACTGTCTACACTATTTGCACTGTCCGCACTATTTGCACTGTCCGCACTATTTGCACTGTCTGCACTATTTTCACTGTCTGCACTATTTTCACTGTCTGCACTATTTTCACTGTCCGCACTATTTGCACTGTCTGCACTATTTTCACTGTCTGCACTATTTTCACTGTCCGCACTATTTGCACTGTCTGCACTATTTTCACTGTCCGCACTATTTGCACTGTCTGCACTATTTGCACTGTCTGCACTATTTTCACTGTCCGCACTATTTGCACTGTCTGCACTATTTGCACTGTCTGCACTATTTGCACTGTCTGCACTATTTGCACTGTCTGCACTATTTGCACTGTCTGCACTATTTGCACTGTTTGCACTATTTTCACTGTCCGCACTATTTTCACTGTCTGCACTATTTTCACTGTCCGCACTATTTGCACTGTCTGCACTATTTTCACTGTCCGCACTATTTTCACTGTCCGCACTATTTGCACTGTCTGCACTATTTTCACTGTCCGCACTATTTGCACTGTCTGCACTATTTGCACTGTCCGCACTATTTGCATTGTCCGCACTATTTGCACTGTCTGCACTATTTGCACTGTCCGCACTATTTGCACTGTCCGCACTATTTGCACTGTCCGCACTATTTGCACTGTCCGCACTATTTGCACTGTCCGCACTTTTTGCACTGTCTGCACTATTTGCACTGTCTGCACTATTTGCACTGTCTGCACTATTTGCACTGTCCGCACTATTTTCACTGTCCGCACTATTTGCACTGTCTGCACTATTTTCACTGTCTGCACTATTTTTACTGTCTGCACTATTTGCACTGTCCGCACTATTTGCACTGTCTGCACTATTTTCACTGTTTGCACTATTTTCACTGTCCGCACTATTTGCACTGTCTGCACTATTTGCACTGTCTGCACTATTTGCACTGTCCGCACTATTTTCACTGTCCGCACTATTTGCACTGTCTGCACTATTTTCACTGTCTGCACTATTTTTACTGTCTGCACTATTTGCACTGTCCGCACTATTTGCACTGTCTGCACTATTTTCACTGTTTGCACTATTTTCACTGTCCGCACTATTTGCACTGTCTGCACTATTTTCACTGTCTGCACTATTTTCACTGTCTGCACTATTTGCACTGTCCGCACTATTTGCACTGTCTGCACTATTTTCACTGTCTGCACTATTTTCACTGTCCGTACTATTTGCACTGTCTGCACTATTTTCACTGTCCGCACTATTTGCACTGTCTGCACTATTTTCACTGTCCGCACTATTTGCACTGTCTGCACTATTTGCACTGTCCGCACTATTTGCACTGTCCGCACTATTTGCACTGTCTGCACTATTTGCGCTGTCCGCACTATTTGCACTGTCCGCACTATTTGCACTGTCCGCACTATTTGCACTGTCCGCACTATTTGCACTGTCCGCACTATTTGCACTGTCCGCACTATTTGCACTGTCTGCACTATTTGCACTGTCCGCACTATTTGCACTGTCCGCACTATTTGCACTGTCTGCACTATTTGCACTGTCCGCACTATTTGCACTGTCTGCACTATTTTCACTGTCTGCACTATTTTCACTGTCTGCACTATTTGCACTGTCCGCACTATTTGCACTGTCTGCACTATTTTCACTGTCTGCACTATTTCACTGTCCGCACTATTTGCACTGTCTGCACTATTTTCACTGTCCGCACTATTTGCACTGTCTGCACTATTTGCACTGTCTGCACTATTTTCACTGTCCGCACTATTTGCACTGTCTGCACTATTTTCACTGTCTGCACTATTTGCACTGTCTGCACTATTTGCACTGTCCGCACTATTTGCACTGTCTGCACTATTTGCACTGTCTGCACTATTTGCACTGTCTGCACTATTTGCACTGTCTGCACTACTTGCACTGTCTGCACTATTTGCACTGTCCGCACTATTTGCACTATCTGCACTATTTTCACAGTCTGCACTATTTTCACTGTCCGCACTATTTGCACTGTCTGCACTATTTTCACTGTCCGCACAATTTGCACTGTCTGCACTATTTGCACTGTCTGCACTATTTTCACTGTCCGCACTATTTGCACTGTCTGCACTATTTTCACTGTCCGCACTATTTGCACTGTCTGCACTATTTGCACTGTCGCACTATTTGCACTGTCTGCACTATTTGCACTGTCTGCACTATTTGCACTGTCCTGCACTATTTGCACTGTCCGCACTATTTGCACTGTCCGCACTATTTGCACTGTCTGCACTATTTGCACTGTCCGCACTATTTGCACTATCTGCACTATTTGCACTGTCTGCACTATTTGCACTGTCTGCACTATTTGCACTGTCTGCACTATTTTCACTGTCTGCACTATTTGCACTGTCTGCACTATTTGCACTGTCTGCACTATTTGCACTGTCTGCACTATTTGCACTGTCTGCACTATTTGCACTGTCTGCACTATTTGCACTGTCTGCACTATTTGCACTGTCTGCACTATTTGCACTGTCTGCACTATTTGCACTGTCTGCACTATTTGCACTGTCTGCACTATTTGCACTGTCCGCACTATTTGCACTGTCTGCACTATTTGCACTGTCTACACTATTTGCACTGTCCGCACTATTTGCACTGTCCGCACTATTTGCACTGTCTGCACTATTTTCACTGTCTGCACTATTTTCACTGTCTGCACTATTTTCACTGTCCGCACTATTTGCACTGTCTGCACTATTTTCACTGTCTGCACTATTTTCACTGTCCGCACTATTTGCACTGTCTGCACTATTTTCACTGTCCGCACTATTTGCACTGTCTGCACTATTTGCACTGTCTGCACTATTTTCACTGTCCGCACTATTTGCACTGTCTGCACTATTTGCACTGTCCGCACTATTTGCACTGTCTGCACTATTTGCACTGTCTGCACTATTTGCACTGTCTGCACTATTTGCACTGTTTGCACTATTTTCACTGTCCGCACTATTTTCACTGTCTGCACTATTTTCACTGTCCGCACTATTTGCACTGTCTGCACTATTTTCACTGTCCGCACTATTTTCACTGTCCGCACTATTTGCACTGTCTGCACTATTTTCACTGTCCGCACTATTTGCACTGTCTGCACTATTTGCACTGTCCGCACTATTTGCATTGTCCGCACTATTTGCACTGTCTGCACTATTTGCACTGTCCGCACTATTTGCACTGTCCGCACTATTTGCATTGTCCGCACTATTTGCACTGTCCGCACTATTTGCACTGTCCGCACTATTTGCACTGTCTGCACTATTTGCACTGTCTGCACTATTTGCACTGTTCGCACTATTTGCACTGTCTGCACTATTTGCACTGTCTGCACTATTTGCACTGTCCGCACTATTTTCACTGTCCGCACTATTTGCACTGTCTGCACTATTTTCACTGTCTGCACTATTTTCACTGTCTGCACTATTTGCACTGTCCGCACTATTTGCACTGTCTGCACTATTTTCACTGTTTGCACTATTTTCACTGTCCGCACTATTTGCACTGTCTGCACTATTTTCACTGTCTGCACTATTTTCACTGTCTGCACTATTTGCACTGTCCGCACTATTTGCACTGTCTGCACTATTTTCACTGTCTGCACTATTTTCACTGTCCGCACTATTTGCACTGTCTGCACTATTTTCACTGTCCGCACTATTTGCACTGTCTGCACTATTTTCACTGTCCGCACTATTTGCACTGTCTGCACTTTTTGCACTGTCCGCACTATTTGCACTGTCCGCACTATTTGCACTGTCTGCACTATTTGCGCTGTCCGCACTATTTGCACTGTCCGCACTATTTGCACTGTCCGCACTATTTGCACTGTCCGCACTATTTGCACTGTCCGCACTATTTGCACTGTCCGCACTATTTGCACTGTCTGCACTATTTGCACTGTCCGCACTATTTGCACTGTCCGCACTATTTGCACTGTCTGCACTATTTGCACTGTCCGTACTATTTGCACTGTCTGCACTATTTTCACTGTCTGCACTATTTTCACTGTCTGCACTATTTGCACTGTCCGCACTATTTGCACTGTCTGCACTATTTTCACTGTCTGCACTATTTTCACTGTCCGCACTATTTGCACTGTCTGCACTATTTTCACTGTCCGCACTATTTGCACTGTCTGCACTATTTGCACTGTCTGCACTATTTTCACTGTCCGCAGTATTTGCACTGTCTGCACTATTTTCACTGTCCGCACTATTTGCACTGTCTGCACTATTTGCACTGTCCGCACTATTTGCACTGTCTGCACTATTTGCACTGTCTGCACTATTTGCACTGTCTGCACTATTTGCACTGTCTGCACTACTTGCACTGTCTGCACTATTTGCACTGTCCGCACTATTTGCACTGTCTGCACTATTTTCACTGTCTGCACTATTTTCACTGTCCGCACTATTTGCACTGTCTGCACTATTTTCACTGTCCGTACAATTTGCACTGTCTGCACTATTTGCAGTGTCTGCACTATTTTCACTGTCCGCACTATTTGCACTGTCTGCACTATTTTCACTGTCCGCACTATTTGCACTGTCTGCACTATTTGCACTGTCCGCACTATTTGCACTGTCTCCACTATTTGCACTGTCTGCACTATTTGCACTGTCTGCACTATTTGCACTGTCTGCACTATTTGTACTGTCTGCACTATTTGCACTGTCTGCACTATTTGCACTGTCTGCACTATTTGCACTATCTGCACTATTTGCACTGTCTGCACTATTTGCACTGTCTGCACTATTTGCACTGTCTGCACTATTTGCACTGTCTGCACTATTTGCACTGTCTGCACTATTTGCACTGTCTGCACTATTTGCACTGTCTGCACTATTTGCACTGTCCGCACTATTTGCACTGTCCGCACTATTTGCACTGTCTGCACTATTTGCACTGTCCGCACTATTTGCACTATCTGCACTATTTGCACTGTCTGCACTATTTGCACTGTCTGCACTATTTGCACTGTCTGCACTATTTTCACTGTCTGCACTATTTGCACTGTCTGCACTATTTGCACTGTCTGCACTATTTGCACTGTCTGCACTATTTGCACTGTCTGCACTATTTGCACTGTCTGCACTATTTGCACTGTCTGCACTATTTGCACTGTCTGCACTAATTTGCACTGTCCGCACTATTTGCACTGTCTGCACTATTTGCACTGTCTACACTATTTGCACTGTCCGCACTATTTGCACTGTCTGCACTATTTTCACTGTCTGCACTATTTTCACTGTCCGCACTATTTGCACTGTCTGCACTATTTTCACTGTCTGCACTATTTTCACTGTCCGCACTATTTGCACTGTCTGCACTATTTTCACTGTCCGCACTATTTGCACTGTCTGCACTATTTGCACTGTCTGCACTATTTTCACTGTCCGCACTATTTGCACTGTCTGCACTATTTGCACTGTCTGCACTATTTGCACTGTCTGCACTATTTGCACTGTCTGCACTATTTGCACTGTCTGCACTATTTGCACTGTTTGCACTATTTTCACTGTCCGCACTATTTTCACTGTCTGCACTATTTTCACTGTCCGCACTATTTGCACTGTCTGCACTATTTCCACTGTCCGCACTATTTTCACTGTCCGCACTATTTGCACTGTCTGCACTATTTTCACTGTCCGCACTATTTGCACTGTCTGCACTATTTGCACTGTCCGCACTATTTGCATTGTCCGCACTATTTGCACTGTCTGCACTATTTGCACTGTCCGCACTATTTGCACTGTCCGCACTATTTGCACTGTCCGCACTATTTGCACTGTCCGCACTATTTGCACTGTTCGCACTATTTGCACTGTCTGCACTATTTGCACTGTCTGCACTATTTGCACTGTTCGCACTATTTGCACTGTCTGCACTATTTGCACTGTCTGCACTATTTGCACTGTCCGCACTATTTTCACTGTCCGCACTATTTGCACTGTCTGCACTATTTTCACTGTTCTGCACTATTTTTACTGTCTGCACTATTTGCACTGTCCGCACTATTGCACTGTCTGCACTATTTTTCCACTGTTTGCACTATTTTCCACTGTCCGCACTATTTGCACTGTCTGCACTATTTTCACTGTCTGCACTATTTTCACTGTCTGCACTATTTGCACTGTCCGCACTATTTGCACTGTCTGCACTATTTTCATTGTCTGCACTATTTTCACTGTCCGTACTATTTGCACTGTCTGCACTATTTTCACTGTCCGCACTATTTGCACTGTCTGCACTATTTTCACTGTCCGCACTATTTGCACTGTCTGCACTATTTGCACTGTCCGCACTATTTGCACTGTCCGCACTATTTGCACTGTCTGCACTATTTGCGCTGTCCGCACTATTTGCACTGTCCGCACTATTTGCACTGTCCGCACTATTTGCACTGTCCGCACTATTTGCACTGTCCGCACTATTTGCACTGTCCGCACTATTTGCACTGTCTGCACTATTTGCACTGTCCGCACTATTTGCACTGTCCGCACTATTTGCACTGTCTGCACTATTTGCACTGTCCGCACTATTTGCACTGTCTGCACTATTTTCACTGTCTGCACTATTTTCACTGTCTGCACTATTTGCACTGTCCGCACTATTTGCACTGTCTGCACTATTTTCACTGTCTGCACTATTTTCACTGTCCGCACTATTTGCACTGTCTGCACTATTTTCACTGTCCGCACTATTTGCACTGTCTGCACTATTTGCACTGTCTGCACTATTTTCACTGTCCGCACTATTTGCACTGTCTGCACTATTTTCACTGTCCGCACTATTTGCACTGTCTGCACTATTTGCACTGTCCGCACTATTTGCACTGTCTGCACTATTTGCACTGTCTGCACTATTTGCACTGTCTGCACTATTGCACTGTCTGCACTACTTGCACTGTCTGCACTATTTGCACTGTCCGCACTATTTGCACTGTCTGCACTATTTTCACTGTCTGCACTATTTTCACTGTCCGCACTATTTGCACTGTCTGCACTATTTTCACTGTCCGCACAATTTGCACTGTCTGCACTATTTGCACTGTCTGCACTATTTCACTGTCCGCACTATTGCACTGTCTGCACTATTTTCACTGTCCGCACTATTTGCACTGTCTGCACTATTTGCACTGTCCGCACTATTTGCACTGTCTGCACTATTTGCACTGTCTGCACTATTTGCACTGTCTGCACTATTTGCACTGTCTGCACTATTTGCACTGTCTGCACTATTTGCACTGTCTGCACTATTTGCACTGTCTGCACTATTTGCACTGTCTGCACTATTTGCACTGTCTGCACTATTTGCACTGTCTGCACTATTTGCACTGTCTGCACTATTTGCACTGTCTGCACTATTTGCACTGTCTGCACTATTTGCACTGTCCTGCACTATTTGCACTGTCTGCACTATTTGCAACTGTCTGCACTATTTGCACTGTCCGCACTATTTGCACTGTCCGCACTATTTGCACTGTCTGCACTATTTTCACTGTCTGCACTATTTTCACTGTCTGCACTATTTGCACTGTCCGCACTATTTGCACTGTCTGCAATATTTTCACTGTCTGCACTATTTTCACTGTCCGCACTATTTGCACTGTCTGCACTATTTTCACTGTCCGCACTATTTGCAATGTCTGCACTATTTGCACTGTCTGCACTATTTTCACTGTCCGCACTATTTGCACTGTCTGCACTATTTTCACTGTCCCCACTATTTGCACTGTCTGCACTATTTGCACTGTCTGCACTATTTGCACTGTCTGCACTATTTTCACTGTCCGCACTATTTGCACTGTCTGCACTATTTTCACTGTCCGCACTATTTGCACTGTCTGCACTATTTTCACTGTCCGCACTATTTGCACTGTCTGCACTATTTGCACTGTCCGCACTATTTGCACTGTCTGCACTATTTGCACTGTCTGCACTATTTGCACTGTCTGCACTATTTGCACTGTCTGCACTATTTGTACTGTCTGCACTATTTGCACTGTCTGCACTATTTGCACTGTCTGCACTATTTGCACTGTCTGCACTATTTGCACTGTCTGCACTATTTGCACTGTCTGCACTATTTGCACTGTCTGCACTATTTGCACTGTCTGCACTATTTGCACTGTCTGCACTATTTTCACTGTCTGCACTATTTGCACTGTCTGCACTATTTGCACTGTCCGCACTATTTGCACTGTCCGCACTATTTGCACTGTCTGCACTATTTGCACTGTCCGCACTATTTGCACTATCTGCACTATTTGCACTGTCTGCACTATTTGCACTGTCTGCACTATTTGCACTGTCTGCACTATTTTCACTGTCTGCACTATTTGCACTGTCTGCACTATTTGCACTGTCTGCACTATTTGCACTGTCTGCACTATTTGCACTGTCTGCACTATTTGCACTGTCTGCACTATTTGCACTGTCTGCACTATTTGCACTGTCTGCACTATTTGCACTGTCCGCACTATTTGCACTGTCTGCACTATTTGCACTGTCTACACTATTTGCACTGTCCGCACTATTTGCACTGTCCGCACAATTTGCACTGTCTGCACTATTTTCACTGTCTGCACTATTTTCACTGTCTGCACTATTTTCACTGTCCGCACTATTTGCACTGTCTGCACTATTTTCACTGTCTGCACTATTTTCACTGTCCGCACTATTTGCACTGTCTGCACTATTTTCACTGTCCGCACTATTTGCACTGTCTGCACTATTTGCACTGTCTGCACTATTTTCACTGTCTGCACTATTTTCACTGTCCGCACTATTTGCACTGTCTGCACTATTTTCACTGTCCGCACTATTTGCACTGTCTGCACTATTTGCACTGTCTGCACTATTTTCACTGTCCGCACTATTTGCACTGTCTGCACTATTTTCACTGTCTGCACTATTTGCACTGTCTGCACTATTTGCACTGTCTGCACTATTTGCACTGTCTGCACTATTTGCACTGTCCGCACTATTTGCACTGTCCGCACTATTTGCACTGTCTGCACTATTTGCACTGTCCGCACTATTTGCACTATCTGCACTATTTGCACTGTCTGCACTATTTGCACTGTCTGCACTATTTGCACTGTCTGCACTATTTTCACTGTCTGCACTATTTGCACTGTCCGCACTATTTGCACTGTCCGCACTATTTGCACTGTCCGCACTATTTGCACTGTCTGCACTATTTGCACTGTCTGCACTATTTGCACTGTTCGCACTATTTGCACTGTCTGCACTATTTGCACTGTCTGCACTATTTGCACTGTCCGCACTATTTTCACTGTCCGCACTATTTGCACTGTCTGCACTATTTTCACTGTCTGCACTATTTTCACTGTCTGCACTATTTGCACTGTCCGCACTATTTGCACTGTCTGCACTATTTTCACTGTTTGCACTATTTTCACTGTCCGCACTATTTGCACTGTCTGCACTATTTTCACTGTCTGCACTATTTTCACTGTCTGCACTATTTGCACTGTCCGCACTATTTGCACTGTCTGCACTATTTTCACTGTCTGCACTATTTTCACTGTCCGTACTATTTGCACTGTCTGCACTATTTTCACTGTCCGCACTATTTGCACTGTCTGCACTATTTTCAATGTCCGCACTATTTGCACTGTCTGCACTATTTGCACTGTCCGCACTATTTGCACTGTCCGCACTATTTGCACTGTCTGCACTATTTGCGCTGTCCGCACTATTTGCACTGTCCGCACTATTTGCACTGTCCGCACTATTTGCACTGTCCGCACTATTTGCACTGTGCGCACTATTTGCACTGTCCGCACTATTTGCACTGTCTGCACTATTTGCACTGTCCGCACTATTTGCACTGTCCGCACTATTTGCACTGTCTGCACTATTTGCACTGTCCGCACTATTTGCACTGTCTGCACTATTTTCACTGTCTGCACTATTTTCACTGTCTGCACTATTTGCACTGTCCGCACTATTTGCACTGTCTGCACTATTTTCACATGTCTGCACTATTTTCACTGTCCGCACTATTTGCACTGTCTGCACTATTTTCACTGTCCGCACTATTTGCACTGTCTGCACTATTTGCACTGTCTGCACTATTTTCACTGTCCGCACTATTTGCACTTTCTGCACTATTTCTACTGTCCGCACTATTTGCACTGTCTGCACTATTTGCACTGTCCGCACTATTTGCACTGTCTGCACTATTTGCACTGTCTGCACTATTTGCACTGTCTGCACTATTTGCACTGTCTGCACTACTTGCACTGTCTGCACTATTTGCACTGTCCGCACTATTGCACTATCTGCACTATTTCACTGTCTGCACTATTTTCACTGTCCGCACTATTTGCACTGTCTGCACTATTTTCACTGTCCGCACAATTTGCACTGTCTGCACTATTTGCACTGTCTGCACTATTTTCACTGTCCGCACTATTTGCACTGTCTGCACTATTTTCACTGTCCGCACTATTTGCACTGTCTGCACTATTTGCACTGTCTGCACTATTTGCACTGTCCGCACTATTTGCACTGTCTGCACTATTTGCACTGTCTGCACTATTTGCACTGTCTGCACTATTTGCACTGTCTGCACTATTTGCACTGTCTGCACTCTGCACTATTTGCACTGTCTGCACTATTTGCACTGTCTGCACTATTTGCACTGTCTGCAACTATTTGCACTGTCTGCACTATTTGCACTGTCTGCACTATTTGCACTGTCTGCACTATTTGCACTGTCTGCACTATTTGCACTGTCTGCACTATTTGCACTGTCTGCACTATTTGCACTGTCTGCACTATTTGCACTGTCCGCACTATTTGCACTGTCCGCACTATTTGCACTGTCTGCACTATTTTCACTGTCTGCACTATTTTCACTGTCTGCACTATTTGCACTGTCCGCACTATTTGCACTGTCTGCACTATTTTCACTGTCTGCACTATTTTCACTGTCCGCACTATTTGCACTGTCTGCACTATTTTCACTGTCCGCACTATTTGCACTGTCTGCACTATTTGCACTGTCTGCACTATTTTCACTGTCCGCACTATTTGCACTGTCTGCACTATTTTCACTGTCCGCACTATTTGCACTGTCTGCACTATTTTCACTGTCTGCACTATTTGCACTGTCCGCACTATTTTCACTGTCCGCACTATTTGCACTGTCTGCACTATTTTCACTGTCCGCACTATTTGCACTGTCCGCACTATTTTCACTGTCTGCACTATTTGCACTGTCCGCACTATTTGCACTGTCTGCACTATTTGCACTGTCTGCACTATTTGCACTGTCTGCACTATTTGCACTGTCTGCACTATTTGCATTGTCTGCACTATTTGCACTGTCCGCACTATTTGCACTGTCTGCACTATTTTCACTGTCTGCACTATTTTCACTGTCCGCACTATTTGCACTGTCTGCACTATTTTCACTGTCCGCACTATTTGCACTGTCTGCACTATTTGCACTGTCTGCACTATTTTCACTGTCCGCACTATTTGCACTGTCTGCACTATTTTCACTGTCCGCACTATTTGCACTGTCTGCACTATTTGCACTGTCCGCACTATTGCCTTGCACTATTTGCACTGTCTGCACTATTTGCACTGTCTGCACTATTTGCACTGTCTGCACTATTTGCACTGTCCGCACTATTTGCACTGTCTGCACTATTTGCACTGTCTACACTATTTGCACTGTCCGCACTATTTGCAGTGTCCGCACTATTTGCACTGTCTGCACTATTTGCACTGTCTACACTATTTGCACTGTCCGCACTATTTGCACTGTCCGCACTATTTGCACTGTCTGCACTATTTTCACTGTCTGCACTATTTTCACTGTCTGCACTATTTTCACTGTCCGCACTATTTGCACTGTCTGCACTATTTTCACTGTCTGCACTATTTTCACTGTCCGCACTATTTGCACTGTCTGCACTATTTTCACTGTCCGCACTATTTGCACTGTCTGCACTATTTGCACTGTCTGCACTATTTTCACTGTCCGCACTATTTGCACTGTCTGCACTATTTTCACTGTCCGCACTATTTGCACTGTCTGCACTATTTTCACTGTCTGCACTATTTTCACTGTCCGCACTATTTGCACTGTCTGCACTATTTTCACTGTCCGCACTATTTGCACTGT
Source organism: Closterium sp. Naga37s-1 (assembly GCA_947471745.1). Taxonomy (NCBI): domain Eukaryota; kingdom Viridiplantae; phylum Streptophyta; class Zygnematophyceae; order Desmidiales; family Closteriaceae; genus Closterium; species Closterium sp. Naga37s-1. The sequence goes on from CANJKZ010001008.1 coordinate 22,916, forward strand.
CTGCACTATTTGCACTGTCTGCACTATTTTCACTGTCCGCACTATTTGCACTGTCTGCACTATTTTCACTGTCCGCACTATTTGCACTGTCTGCACTATTTGCACTGTCTACACTATTTGCACTGTCCGCACTATTTGCACTGTCCGCACTATTTGCACTGTCTGCACTATTTTCACTGTCTGCACTATTTTCACTGTCTGCACTATTTTCACTGTCCGCACTATTTGCACTGTCTGCACTATTTTCACTGTCTGCACTATTTTCACTGTCCGCACTATTTGCACTGTCTGCACTATTTTCACTGTCCGCACTATTTGCACTGTCTGCACTATTTGCACTGTCTGCACTATTTTCACTGTCCGCACTATTTGCACTTTCTGCACTATTTTCACTGTCCGCACTATTTGCACTGTCTGCACTATTTGCACTGTCCGCACTATTTGCACTGTCCGCACTATTTGCACTGTCCGCACTATTTGCACTGTCCGCACTATTTGCACTGTCCGCACTATTTGCACTGTCTGCACTATTTGCACTGTCTGCACTATTTGCACTGTTCGCACTATTTGCACTGTCTGCACTATTTGCACTGTCTGCACTATTTGCACTGTTTGCACTATTTTCACTGTCCGCACTATTTGCACTGTCTGCACTATTTTCACTGTCTGCACTATTTTCACTGTCTGCACTATTTGCACTGTCCGCACTATTTGCACTGTCTGCACTATTTTCACTGTCTGCACTATTTTCACTGTCCGCACTATTTGCACTGTCTGCACTATTTTCACTGTCTGCACTATTTTCACTGTCTGCACTATTTGCACTGTCCGCACTATTTGCACTGTCTGCACTATTTTCACTGTCTGCACTATTTTCACTGTCCGCACTATTTGGACTGTCTGCACTATTTTCACTGTCCGCACTATTTGCACTGTCTGCACTATTTTCACTGTCCGCACTATTTGCACTGTCTGCACTATTTGCACTGTCCGCACTATTTGCATTGTCCGCACTATTTGCACTGTCTGCACTATTTGCACTGTCCGCACTATTTGCACTGTCCGCACTATTTGCACTGTCCGCACTATTTGCACTGTCCGCACTATTTGCACTGTCCGCACTATTTGCACTGTCTGCACTATTTGCACTGTCTGCACTATTTGCACTGTCCGCACTATTTGCACTGTCCGCACTATTTGCACTGTCTGCACTATTTGCACTGTCCGCACTATTTGCACTGTCTGCACTATTTTCACTGTCTGCACTATTTTCACTGTCTGCACTATTTGCACTGTCCGCACTATTTGCACTGTCTGCACTATTTTCACTGTCTGCACTATTTTCACTGTCCGCACTATTTGCACTGTCTGCACTATTTTCACTGTCCGCACTATTTGCACTGTCTGCACTATTTGCACTGTCTGCACTATTTTCACTGTCCGCACTATTTGCACTGTCTACACTATTTTCACTGTCCGCACTATTTGCACTGTCTGCACTATTTGCACTGTCCGCACTATTTGCACTGTCTGCACTATTTGCACTGTCTGCACTATTTGCACTGTCTGCACTATTTGCACTGTCTGCACTATTTGCACTGTCTACACTATTTGCACTGTCCGCACTATTTGCACTGTCTGCACTATTTTCACTGTCTGCACTATTTTCACTGTCCGCACTATTTGCACTGTCTGCACTATTTTCACTGTCCGCACTATTTGCACTGTCTGCACTATTTGCACTGTCTGCACTATTTTCACTGTCCGCACTATTTGCACTGTCTGCACTATTTTCACTGTCCGCACTATTTGCACTGTCTGCACTATTTGCACTGTCCGCACTATTTGCACTGTCTGCACTATTTGCACTGTCTGCACTATTTGCACTGTCTGCACTATTTGCACTGTCTGCACTATTTGCACTGTCTGCACTATTTGCACTGTCTGCACTATTTGCACTGTCTGCACTATTTGCACTGTCTGCACTATTTGCACTGTCTGCACTATTTGCACTGTCTGCACTATTGCACTGTCTGCACTATTTGCACTGTCTGCACTATTTGCACTGTCTGCACTATTTCCACTGTCTGCACTATTTGCACTGTCTGCACTATTTGCACTGTCTGCACTATTTGCACTGTCCGCACTATTTGCACTGTCCGCACTATTTGCACTGTCTGCACTATTTTCACTGTCTGCACTATTTTCACTGTCTGCACTATTTGCACTGTCCGCACTATTTGCACTGTCTGCAATATTTTCACTGTCTGCACTATTTTCACTGTCCGCACTATTTGCATTGTCTGCACTATTTTCACTGTCCGCACTATTTGCACTGTCTGCACTATTTGCACTGTCTGCACTATTTTCACTGTCCGCACTATTTGCACTGTCTGCACTATTTTCACTGTCCGCACTATTTGCACTGTCTGCACTATTTGCACTGTCTGCACTATTTGCACTGTCTGCACTATTTTCACTGTCCGCACTATTTGCACTGTCTGCACTATTTTCACTGTCCGCACTATTTGCACTGTCTGATCTGCACTATTTTCACTGTCCGCACTATTTGCACTGTCTGCACTATTTGCACTGTCCGCACTATTTGCACTGTCTGCACTATTTGCACTGTCCGCACTATTTGCACTGTCTGCCCTATTTGCACTGTCTGCACTATTTGCACTGTCCGCACTATTTGCACTGTCTGCACTGTCCTAACCGACTCATGGTCCGTTCTGGTTCAAAAACACCCACTGAATTGCACGCCTCACCTCCCTCTGAAATTCATCTGAGAACACTTTCCCTCGCTTCACAGCCCATGCCACCACTCATGAGGATTTTTCAGGCACCTCAAAAGTGGCGCGTCTCACTCACCCCTCACTCACTGAGTGGCACTTCTCACCCACCTCCCTCTGAAATTCATCTGAGAACACTTTCCCTCGCTTCACAGCCCACAGCTCGTGAGGATCGAAGGGGGAGACCCCCCTGTACACGTCAGCAAATCCGCCAGAGCCAATCAGATTGCAAGGCGCCCAGTTGTCGGTGGCCTGAAGGACGGTGGAGAGGGGGTACTGCTGGCAGATGCCAGGTGGCACGCTGTGGTTGTACGATGCTGAAGGGAGGGTGGGAAACCGGGGAAAAAAAAATATTACAAGGGCACCAACAGCTGCAACAGCACAGAGGGCTTACTAAGAATCATTACACATCTCCCAAACCCAGGGCACTTACACTTGGAGTGTAGGGATCGACCTTGCCTACAGTACAGTGCAGATTTGCACAGGCAGAAAATAAGAGCAGCAACAGCAGTGACAGCACAGAGTGTTCTCTAAAGATTGCTACACATCACATCTCCTGGCCTGGACCTTGCTTCTGGTACTGCTCGCACGGGATCTTACTTACACTTGGCACGTAGAGAGTGGCCTTGCTTCTGGTACTGCTTGCACAGGGAGAATATAAGAGCAGCAACAACAGCGACAGCACAACACAAGAGTGCTTACCAAATATTGTTACACATCTCCCGGCCCGGACCCAGGGCTCTTACACTTGGCACGTAGAGAGTGGCCTTGCTTCTGGTACTGCTTGCACAGGCAGAAGATAAGAGCAGCAACAACAGCGACAATGCATAGTGCTGCCAATGCCACCCCTGCTATTACACCTGTTGAGATGCTGACAGGCGGCGGTGGGTAGGGAGGAGAGAGAGGAGGAGGAGGTGGAGGAGGGAGGGGGGAAGGGGAATGTGGTTGCAGAGTTGGTGGTGGCGTTAGAGTGAGTGGGGATGAAGGGGAGGGGACAGGAGAGGAATATGTTGGCGGTGCTGCTGCTGCTGATGGTGGTGATAATGCAAGAGTTGGTGCTGGTGTTGATGGTGGTGGAGTTGGTACTGGTGCTGGCACTGGTGAACTTGCAGATGAAACCGGTGCACCAGCAGATGAAACTGGCGCACCAGCAGATGAAACTGGTTCACCAGCAGATGAAACCGGTGGAAGGCCAGGTGTATCAGATCCTGTAGAAGTGTACGGCGCCATAGCAAGTTAGAAAGGAAGATATGAATTATCAAGCACAAACTTGTTAAGATTATTGCAGGGTGGTAACAGAACGATATAGGAAGTTATGAACGGAGGGAACCCAGTGTTACAGAAGCAATACCATGTGGACGAAACAATAACGCCGTAACATCAAAACGCACTGCCACAAACGACATGGCGAAATCGTCTATTGGGTGAATGAGCTGAATGACACTCTTAATACGAAGACTGCTTGAGTTAGAGCCACGTTCCAAGCAGTGGCAAGCATTAGGCGCTCAGGGTCTGCACGTGCTGAGCCCGCTGGTGACATTCATGTGATAGGTCCCAATCTGATGCGTTGTGCTGTGATGTGCTGTGATGTGATGTGATGAGATGAGATGAGATGAGATGAGATGAGATGAGATGAGATGAGATGAGATGAGATTTGATGTGATGTGATGTGATGTGATGTGATGTGATGTGATGTGATGTGATGAGATGAGATGAGATGAGATGAGATGAGATGAGATGAGATGAGATGAGATGAGATGAGATGAGATGAGATGAGATGAGATGAGATGAGATGAGATGAGATGAGATGAGATGTGATGTGATGTGATGTGATGTGATGTGATGTGATGTGATGTGATGTGATGTGATGTGATGTGATGTGATGTGATGTGATGTGATGTGATGTGATGAGATGAGATGAGATGGGATGTGATGTGCTGTGCTATGCTGTGCTGTGCTGTGCTGTGCTGTGCTGTGCTGTACTGTGCGGTGCTGTGCTGTGCTGTAAGGTGCAATACACAAAAACCAGCAGCAGCTGTGTGCCAACGCGGCACTGTATCACCATCAGCAATAGAGCAGCAGGCGGCTTCAGAGTCGATTCAAAGCTCGCCCCGGTGTCTCATAGTGTACGCTGTGTGACAGGCTGAGTTTTGAGACGTCTCAAAACTCGACTTTTGAGTCGACTCAAAGCTCGCCCCGGTGTGTCACAGTGTGCGCTGTCTGCACTGTCTGACAAGCTGTCAGACAAGCTGACAGCTGCATTCCCTTCTTATCGTAGAGGAATTGCTGCCGGCGACCCTTGAGTTAGCTTACAACTTGCCTGGGCCCATGCTGCATACCCTTCTTACCCGCGGATTTTGCTGCCGGCGACGCTTGAGTTAGCTTACAACTCGCCTGGGCCCATGCTTCATACCCTCCTTACCATACATACTGCTGCACATGCAACATACTCTTTGAGTTTACTCACTTGTGCCCATGCTGCATACCCTCCTTACTATAGGTACTGCTGCTCGCAACTCTTGAGACAGCACACCCAGCATATTCTTGAGTCCACTCGCCTAGACCCATGCAATATACGCTCCTTGCCATACAAAATGCTGCACGCGTCCCTTGAGTTAGCTCAGAACTCGCCTGGGACCCATGCTATATACCCAGTTTTGAGACGTCTCAGAACTCGCCTGGGACCCATGCTATATACCCAGTTTTGAGACGTCTCAGAACTCGCCTGGGACCCATGCTATATACCCAGTTTTGAGACGTCTCAGAACTCGCCTGGGACCCATGCTATATACCCAGTTTTGAGACGTCTCAGAACTCGCCTGGGACCCATGCTATATACCCAGTTTTGAGACGTCTCAGAACTCGCCTGGGACCCATGCTATATACCCTTCTTACCATACAAACTGCTGCAGGCGGAACAGAAGGCAGAGCACTGCAGGCAGAAGAGACTCTGAGTGTTCTCGATCCGGCTGATCACCGGCCCACATGGTAATGGTACGAGCAGACGTGCAGTAGGGGAGACTGCCACCAGTGCTGCTGCTGGCAGTGCTGCTGCTGGTACTGCCGGTACTGCTGCTGCTGCAGGCTGTGGTGGCAGTGCAGGCGGTAGCGGCAGGCAGCTTAGGCTCTGGTCGGTGGTGTTGCTGCGAGAATGAGAGGGGGTTGAAGTGGAGGAAAGGAAAAGGGAAAGATTGACTTGAGTGTGACTTGAGGTGTGAGTGGTGACCAGTGAGGTTTCGCAAGACCCAAAGTGACTTGGACCTCTGACGCAAGGTAGGAATGTAACCGCAATTCATCAAGCACAGAGGCCGCCTCACTGGAACTGCAGGTTGGTGAGAGTAGTGAGCGATGGTGGGAGCGGACCCGTGAGTGACCCTGTTGCTTTTCACGTCAGACGATTTCTGAGGCGCAGGGAAAAAGGAATAAGGATCACTACAGCAAGGAGAGAGGGGAGATGCCTCACAGAAACTGCAGGTTGGTGAGAGTAGCGAGTGATGGTGGGAGGTAACCCGTCAGCCCGTTGCTATTCACGTTGCTGGCAGCAAGTGAAAGAGATGGTGGTGGATGGTGTGGAGGGGGAATAACGGGAGAGGGCGGTTACCAAGTGAAATAAAAAATTGAGTATATGGTGGTGGATGGGGGGGGATATTGAGAGTGGACGGTGGTTAGGCAAGCAGCGAGTTACCAAAAAGGGGTGGAGGGTGGGGGGGGGTGGCAGTAGGGGTTAAGGGTTTGCGAAAAGAATACAAGAGTCAATTTGGAGAGTTCTCAAAGTGAGGCCCATATGGATTTGGAGCCCACAGGACATAGGGGTTAGTGAGTGTGGTGTGGGATGCTAGCAGGGACCCTGGTATTCCGTTGTGCCGTTGAGATTATAATGAAGAAATTCATGTGATGCTTACAAGACATAGAGGTTAGTGAGTGTAGTGAGAGATGCTGGCAGGGACCCTCAAATTCAAGGCGTGCCTTTAAAATTTGAAGTTAGAATTCATGGGGTGCTCACAGGACATAGAGGTTTGTGAGTGCGGTGATGGATGCTGGTAGGGACAGTGAGACTCCGTTGTGCATTTGAAATTATAATCTACAGATTTACGGGATGCTTGCTTACAGGACATAGAGGGTTGTGAGTGTAGTGAGAGATGCTGGCAGGGACCCTCAGAGTCAAGGCGTGCCTTTGAATTTGTGGGGTGCTCAGAGTCAAGGCGTGCCTCAGAGTTAGAATTCATGGGGTGCTCACAGGACATAGAGGTTTGTGAGTGCGGTGATGGATGCTGGCAGGGACCCTGACAAGTTGTTGTGGCTTAGATCGCTTGTGAGTGGAAGGAGAGGTAAGAGCGAAGGGAGGGGGTGAAAGAGGGAGGGAGGGAGGGAGGGAGGGAGGGAGGGAGGGAGGGAGGGAGGGAGGGAGGGAGGGAGAGGGGGAGGGGGGGGAGGGAGGGAGGGAGGGAGAGGGGGAGGGGGGGGAGGGAGGGAGGGAGGGAGAGGGGGAGGGGGGGAGGGAGGGATTATATGTGGATGATTGGGGAGAAAGATAAAAAATCAAGCTTTCAAGTTAATGTAAGTACCATAGGCGAGCAGGTTTAGGGTTTAGGGTGAAAAGGTGAGAGGATAGCAGAGGCAGCGCGAGAAAGGGGAGAGAAAGAGAGCCTACAGGGCGGTGAGTGAATTCATGGTGGAGATGAAAGAAGCTGGATGATTGTGATAGCAGAGGCAGCGCGAGAAAGCGAGAGAAGGAGAGCGTACAGGGCAGTGAGTGAACTCATGGTGGAGATGAATGAAGACCAGTCGCCCTGTAAGCTGTTGCGCTGGAGATCACTGGCCATCACAATAGGCGACACATGGTTGACATGGGTGACACAATGGACGACACAATGGATGACACCATGTGTGACACAAGGGGTGACACAAGGGTTGACACAAGGGGTGACACCACGAGGACTCGTCATTAACCAGAATAGGACCTTTTGCAATCTTCCGCTGTCCTTGTTATGATCAACAGTACCCTTCAACCATCGTTACCACACCCAGTCTACAACAAAAAGTAAGAAAATGACAAAGTAAGAAAATGGCAAAGGCGGTTAATGAACTTGGAGACACTTAGCTAAGCGCTCCCAAGGTATGCGCACAGGATCTTGAGGTTAGAGAGTGTGGTTATCGTTGCTGGAAGGGAACCAGATAAGCTGTTGTATCCCAGGCCTCTGCCAGCGGAGTGAGGCAAGGTGGGTCATGGTGAGAAGAAGAGGGAGGAATTGGTTGGGTGTTGGTGGGTGGGGAAAGGGGGGGGACGGAGGGGGAAGGGGAGGGGGGGGGGGGGCGGAAGGGGGGGACGGAGCACGGAAGATGGGGACGAGCAGAGTAGGATTCGGTCAAACAATTGCTCTGACAACCTCCTGAAGCTGCTCTAATAGCATCATGCAGTGCGATGTCATGCTTGGATGCATTACCATTAATGACTTTTGAGTCGACTCAAAAGTCAACTCTAATAGCATCATGCAGTGCGATGTCATGCTTGGATGCATTACCCTTAATGACTTTTGAGTCGACTCAAAAGTCAACTCTAATAGCATCATGCAGTGCGATGTCATGCTTGGATGCATTACCCTTAATGACTTTTGAGTCGACTCAAAAGTCAACTCTAATAGCATCATGCAGTGCGATGTCATGCTTGGATGCATTACCCTTAGAGTCGACTCAAAAGCCACTTAGCCTCGCCTGACCAGGCCCACCCCACCCTGATGTGGTTGGATCCAACCGAAAGATGACTAAGGCATGCTGTGTGAATAAGGTCCGATGACTGACTGACTTTCTAATCTTCAGGTGAGCAAACGAAAGGGTCGGATCCTGAGGTGGTTCTGAAGAGATGAGCCAGTTACTGAGCTGAGCTGTGTCACGAAGCGTGAGTGCTGTGCCTTGGGACGAAGGGCAGGCAGATTTCTTACACATGGATGGAAGCGTTGCGGATGGGTCACTGGAAGGCGGGAGGGAGAGGACAATCGTTGAGACGTCTCAAAAGTGGTGTACTTTCACATGGGTGGAGGATGGCTTACAGGAATGTGAGGGAGGTGAGACAGCTGACGGCGGTGGGAATTGAACCTGAGAGCTGGTTCTTGGTGAGATGCCTGGGTGAGTGGTATTGAGAGGAGAGGGGAGGGGGGGTGGGGGGGGTAGGGAGGAAAGGTACGGAATGAAGGAGGTAGAGGGCACGAGAGCTTCTCTCTTCTTTATTATTGACAAGCCTCCATGGTACAGAGGAGAAGAGTGAGGGACGATGGGAGGGGGGATGGAGAGACAGGAGGGGGATGGGACGATAGGGTGCTTTGTCGGTTGGCTGAATGCCTTTCGCTTTATGGCGTTCTTACTGTTTGGTATAGGGATGCCCGGATGATACAGCATGAGAAGATAGAGCGCAAGATGATAAAGCCAAAGAGTATTGGGCCCGTAAGTACAGGGCTCGAGAGTGCAGGGCCCGAGAGTGCAGGGCCCGAGAGTGCAGGGCCCGTGAGTGCAGGTTCATGAACACGCGGCACCTGAACATCCCTGCTCATGAACACCAGTCGGCTTGTGTTGTTTCGTTTACCCCAAAAGAGTGCTGCCCGGTACACTCGACAGAGGTGACTTGGCGACTCAAAAAGCCAACCCAAAAGTCAACCTAGACCGCAAAGTGTCACCTCAACCTAATACAGAGAAACATGCGGCACGAACAGATACTCCAAGTTCACAAGGGTTGAGAGGGCTGCAGGGATGGATCCAGTGAGCTTGTTGTCACTCAGGCTCCTGCTTATAACGATTGATTTTGGGGAGTAAAATGACACGGTAAGACGGGCGGGGCGTGGAGCAATAGTAATAGATAATAGTAATAGTAATAGATAATAGATAATAGTAATAGTAATAGTAATAGTAATAGATAATAGATAATAGTAATAGTAATAGATAATTCCAGGGGTAATTTGAGGCCACATTGCACCAGCCAGGGGCTTAATGATTGACTACAGACTGAGGATGTAAGTTGAGTCAGCAGAAGTAGGTTTGAGATATATCATATGGTAGTGATAAAAGTTACTTTCAGATATTTAAGCGTCAGGGTTGGGAAATTGTTCCGAAAAAAAGGTATTGGAAGCAGATTGAGGTGACCACAGCAATATCATGCCCTTCGGCAGAAGCCCGGAACAGGGATGCCCAAGGATGCATCAGATAACATCCCAGGAAACCTCAGGTGCTTTCAAGAGAGCTTACAGGTATCTCAAGTGCACGAGCTGTCCAATAGCAGATGGAATAGATCCTTCTAGCCCAACAGATTTGAGAATTCTGAAAAAAAAAAACAAAAAAAAAAACAAAACAAAAAAAACAATAAAGGGGGAGGGGGGGAGGAGGAGGGGAGGGAGGGGGTGGGAAGTGGGTTAATAGAAGGAGGAAAAACGGGAGGGATCAGCAAGATAATGAGAACGATGTGATGTGAGTTTAGAAACAAAGGAGACGGAGTCATAGAGGCGTGCGATCGGAGTGTTGGAGGAGGAATGAGCAAGCATAGCTCTTGTGGTGCCACGTCAGCACTCACAAAGCTCCCACCATCCCTTCGGAGTCACAGTTCAGCCCCTCGGCGCGCAAGCAGTCAGCGTGCACAAGGTTGCGCCATCCGCTAAAGTTGCGACCCCATTCGCGCTCGCACTCTAGCAGCGGGGGAACTTGGGAAAATCAGGGGAGATTACCAAGGGAAGAGCCACGCCTGAAATATTTCAAGGCGGTGAAAAGCCTGATTTCATACATAATTCTGCCTTTTTTTTCATGTAGTTGTCTAACGAATTCAAATGAAGGTAAATGTAGATAATTTTGGAACCTCTTGTGACAATCTTCTCATGCGTTTTGTAAGGAACTACAAATCCTTTCTGTAGGCTCTCAATATCGGAGATTTTCAGAGGTTCTCGTGTCAGTTGGATTTGGCCTACTATTTCGGCCCGAACCACTCCCGAGGCGCCACCGCACCATTCGCCACCTTTCCGAGCCTCGTTTCCCCAAGGTCCTCGCCTAGCTCGTTCGTGCCTATTTCACCCTCGTTTTAGACATTTCATAGTACGTTATGTAGTTCATGAAACCCGCGCACGTGCCTATTTCACCCTCGTTTTAGACATTTCATAGTACGTTCTGTAGTTCATGAAACCCGCGCACTCATAACACCTTTCTTGACTACGTTTCCGACGATAAAGAATCCTAGGGGTAAGACAATTCAACCACAAATCTGAACTAAACCTCCCGCATCCTCACCTTGAGATGGGTCAAGTCTCTGCTGCCCGACACAGGGCCTGCCAAGAAGGATATGAAAACCGACCTCCACAACCACCAGCATGATAAGTTTGGAAAAACGGCCATGCCTTGAAATATGTGAATCTAAGCCCATTGTTGCATCTCGACGGATATTGCTGTTAATTTGTACAGTTTCACTTCTGCTGGCGCTGGCTTAGTATTGCTGTTTATGTACGGTAGTATAATCGCTCTATCCGCGGCTGTCCGATGTTCGCGAACGCGTTGCGATTCGCGAAAGCGAAGACCTCTGTACACGTACGAAAGAAATCTCCTACTGCAAAGCTAGAGGTCCGAGGTTGTATGCCTCTACTTCACTCTAACAGAGCTTGAGATTTTAAGGACTGAACGCTCCCATCACCCGACATGACAAACGCATGAACACAGAAGACGGGAGACGTCACGGCCTCACAATCACGATTTTGCCATGTTGGCTACCTTATGCTTCCTGTCGCGCTTCAAAGACTGCCTACGCAATGACTCATTCGTGCATGCCGCCAGTGAAATGAATCAACTAGACAGTCGAGCTCAAGAAGCGGTAGTAACATGATGGGGGACACTGAATTACGTGCAAGGAAGTGGCAAGCACACGAGAGGGGAAATCTTGATGCAGAAGCGCGGTTCTTGAACTGCGTGAAATGGTGAGGTTACGCTGGCTCGCTGGCTCCCTGGTAAAATGGAGTGTCGTCACAACAACACCTTCCCTCACCTTTCATGTTGACCTGAGACGCCAGCACAAAAAACGGAGGAGCGAATGCGTGGATTGCCATTTCACGAGGAAAAGGTGGAGCAGTGGGAATATTTGGAGGATGCAGCATAAGGCCTGCAATTTGCTTGCGCGGAACGGGTCGCGGAGTAAATTGGCCTGCTGTGCGACAAGGAGAGCAGCGTATTGCACTCCCTAGCCAATCCTCTTTCGCCGACATTTGTATCCCCTGGAAGCACATTCGCTTTCAGCGGAACACCTCTAAGTTTGAGCAAGTGTTGCACCAGTAGAAACCAGTCGCCTAAAAACGGATTCCATATGCCCAAGGCTAATGAGTGACTAGTGAGCGGCCCTTTTTTGCACGTCTGACAGAAACCACCACAAGCCAAAGCTACCACCCCTCATCAGTGCTAAGCCAGTAACGAATCTGGATTCGCGGTTTTCATAATTGAAAGCTTAGCACAAGCAACTGTTATGGTGGGCCTGCATTCTTCACAATCCAAGGATGCTCTGGAAAATCGGGCAGGGAGAGAAGAGAGACAAGACAAATATGAAAGTACGACAGGGCTGCTGGAGTGACAGGAAAAAACAAACTTCCACAACCAAGGCAACACCACAAAGTCTCAAAAGCAGCGTTCCTTTCCTGGGCAAAGACCAAACTTACCCAGAATCTCTTCAATTGTGATGCGCTTTTTAGGGTTACGGTTGAGCATCTGGCGAACAAGGTCCTTTGCGTCCTCCGAGATATTGGGCCACGGCGGCCGCACGAGGTTGAGCGTGGCCTCTTTGATCGCCTCAAAGATGGCCTCGTTGGTGGTGCCCCAGAAGGGCGGCAGGCCGCACAGCAGGATGTAGAGCACCACGCCCGCACTCCAGATGTCCGCCTCAGGGCCATATTTCTCTGCTAGGACCTCAGGAGCGAGATAGTAGGGGCTGCCTGCCATGTCTGTGCATGGCTTGCCTGGGGAAAAGAGAGGGAGGAGGGGAGGGATGAAGAGAGGGAGGAGGGGAGGGATGAAGAGAGGGAGGAGGGGAGGGATGAAGAGAGGGAGGAGGGGAGGGAGGGAGAGAGGGAGGAGGGAGGGAGAGAGGGAGGAGGGAGGGAGAGAGGGAGGAGGGAGGGAGAGAGGGAGGAGGGAGGGAGAGAGGGAGGAGGGGAGGGAGGGGAAGGGGGGGCATTGATGCGCCTTGAAGATGGCATTCCTGGTAGCTGGTGCTCTACAAGGGCTGGTTGGTGGTGCCATAGCAGGATGTAGAGCACCACCCCCGCGCTCCAGATGTCCGCCTCTGGGCCGTACTTTTCGGTGAGGACCTCAGGGGCAAGGTAGTAAGGACTGCCCGCCATGCCTGTGCACGACTTGCCTGGAGTCGTAGTGGGGGGAAAAGGAGCAGGGATGGGGAGGTGAGGGGAGATGAGGGGAGATGAGGGGAGATGAGGGGAGATGATGGGAGATGAGGCCAGTCCCTGCAATTTATCGCTCACACCTCATTGGAGAGTGTAAGCCAAGCCGAGGTCGATCACTCTCAGGTCCGTCAATGACAGGGCTCCTTTAGTCCTTGCAACTAAGCGGGATGTTTTTGGGCTTTAAGTGGCTAAAGGTGGTGGTGGCTCCACCGCCCTGTGCATCGCACCTGGTTGGAAAAAGGTGGCAATCCCCACACACAGACACTCACACACTCACACACTCACACACTCGCACACTCACACACTCACAGGCTCGCCCGCACCCACTCACACCCACGCCACACACACCCTCTCACCTCGTTGAAAGAAGGTGGCAACGCCAAAGTCAATAGCCTTCAGCTCCGTATCCGACTCCTTGCTGTTGAGCAGAATGTTCTCAGGCTTTAAGTCGCGGTGCATGACGCCCAGCTCGTGGCAGTGCTGCAGCACGCCCATCACCGTGCGCAGCACCCACACCCACATGATCACGAAGACACAGCCACACACTCACCCACTCACACACTCACCCACTCACACACTCACCCACTCACACTCACCCACTCACACACTCACCCACTCACACACTCACCCACTCACACCCACACCCACTCACGCTCTATCTCACACACACACTCACACTCACCGCCGCACCCACTCACAACCCCACACCCTCTCACCTCGTTGGAAGAAAGTAGCGACACCAAAGTCAATAACCTTCAACTCGGTATCCGACTCCTTGCTATTGAGCAGAATGTTCTCGGGCTTTAAGTCGCGGTGCATGACCCCCAGGTCGTGGCAGTGCTGCAGCACGCCCATCACCGTGCGCAGCACCCGGGCTCCCTCCGCCTCGCTGAACTTGCCCTTGGCTTTAATTCGGTCAAACAGCTCCCCGCCCTCACACAGCTCCATCACCAGATGCACGTCCTGAGGAGAGAGGTGTTGGGGGGGTTTGCGGCACAGAAGGAGACCGGGGGGGGTGAGGAAAGTTGCTCCCTCCCCCTCGCTGAACTTGCCCTTGGCCTTGATTCGATCAAACAGTTCTCCCCCCTCACACAGCTCCATCACCAGATGCACGTCCTGAAGGGGGTGGGTGGGGTGGGGACAGGGCACAGGCGGATGAAGAAAAGGAAGAGGCAACGAAGAGAGTCAAGTCAAACAGCTCCCCGCCCTCACACAGCTCCATCACCAGATGCACGTCCTGCGGAGAGAGGTGTTGGGGGGGGTTGGAATGGAGGGTGGTCCCTTGATTGGGCTTTAATTCGGTCAAACAGCTCCCCGCCCTCACACAGCTCCATCACCAGATGCACGTCCTGAAGGGGTGTTTGGAGAGGGGTGGGGTTGAGTGAGGGGTGCGTGAGGGAAGGAGACAGGGAGCAGATGGTAGGGAGTGAGACGGAGGTTGGTCCCTCCCCCTCGCTGAACTTGCCCTTGGCTTTAATGCGATCAAACAGCTCCCCGCCCTCACACAGCTCCATCACCAGATGCACGTCTTGGGGGGGTTGTGAGTGTGTGGGAAAAAGGGGAAGGGAATGAGGGAGGGGGTGGTGAGGCGTGGAGCCGAGGCTGCTCCCTTGGTTGGGCCTTGATGCAGTCACACAGCTCTCCGTCCTAACACAGCTTCATCCATCACCAGATGCACGTCCTGAGGGGGGGGGGGGTGGGGGGTTGTGGGAGGGGAATAAAGAGAGAAGAACGAGGGAAGGATGCAGAAGAAGCCTTAGGCTTAAAGACGCCTCAGAACTCTTCTGAGACGTCTCAAACTTCTCACAGCAAGGTTGAAGCGAAGAGAAAAGCCTCAGCTTTTTTCCCTTCCCATTTATGCCTCTTGTCTCCACTCTACCCCCCAACCACTCTCAAGCTGACACATGAATGGTGCTGCTGCAGCCTGTGTGTGTGTTCAATGTGTGGGTTATGTGCATTATTCCCACCCAACACCTTGCCCCCCACCTATGCGTCCTCAAACGTGCTCCGGAGGTCGATCGCGCCCGGGTGGCCCTGCAGCATGCGTGTGCTTCCAATGTGTTATTGCTATTGTTCCCAACCATGATCGCCCCTCGCCCACGCACCTGTGCATCTTCAAACGTGCTCCTCAGGTTGACCGCGTCTGGGTGGCCCTGCAGCATGATTGTGTAACCAATGTATGCTGTGTTCATTACTCCCCTCCCACAACCACACCTTGCCAGCGCACCCACCTGTGCATCCTCGAAGGTGCTCCTGAGGAGGTTGACCACGTCCGGGTGGCCCTGCAGCATGGAGCGGTCCATGTGCTTTGTTCCTTTTTCAGACACTACGATTGTCAGCTTCCAGCTCACCTGTGCATCCTCGAAGGTGCTGCGAAGGTTGACCACGTCTGGATGGCCCTGCAGCATCTCCATCACCGCCACCTCCCTGCGCACGTCCTCTATGTCTTGCTGGCACTGCGGTGGGCAAGAGACGAAAAGGGGAGGGGATAGAGGCACGACGGTGAATCTCATATGTCATACGTCTTTAACTCCATCACCGCCACCTCCCTGCACACGGCCTCAATGTCTTGCCAGCACTGCAGAAGGCATCAAGACGAAGAGATAGGGGGGATGGATTAGGGGGAGAGATAAGGGTAATAGGTAAGGAGAATAGATACGGGTTGAGCAACGGGAATAAAAAGCATCTCACAGTACAGTCCGCACTGAGAGACAAGCTGCGTTCCCCCTCTCTCTCACATCATACATCGCTGTTACAGCCAGCCACGTACCTGTGCCATTTCCCCATAGCTCCAATACCATACCTGCCGCATCCTTCTGTGACATCCACACTTGCAGCAACACTTTCCCACTATCCCATCCCATACCAGAACCTGCGTTTTTTTAACCCATCAATCCCATACCCTCAGCTGCATTTCCATTCCACACCCTTCTAAACCCATCCATGCAGCACTCCCTTACCGTTCCAAATTGCACCCTCGTACCTGCAGCATCCCATACTCTTACAACTTGCACCCTCGTCGTACCTGCAGCATCCCATACTCTTACAACTTGCACCCTCGTCGTACCTGCAGCATCCCATACTCTTACAACTTGCACCCTCGTCGTACCTGCAGCATGCCTTTGCTGATCGTCTTGCACGCGAGCCTCTCCCCCGTCACCCGATCCACACAGGCTCGGATCACCCCGAACCTGCCCCGGCCCAGCTCGTTCTTATCCACCTTATAAGACTCCCTGACATCCGCAAAAGGCCGCTTCAGAATGTTCACCAGCACCTGCTGCAGCGCCGCCTGTCCCCCATCCCCAGCCTTTTCCGTCTGCCCGCCCGCCGCTGCTTCTTTCCGGGCTGCCCGAATCACCTCCCGGTTTTTCCTGGTCAGTCTGGCTTGCATACCCTCAGGTGTGACAGGTCTCCTCTCAGGTGTCATGGGCCGGTTCCCCCCTCTCCGTTCCCGCTCAGGCGTTTTCTGCCTTCCGCCAAAGGGGGACAGCATCCCCCCGCCCATGCGCGGAGTCCGCCTGCCCTCCCCCGTCCCCCCGTCCTCCGCGTCCGCCCCTGCGGGCAGCTGCAGCGCTGCCACTTCCGCCACTAGCTTCTCCTTTTCCGCCCGCCTACGTTCCTTCTCCATCCGCCTCCTCTCCTCCCGCTCCTTCGTCTCCCTCTCAAGCCGTTTCAGCTCCTCTGCAAGCTTACGTCTCTCCTCCCTCTCTCTTTCTAACTCCAACGCTAATCGCCGGTGCTCTTCTCTCATAATATCCTCCTCCCGGCGCCTATACCCCCTCCGCGGCTCCCTCTCCCCCCGGCCCCCGGTCCCCATTCGCCCGTATCCGCCATCCTCATCGTCGAAATCCTCGTCAAACGCATCCTCGCCGTCCATTTGGCTCCCCTCGGGGACGTCCTCGCGCATCCTGCGCGCGCGTTCCGCGCGCCTGCGCCTGCGCTCCTTCTCCTCCATTGCGCGCAGCTCCTCCTCCTCCTCCGCCTCCTCCTCGTCATCGTATTCCCCCGGACCCGCGACCGTTCTCGACCGCATTGCGCCGCTGTACCGCGTCCCCCTGTGGCCCCCATACCCCCCCCCTTCCTCCTCATCATCCACCAATTCGGACGCGGAGCGCGGAACCCCCTTCTCCCCCCGCTCCTTAGAAAGCATACCCGCCAGCGGAGTTCCCTCAGTGGTCGAAGCGGAACGGGGGACCCCCGCCCTCCGCCCATGCACATCCGCCGTTTTCGGGCGGCTTAGCCCCTCCCCCGCAAACCCCATTCGCCCCGCCATCTCCATCCCCGTCGGCGTCCGCGGACGCGCCCCCGCTTCCCCGTGTTCCGCCGCACTTCGCCTACCGGCTGCGCTTCGCAGCCTTCCCGAGGGGCTGGGCGCGGGCATTTCCCCCCCCGCTCCGCTGCTCCGCGAGGGCGGGCGCGCGAAGAGCGCGGAGCCAGGGTCCCCCGCATCAGAGGCGTGAGAGCTCTGGCGGGAGGGCGGGCGGTGCGGATCTCTTTCCCCCGCGGGCCTCCGCCTAAGCGGAGACCGCATTGGCCCGCCCTCATCCGCGTATCTCGAGCGCATGCGAGGGGGGGGCGTGCGGGGAGTGTGTTCAAACCCGCCGTCGCCCCGCTCGCGCATGCTCCCCGTGCGCCTGCCCATATCGTCTTCGTCCCCCAACGCCCTGCGCCGGGGCCGCCTCTCCCCTTCCTCGTACGCGATATCGTCGTCTCCGTGTTTCGGATGGTACCGTCGCACGGACGACGACGTTGATGACATGCTTTCACGATCCGGCGAAATCGGCCGCCCGCCGCCGCTGCTCGCCCCACCTGGCCCCCCTCCGGCCCCGCCGAGCGCAATTTTAGCCTCGGACGCGCTAGAAGCAGACCGGTTAATCTTACTATCCGGGTCATCGCCTGCGTTGTACACTTGCACCGATCTGCACCGTCGCGCAAACCGCATGTTTGCGGGAACCCGCTCCCCTCCCCCTGCGCCTGCTCCCCCCGCCCCCGCGCCCGCGCCCGCGCCCCCTTCTTGAATAGACTCCTCCACCCATTTACTCACAGAACGCCCCCTAGAAGGTGACATAATTTCCTCCGCGTCTTCCGCCAGCGGGGACTGCAAGCGCTCCCGCGCGCTCCCCCCAAATCCCCCCCCCGCTGCGCGCGCGGCGGAGTGCGACTTGGGGATAGCGCGCGGGGAGCCAACGGCTCTGTCCCCACCCATCCGCGGAGAGACAAGCGGGGCGCCATCCTCTCCACCCATCCCCCCGAGACCGGACGAGCGCATTCTCCGGCCCCCGCTGGTCGCCGGCCGAGCCGCACCGCCGGATTCTCGCAACCAATCAGGAGGCCGGCCAGCACCGGTGGTTGACAGGTCATCTCCGCCTGAGTTGTCGCGACGCATTCTCCTCCCTCCTGACGTGGACGGCCTGGCGCCTCCGTAGTCGTCGATTGCGTGGCGCCCGCGCTCAGGGCGGGGGGATTTCTCGCGGCGCAACACGCCGTTAATCGACCTCCCTCCGCTCCCCCGCTCCCGCTCGTCGTCATAATCGTCCAATCCAAGGCCGCGACTCGATCTAGACACGCGCCGCCTCTCTCCTTCCGCCATGGATATTTCTCTCCTGCTTAAACGGCTGCTCTCTTTCCCAAGCTCGCTACCGTTTTTCCCAGCGCCTAGAGTAGCGTTTAACTCCGCCCAGGCATCGCGATAAGCGGAGGGTTTCTTAGGAGGGAGCTCGTAACCTTGCGAATCGTCAGCTGTGCTACTAAGCGGGGTGCTGTCAGGAGACGGTAAACGGCCTGACGCTATAACGGGGTCCGCACGTCCTGATGCTATAACGGGGTCTGCTATCTGTAGTATCGCTACGCCACCAGCTCCTCCTCCCCTGCCGTTAGAGTCCTCCGCACCACCGACGCCCATGATAGGCGGACCATTATCCGCACATGACGCGTCATCAAGACATGACACTGAGAATATAATTTTAAAAAAAGGTGTGCACCTGCGAATTCCTCGTAGTAAACTAACAGGTGTGAAGTACCAGGTATAGCTTGGAATACAGAATAACACGTTTTTATAGACTAAAGATCGCCTAATAACTTAACGAAAGCCGCTGACCCGCGTAACCCTAATACCAGTGATTAGCATAGCAAAGAGCTCGATGCCTGTGCCCAAAGCAAGCCGCGTTAGTTAGACCCTAAACTTCACAGAACAATCGGATTAGGTTTCAGAGACTCGAGGAAATTAAAACTGCTACTGTTGGTTGGGCTGTTTCTAAGAATGGCTCCTGTTGCGACAAGCGTGGGATTGCCGAACAGAGACACCAGCTCAACTACTGTCGCTTCTGTGGCGAACTGATGCCCGCACGGGCTTGTGTTGTGGAACCAATGAAGCTCTCCTAGCCTGATGTCCCAAGCCCCCATTCTTACGGTGCGATACGGTTTAATGCATTCTTCTATATTGTCTGTAAACGATATCGCGTGTTCTAGTACGTTTCGAGGGAAACTGGAAGTTACTGGCGCGGCTGGTTGGGTTCGAGGAGTGCTTTGGCTGTGGAAATGGATTTCATCGCTGTTTCAACAGTCATGTGCTGGACTGACCCACCCAACCAAACGAACCTCAATATTGTCGGGCGGGCTGACCCTCTCACAAAATGGGAACATCCCATCAACGACCTCGATACTGTCGTAGTCACTTCGATATTGCGGAAATTATTGATTTCGCGCGCATCTACATTTCATGTGCTGTGTTGTTGATTCAGGTAACTGCAGCGATGTTGGACTCAGTTTCCCGCCAAACCAACAAATCTCTGGCCCGTCTGAAAGTCAGTGAAGGGGGGTGTGCTCTGCTGATTTACAGCGGGGCAACGCCCAAGCCAACCACGCACAAGAGCATCGTGGAACTCACTGACTGGCAGCACTCGTTCTGAAATTCCATTTCTTGACAACCGACCTGTTGAGCTGTGAAACACCGCCATGTCCCACGAATGAGAGTTGTGCTGTCCCGTTGTTGTTTCCCTGCTGCTTTGGTTCGAGGACAAATTGGGAAAGACCCTAGTTGCGTGAATACCAACGATGTTTGGTCTAGGCCCATCCCGTCGTGTAGCGACACCGCAAGTGCCGTCAGAAGATGAACTCCTTAGGCTTGCAGATGAAGCGACGGCAACTACGGCGAGAAAAGCAGAGACCCTGGCTATGGTAAAGGAAGGAGCAGTGGCGCAGATGCAGGCAGAGGCGAAGCGTCTCGATGCAGATGCCTGGATGTTTGAGGCTCCACGATTCAACCCACGAGCGCTTGCATGATACGTAGGATCGGCGCACCTAAGGGGCAATTTAGACGCAGGCGAGGACTCCCCCTCCCCTGCTCCTCCCACCCCCTCACAATCACTGTAACCGCCAATTCGTCGCCTGTTTTCTGACCACCTATTCGAGTTCCATCGGCTCCCCTTCCACAAACACTTGGTTGATAGTGAACTTATGGCGCCTGGTTGCTGCATATGTGGCAAGGAACCCTTATATTACTCCAGCATTAGAAGAATCTCATCCCACAGCTGCTTTTAGAACACAATAAGACCCGCTCTGTTGTTGAATGGTGCTTTTGACGCTGTCGCTCCTGACGTACAAGCGGTATGTAAATGTCCATCATACTAGCATGAAAGGGCAGAGGGAGGGATGTGCTGTCTTAATTGTGTATAATTTACGTTCTGGTACATATATCAAACGTTCCACTAAAGACTAGCGTACCTGTATCACTTTTATGATCCTACTTCCTGGGACTATCTACAATGTCCATGATTTCCTGGATGTCACCAATGAGCATCGGACTCCACTAACTCTCAGAAGCTTCCCCCAATAAAGTTAGACCACAGAAGAGCCACAGTGACGACGAGAAGCACCGACCACACAATGACAATTGTGGGAACACGATCCCTCTTCCCAAGCAGACCCTTGGCGAATGGGTAAAGATGGACAAGGACCCAGAAGCTGAACACTAGCTTGCCAGCAAGCTTCCCTGCAAATGGGAATATCCATGCACACAGGCACATCATAGAGGTTGGCGTGTCAGTGGACCATGACGATTGACAGGTGAGTAAGGGAGAGAGTGACGTAGGGAATGAGAGCGGGGCACACGAGGGGAGGAAGGAGTGCAAGATTTTGGCAAGAAATGTCAAAGCACAAACGGCAAAGAGCTCAGTGTGATGGAGCAGATTAACACTTGCCACTTACCCCATTCCTGTGACCCATCTGAGCTCATCGCTCGTCCAACCCCCACAATAATGCCCAGAATGTTGAATAGGCCAATGAAGCACCCAGGAAGAAGCAGCCAGGAAAACTTAAAGGTATGTAGCTCATCCACTTCTCCTTCATCTCCACCTTTTGACGTCAATGTAAAGCTGATCTCCAACCCAGCAATAACTTTCAACAAACCCTGTGGAGGAATAGAGACAAAGAGTTAGGAGATCGGCGTGGAGAACCACTAGCAAATGGGCAAGCCAACTGCTACTGGCAAAAGATAAAAGAAAGTTAGTTGTTTAAGTTCTTCTCTTGCCTGCACAACGGCTGCAAAATGGGAGCTTATCCCAGCAATCAACCAAAACTGTTCGTTCCTCCACCATGCTTCAAAAGAAACTTTGCTCCACTTCAGCTCCAGCACAGAGGATGCCAGAAACGACAGGATGAGTACAGCAAACCAGATGACTGCATAGCGATCCAGCTGCAAGAGAAGAAGAACAACCAGGTCAACAGCAGAGAAAGATAAATCTCCAAACCAATCAGGAGCACAAGACGAGCATTGTCAGCAGTGGCGCCCAGTCAGCAGCGGTCAGAGGAACCCAAGATTTTGTGACACCAAGTCCTCACCGTTGGGACAAAGAAAAAGTCGGTAAGCAGGGCAAGGGGTGGCAGAAGACAGTATGAGAAGATTGCCACACTGGTAAATGGATAGAATGCGTTGTTTGCATACCTGCACCACTCAAAAGAAAAATCTCGTCAGCCAAAAAAGTCAGACCATAATGTTGTCAAGCAAGCCAACCACTCACGCTATCCTTTGACGGAGTTTCAGTTTAGTGCCCCACTGAGACCATAATGGATTTCTTCCACTGAAGAAAATCTCTACAGCTCCTGTTGCCCATCGCTCAACTTGGTGCAGACGATCTGTCATGTTGAGTGGAGCAGACCCCTTGAATGCAGCGCGGTCTGGATCACAATAAGCAGAACGCCACCCTCGTGTGTGAATTTTCATCCCTGTAAGAATGTCCTCAGTGACTGAGCCATACATCCAGCCCACAGTCTTGCCCCAATCCGTGTTGGCCTCATAGTCACAGCTGATGGTAAGAACTACATCACTAAGCATAGATCTCGGGCTTAAAGGCTGCTCCTCAACATCTCCCGACAGGTTCTCATCGCCAGTTGCGGTGTTGACGAAATGGGCACAAGCACCCAGCCTTGCTGGAAGCTTGGGTTTCTTCACCAGTTGAGTGGAATCTGTTATGAGTACAGAGAATGTCATCAGTGAACGGAATGCGCAAGAAAAACCACTTGCCAATGACAAAATGTGGCATACCCTGATCATTCGATTCATGTCCATCTAATGACTCTTCCGGTCTCTTTCGGGGAAGGCAGCAGCAGCACAGGTAGCTCCACAGACCATTCTTGGCTTTCTTTGACATGCCAACCTTACTTGGATTTGGAGAGGGAAAATAACCATAGAGGGCCTGAAAGAATATAGGGAGGTTATTGTTTCTGTGACGTACAATTTGATGCAGTCCAAAGGAAGCAGATCACTGATTACAGAGTCACTTACACGGCGACGAAAAAAACATCCTGTTCCAACGTATACAGGTCCTTGCTGCCCATCGAGGCCTTTCATGTTGATGTCAAAGAACACTGTGTTATGGTTTGCATAACGATCGTTCCTGTCAATTCCATCAAAACGCTGGGGGAACTGCACGAAGCCTGTAGTGTAACCTTGTATGGGATCCAAGAAGAAGCAAAGCGCCTGTAGGACATCAAACATATCAGTTTCCTTGGTAAAAAATATAGCAATTCAGCTCAGCAGACATCACGACATACATCGCGAATAGCATCAGCATTGTTGATGTAGTGATCGCAGTCCAAGTTCATCAGCACAGCACCGTTAGTGATCAATCCGCTGGCTCTCAAGAGAGCATTCATCGCTCCTGCTTTCTTGTTGTGATCATGTCCAGGCCTCTTTTCCCGTGAAACATAGATGAGAGGTGGAAGAACTCCTCCCTCAAAGTCACGAACGTCTCCATCAGGGTGTAGAAATACCTGGTATGAAAAAGTTTATGGATGATAATGGCATGTCAATTGTGGCTTAAGAAGAAAGCGGTCGGGATGGTAGGAGGGTGGATAGGAAAAATAAAATGTTCCCGTACCTGGATAATCCCATCGTGATCACGCCTATTGTTGCCTGGCCAGGGTGTTCCATCCTCCAGCATCCAGCCTTCCTCCGGGGGATAACGGCTCTCAGCAACCAAAGCATTCATGCGAACTTTGAACTCCTCATATTCTCTCTGCGATGGAATTATAACATGATGAAGATTGGAAGCTACCACGATGGTTCCTGAATGAGCGTGTCATACCTTCACTTTGCGCCGAGTCTTGACAAAATCAGGATGCACTTTGTTCTTCAAAAAGTCCACGTTCAGGCTGAAGTACGCATCTGGGGACCTTGGCTCAATGCTATGCTTCTTGCAAAAAGGAACCCAAAGTCGTGCAAATCCAGCAGTCTCGGCCATGGCATCAAACATCAGC
Source organism: Closterium sp. Naga37s-1 (assembly GCA_947471745.1). Lineage (NCBI taxonomy): Eukaryota > Viridiplantae > Streptophyta > Zygnematophyceae > Desmidiales > Closteriaceae > Closterium > Closterium sp. Naga37s-1. The sequence goes on from CANJKZ010001008.1 coordinate 46,872, forward strand.
TTAGATGCCCCATCATCAGACAAGTAACAGGCAATTCTGCTCGTGAAGAAAGAAAAGAAATGTGACCGATTGAACTATAAAAAAAGCAGTTATGTGCAGTGGAAACCTGCCTGTCAGGTGGGTAGTTTGTCGCCAGAACAGAAAGAATTGTGTTTGCCGTGACCAGAGGTGGCTCCTTGGTGGCATCAGCAGTCGTGATAAAAACATCCAACTGTGGGAGCATTTCACCTCCGTCATCATACCTACAAAATAAGCAAGTTAAAACCATTTCTTCAGCCAATGACAAGCTTACTTAACTGATAATTTACACTCACACAGCTTTCAGCCTGTCTTTGTACGTCTCTCTCTTGACAGGAGTCAACTTCGGAAGTGTGTCGAGCACCCACGAAACAGCAAACCTGCAAGCTTGAAGAAACAGATTAGCTTAAAACCTCTTCCTACAAACCGCGAAGTGTTGCAGCTAATGAAACCGTTCGCACCATATCTCACAAATGACAGACATCAGCCAGAGCCAATATCCTGTCTCTGTGGGGTTGGCAACCCGATACTGAAGAAATCCAAGGATTGAACAAAGACGGATGAAAAGAACAATCCTGCATAGTAATACACTTTCATCAGTCAAGATGACGAAGAAAAAGAGGGAAACGGAAGAAGAAAAAAATATCGTTTGCAGTATGAACACACCTGTAAGGGCCGATTATGCTACCAGGATAGCTCAACTTTCTTGCCAAGCTCTTCTTCTTCCAATCAGCTCTGGAAAGCGTATAACACGATTAATCATATGTCCTGTAAGTTTAGCATCAAGCGCTAGCATAAGCCACTTACATCGGAACAGCTCGATCAGGTGCCTTTGTTGGTGGCTGCTCCCAAGCAACACTGCCATATCCATATTGAGGCTGACTGGTCTGAACGATGCTGTTATCTTGATGAAGAGGAACCAGGATTTTTTCTCCCTGAACCTGCAGACGTAAGAAAGAGGTGGTTTCAGCTATATTTCTTTCAAATGAGTAAACCGCAATAAATTTGCACATGCATACCTGAGGTCCCGATTGTTCAATCTCATTAATGCTTTGCAGCTGCTTTGATTCTGTTCTTGCAAGCCTCGACGGAGAGGAAGTGCCATCAGCCCGAGGTGTTTCATTAAGCATGGCTTGCATTATCGCCCCTGACAAAAAAAGGCAGGGTTTTTAAAATGTCCCAAAATGCTTCACGTGTAAAACACAACATGATATAGATGCCGCATACATTGCTCTCGGCTTCGAAGATCTCCTCCACATCCTGGACAGCGGTTTCTTTCATACTTGTGCACATGATCCAAACAGATGGTGCACATCCTGAAGGAACACTCGCATGGTGTGTACTCTTCATCCGCTGACACGGCATCACCACACATGTTGCAGACAGCTTGCTTTATCTGCGGGCCTGCGTTCTGAAATACTTGTTTAGTGCGAAGCTCCTGAGATAAAAACGGACAGCTTAGCTTACCATCAAACGCGTAACGCTTCGAATGCCATTTAAATTCTTGTCTCCATGAGCTAAGGAGCAAAGTAATCCCTGGGTGTGGGTACCCAGTGCACTGTTACTCCTTTCCTGCATGAAGTGTCATTAGCGACTGTGATCACACAAAATGTGTAGACTTTGCACAGTAACTTACCACTTTGATACGTGCCAACCCGAGTTTCTCTTCAGGAAACACTGATGCCGCTCTTGCCTCCTTTTCCTGCAATAATCTTAAAGTAAGCATTGACGAAACAAACAGCTATTACTAATCAGAATACTCACCGCATCGCGGCTTATCGCCAATGAACCTCCCCTTGATCGGCTTAAGGATGTCCTGATGGAGCTTTCCGGGAGCGTTCCTGCCAGGAAGCAGTGATAGTTCGCATACTGACATCAAGCTTTGACGATAAGTTGACTTTGTTAAGACTGCACGAGACTTACCGGTAAGGCCACCCAAGAAAGATCCACTTCCATACTTCCGAATCCCAGCAGGAGAAGCATCTGGCTCCTGAACATGGTATGCTCCCACAGCCACTGACTGACTCCGTTTCAAGTCATTGTCGGTGTGTTGCCTGTCAAGGAGCACACGTGTCAGATAACTAAGAGCAAAAACTGTGACGTAATGGATACTGGTGCTAGAACGCTTACACAGGTGGAGGATGTTCAGATACGGAGGCTCCTGAGAATGTTCCTTGTTCCTGAGAAAAACTAACGTAAGGAAGGAATGTTCACGAATCCAAAAAAGGCGAAAAGGCATTGCTGATGGCTGAATACCTGTCTATCGGTTGTGCTACTAAGCCGGTTCCGCATTCCATGGTCGCTAGGTCTCCTGGCCGGAGCGACGACGACATCAGGCGACTCCTCCATCCTTGGAGACTCCTAGGTACAGACACAAGAATTCATTCGTACAAGCCTTATTGGTGATGATTGTGAACAGAAACCAGAGCTCAGTAGCGGTGCCAGAATCAATGTTGCTCCATTCACTCTGTCAGCTGAAGGCCTTGTTCAGCAACACGCGAGGCGCATTCGCGATTCGGTTGGGTTTGGTTCGGTTCAATTGCGACTCATAACACGAAAACATAACCAGTACTAAACGCAATTAAGCTGTAATAAAGATACACAGAACCTCGACATAAGCAATTCTGCCACGTCATTGCGTCGACATTGACCTGGCCAATCCGAGCCACTAATTTATCCCCCACGCAATTTCGTCATCCAAAATCGAACTCCCTGATTCCTCTTAACCCAACCACAATCCACTCCACCCAGCCGAGCGTACACAGTTGACCAACTAGCTGTTGCACTCGAAACAAGTACACCTGGCCCGTGGTAAATTCACCGCCTGAACGTTTTTCTTCCAGGCCCCATTTTGCGTTTCCGTCTAATGAGACGGTCACCCAGAAAATTTAAGGCTACAAATAAGCAGCAAGGATACACTGCTGTCCAGCGCACTCGTACTTAGTGATCGGAGAGAAGGGCGGGATTGGCTTTTTAACAAGTTACGATTTCCCGATCTGGTGAAGGGTATGCATGATTCTACCCCCTTTGAATCCGAAACTACCTTCATAAACTAGCTTGACCGCGGAAAAGTACCACCACGTCGTGAAGATACCGCTGGTGAATTTACCGCGGGCCAGGTGTATCTTCAATCTCTTGCTCCCATCAAGATATAGCACTAATCAATTAGGTGGCGATTACGACGGTGAATGCAAGAGTTGGTCTCCTCTGTCAATAGTGGCGTAGTGGCCCTGATTTCATTGTCGTTTCTTACCTCTCACCGTCAGCGTGCAAGTTCACCACGACCATGCCTCGTCCAGCACCCTCGCCGTTTGAGAGGAAGCCACGAAGTGCAGAGGAGGAGAACCCGCTTGCTGGGCTTGGCGTTCGCGCTTCCGCATCGCCAAAGGTATCTTCGCATGCTTATCTCTCCTTCCATGCACACGGCTTCCTTTTTCATGTAGCTGTACTTTTTGTTCTCTTAAGAAAGTTAGCAGCTTACATTACCTGTTTATCTCTGCGTAGGCTAAAGGGTCACCAGTTTCATCATGAGGTAGCTTTAAACAACATGCTCGTGCCTGGAATCTATTCAGCTCAGAATTCTTGTCGTTCTCATGTGCAACGGATCGTTACCTACGTGCGCCTCGATTATGAGTTAAGTTTTCTTGGTTGCAACACTGTGTTGAGCAGTCAGGAGCTGTCATGGCACCCTCCTCTGGTGCTCTGTCAAGAAGACGACCATCGCCCAATCAAAATAACGCTATGTTCGAGTTCGATCCAGAGCTCGTTGCTGCTTTTCAACGCAACATGATGGTACGTAATACTTGTGTTCGTAAGTAGACTTGCGATTTGTTTCTTAAGTGATTGGGATGCAAACACGACTCGGGTGGCGCCTTCTGTTCCAGTTGGTTTTTTTTTTTTTTTTTTTTTTTTTTTTTTTTTTTTTTTTTTTTTTTTTTCAACCACCAATTTATGGAGGAATAACCAGGTTAATGAACACACGCGCGTGCGCACACACGCATACACGCACACACACACACACACACACGCACACACACTCACTCACTCACTCAATCACTCACACAGACACACACACACGCGCGCGCGCTTATTCACTGACTCACGCTCTCATCCCCACCCACCCACCCCCCTAAACCCTAAACGTCCACACACATATACTCATTCTCACCCCTCCCGCACCACACTCACTCACACGCGCACACACACACACACACACACACTCACACACACACAGACACAGACGGACACAGACACACTCACACACACAGAGACACAGACAGACACAGACACACTCACACAAACACACACACACACGCACACACACGCGCGCGTGCACACACACACACACGCACACTTGGCTAGTTAGTTACATACGCGTATAATCTTGTTTCCTTTTCCCTCTCTGTACGGCGCCCATCATCCCCCCTCCCTTTTGACCTCATTAATGTTCCCTCCACAATCTCCGCACTTCCTGCGTCTTGTCCTTCCCCAACCCCTCCCACTCTCTCCGCCACCACCTCCCACGCCTTCGCCCCTCCGTTCCTTCTATCAACGTACCCAAAATATCCACATGTATCAATTTCGGTAGTTGTGCTTCTAGCCTCTGATTCTTGAAGGTTTCACATTCTCATTTCTCAGTCGCCCCTTCAACTCCTTTACTGTCCCTGGTTTCCCCATTTCTGGTGTTTGCGATTTTGGATATGAATGCTATGCAGTTTTTTCGTCGTGTGTTCAGCCTAGACACCTTCCTCAGGCCCTTGCCAGCGCCAGTGGCACAGTCCATTGCACGAAGCTTCGGTTTCTTCACAAGCATCTTCACACAGTTTGTTGGTGAGTGGATGTTTCTGGGTTTATTGTTCTTAGCGGTAGATCTCAGTTTTTTAGTACGGTACTTATTTTTTGCCATAAAACTCAGCAAGATCAATGTTGCTGAATACTTTCACCTGCTGCTGTGTCTGTCTTTTCAATTGTTGTTTTCATATTTGCCCCTCTGTATTGCAGATCCGAAGGGCATCAAGAACGCACAAAAAGCAATGGGCATTCGAAAGGATGACTCTAGGATTGTTCGACGGAAAGAGTAACATTTTATTTTTCCTCACTATGGGTCTGGCTTAGGTAGTGTGAATGCTGGTACAGCACCTGTGCTTGTTTCCTTTCCTCTTGTCCTCATCTCCAGCCTAAAGCTTCAGAGGGAAGGCCATTGTAACTACCGTATGCATTTAGTGAGTTGCAATTTGATTGTGTGTACCAAAGTCAATATTTCCACAATATCATTGCTTGATATTATTCAATGCTTACATGTAGCAATACTACGTGACAGCACACCAGCCACACACCCTTCACTCTATTCTTTTTCTTGTTCTTAAAATGTAGATAGTGTAACTCGGACTTACGGAAAAAATGGGGGGGGTCTCCTCATAGGAAAAAAGTACATAATACCCGGGTCTTTACATATGGTGTATTTTAGTGTTAGTGTTTATTTAATTAGACAATGTGGGTGTTTTGATTTTCATTTTAACATCACTGTCTGAGGCGCGAATGTGGGTTTCGGCCACGAGCTTCATCACCCCCACGAAAATGCCATGTGGCACCTGTCTTGCCACTTGCAGCGGAAGATTCGCCTGCACGTGGTCACAGCGAAGTAGTGCGAGGGGGGAAATCTCGGTAGATAGCAAGTGAATGTACCGCGAAATTTCATCTAGGGAGAAATTTTCGCGATATTCTTCAATATTGCAGCTACTCATTAACGACTATTATAACGAATTCGTAAGAAAAGGGGGGTGTTATAGAAAATCAGCAAAAAAGGGGGGTATAGTAGAAACGAGGTCTATCATAACACCCACCCCGCACAAGCTACCCGGGGGTGTACAATTACGGGGGGGTGTTTTGTCCGGGAGAATACGGTAAGACCCCAGTGCAATCTGCCTGTCATCTGCTTCATCCTGCACACTGGCACATCAGAAAACAAAGAAATCCTTAGGCATGTGCACTATTCAGCACATTCGGCACAACTAGCACTCGCCTCAGAGGAACATGATCTTGGCACTCAACTCCTTGGCCAGTGCCAGTTTGAGGCTATTCAAATGACCCCACAGCGATGCCTGCCCAATGCCTCCTTGGCTCTCCGCATCCAGCAAACTACGGGCGGTGAGAGTGGGAGCATTGTTGAAGCAGGAGCGTTGTTGCGAGAGTGAGTCTGGGGAGACGTGCTGCAAGCAGCTGATGAGTGCAGAGATGTGGGCTTCTTTGAACGGCAGGGAGCGTCTCTGTAGCACATGAGCCTGCCAGTGGGGTGGGATGGGAACAGAAGGGGATATCCGGATGGATTTTCAGGCGGCAGGAAGGAGCTGATCAAGACAGAGATGATTTTGAAGTTATCTGATTTGCGATGGACTGGAGAATGCATCAAGAGGTACACATGTATTGACTCGAGGCAAGAGTCCCTGGTAAAGCTTTTCGGATAAGCAGAAGCAATTGCACTGTAGCCGAGGCAGTGGCAGACCTCCTCTTGAGACAATAAGCCATTTACCATGCCTTATTAGCACCGCAATCGACACTAGGCATAACAGCTGACACTGGTTACGGTAACTGCCACTGCTTACCATGAGATGAGACAGAGCGAGGAAGACGCGAGGGTAATGCGATGAGGTGTGGAGCATGGCCTGAGAGTGATAGAGAGCCAACAAGAAGATAGGATACATGGACTTGAAACAACAAAAGAGGCAAGAGGAAAATGATAACCATGAGAATAGATCGCTCCCTGTTCCGCCAAACAAACACCAGAACCAGCTCGTGTGATTAGTCAGTGATCCATGATAGAATTTCTAGGCTTACAGCATATGTGTTTTCACTGACCTGCACTAGCCGGTCCGCCAGGTGGCTTCGTTGGATTGGCTCGGGAGTAGCAGTAGCAGTGGTGGCAGGAAAAAAGGGCGACACTGGGCTGTTTGATCCACCAGTCAGCCCTTTGACCAGCTCCCATACACTGTGAGGAAGGGATGGGACAGGTGGGTGAGTGCGCGTGGGTAAGTTGGGAAGAGAAGGATGGGAAGAACAGATGGGTTGAGGGATGCACCTGTGAGCTCTTTGACGAGCTCCCATACACTGTGAGGGAGGGAGGGGACAGGTGGGCGATAGTGCATATGTATGGTGTGGTACAAGGGTGGGCGAAGGAGAGAAGGGGGAAGGGGAGGAAAAATGGGTTGTCGGGTGCGCTTGTGAGCTCTTTGATCACCTCCCATACACTGCAAGGAAGGGAGGGGCGAAACAGGTTATCAGGTTCCCATCGGTATGTTCAAGGGTGGGAGGAGGTGGGAGGCGGTGAGAGGGAGGAGCGACAAGTTGTTTGGTGCACCTGTGAGATCTTTGACCAGCTCCCATGCGCTACAAGGAAGAGACAGGAGCACTGGGTTTTGCATGGGTAGGGTACGGTTCAAGAATAGTGGAGAGGTGGGGGTGGGGACGAACAAATGACTTTGTCCGGTGCAACGTAAGCGTTTTTACCAGCTTCCATGAGCTGTGAGGAAGGGACAGGAGACGTTGACACAAGAAAAAACTATCACACGAATATACTGAGTCTGGAGCTGGTGGGGGCATACTCGTGGCACATGAATGAAGATATGTAACGGCAGGCCATGAAATGCGTTATAAGACAACATTACTAATCTCACACATTAGCACTCACAAAAAGCAGGAAACGACTCACGAGAGCACATATTCAAGAGCCGAGTGACTCTGTCCGGTCGACCCACTGCTGTTTCTCAGAGCATCCAACGCTGCTGCGGCTCTTGCTGCACCTGCTGCTTCTCCTCCTGCTTCTCGTCCTGTTCCCTGTGTGGCACCTGAACCTGAACCAGGTGCGGCCTGCACCAGATGCAGCCTCCCCCTGATTGCCGGCACCAGCAGCTCGTCTGCGAGGAAAAGGACAAGCGCGTCCATGGGCGCTGCTGCTGGCGCGCCGGCCGCTGCCATCCAATAGACGCTCGCCACATGGCGCGACGTGGCGAGGCTTCTAGAGTCCCAACATGCCATTGCAGCAGACTGGAAGAGAGCGGGAGTGGTGGGAGGGGGGAGTGAGGAGGAGGGGGGAAGGAGGGAGAACAGGGGAGGTGAGATGGGTAACTATAAGGGTCCAAAGAGCCTTGCTGCGAGAGTCCCGGCATGCCATAGTGGCAGACTGGGGCGGGGAGGGGGAGGGAGGGGAGAGGGGAGAGCGTGGGGAGAGAGAATTGGGCACTCTTCTAGAGCCCTAATCTGCCAAGGCAGCAGATTGGAGAGGAGTGAAGAGGAGTGGGTGGGGGGAGAGCGGGAGATGGTGGTATCGGGTTGAAGAGGGGCGAAGTGGTGAGTGGTGTGGGCGATGACAGAGCACAACAGAGCGCCACAGACAGAGTACCACAGAGCACCAAAGAGCACTGCAGAGTACCACAAAGCACCACAGAGCACTGCAGAGTACCACAGAGCACCAAAGAGCACTGCAGAGTACCACAGAGCACCAAAGAGCACTGCAGAGTACCACAGAGCACTGCAGAGTACCACAGAGCACTGCAGAGTACCACAGAGCACCACAGAGCACCACAGAGCACCACAGAGCACCACAGAGCACCACAGAGCACCACAGAGCACTTGCTTACCCAGGATAAGAAGGCAGCAGCAGGGTAGCAGGCAGGGGCGTATGAGTCAAGTAGTAAGAGGGTTTTGGCAATGCTACTATGCATGGCAGGTGTTATTGGCTGGGACCGCAACACTTGCTGTATGAGTTTTGAGACGTCTCAAAACTCAAAACGAGACATCTCAAAACTCAAAACGAGACGTCTCAAAACTATATTGGCTGGGACCGCAACACTTGCTGTATGAAGGGCTATAAGCACTTACTCGGGACAAGACGGCCGCAGCAGAGGAGTAGCAGGCTGGGGCATATGAGTTGACGAGAAATAGGGTTTTGGCGATGCTGGTGTGCGTGGTGGCCAAGACTGGCTGGGGTAGCAGCACTTGCTGTATGAAGGCTTCTCCTGGTGGGCATGGGGCGAGGTATGGGAGGGCGAGCTCGGGAGAGAGGGAAAAGAGGGGGGAAGGGAGGGCGAGGAGGGGAATTATGGTGATGGGCTGTGACTGGGTATGCCAACAGCACTTGCTTGGTGAAGGGCTCTCCTGGTGGGCATGGGGCGATTTAGGGGAGGGCGAGCTGGGGAGAAGGGTGGGGAAGGGTGGGAAAGAGGGAGGGGAAGCAGGTAGACGTTTTGCATTAAGACAGGTTGGGAGAGGGTGAGGTGAGAGGGTGGGCATGGGGCAAGGTATGGGAAGGCGAGATGGGAGAGAGAAGGTGAGGAAGAGAGAGCGGAGAGGAGAAGGGAAGGTATACAACAACACTTGCTGTTTATGTAAATGTGGTGGGAGGGGTAGAGTGGGAACCCAGAGCCTTGTACAGAAACAGGGAAACATCATATATCTACGCTCTTGTGTGTGACTAGGACTCTGTTTAGTATACACAGAGGAGGTGAATGATTGGTTAACTAGAAAATCACCTCCGAAGCCTTGTATGGAAACAGGGAACCATCATGTAGCTACGCTCATGTGTGTGTGTGACCAGGAGAGTAATTGATATGCACAGAGGAGAATGACTGAAGGATCAATGACTAAGATTTCACCTGCCACGTGGCAGGATCTAATAGGAGGGCTCACCTGCCACGTGGCAGCCTCTGATAGGAGGGCTCACCTGCCATGTGGCAGCCTCTGATAGGAGATCCATGGCGTAGTTCACCCGGCAGAGATCCAGAACAGACAGGCCGCTGATGTCAGCACCATCTGCTGCGGATGGCTCCCGGGCGGCAGGGGCAGCATTTCGGGCGGCAGCTGCAGCGGCTTGTTTGGCTGGTAGTGCGGAGAGGGACGGCGAGGGAAGTGAGAGAAGCTCAGTCACTTGCACTAGGAACCTGATAGGGGATGAGCCGGTGTGTGAGAGGGTAGGGAGGGATGGCGAGGGATGGCGAGGGATGGCGAGGGATGGCGAGGGATGGCGAGGGATGGCGAGGGATGGCGAGGGATGGCGAGGGATGGCGAGGGATGGCGAGGGATGGCGAGGGATGGCGAGGGATGGCGAGGGATGGCGAGGGATGGCGAGGGATGGCGAGGGATGGCGAGGGATGGCGAGGGATGGCGAGGGATGGCGAGGGATGGCGAGGGATGGCGAGGGATGGCGAGGGATGGCGAGGGATGGCGAGGGATGGCGAGGGATGGCGAGGGATGGCGAGGGATGGCGAGGGATGGCGAGGGATGGCGAGGGATGGCGAGGGATGGCGAGGGGATGGCGAGGGATGGCGAGGGATGGCGAGGGATGGCGAGGGATGGCGAGGGATTGGCGAGGGATGGCGAGGGATGGCGAGGGATGGCGAGGGATGGCGAGGGATGGCGAGGGATGGCGAGGGATGGCGAGGGATGGCGAGGGATGGCGAGGGATGGCGAGGGATGGCGAGGGATGGCGAGGGATGGCGAGGGATGGCGAGGGATGGCGAGGGATGGCGAGGGATGGCGAGGGATGGCGAGGGATGGCGAGGGATGGCGAGGGATGGCGAGGGATGGCGAGGGATGGCGAGGGATGGCGAGGGATGGCGAGGATGGCGAGGGATGGCGAGGGATGGCGAGGGATGGCGAGGGATGGCGAGGGATGGCGAGGGATGGCGAGGGATGGCGAGGGATGGCGAGGGGATTGGCGAGGGATGGCGAGGGATGGCGAGGGATGGCGAGGGATGGCGAGGGATGGCGAGGGATGGCGAGGGATGGCGAGGGATGGCGAGGGATGGCGAGGGATGGCGAGGGATGGCGAGGGATGGCGAGGGATGGCGAGGGATGGCGAAGGGATGGCGAGGGATGGCGAGGGATGGCGAGGGATGGCGAGGGATGGCGAGGGATGGCGAGGGATGGCGAGGGATGGCGAGGGATGGCGAGGGATGGGCGAGGGATGGCGAGGGATGGCGAGGGATGGCGAGGGATGGCGAGGGATGGCGAGGGATGGCGAGGGATGGCGAGGGATGGCGAGGGATGGCGAGGGATGGCGAGGGATGGCGAGGGATGGCGAGGGATGGCGAGGGATGGCGAGGGATGGCGAGGGATGGCGAGGGATGGCGAGGGATGGCGAGGGATGGCGAGGGATGGCGAGGGATGGCGAGGGATGGCGAGGGATGGCGAGGGATGGCGAGGGATGGCGAGGGATGGCGAGGGATGGCGAGGGATGGCGAGGGATGGCGAGGGATGGCGAGGGATGGCGAGGGATGGCGAGGGATGGCGAGGGATGGCGAGGGATGGCGAGGGATGGCGAGGGATGGCGAGGGATGGCGAGGGATGGCGAGGGATGGCGAGGGATGGCGAGGGATGGCGAGGGATGGCGAGGGATGGCGAGGGATGGCGAGGGATGGCGAGGGATGGCGAGGGATGGCGAGGGATGGCGAGGGATGGCGAGGGATGGCGAGGGATGGCGAGGGATGGCGAGGGATGGCGAGGGATGGCGAGGGATGGCGAGGGATGGCGAGGGATGGCGAGGGATGGCGAGGGATGGCGAGGGATGGCGAGGGATGGCGAGGGATGGCGAGGGATGGCGAGGGATGGCGAGGGATGGCGAGGGATGGCGAGGGATGGCGAGGGATGGCGAGGGATGGCGAGGGATGGCGAGGGATGGCGAGGGATGGCGAGGGATGGCGAGGGATGGCGAGGGATGGCGAGGGATGGCGAGGGATGGCGAGGGATGGCGAGGGATGGCGAGGGATGGCGAGGGATGGCGAGGGATGGCGAGGGATGGCGAGGGATGGCGAGGGATGGCGAGGGATGGCGAGGGATGGCGAGGGATGGCGAGGGATGGCGAGGGATGGCGAGGGATGGCGAGGGATGGCGAGGGATGGCGAGGGATGGCGAGGGATGGCGAGGGATGGCGAGGGATGGCGAGGGATGGCGAGGGATGGCGAGGGATGGCGAGGGATGGCGAGGGATGGCGAGGGATGGCGAGGGATGGCGAGGGATGGCGAGGGATGGCGAGGGGATGGCGAGGGGATGGCGAGGGATGGCGAGGGATGGCGAGGGATGGCGAGGGATGGCGAGGGATGGCGAGGGATGGCGAGGGATGGCGAGGGATGGCGAGGGATGGCGAGGGATGGCGAGGGATGGCGAGGGATGGCGAGGGATGGCGAGGGATGGCGAGGGATGGCGAGGGATGGCGAGGGATGGCGAGGGATGGCGAGGGATGGCGAGGGATGGCGAGGGATGGCGAGGGATGGCGAGGGATGGCGAGGGATGGCGAGGGATGGCGAGGGATGGGGAGGGATGGCGAGGGATGGCGAGGGATGGCGAGGGATGGCGAGGGATGGCGAGGGATGGCGAGGGATGGCGAGGGATGGCGAGGGATGGCGAGGGATGGCGAGGGTGGCGAGGGATGGCGAGGGATGGCGAGGGATGGCGAGGGATGGCGAGGGATGGCGAGGGATGGCGAGGGATGGCGAGGGATGGCGAGGGATGGCGAGGGATGGCGAGGGATGGCGAGGGATGGCGAGGGATGGCGAGGGATGGCGAGGGATGGCGAGGGATGGCGAGGGATGGCGAGGGATGGCGAGGGATGGCGAGGGATGGCGAGGGATGGCGAGGGATGGCGAGGGATGGCGAGGGATGGCGAGGGATGGCGAGGGATGGCGAGGGATGGCGAGGGATGGCGAGGGATGGCGAGGGATGGCGAGGGATGGGCGAGGGATGGCGAGGGATGGCGAGGGATGGCGAGGGATGGCGAGGGATGGCGAGGGATGGCGAGGGATGGCGAGGGATGGCGAGGGATGGCGAGGGATGGCGAGGGATGGCGAGGGATGGCGAGGGATGGCGAGGGATGGCGAGGGATGGCGAGGGATGGCGAGGGATGGCGAGGGATGGCGAGGGATGGCGAGGGATGGCGAGGGATGGCGAGGGATGGCGAGGGATGGCGAGGGATGGCGAGGGATGGCGAGGGGATGGCGAGGGATGGCGAGGGATGGCGAGGGATGGCGAGGGATGGCGAGGGATGGCGAGGGATGGCGAGGGATGGCGAGGGATGGCGAGGGATGGCGAGGGATGGCGAGGGATGGCGAGGGATGGCGAGGGATGGCGAGGGATGGCGAGGGATGGCGAGGGGATGGCGAGGGATGGCGAGGGATGGCGAGGGATGGCGAGGGATGGCGAGGGATGTGCGAGGGATGGCGAGGGATGGCGAGGGATGGCGAGGGATGGCGAGGGATGGCGAGGGATGGCGAGGGATGGCGAGGGATGGCGAGGGATGGCGAGGGATGGCGAGGGATGGCGAGGGATGGCGAGGGATGGGCGAGGGATGGCGAGGGATGGCGAGGGATGGCGAGGGATGGCGAGGGATGGCGAGGGATGGCGAGGGATGGCGAGGGATGGCGAGGGATGGCGAGGGATGGCGAGGGATGGCGAGGGATGGCGAGGGATGGCGAGGGATGGCGAGGGATGGCGAGGGATGGCGAGGGATGGCGAGGGATGGCGAGGGATGGCGAGGGATGGCGAGGGATGGCGAGGGATGGCGAGGGATGGCGAGGGATGGCGAGGGGATGGCGAGGGATGGCGAGGGATGGCGAGGGATGGCGAGGGATGGCGAGGGATGGCGAGGGATGGCGAGGGATGGCGAGGGATGGCGAGGGATGGCGAGGGATGGCGAGGGATGGCGAGGGATGGCGAGGGATGGCGAGGGATGGCGAGGGATGGCGAGGGATGGCGAGGGATGGCGAGGGATGGCGAGGGATGGCGAGGGATGGCGAGGGATGGCGAGGGATGGCGAGGGATGGCGAGGGATGGCGAGGGATGGCGAGGGATGGCGAGGGATGGCGAGGGATGGCGAGGGATGGCGAGGGATGGCGAGGGATGGCGAGGGATGGCGAGGGATGGCGAGGGATGGCGAGGGATGGCGAGGGATGGCGAGGGATGGCGAGGGATGGCGAGGGATGGCGAGGGATGGCGAGGGATGGCGAGGGATGGCGAGGGATGGCGAGGGATGGCGAGGGATGGCGAGGGATGGCGAGGGATGGCGAGGGATGGCGAGGGATGGCGAGGGATGGCGAGGGATGGCGAGGGATGGCGAGGGATGGCGAGGGATGGCGAGGGATGGCGAGGGATGGCGAGGGATGGCGAGGGATGGCGAGGGATGGCGAGGGGATGGCGAGGGATGGCGAGGGATGGCGAGGGATGGCGAGGGATGGCGAGGGATGGCGAGGGATGGCGAGGGATGGCGAGGGATGGCGAGGGATGGCGAGGGATGGCGAGGGATGGCGAGGGATGGCGAGGGATGGCGAGGGATGGCGAGGGATGGCGAGGGATGGCGAGGGATGGCGAGGGATGGCGAGGGATGGCGAGGGATGGCGAGGGATGGCGAGGGATGGCGAGGGATGGCGAGGGATGGCGAGGGATGGCGAGGGATGGCGAGGGATGGCGAGGGATGGCGAGGGATGGCGAGGGATGGCGAGGGATGGCGAGGGATGGCGAGGGATGGCGAGGGATGGCGAGGGATGGCGAGGGATGGCGAGGGATGGCGAGGGATGGCGAGGGATGGCGAGGGATGGCGAGGGATGGCGAGGGATGGCGAGGGATGGCGAGGGATGGCGAGGGATGGCGAGGGATGGCGAGGGATGGCGAGGGATGGCGAGGGATGGCGAGGGATGGCGAGGGATGGCGAGGGATGGCGAGGGATGGCGAGGGATGGCGAGGGATGGCGAGGGATGGCGAGGGATGGCGAGGGATGGCGAGGGATGGCGAGGGATGGCGAGGGATGGCGAGGGATGGCGAGGGATGGCGAGGGATGGCGAGGGATGGCGAGGGATGGCGAGGGATGGCGAGGGATGGCGAGGGATGGCGAGGGATGGCGAGGGATGGCGAGGGATGGCGAGGGATGGCGAGGGATGGCGAGGGATGGCGAGGGATGGCGAGGGATGGCGAGGGATGGCGAGGGATGGCGAGGGATGGCGAGGGATGGCGAGGGATGGCGAGGGATGGCGAGGGATGGCGAGGGATGGCGAGGGATGGCGAGGGATGGCGAGGGATGGCGAGGGATGGCGAGGGATGGCGAGGGATGGCGAGGGATGGCGAGGGATGGCGAGGGATGGCGAGGGATGGCGAGGGATGGCGAGGGATGGCGAGGGATGGCGAGGGATGCGAGGATGGCGAGGATGGCGAGGGATGGCGAGGGATGGCGAGGGATGGCGAGGGATGGCGAGGGATGGCGAGGGATGGCGAGGGATGGCGAAGGGATGGCGAGGGATGGCGAGGGATGGCGAGGGATGGCGAGGGATGGCGAGGGATGGCGAGGGGATGGCGAGGGATGGCGAGGGATGGCGAGGGATGGCGAGGGATGGCGAGGGATGGCGAGGGATGGCGAGGGATGGCGAGGGATGGCGAGGGATGGCGAGGGATGGCGAGGGATGGCGAGGGATGGCGAGGGATGGCGAGGGATGGCGAGGGATGGCGAGGGATGGCGAGGGATGGCGAGGGATGGCGAGGGATGGCGAGGGATGGCGAGGGATGGCGAGGGATGGCGAGGGATGGCGAGGGATGGCGAGGGATGGCGAGGGATGGCGAGGGATGGCGAGGGGATGGCGAGGGATGGCGAGGGATGGCGAGGGATGGCGAGGGATGGCGAGGATGGCGAGGGATGGCGAGGGATGGCGAGGGGATGGCGAGGGATGGCGAGGGAGTGGCGAGGGATGGCGAGGGATGGCGAGGGATGGCGAGGGATGGCGAGGGATGGCGAGGGATGGCCGGATGCGAGGATGGCGAGGGATGGCGAGGGATGGCGAGGGATGGCGAGGGATGGCGAGGGATGGCGAGGGATGGCGAGGGATGGCGAGGGATGGCGAGGGATGGCGAGGGATGGCGAGGGATGGCGAGGGATGGCGAGGGATGGCGAGGGATGGCGAGGGGATGGGGCGAGGGATGGCGAGGGATGGCGAGGGATGGCGAGGGAATGGCGAGGGATGGCGAGGGATGGCGAGGGATGGCGAGTGGCGAGGGATGGCGAGGGATGGCGAGGGATGGCGAGGGGATGGCGAGGATGGCGAGGGATGGCGAGGGATGGCGAGGGATGGCGAGGGATGGCGAGGGATGGCGAGGGATGGCGAGGGATGGCGAGGGATGGCGAGGGATGGCGAGGGATGGCGAGGGATGGCGAGGGATGGCGAGGGATGGCGAGGGATGGCGAGGGATGGCGAGGGATGGCGAGGGATGGCGAGGGATGGCGAGGGATGGCGAGGGATGGCGAGGGATGGCGAGGGATGGCGAGGGATGGCGAGGGATGGCGAGGGATGGCGAGGGATGGCGAGGGATGGCGAGGGATGGCGAGGGATGGCGAGGGATGGCGAGGGATGGCGAGGGATGGCGAGGGATGGCGAGGGATGGCGAGGGATGGCGAGGGATGGCGAGGGATGGCGAGGGATGGCGAGGGATGGCGAGGGATGGCGAGGGATGGCGAGGGATGGCGAGGGATGGCGAGGGATGGCGAGGGATGGCGAGGGATGGCGAGGGATGGCGAGGGATGGCGAGGGATGGCGAGGGATGGCGAGGGATGGCGAGGGATGGCGAGGGATGGCGAGGGATGGCGAGGGATGGCGAGGGATGGCGAGGGATGGCGAGGGATGGCGAGGGATGGCGAGGGATGGCGAGGGATGGCGAGGGATGGCGAGGGATGGCGAGGGATGGCGAGGGATGGCGAGGGATGGCGAGGGATGGCGAGGGATGGCGAGGGATGGCGAGGGATGGCGAGGGATGGCGAGGGATGGCGAGGGATGGCGAGGGATGGCGAGGGATGGCGAGGGATGGCGAGGGATGGCGAGGGATGGCGAGGGATGGCGAGGGATGGCGAGGGATGGCGAGGGATGGCGAGGGATGGCGAGGGATGGCGAGGGATGGCGAGGGATGGCGAGGGATGGCGAGGGATGGCGAGGGATGGCGAGGGATGGCGAGGGATGGCGAGGGATGGCGAGGGATGGCGAGGGATGGCGAGGGATGGCGAGGGATGGCGAGGGATGGCGAGGGATGGCGAGGGATGGCGAGGGATGGCGAGGGATGGCGAGGGATGGCGAGGGATGGCGAGGGATGGCGAGGGATGGCGAGGGATGGCGAGGGATGGCGAGGGATGGCGAGGGATGGCGAGGGATGGCGAGGGATGGCGAGGGATGGCGAGGGATGGGCGAGGGATGGCGAGGGATGGCGAGGGATGGCGAGGGATGGCGAGGGATGGCGAGGGATGGCGAGGGATGGCGAGGGATGGCGAGGATGGCGAGGGATGGCGAGGGATGGCGAGGGATGGCGAGGGATGGCGAGGGATGGCGAGGGATGGCGAGGGATGGCGAGGGATGGCGAGGGATGGCGAGGGATGGCGAGGGATGGCGAGGGATGGCGAGGGATGGCGAGGGATGGCGAGGGATGGTCGAGGGATGGCGAGGGATGGCGAGGGATGGCGAGGGATGGCGAGGGATGGCGAGGGATGGCGAGGGGATGGCGAGGGATGGCGAGGGGATGGCGAGGGATGGCGAGGGAGTGGCGAGGGGGATGGCGAGGGATGGCGAGGGATGGCGAGGGATGGCGAGGGATGGCGAGGGATGGCGAGGGATGGCGAGGGATGGCGAGGGATGGCGAGGGATGGCGAGGGATGGCGAGGGATGGCGAGGGATGGCGAGGGATGGCGAGGGATGGCGAGGGATGGCGAGGGATGGCGAGGGATGGCGAGGGATGGCGAGGGATGGCGAGGGATGGCGAGGGATGGCGAGGGATGGCGAGGGATGGCGAGGGATGGCGAGGGATGGCGAGGGATGGCGAGGGATGGCGAGGATGGCGAGGGATGGCGAGGGATGGCGGAGGGATGGCGAGGGATGGCGAGGGATGGCGAGGGATGGCGAGGGATGGCGAGGGATGGCGAGGGATGGCGAGGGATGGCGAGGGATGGCGAGGGATGGCGAGGGATGGCGAGGGGATGGCGAGGGATGGCGAGGGATGGCGAGGGATGGCGAGGGATGGCGAGGGATGGCGAGGGATGGCGAGGGATGGCGAGGGATGGCGAGGGATGGCGAGGGATGGCGAGGGATGGCGAGGGATGGCGAGGGATGGCGAGGGATGGCGAGGGATGGCGAGGGATGGCGAGGGGATGGCGAGGGATGGCGAGGGATGGCGAGGGATGGCGAGGGATGGCGAGGGATGGCGAGGGATGGCGAGGGATGGCGAGGGGATGGCGAGGGATGGCGAGGGATGGCGAGGGATGGCGAGGGATGGCGAGGGATGGCGAGGGATGGCGAGGGATGGCGAGGGATGGCGAGGGATGGCGAGGGATGGCGAGGGATGGCGAGGGGATGGCGAGGGATGGCGAGGGATGGCGAGGGATGGCGAGGGATGGCGAGGGATGGCGAGGGATGGCGAGGGATGGCGAGGGATGGCGAGGGATGGCGAGGGATGGCGAGGGATGGCGAGGGATGGCGAGGGATGGCGAGGGATGGCGAGGGATGGCGAGGGATGGCGAGGGATGGCGAGGGATGGCGAGGGATGGCGAGGGATGGCGAGGGATGGCGAGGGATGGCGAGGGATGGCGAGGGATGGCGAGGGATGGCGAGGGATGGCGAGGGATGGCGAGGGATGGCGAAGGGATGGCGAGGGATGGCGAGGGGATGGGCGAGGGGATGGCGAGGGATGGCGAGGGATGGCGAGGGATGGCGAGGGATGGCGAGGGATGGCGAGGGATGGCGAGGGATGGCGAGGGATGGCGAGGGATGGCGAGGGATGGCGAGGGATGGCGAGGGATGGCGAGGGATGGCGAGGGATGGCGAGGGATGGCGAGGGTGGCGAGGGATGGCGAGGGATGGCGAGGGGATGGCGAGGGATGGCGAGGGATGGCGAGGGATGCGAGGGATGGCGAGGGATGGCGAGGGATGGCGAGGGATGGCGAGGGATGGCGAGGGATGGCGAGGGATGGCGAGGGATGGCGAGGGATGGCGAGGGATGGCGAGGGATGGCGAGGGATGGCGAGGGGATGGCGAGGGATGGCGAGGGATGGCGAGGGATGGCGAGGGATGGCGAGGGATGGCGAGGGTGGGCGAGGGATGGCGAGGGATGGCGAGGGATGGCGAGGCGATGGCGAGGGATGGCGAGGGATGGCGAGGGATGGCGAGGGATGGCGAGGGATGGCGAGGGATGGCGAGGGATGGCGAGGGATGGCGAGGGATTGGCGAGGGATGGCGAGGGATGGCGAGGGATGGCGAGGGATGGCGAGGGATGGCGAGGGATGGCGAGGGATGGCGAGGGATGGCGAGGGATGGCAGGGATGGCGAGGGATGGCGAGGGATGGCGAGGGATGGCGAGGGATGGCGAGGGATGGCGAGGGATGGCGAGGGATGGCGAGGGATGGCGAGGGATGGCGAGGGATGGCGAGGGGATGGCGAGGGATGGCGAGGGATGGCGAGGGATGGCGAGGGATGGCGAGGGATGGCGAGGGATGGCGAGGGATGGCGAGGGATGGCGAGGGATGGCGAGGGATGGCGAGGGATGGCGAGGGATGGCGAGGGATGGCGAGGGATGGCGAGGGATGGCGAGGGATGGCGAGGGATGGCGAGGGATGGCGAGGGATGGCGAGGGATGGCGAGGGATGGCGAGGGATGGCGAGGGATGGCGAGGGATGGCGAGGGATGGCGAGGGATGGCGAGGGATGGCGAGGGATGGCGAGGGATGGCGAGGGATGGCGAGGGATGGCGAGGGATGGCGAGGGATGGCGAGGGATGGCGAGGGATGGCGAGGGATGGCGAGGGATGGCGAGGGATGGCGAGGGATGGCGAGGGATGGCGAGGGATGGCGAGGGATGGCGAGGGATGGCGAGGATGGCGAGGGATGGCGAGGGATGGCGAGGGATGGCGAGGGATGGCGAGGGATGGCGAGGGATGGCGAGGGATGGCGAGGGATGGCGAGGGATGGCGAGGGATGGCGAGGGATGGCGAGGGATGGCGAGGGATGGCGAGGGATGGCGAGGGATGGCGAGGGATGGCGAGGGATGGCGAGGGATGGCGAGGGATGGCGAGGGATGGCGAGGGGATGGCGAGGGATGGCGAGGGATGGCGAGGGATGGCGAGGGATGGCGAGGGATGGCGAGGGATGGCGAGGGATGGCGAGGGATGGCGAGGGATGGCGAGGGATGGCGAGGGATGGCGAGGGATGGCGAGGGATGGCGAGGGATGGCGAGGGATGGCGAGGGATGGCGAGGGATGGCGAGGGATGGCGAGGGATGGCGAGGGATGGCGAGGGATGGCGAGGGATGGCGAGGGATGGCGAGGGATGGCGAGGGATGGCGAGGGATGGCGAGGGATGGCGAGGGATGGCGAGGGATGGCGAGGGGATGGCGAGGGATGGCGAGGGATGGGCGAGGGATGGCGAGGGATGGCGAGGGATGGCGAGGGATGGCGAGGGATGGCGAGGGATGGCGAGGGATGGCGAGGGATGGCGAGGGATGGCGAGGGATGGCGAGGGATGGCGAGGGATGGCGAGGGATGGCGAGGGATGGCGAGGGATGGCGAGGGATGGCGAGGGATGGCGAGGGATGGCGAGGGATGGCGAGGGATGGCGAGGGATGGCGAGGGATGGCGAGGGATGGCGAGGGATGGCGAGGGATGGCGAGGGATGGCGAGGGATGGCGAGGGATGGCGAGGGATGGCGAGGGGTGGCGAGGGATGGCGAGGGATGGCGAGGGATGGCGAGGGATGGCGAGGGATGGCGAGGGATGGCGAGGGGATGGCGAGGATGGCGAGGGATGGCGAGGGATGGCGAGGGATGGCGAGGGATGGCGAGGGATGGCGAGTGATGGCGAGGGATGGCGAGGGATGGCGAGGGATGGCGAGGGATGGCGAGGGATGGCGAGGGATGGCGAGGGATGGCGAGGGGGATGGCGAGGGATGGCGAGGGATGGCGAGGGATGGCGAGGGATGGCGAGGATGGCGAGGGATGGCGAGGGATGGCGAGGATGGCGAGGGATGGGCGAGGGATGGCGAGGGATGCGAGGGATGGGCGAGGGATGGCGAGGGATGGCGAGGGATGGCGAGGGATGGCCGAGGGATGGCGAGGGATGGCGAGGGATGGCGAGGGATGGCGAGGGATGGCGAGGGATGGCGAGGGATGGCGAGGGATGGCGAGGGATGGCGAGGGATGGCGAGGGATGGCGAGGGATGGCGAGGGATGGCGAGGGATGGCGAGGGATGGCGAGGGATGGCGAGGGATGGCGAGGGATGGCGAGGGATGGCGAGGGATGGCGAGGGATGGCGAGGGATGGCGAGGGATGGCGAGGGATGGCGAGGGATGGCGAGGGATGGCGAGGGATGGCGAGGGATGGCGAGGGATGGCGAGGGATGGCGAGGGATGGCGAGGGATGGCGAGGGATGGCGAGGGATGGCGAGGGATGGCGAGGGATGGCGAGGGATGGCGAGGGATGGCGAGGGATGGGCGAGGGATGGCGAGGGATGGCGAGGGATGGCGAGGGATGGCGAGGGATGGCGAGGGATGGCGAGGGATGGCGAGGGATGGCGAGGGATGGCGAGGGATGGCGAGGGATGGCGAGGGATGGCGAGGGATGGCGAGGGATGGCGAGGGATGGCGAGGGATGGCGAGGGATGGCGAGGGATGGCGAGGGATGGCGAGGGATGGCGAGGGATGGCGAGGGATGGCGAGGGATGGCGAGGGATGGCGAGGGATGGCGAGGGATGGCGAGGGATGGCGAGGGATGGCGAGGGATGGCGAGGGATGGCGAGGGATGGCGAGGGATGGCGAGGGATGGCGAGGGATGGCGAGGGATGGCGAGGGATGGCGAGGGATGGCGAGGGATGGCGAGGGATGGCGAGGGATGGCGAGGGATGGCGAGGGATGGCGAGGGATGGCGAGGGATGGCGAGGGATGGCGAGGGATGGCGAGGGATGGCGAGGGATGGCGAGGGATGGCGAGGGATGGCAGGAGGGATGGCGAGGGATGGCGAGGGATGGCGAGGGATGGCGAGGGATGGCGAGGGATGGCGAGGATGGCGAGGGATGGCGAGGGATGGCGAGGGATGGCGAGGGATGGCGAGGGATGGCGAGGGATGGCGAGGGATGGCGAGGGATGGCGAGGGATGGCGAGGGATGGCGAGGGATGGCGAGGGATGGCGAGGGATGGCGAGGGATGGCGAGGGATGGCGAGGGATGGCGAGGGATGGCGAGGGATGGCGAGGGATGGCGAGGGATGGCGAGGGATGGCGAGGGATGGCGAGGGATGGCGAGGGATGGCGAGGGATGGCGAGGGATGGCGAGGGATGGCGAGGGATGGCGAGGGATGGCGAGGGATGGCGAGGGATGGCGAGGGATGGCGAGGGATGGCGAGGGATGGCGAGGGATGGCGAGGGATGGCGAGGGATGGCGAGGGATGGCGAGGGATGGCGAGGGATGGCGAGGGGATGGCGAGGGATGGCGAGGGATGGCGAGGGATGGCGAGGGATGGCGAGGGATGGCGAGGGATGGCGAGGGATGGCGAGGGATGGCGAGGGATGGCGAGGGATGGCGAGGGATGGCGAGGGATGGCGAGGGATGGCGAGGGATGGCGAGGGAGGGATGGCGAGGGATGGCGAGGGATGGCGAGGGATGGCGGGATGGCGAGGGGATGGCGAGGGATGGCGAGGGATGGCGAGGGATGGGCGAGGGATGGCGAGGGATGGCGAGGGATGGCGAGGGATGGCGAGGGATGGCGAGGGATGGCGAGGGATGGCGAGGGATGGCGGGATGGCGAGGGGGGATGGCGAGGGATGGCGAGGGGATTGGCGAGGGATGGCGAGGGATGGCGGGGATGGCGAGGGATGGCGAGGGATGGCGAGGGATGGCGAGGGATGGCGAGGGATGGCGAGGGATGGCGAGGGATGGCCGAGGGATGGCGAGGGATGGCGGGGATGGCGAGGGATGGCGAGGGATGGCGAGGGATGGCGAGGGATGGCGAGGGATGGCGAGGGATGGCGAGGGATGGCGGGGATGGCGAGGGATGGCGAGGGATGGCGAGGGGGAGTGGCGAGGGATGGCGAGGGATGGCGAGGGATGGCGAGGGATGGCGAGGGATGGCGAGGGATGGCGAGGGGATGGCGAGGGATGGCGAGGGATGGCGAGGGATGGCGAGGGATGGCGAGGGATGGCGAGGGATGGTCGAGGGATGGCGAGGGATGGCGAGGGATGGCGAGGGATGGCGAGGGATGGCGAGGGATGGGCGAGGGATGCGAGGGATAGGCGAGGGATGGCGAGGGATGGCGAGGGAATGGCGAGGGATGGCGAGGGATGGCGAGGGATGGCGAGGGATGGCGAGGGATGGCGAGGGATGGCGAGGGATGGCGAGGGATGGCGAGGGATGGCGAGGGATGGCGAGGGATGGCGAGGGATGGCGAGGGATGGCGAGGGATGGCGAGGGATGGCGAGGGATGGCGAGGGATGGCGAGGGATGGCGAGGGATGGCGAGGGATGGCGAGGGATGGCGAGGGATGGCGAGGGATGGCGAGGGATGGCGAGGGATGGCGAGGGATGGCGAGGGATGGCGAGGGATGGCGAGGGATGGCGAGGGATGGCGAGGGATGGCGAGGGATGGCGAGGGATGGCGAGGGATGGCGAGGGATGGCGAGGGATGGCGAGGGATGGCGAGGGATGGCGAGGGATGGCGAGGGATGGCGAGGGATGGCGAGGGATGGCGAGGGATGGCGAGGGATGGCGAGGGATGGCGAGGGATGGCGAGGGATGGCGAGGGATGGCGAGGGATGGCGAGGGATGGCGAGGGATGGCGAGGGATGGCGAGGGATGGCGAGGGATGGCGAGGGATGGCGAGGGATGGCGAGGGATGGCGAGGGATGGCGAGGGATGGCGAGGGATGGCGAGGGATGGCGAGGGATGGCGAGGGATGGCGAGGGATGGCGAGGGATGGCGAGGGATGGCGAGGGATGGCGAGGGATGGCGAGGGATGGCGAGGGATGGCGAGGGATGGCGAGGGATGGCGAGGGATGGCGAGGGATGGCGAGGGATGGCGAGGGATGGCGAGGGATGGCGAGGGATGGCGAGGGATGGCGAGGGATGGCGAGGGATGGCGAGGGATGGCGAGGGATGGCGAGGGATGGCGAGGGATGGCGAGGGATGGCGAGGGATGGCGAGGGATGGCGAGGGATGGCGAGGGATGGCGAGGGATGGCGAGGGATGGCGAGGGATGGCGAGGGATGGCGAGGGATGGCGAGGGATGGCGAGGGATGGCGAGGGATGGCGAGGGATGGCGAGGGATGGCGAGGGATGGCGAGGGATGGCGAGGGATGGCGAGGGATGGCGAGGGATGGCGAGGGATGGCGAGGGATGGCGAGGGATGGCGAGGGATGGCGAGGGATGGCGAGGGATGGCGAGGGGATGGCGAGGGATGGCGAGGGATGGCGAGGGATGGCGAGGGATGGCGAGGGTGGCGAGGGATGGCGAGGGATGGCGAGGGATGGCGAGGGATGGCGAGGGATGGCGAGGGATGGCGAGGGATGGCGAGGGATGGCGAGGGATGGCGAGGGATGGCGAGGGATGGCGAGGGATGGCGAGGGATGGCGAGGGATGGCGAGGGATGGCGAGGGATGGCGAGGGATGGCGAGGGATGGCGAGGGATGGCGAGGGATGGCGAGGGATGGCGAGGGATTGGCGAGGGATGGCGAGGGATGGCGAGGGATGGCGAGGGATGGCGAGGGATGGCGAGGGATGGCGAGGGTGGCGAGGGGATGGCGAGGGATGGCGAGGGATGGCGAGGGATGGCGAGGGATGGCGAGGGATGGCGAGGGGATGGCGAGGGATGGCGAGGGATGGCGAGGGATGGCGAGGGATGGCGAGGGGATGGCGAGGGATGGCGAGGGATGGCGAGGGATGGCGAAGGGGATGGCGAGGGATGGCGAGGGATGGCGAGGGATGGCGAGGGATGGCGAGGGATGGCGAGGGATGGCGAGGGATGGCGAGGGATGGCGAGGGATGGCGAGGGAATGGCGAGGGATGGCGAGGGATGCGAGGGATGGCGAGGGATGGCGAGGGATGGCGAGGGATGGCGAGGATGGCGAGGGATGGCGAGGGATGGCGAGGGATGGCGAGGGATGGCGAGGGATGGCGAGGGATGGGCGAGGGATGGCGAGGGATGGCGAGGGATGGCGAGGGATGGCGAGGGATGGCGAGGGATGGCGAGGGATGGCGAGGGATGGCGAGGGATGGCGAGGGATGGCGAGGGATGGCGAGGGATGGCGAGGGATGGCGAGGGATGGCGAGGGATGGCGAGGGATGGCGAGGGATGGCGAGGGATGGCGAGGGATGGCGAGGGATGGCGAGGGATGGCGAGGGATGGCGAGGGATGGCGAGGGATGGCGAGGGATGGCGAGGGATGGCGAGGGATGGCGAGGGATGGCGAGGGATGGCGAGGGATGGCGAGGGATGGCGAGGGATGGCGAGGGATGGCGAGGGATGGCGAGGGATGGCGAGGGATGGCGAGGGATGGCGAGGGATGGCGAGGGATGGCGAGGGATGGCGAGGGATGGCGAGGGATGGCGAGGGATGGCGAGGGATGGCGAGGGATGGCGAGGGATGGCGAGGGATGGCGAGGGATGGCGAGGGATGGCGAGGGATGGCGAGGGATGGCGAGGGATGGCGAGGGATGGCGAGGGATGGCGAGGGATGGCGAGGGATGGCGAGGGATGGCGAGGGATGGCGAGGGATGGCGAGGGATGGCGAGGGATGGCGAGGGATGGCGAGGGATGGCGAGGGATGGCGAGGGATGGCGAGGGATGGCGAGGGATGGCGAGGGATGGCGAGGGATGGCGAGGGATGGCGAGGGATGGCGAGGGATGGCGAGGGATGGCGAGGGATGCGAGGGATGGCGAGGGATGGCGAGGGATGGCGAGGGATGGCGAGGGATGGCGAGGGATGGCGAGGGATGGGGCGAGGGATGGCGAGGGATGGCGAGGGATGGCGAGGGATGGCGAGGGATGGCGAGGGATGGCGAGGTATGGCGAGGGATGGCGAGGGATGGCGAGGGATGGCGAGGGATGGCGAGGGATGGCGAGGGATGGCGAGGGGATGGCGGAGGGATGGCGAGGGATGGCGAGGGGATGGCGAGGGATGGCGAGGGATGGCGAGGGATGGCGAGGGATGGCGAGGGATGGCGAGGGATGGCGAGGGGATGGCGAGGGGATGGCGAGGGATGGCGAGGGATGGCGAGGGATGGCGAGGGATGGCGAGGGATGGCGAGGGGAGGATGGCGAGGGAGGGCGAGGGATGGAGAGGGGTGGCGAGGGATGGCGAGGGATGGCGAGGGATGGCGAGGGATGGCGAGGGATGGCGAGGGATGGCGAGGGATGGCGAGGGATGGCGAGGGATGGCGAGGGATGGCGAGGGATGGCGAGGGATGGCGAGGGATGGCGAGGGATGGCGAGGGATGGCGAGGGATGGCGAGGGATGGCGAGGGATGGCGAGGGATGGCGAGGGATGGCGAGGGATGGCGAGGGATGGCGAGGGATGGCGAGGGATGGCGAGGGATGGCGAGGGATGGCGAGGGATGGCGAGGGATGGCGAGGGATGGCGAGGGATGGCGAGGGATGGCGAGGGATGGCGAGGGATGGCGAGGGATGGCGAGGGATGGCGAGGGATGGCGAGGGATGGCGAGGGATGGCGAGGGATGCGAGGGATGGCGAGGGATGGCGAGGGAATGGCGAGGGATGGCGAGGGATGGCGAGGGATGGCGAGGGATGGCGAGGGATGGCGAGGATGGCGGGGATGGCGAGGGATGGCGAGGGATGGCGAGGGATGGCGAGGGATGGCGAGGGATGGCGAGGGATGGCGAGGGATGGCGAAGGGATGGCGAGGGATGGCGAGGGATGGCGAGGGATGGCGAGGGATGGCGAGGGATGGCGAGGGATGGCGAGGGATGGCGAGGGATGGCGAGGGATGGCGAGGGATGGCGAGGGATGGCGAGGGATGGCGAGGGATGGCGAGGGATGGGCGAGGGATGGCGAGGGGATGGCGAGGGATGGCGAGGGATGGCGAGGGGATGGCGAGGGATGGCGAGGGATGGGCGAGGGATGCGAGGGATGGCGAGGGATGCGAGGGATGGCGAGGGATGGCGAGGGATGGCGAGGATGGGCGAGGGATGGCGAGGGATGGCGAGGGATGGCGAGGGATGGCGAGGGATGGCGAGGGATGGCGAGGGATGGCGAGGGATGGCGAGGGATGGCGAGGGGATGGGCGAGGGATGGCGAGGGATGGCGAGGGATGGCGAGGGATGGCGAGGGGATGGCGAGGGATGGCGAGGGATGGCGAGGGGATGAGCGAAGGGATGGCGAGGGATGGCGAGGGATGGGCGAGGGATGGCGAGGGATGGCGAGGGATGGCGAGGGATGGCGAGGGATGGCGAGGATGGCGAGGGATGGCGAGGGATGGCGAGGGATGGCGAGGGATGGCGAGGGATGGCGAGGGATGGCGAGGGATGGCGAGGGATGGCGAGGGATGGCGAGGGATGGCGAGGGATGGCGAGGGATGGCGAGGGATGGCGAGGGATGGCGAGGGATGGCGAGGGATGGCGAGGGATGGCGAGGGATGGCGAGGGATGGCGAGGGATGGCGAGGGATGGCGAGGGATGGCGAGGGATGGCGAGGGATGGCGAGGGATGGCGAGGGATGGCGAGGGATGGCGAGGGATGGCGAGGGATGGCGAGGGATGGCGAGGGATGGCGAGGGATGGCGAGGGATGGCGAGGGATGGCGAGGGATGGCGAGGGATGCGAGGGATGGCGAGGGATGGCGAGGGATGGCGAGGGATGGCGAGGGATGGCGAGGGATGGCGAGGGATGGCGAGGGATGGCGAGGGATGGCGAGGGATGGCGAGGGATGGCGAGGGATGGCGAGGGATGGCGAGGGATGGCGAGGATGGCGAGGGATGGCGAGGGATGGCGAGGGATGGCGAGGGATGGCGAGGGATGGCGAGGGATGGCGAGGGATGGAGAGGGATGGCGAGGGATGGCGAGGATGGCGAGGGATGGCGAGGGATGGCGAGGGAGGATGGCGAGGGATGGCGAGGGATGGCGAGGGATGGCGAGGGATGGCGAGGGATGGCGAGGGATGGCGAGGGATGGCGAGGATGGCCCGAGGGATGCGAGGGATGGCGAGGGATGGCGAGGGATGGCGAGGGATGGCGAGGGATGGCGAGGGATGGCGAGGGATGGCGAGGGATGGCGAGGGATGGCGAGGGATGGCGAGGGATGGCGAGGGGCGAGGATGGCGAGGGATGGCGAGGGATGGCGAGGGATGGCGAGGGATGGCGAGGGATGGCGAGGGATGGCGAGGGATGGCGAGGGATGGCGAGGGATGGCGAGGGATGGCGAGGGATGGCGAGGGATGGCGAGGGATGGGCGAGGGATGGCGAGGGATGGCGAGGGATGGCGAGGGATGGCGAGGGATGGCGAGGGATGGCGAGGGATGGCGAGGGATGGCGAGGGATGGCGTGAGGGATGGCGAGGATGGGCGGGGATGGCGAGGGATGGCGAGGGATGGCGAGGGATGGCGAGGGATGGCGAGGGATGGCGAGGGATGGCGAGGGATGGCGAGGGATGGCGAGGGATGGCGAGGGATGGCGAGGGATGGCGAGGGATGGCGAGGGATGGCGAGGGATGGCGAGGGATGGCGAGGGATGGCGAGGGATGGCGAGGGATGGCGAGGGATGGCGAGGGATGGCGAGGGATGGCGAGGGATGGCGAGGGATGGCGAGGGATGGCGAGGGATGGCGAGGGATGGCGAGGGATGGCGAGGGATGGCGAGGGATGGCGAGGGATGGCGAGGGATGGCGAGGGATGGCGAGGGATGGCGAGGGATGGCGAGGGATGGCGAGGGATGGCGAGGGATGGCGAGGGATGGCGAGGGATGGCGAGGGATGGCGAGGGATGGCGAGGGATGGCGAGGGATGGCGAGGGATGGCGAGGGATGGCGAGGGATGGCGAGGGATGGCGAGGGATGGCGAGGGATGGCGAGGGATGGCGAGGGATGGCGAGGGATGGCGAGGGATGGCGAGGGATGGCGAGGGATGGCGAGGGATGGCGAGGGATGGCGAGGGATGGCGAGGGATGGCGAGGGATGGCGAGGGATGGCGAGGGATGGCGAGGGATGGCGAGGGATGGCGAGGGATGGCGAGGGATGGCGAGGGATGGCGAGGGATGGCGAGGGATGGCGAGGGATGGCGAGGAGGGAGGGATGGCGAGGGATGGCGAGGGATGGCGAGGGATGGCGAGGGATGGCGAGGGATGGCGAGGGATGGCGAGGGATGGCGAGGGGATGGCGAGGGATGGCGAGGGATGGCGAGGGATGGCGAGGGATGGCGAGGGATGGCGAGGGATGGCGAGGGATGGCGAGGGATGGCGAGGGATGGCGAGGGATGGCGAGGGATGGCGAGGGATGGCGAGGGGATGGCGAGGGATGGCGAGGGATGGCGAGGGATGGCGAGGGATGGCGAGGGGATGGCGAGGGATGGCGAGGGATGGCGAGGGATGGCGAGGGATGGCGAGGGATGGCAGGGAGGGATGGCGAGGGATGGCGAGGGATGGCGAGGGATGGCGAGGGATGGCGAGGGGATGGCGAGGGATGGCGAGGGATGGCGAGGGATGGCGAGGGATGGCGAGGGATGGCGAGGGATGGCGAGGGATGGCGGGGGATGGCGAGGGATGGCGAGGGATGGCGAGGGATGGCGAGGGATGGCGAGGGGGATGGCGAGGGGATGGCGAGGGATGGCGAGGGATGGCGAGGGGATGGCGAGGGATGCGAGGGATGGCGAGGGATGGCGAGGGATGGCGAGGGATGGCGAGGGATGCGAGGGATGGCGAGGGATGGCGAGGGATGGCGAGGGATGGCGAGGGATGGCGAGGGATGGCGAGGGATGGCGAGGGATGGCGAGGGATGGCGAGGGGATGGCGAGGGATGGCGAGGGATGGCGATGGGATGGCGAGGGATGGCGAGGGATGGCGAGGGATGGCGATGGTGGCGAGGGATGGCGAGGGATGGCGAGGGATGGCGAGGGATGGCGAGGGATGGCGAGGGATGGCGAGGGATGGCGAGGGATGGCGAGGGATGGCGAGGGATGGCGAGGGATGGCGAGGGATGGCGAGGGATGGCGAGGGATGGCGAGGGATGGCGAGGGATGGCGAGGGATGGCGAGGGATGGCGAGGGGATGGCGAGGGATGGCGACTGGGATGGCGAGGGATGGCGAGGGATGGCGAGGGATGGCGAGGGATGGCGAGGGATGGCGAGGGATGCGAGGGATGGCGAGGGATGGCGAGGGATGGCGAGGGATGGCGAGGGATGGCGAGGGATGGCGAGGGATGGCGAGGGATGGCGAGGGATGGCGAGGGATGGCGAGGGGATGGCGAGGGATGGCGAGGGATGGCGAGGGATGGCGAGGGATGGCGAGGGATGGCGAGGGATGGCGAGGGATGGCGAGGGATGGCGAGGGATGGGCGAGGGATGGCGAGGGAGGGCGAGGGATGGCGAGGGATGGCGAGGGATGGCGAGGGATGGCGAGGGATGGCGAGGGATGGCGAGGGATGGCGAGGGATGGCGAGGGATGGCGAGGGATGGCGAGGGATGGCGAGGGATGGCGAGGGATGGCGAGGGAATAGGCGAGGGGATGGCGAGGGATGGCGAGGGAAGTGGCAGAGGGATGGCGAGGGATGGCGAGGGATTGGCGAGGGATGCGCGAGGGATGGCGAGGGATGGCGGGATGGCGAGGGATGGCGAGGGATGGCGAGGGATGGCGAGGGATGGCGAGGGATGGCGAGGGATGGGCGAGGGATGGCGAGGGGATGGCGAGGGATGGCGAGGGATGGCGAGGGATGGCGAGGGATGGCGAGGGATGGCGAGGGATGGCGAGGGATGGGCGAGGGATGGCGAGGATGGCAGGATGGCGAGGGATGGCGAGGATGGCGAGGATGGCGAGGGGATGGCGAGGGATGGCAGGGATGGCAGGGATTGGCGAGGGATGGCGAGGGATGCGGAGGGATGGCGAGGGAATGCGAGGGATGGCGAAGGGATGGCGAGGGATGGCGAAGGGATGGCGAGGGATGGCGAGGGATGGCGAGGGATGGCGAGGGATGGGCGAGGGATGGCGAGGGATGGCGGGGATGCAGGGATGGGCGAGGGAGGCGAGGGATGGCGAGGGATGCGGAGGGATGGCGAGGGATGGCGAGGGATGGCGAGGGATGGCGAGGGATGGCGAGGGATGGCGAGGGATGGCGAGGGATGGCGAGGGATGGCGAGGGATGGCGAGGGATGGCGAGGGATGGCGAGGGATGGCGAGGGATGGCGAGGGATGGCGAGGGATGGCGAGGGATGGCGAGGGATGGCGAGGGATGGCGAGGGATGGCGAGGGATGGCGAGGGATGGCGAGGGATGGCGAGGGATGGCGAGGGATGGCGAGGGATGGCGAGGGATGGCGAGGGATGGGCGAGGGATGGCGAGGGATGGCGAGGGATGGCGAGGGATGGCGAGGGATGGCGAGGGATGGCGAGGGATGGCGAGGGATGGCGAGGGATGGCGAGGGTGGCGAGATGGCGAGGGATGGCGAGGGATGGCGAGGGATGGCGAGGGATGGCGAGGATGGCGAGGGATGGCGAGGGATGGCGAGGGATGGCGAGGGATGGCGAGGGATGGCGAGGGATGGCGAGGGATGGCGAGGGATGGCGGGATGCGAGGGATGGCGAGGGATGGCGAGGGATGGCGAGGGATGGCGAGGGATGGCGAGGGATGGCGAGGGATGGCGAGGGATGGCGAGGGATGGCGAGGGATGGCGAGGGATGGCGAGGGATGGCGAGGGATGGCGAGGGATGGCGAGGGATGGCGAGGGATGGCGAGGGATGGCGAGGGATGGCGAGGGATGGCGAGGGATGGCGGGGATGGCGAGGGATGGCGAGGGATGGCGAGGGATGGCGAGGGATGGCGAGGGATGGCGGAGGGATGGCGAGGGATGGCGAGGGATGGCGAGGGATGGCGAGGGATGGCGAGGGATGGCGAGGGATGGCGAGGGGATGGCGAGGGATGGCGAGGGATGGGCGAGGGATGGCGAGGGATGGCGAGGGATGGCGAAGGGATGGCGAGGGATGGCGAGGGATGGCGAGGGATGGCGAGGGATGGCGAGGGATGGCGAGGGATGGCGAGGGGATGGCGAGGGATGGCGAGGGATGGCGAGGGATGGCGAGGGATGGCGAGGGATGGCGAGGGATGGCGAGGGATGGCGAGGGATGGCGAGGGATGGCGAGGGATGGCGAGGGATGGCGAGGGATGGCGAGGGATGGCGAGGGATGGCGAGGGATGGCGAGGGATGGCGAGGGATGGCGAGGGATGGCGAGGGATGGCGAGGGATGGCGAGGAGCGGAGTGTCAGCATGCAAGCAAGCTTGCTAAAGACGACGGCTAATATTCCGGGCCATTAGAATCTGCAAGTTCAGATTTGAAGAAAAGAAAAATCAAAAGGGGGACCTAAGGGGGAGGAGGGGGTGGATGAGAGGGACGTGGGGGAGGGGAGAGGATAGTCGGAAGGCAGCAGAGATAACTGCGGGGGCAACAAGGAGGATGATAAGAAAAGGGGGAGATGCAATCAGGAGCGGAGAAGGAACGCGGTTGGAGGGAGAAAGGAAACTCAATGGAGTGACGAGTGGAAACGCATGGGTGTTGAGAGGAGGACAGTGGGTGTGGGGAAAGGGGGGTTAGGGAAAGGGGGAGAGCACGATGAAAATCAATATTAGAAAGGGGATTGGGGGAGGAAGGAGAATGGTAAGGGAAGGAAGAGGGAGGAGGGCACACCAGGAGGGGAGGAGTCGAGATGCTATGGACACCACCACCTGCCATGTGCATGTGCATGGGCATGCCATGTTGTGCCATGCCATGCCATGCCATGCCATGCCATCCCATCCCATCCCATCCCATCCCATCCCATCCCATCCCATCCCATCCCATCCCATCCATCCCATGTAATGTCACTCCATGCCATGCCATGGCATCCCGTGCACAGTCAGTGCCCAATGGGAGACAGCAGAAGATGGAGGAGAAACAGGGAAGGTGGAGCAAGATCGGAGGATAGTGGAATGAGAACCAGCTGAGGACGTGTTTGAGTCGACTCAAAACACGAGGATAGTGGAATGAGAACCAGCTGAGGACCTTCATGGAAACGAGCAGCTTCAAGCAAAGACAACAACGGCCCGCTAAAACAAAACCATGGACTTCTGGGAAGGTATGGCACACATGCTGCTGACGTGGCAGGCGATAAATTATTCAAGTAGTTTCACCGCAAAGAAATGTATAATCGCGTCGTTTCATTTCCCCACCTCTGTTTCATGGCACAAGGACGCCAGCATGAGCCGATCCAACGATGGCTGGACGAGATCCGAAGCATCCAACGGCTGGGATGTCCCCGCGCTCTTCCCACCGCCGCCCGCTGCTGCTTCCCGCCAGCATTGCAGTGCGAGCGATGCCTGTGCTGCTGCTGTCTGTTGGCAAGAGAAGGGGAGAAACAAGGGTGCAGGGGTGAAAGGGATTTGAGTGAGGCCTTGCTCTTGCCTCTTCCCTCTGCTACCTGCCGCTTCTCGCCAGCATTGCAGTGCGAGTGATGCCTGTGCTGCTGCCGTTTGTTGGAAAGGGAACGGGAGGAAGAAGAAGTGCAGGGGGAAAGGGAAAGGGAGCTAAGGCCTTCCTGTTCCCACTGATGCCATCGTTTGGTAAGAGGGTGCAAGCCGAAAGGAAGGTGAGTCCTTGCTGAAACCATCCCAACCCATCCCAACCCAACCCAACCCAACCCAACCCAGCCCAACCAACCCATCTCAACCCCTCAGCCCCTCAACTCACCGCCTGCGGGTTCTGGTGCAACAGCCGCGCCCCCAGCAGCTCCAGCCAATGGGAGCGCGCCACGTCATCAACGGCCCGGGAGCTCCCCAACAGCAGGTCGAGCAGGGCGAGCAGCGCCCTCTCGGTGGCCGGCGCATCTGCCGCCGGCCAAAAAGGGCTTGCCTTGAGGCGTGCGAGACGGTTGCGCCAATGGTCGTGATGCTGGAAGCGGGTTTGGGGTGAGAGGGGTGAGAGGGGTGAGCTTCCCAGCAGCAGGGCGAGCAGGTCCAGCAGCGCCCTCTCGGTGGCCGGCGCGTCTGCTGCCGCCCAGAAGGGGCTGGCTTTCAGCCGCGCGAGTCTGTTCCTCCAATGGTCATGATGCTGCAAGGGCCAAGGGCACAGAACAGAACACAAGCAGGGCCAAGGTGCCGGGTGAGATTCGATGATTTAAGGCTCAGCAGGTCCTCCCAGCAGCAGGTCCAGCAGGGCGAGCAGCGCTCCCTCAGTGGCCGGCGCGTCTGCTGCCGCCCAGAAAGGACTGGCCTTGAGGCGAGCGAGTCTGTTCCTCCAATAATCGCGCTGCTGCAAGCCAGGAAGTGTTGGAGTTGGGGCTTAACATGGTGAGATTGGGTGTGCATCGGGGTCTAAGGCAGCAGGTCCAGCAGGGTGAGCAGCGCTCTCTCGGTGGCCGGCACATCTGCCGCTGCCCAGAAGGGGCTCTCCTTGAGGCGAGCAAGGCGATTCCTCCAATGGTCGCGATGCTGCAAGGTGTGAGAGGGTGAGAGGGATAAGAGGGGTTTTAGGTGTAAGAATGGGAGGGTGGGTGGGTGGGGGAAAGAGGGGGGGTAGGTCAGGTCAGGTTGGGTGTGAAGCTGGAACCATCTGCTTGTCCCCGGATTGAAGGAGCAAGAGCAACAGCAACACTGACAAGCCACGCTGGCAAGAACACTCACGAACCACTCTGACGCAGAGCTGAGCTTACCCTGTGGTACGCCGACACCTCAGCAGCGTCGTGCGCTGCCATTGGCTCAAGCGGCATGGGCATCTCGGCCAGCAGCACTGCCACTGCTTCCACCAGCCCGTTCTCGGCCTCCCTCTGAATGAGTTGGTCCTCGCGATAGGATGAATGCAGGCGGAGCAGAGCCGTCTGGGAGTGGTAGCAAGTGGGGAGGAGCGGGACGGGGAGGGGGTGAGTGAGCATCTCCGCCAGCAGCACTGCCACTGCTTTCACCAGCCCGTTCTCGGCCTCCCTTTGAATGACTTGGTCCTCGCGATAGGATGAGTGAGCATCTCCGCCAGCAGTACTGCCACTGCCTCCACCAGCCCGTTCTCCGCTTCTCGCTGAATCACCTGGTCCTCTCTGTATGATGAGTGCAACCAAAGTAGAGCCGTCTGGGCGCAGGGGAAGGGGAGGGTGGGAAGTGGGAAGGGAAGGGAGTGGGTGGAGAGGGAAAGGAGAGGGGTTGAATAGAATGGGCATCTCGGCCAGCAGCACTGCCACTGCTTCCACCAGCCCGTTCTCTGCCTCCCTCTGAATGACCTGGTCCTCTCGGTATGACGAGTGCAAACGCAGTAGAGCCGTCTGGGAGCAGGGGAAGGGGAAGGGGAGGGGGAGGAGTGGGGAAGGAGAGGGGGTGAATTGGCATGTTGGCCAGCAGCACTGCCACGGCCTCTACAAGCCCGTTCTCCGCTTCTCGTTGGACCACTTGGTCCTCACGATAGGATGAGTGCAAACGCAGTAGAGCCGTCTGGGAGAGCGAGTGCAGGTGATGGGGAGGGAGAAGGCAGGGAGGGAGCGAAGTGGGGAGGGGGTGAGTGGGCATCTCGGCCAGCAGCACTGCCACTGCTTTTTCTACTTTTGAGGCGCCTCAAAAGCCGTGGCTTCTTTCTACCAGCCCGTTCTCCGCTTCCCTCTGAACCACCTGAGCAAATGCAATCTATGGAAAGCCGTGCGTGTGATTACTTGTAAAAATACTGATGCACCACCTCAAAAGTTGAAACTACTGACTTCCCTGGCAACCGGAACCGAAAGAAAGGTGTAGTAATCTTCTTTAATACTTGGAAAAAAAGGGTTTCAAAGAAGGACAGAAGAAAAGACAACATACCGCTGTGTCTCTCCAGCCAATCGCAGCGCAGGAAGCCACAGCCGGCCAATAGGGCTCAAGAACCTCTGGAGGTATGGCCTGGTGGGAGACGGAAGATGATAGAGGGGAGAGGAGGAAGAAGAGGAGAGAAGAGGGAGCGGAAGGGCGAAAAGATGAGCAAGAGGAGGGGGAAAAGATGAGCAGGAGGAGGGGGAAAAGATAAGCGAGAGGAGGGGGAAAAGATGAGCAAGAGGAGGAGGGGGAAAAGAAGAGCGAGAGGAGGGGGAAAAGATGAGCGAGAGGAGGAGGGGGAAAAGATGAGCGAGAGGAGGGGGAAACGATGAAGGAGGAGAGGAAAAACGGAAAGGGAGGGAAAGGAAGGGAGGAAGAGGAGCGAGAGGAGGAAAAACGGAAAGCATATCAGGGGAATGCAAAATCAGGAACAAAAATCAGACAAGAGTGGGACGATGGTATGGTAGGAAGCGGATGGGAAGGGGGAGGGAAGAGGGTAAGTGTAAAATAATTTCCAGTCGAAGAGAGAGACATGATGCTCAGTCGATCCATAAGGAACCCGAGAAAAGCTGCCCGCTCACCTCTGATTGGCTCATTTGATCCCGCAAGGACCGGAGGCGTGCTGACGTGGACGTGTTGCAAGGAGGGAGCGATGCGTTGTATTGCTGTTGAGGGGGGGAGGGGGAGAAGGAAGTGGGGAAGGGGGAGGGGAAAGTGGGGAGGGAGGGGGGAGGGGTGGGGAGGGGTGGAAAGGGGTGGGGTGGGGAAGGGGTGGGGTGAGGAAGGGTGGGGTGGGGGAGGGGAGGGGTGGGGAGGGGGAGGGGTGGGGTGGGGGAGGGGTGGGGAAAAATGGGAGGGAAGAGACGAGAAATGAACGAAAATAAGAAGCAAAGTTAAAATACAAGAGAAGAAAGAAGGTGGTTTCACTGCGACCAAAGAAGCAAATGGGTTGGGGGAGTGTCTGAGGGACGGGGAAGGAGGGTGCAAAAAAAGAGCTGGAGCAGCAACGGGAGGCGGTGAGAAGAGTAGAAAAAATAAAACGTGTGAGGGAGCAGAGAAAAGGAGGAGAGGGACGAAGTGCTGACAGGCGTGGGATGAAGCAGCAGCAGAGGAACGAGGCAGGGGGGGCGGAAAGGAGGACGGCGGAGAGGAGTAAGAGATGGGAATGATTACTTGAGCGGAAATCGAAACAATGGTTCCACTCACAGCTAGCCAGGAGACAAAGGGTTGACAGATGGGGGTGGAAGAGGCAGCAGAGGGAGGAGGTAAGAGGAGTGGGTAAGAGGAGGGAGGAGAGGAACGGAAGCTGTTGCTGCCGTCCCTGCCACCTGCCTCCATCCCCCTGATACCCCCTACTCCTCCTCTTGCTCCCCTGAATGCACTGTCCACGTCAGCACCACCACCCATGCGAGTGTCCATGTCACTGTCCACGTCAGCAGCGCCAGGTGTGTGGTCGGGAAGGAAGCAGAGGCGGAGGAGGTCCCAGACGGCTGCCAGCTCACCCTGGCTGATGCCACGTGGCACAGACTGGTTGGTTGATGGGTTGGCAGGCAGGGGGGTAGCGGAGGGGGGGGACAATAAGAAAAGGCAGAGAGGCAAACGAAATCGAATCCGTTGCAGCGAATTTAAACGCCCTATGTACGACTTTTGAGCTTTGAGACGTCTCAAAACCACAAAAGGCGCCCATATGCATGCTTCATACATCCCACCTTATCCTGCCAGCCGTCCTCTGCATCTATCCACACAAACAGCTCAACGGCTAAAATCCAAAGGGAGAGTGCTTCATCATGCTTCTCAACTGACTCTCACAACAACACCCCCCCCTCCACCTCCACCCCACCTCCAACCCGCCAACCTCGTCGTCCCACTCCTCCTCAGCGTCTATCGCTGCAAAAGGGTCAGCGGCGGAGATCCCGAGGGAGTGGGGGGAGGCGCGCGCAGCTGCCAGCGTGGAGTGGGCGGACGGAGGAGAGAGGAGCCTGCTGACGTGGCGAGACCACCTGCTGACGTGTCGCCATCTGGAGGAGCGACACAAGGATGAGAACGGAAACTTTTTTCTCCCTCTCTCGAAGGAACTAAATTTTGAGGGAAAGAAAGGAAGAAACAACTTTTGAAAATTCATTTGAGAACATGCCATTTATACGATTGAAACAATATGTATGGCATGCCGAGAATGGAAAGCTAATTAAAGTGACGTATACGACTCAATGTCTCAACTCAAGGGTGGTTCATGTCATGTCATGTCATGTCATGTCATGTCATGTCATGTCACTGCACCAGGCTGAACCCCTCCCCCTCCCCCTCCCTTCCCCCTGCCCTCCCCCCCCCCTCCCCTCCTCTCCTCACTCCTTCGCCCTTCACTTCACTCCCTCCCCTCGCGTCTCTCGCCTCCAGCGTGCTCCGCTCCCCCCACCCTCCCCGCTTCCCCCTCCCCTTATCCCCTCCCTTCCCCCCTCCGCCTCCCCCTATCCCCTCCCTCGCCCCACCCCCTTAACCTGTGAGGCGCGTCAAGACTTAAACGTAGCCATACGCGCTTCGAGACAGTCTCAACACACGACCTACCTCTCGCGCAGCTCGTCGATTTCCGCGTCTTCCGCTTCCTCCGCCATTTCCACCGCAATCGCCGCCTGCAGTCGCCCGTACAACGACGACACCCCCGCGGCGATCTGCCGGTGGAACGATGACGTGTCGGCCCACGTCACGCTGACGACGGCCGACCCGCGTCCCGCCACGTCATCATGCCGGTCGTCCGACCTTCCTGGAATCGCGCCGTCGGACGCGGCGACAGATGCGGCGGGCGCGCAGATCAGAAGCTCATTGCCCAATCCCCACTCGATCTCGACGGGAAATGAGGCTGGAAAGGCTGATGGCGGCTCGGTTTGGAGGGGTCCAGAGCGGTATTGCCCTAGCGGTCCCACCATTGGCGCGTATTCGCCTTCTACGCCAACCAAATCAGAGTTTCCGGCTTTATTCTAAAAGTGACACGGGTTATAAAGAGGACACGGCTGGGAGTGCGCAGAGATGCTGTTTCGCTGTGAAGGGAACGCGGTGGAGGTGATGAGGGAACTGATATAAGAGGATTGGTTTTCGATATAAGAGCAAGGTTCGTAGCTTTTAGAATCAGGTGTAGTCTTCTAAGTTCACTCTCACGCCTCTTGTACCTAACAGCTAAGTACATTCATTTTGTTATTTAAAACGATGGGCAGTTAATCACAGTACAAGTTTTGATATGCTTCAAATGCACTTACGGGTAACTTACATTTGCTTTACAAATTTGACTGTCATATAAATTTTAAACCACCACACATAAAACAACTGAACATCCCAAGTACATAGGACATTTTCCTCACTATAACCTCCCTGCACTTGTGGGCTCAAAACATTTCCTCCTCCCCCCTCCATTCCCCTTTTTTCCCATCCCTCCCGTCCCGTCCCATTCCACTCTTCCCACATGCCCTCATTCACCAACCAGCATACCATTGTGGTGTACCTTACAATTCCTCCTTCCCTTCTCCCCCTCCTCCCTCCCCTCCCCCCCCTCCTTCCCATCCTCCTCCATCTCCTCCCTCTCCTCCCTCCTCCCTGCACATACCGCTGCTTCGGCGGGTTTTTTTACCATGAACACCCCAAACTTTCAGAATCCCAACCACTAGACCATTGGGATAAAATGGCTTGTTAAGTAGCGGGTTAGTGCGCCCATGACCCTCCAGGACGACGAGCCTGTAACCCTTCCTTAGGATCAATCGAGGATCACCAGTGGACCTCTGACACCCCCCCGCATAGGGATGCCCGAAGTGCACACACTGGGATTCGAACCCGAGACCTTCGCTCTAATACCATGTCAGAATCCCAACCACTAGACCATTGGGATAAAATGGCTTGTTAAGTAGCGGGTCAGTGCGCCCATGACCCTCCAGGACGACGAGCCTGTAACCCTTCCTTAGGATCAATCGGGGATCATCAGTGGACCTCTGACACAAACTGCCTTCCCTTCAGGTGCTGCACGTCCCACCCGGGTGGGATTCTACTCCCCCTCTCCCACCTCCTCCTATGCAGTCCTTACACCAGAAAAATGTCTCAACATGGCTTAAAGGCGGGGTGCAACCTCCTAGGAACAGTAGGGGGACAAAAATGGCATGTGAGTAACTTGAATTCTATTGGACGAAAAAGCTGGAAATCCATAAGAGGACAAACCTCTCGCCTCTGAACTGCCTCGGTCAACCATCTTCCAAGCTAGAATACTTTGAACTCAAGCTGATAGTTGGGCCACGGCTTTAAAGCCCCTCCCCTCCCCTCCCCTCCCCTCCCCTCCCCTCCCCTCCTCCCTCATCCCCTCCATCCTTCACATACCTCCTCCTCTGCCTTCGCCCCACGTGTTGCACGTCCCACCTTGGCGGGTTACGCTACTCCTCTCCCACCTCCTCCTCCTCCCCTGGAGGCAATAAACCGGGTTTCGGAGTGGCTTAAAACCTCTCCTCTTCCCCTTCCCCTCCCTCCCCTACTC
This sequence comes from Closterium sp. Naga37s-1, assembly GCA_947471745.1. Classification (NCBI taxonomy): domain Eukaryota; kingdom Viridiplantae; phylum Streptophyta; class Zygnematophyceae; order Desmidiales; family Closteriaceae; genus Closterium; species Closterium sp. Naga37s-1. The sequence goes on from CANJKZ010001008.1 coordinate 87,369, forward strand.
CCTTGACTCCTCCCTCCCCTCCCTCTCCTCCCTTCCCCCTTCCCCCATCCCCTCCCTCCCCTCCATCCCCTCCACCCTGCACATACCTACGCTTCTGAGGGTTATACACAGAGAATTCCCCCAAACTGCATTCGCCCGAGGTGCTGCACGTCCCACCCGGGCGGCGGGAAGCGCGGCTGTAGCGCCGCTACAAACACCTCCCTCCACTGCTGCGTGAACTCCCTTATCCCCGCCTTCCCCCTGCCAAGAACTCAGGTTCCTCAAACTTCCTCCCCTCCTCCTTCTTCACCCCGCACATACCTCCTTCTCTGCGGGTTATAAACGGAAAACTCCCCAAACTGCCGCCGCCCCAGGTGCTGCACGTCCCACCCGGGCGGCAGGAAGCGCGGCTGTAGCGCCGCTACAAACACCTCGCGCCACTGCTGCGTGAACTCCCTTATCCCCGCCTCCCCACCCCCCGCCAGCAGCAGCGCTACAACCTTGGTTCCGTGCTCCCAGTGGCCACGCAAAGGGACTGGCTCGATGGTGGGGGTTGCAGAGAGGTTGAGTGAGGTGAGGTCTGGTGCTGCTAGTCCCAGGGTAACCTCCTCTTCAGTCTTGCCGGATTGGTCGCTCACTCCCTCACTCTCTTTCTCACTCACTCCCTCACTCGCACCAGCATCCACCCCCTTGACCTCATTCCCCTCTCTCTCTCCTCCCTCTCCCCCTCCCCCTCCACCCAGGCTAGCTAAGGCTTTCTGTAGGACCTCCCTTTGGCCCACAACGGGCAGCCCTTTTCTTTTTCCTGCCCGCACTCTGGTCCCCTTCCCTGCCTGCACCACCATCTCCAGCTCCTCGATTTTTACCGGGCTGCCCGCTGCCCGCTTCAAAACTTTCCACACGGGCAGCAGCAGCTCGCAGAGTCTGCTATCGGGCAGCGATGCCCCGTGCCGTAAAACCGCCACTGCTGACCGGGCAGCATCGTTCAAAAGAAACGCTGCTTCCACTCTCGCATCCCTTCCCCCTTTCCGCTCACCACTCACACTCCCCTCACCCTCCATCTCCCCACCTCCCTCCTTCTCCCCACCTTCTCCCTTCTCCCTCCCTGCCCCATCCCCAACTACACTTTCCCCCTCTCCCGCCCCTTCTCCCCCCTCCTCCCCCCCACTCTCACCCGACCCTCCCCCGAACCTCCGATCCAGCGGCGACAGCAGCAACGGAACCCCGAACCTCCGCGCCACCTCCCTCTTGAAGATCTCTGCCGCACGATGTGCCACGTCATGGCAATCAACGCACAGCAGCACAATATCATGGCTCCGGTGCGACTTCAGATGCTCGGGGAACGCATGGCGGTAGCAGGAGGGCACGAGGCGGTAGCGTAGGTAGTGGGTGGATTCCCCACAGGAGACGCAGCGGTTGGACTTGGATTGGATGTAAAATTCGTTTTCGTCGTCTTCTGGGCGGCCCTTGGGTTGGAAGAGTAAGCGGACGGAGAGAGGTGAGGCGAGGTTCGGGGGGAGTGGGGTGGGTGGAAGGTCTGTTGCTGTCGGGGCAGTGCTATCAGTAATGGCAGCAGCAGTAGCACCTTCAGCAGTAGCACCTTCAGCAGTAGCACCTTCAGCAGCAGCAACTGCATCATCTGTAGCAGCAGCAACTGCATCATCTGTAGCAGCAGCAACTGCATCATCTGTAGCAGCAGCAACTGCATCATCTGTAGCAGCAGCAACTGCATCATCTGTAGCAGCAGCAACTGCATCATCTGTAGCAGCAGCAACTGCATCATCTGTAGCAGCAGCAACTGCATCATCTGTAGCAGCAGCAACTGCATCATCTGTAGCAGCAGCAACTGCAGCCTCTGTAGCAGCAGCCTCTGTAGCAGCAGCAGCTGCATCACTACCATCATCATCAGCAGCAGCAGATCCCACTTCCGCTTCTCCCTTCGCCCCCAACCCTGTCTCCTCAGCCCCCTGCAGCGACGGCAGCATGTCAACAGTCACATACTCAGCCAAACCCCGCCCCACGTACCACTCCAGCTTCCGCTTATCACAGAAGCACAGCAACCGCCCATCCCTGCTGTAGATCCGGCAGTTCTCATATACTGGGCCTTGGCAGGAGAATTTTTTTATGAAGTTTGCCCGAGCCTGGTTCGGGTCGCGTGCCCGCTGCCACCGCTTGGGCAGCCGAAAGTTTTGGTGAGGGCGGTAGTGGTGGGGGTGGTGGGGGTGAGTGTGGTGGGTGTGAGGGTGGTTGGGATGCTGGTGGGATGAATCAGAAGGCAAGATTTCCCCTTCCTCTGCAGAAGAACCACTGGCAGCAGCACCAGCACCAGCAGCAGAAGCAGCGGCAGCAGCAGCAGCGGAGAGGTTGCCTGAGACGGCAGCAGCAGCAGTGAGAGCGACTGCTTCTTCTAGCCACGCCTCCTGCATGGCTGCTGGCGCCCTCTGTTGAATGACCACCGGGGCGAGGAGAAACGAGATCTCTGCTAGTCTGGCCTGCACTGCAGCCGCTACTGCCACTGCCCTTTCAGTCCCCCCAATCACTGCTGCCGCTGCTGCCACTGCCCTTTCAGCTCCCCCATTCACTGCTGCTGCTGTACTGTTTGGCTCTGCTGCTCCTGCTGTACCATGCACCCCCTCGTTGCCGCCTCTCACGTCGCGACACGTGGCGGTGATCAGCGCAACCAGCTCGGGAGATCGACGGACGAGAGGAGGCGAGGGGGAAGGTGAAGCGGGCTGAGATGGAGTAGCCTGTTGTTCCGCTACTGCTGACGAGGTAACTCCTTCTGTTGGCTCAAGTGTTCCAGCCTCCCCTCCACTTCCCCCTCCTTGAATAGGCCGAGGAACGCCGGCCTCTTCTCGCATAGACGGCGGGGTGAGTGCAGCGGCGGCTGCCATGGCCTTTCCCACGCACCCAATCAGCTCTTGACACGTGGTAGGCCGTAGGAGCGCCACGGCGACCACTGCCACATCAGCAAGGAGGAACCGCAGGCTTTCGTCTTCTTCCCGTGCTACAGTGTCGCGCCATCTGGTTACCGCATCGAGCACGGCCCTCACTTCCCGTAACACCTGGGACCGATCCGACGTCGTCTGACCCGCTGACGTGGCAGCAGCGTCAGGTGCCGCAGAAGCAGCACCTGAACCAGCAGAATCACCTGAAGGCCCACCTGAAAGCGCGGCACCTCCCACATACCCACAGACGCCTAACAGCTGGCGGAAAAGTGTTGCCGCAGCTGCTGCTGCCGCCTCAGCACTCCCTCCAATCACCTCCCCCCTCTCTCTCCTCTCTCTCACGGCCTCTCCAACTGCACCACCAGCAGCGCCAGCGCTCCTCTCCCCTGGCTTCTCATACAGCTGCAGGCACAGCGCGTTTGACCTCCTCACTGCCTCTTCATACTTGGATCCACTGCTGTGCCCCGCCCTAGACCCTCTCCTGCCTCCACCCCCTGCTCCTGCTGCTGCTGCTGCTGCCACTGCTGCTCCTCCTCCTGCTGCTTTTTCTCCCTTCCCGTTTGCAGATACTCCTGCACCCCCCTCTCCCCCTGTGTCTGCCTGTACGAGCTCCCACCGCAGCTGGCCGGCGATGTACGGCAGGTAGTGCGAGTCCGTGCAGGCGTACTGTAGCATTGCGGGCGGCAGCGGGCGGCGGCGCCAGTCGGCCAGCTGCAGGCGCTTGTCGGTGCTGACGTGGCAGTAGTGGTCCAGGAGGAACGCGAGGGAGCGGTACGGCTTGTTGAGAACCGAGCAGGCCTGCAAGCAGAAAAAAAAAAAAAAATAGACAGACAGGTAAACCATTTGAATGTGTCGCTTGTCGGTGCTGACGTGGCAGTAGTGGTCCAGGAGAAACGCGAGCGAACGGTACGGCTTGTTCAGTACCGAGCAGGCCTGCACATAAAAAAAAGGACAAGCAAATAAAAGAGAAGGAAAAATAAGGAAACATCAAGAGGGAGGTTAACTTTGCTTGTCCTTTTTTTTGTGGACTTTGTGGATGTGGAAGTCCTTTGTAGCCAGATTACATCGCAGTGGCCACATGGTGTTACATCGCAGTGGCCACATGGTGTTACATCGCAGTGGCCACATGGTGTTACATCGCAGTGGCCACATGGAGTTACATCGCAGTGGCCACATGGTGTTACATCGCAGTGGCCACATGGTGTTACATCGCACAGCACTGCAACAAGGCCACTGCGATCCCGAAACACCATGTGGCCAGAGCACGAGCACGTTATGTGGAAGTATCTCTGCAGCCAGAGCACATCAGAGTCCGCCCCGTGGAACAGCTTTGTGATGCAAGGGCTGGCAAAGACAAGGAGATGAGATTCACGCCACTCTGTATACGAGCACATGAGGGCACATGTGTGCTCACCCGTGCTGTGTCGAACAGGTTGACAGTGTAGATGTGAAAGTCCCTTTGCAGCCAGAGCACATCAGAGCTGGCCCCGTGGAACAGCTTTGTGACAGCAGGGTACAAGGAGGGGACACTGCGATCAGGGATTCCACATCACATGCAAGGACAGCCGCATGCTTACCCGTGCCGTGTCAAAGAGGTTCACAGTGTAGATGTGAAAGTCCCTCTGCAGCCAGAGCACGTCGGAGTCCGCCCCGTGGAATAGCTTTGTGACGGCCGGGTTGGCAAGACTGTGAGAAATGAGATGCACCCCTCTCTGTCCATGAGCACATGAGGGCACACGCATGCTTACCCGTGCCGTGTCAAATAGGTTCACAGTGTAGATGTGAAAGTCCCTCTGCAGCCAGAGCACGTCGGAGTCCGCCCCGTGGAATAGATGACGGCCGGGTTGGCAAAGACGGGGCGAAGCGCATCTCCTATGTGGTCGTGCAGAGCAATGGCGTCGACGATATAGTCATCCCCTGCCGGGGTGGAGATCTGGAGTGAGAAAGGGGTTTCAAAACAATCAGATTGAAACCACTCATTCATGGTGACTTCATGGTGATTGAAAAAACAGGGCGCAGGGCGTCCCCTACATGGTCATGCAGGACAATGGCGTCGACGACAAAGTCTCCCCCAGCCTGGGTGGAAATCTGGAGTTAGGGGAGGCTGGGGAAGGCGAGCAGGGAGGGAGGGCAAGGGGAGAGAGGGTGGCTGCTGACAACCGGGTTGGCAAAGACGGGCTGGAGAGCATCCCCTATGTGGTCATGCAGGGCAATGGCGTCGATGATAAAATCAGTGCCATCTCGCAGTGAGATCTGAATGGGAGGAAACGGGTAGGGAAGGGGGCGTCACAATGTGTCAGGCTAAAGTAGACAGCGCGGAGGGCATCCCCCGATGTTTCAAAAGACAGGGCGCAGGGCATCCCCAAGGTTGGCAAATACAGAGAGGAGGGCACCCCCTATGTGGTCGTGCAGGGCTATGGAGTTGACGATGAAGCCCCTCGCCTACCGTGATAGGCGAGGGAGGAGGGGAGGAAGGGAAAGGGGTGAGAGAGTGGTTCACGAGGCTGGCAAAGACAGGCCGGAAGGCGTTCCCTATGTGGTCATGGCGTCATGGGTTGCAATGGCGTCATGGGTTACAATGGCGTCATGGGTTACAATGGCGTCATGGGTTGCAATGGCGTCATGGGTTGCAATGGCGTCATGGGTTACAATGGCGTCATGGGTTACAATGGCGTCATGGGTTACAATGGCGTCATGGGTTACAATGGCGTCATGGGTTACAATGGCGTCATGGGTTACAATGGCGTCATGGGTTACAATGGCGTCATGGGTTACAATGGCGTCATGGGTTACAATGGCGTCATGGGTTACAATGGCGTCATGGGTTACAATGGCGTCATGGGTTACAATGGCGTCATGGGTTACAATGGCGTCATGGGTTACAATGGCGTCATGGGTTACAATGGCGTCATGGGTTACAATGGCGTCATGGGTTACAATGGCGTCATGGGTTACAATGGCGTCATGGGTTACAATGGCGTCATGGGTTACAATGGCGTCATGGGTTACACTGGCGTCATGGGTTACAATGGCGTCATGGGTTACAATGGCGTCATGGGTTACAATGGCGTCATGGGTTACAATGGCGTCATGGGTTACAATGGCGTCATGGGTTACAATGGCGTCATGGGTTACAATGGCGTCATGGGTTACAATGGCGTCATGGGTTACAATGGCGTCATGGGTTACAATGGCGTCATGGGTTACAATGGCGTCATGGGTTACAATGGCGTCATGGGTTACAATGGCGTCATGGGTTACAATGGCGTCATGGGTTACAATGGCGTCATGGGTTACAATGGCGTCATGGGTTACAATGGCGTCATGGGTTACAATGGCGTCATGGGTTACAATGGCGTCATGGGTTACAATGGCGTCATGGGTTACAATGGCGTCATGGGTTACAATGGCGTCATGGGTTACAATGGCGTCATGGGTTACAATGGCGTCATGGGTTACAATGGCGTCATGGGTTACAATGGCGTCATGGGTTACAATGGCGTCATGGGTTACAATGGCGTCATGGGTTACAATGGCGTCATGGGTTGCAATGGCGTCATGGGTTACAATGGCGTCATGGGTTACAATGGCGTCATGGGTTACAATGGCGTCATGGGTTACAATGGCGTCATGGGTTACAATGGCGTCATGGGTTACAATGGCGTCATGGGTTACAATGGCGTCATGGGTTACGATGGCGTCATGGGTTACAATGGCGTCATGGGTTACAATGGCGTCATGGGTTACAATGGCGTCATGGGTTACAATGGCGTCATGGGTTACAATGGCGTCATGGGTTACAATGGCGTCATGGGTTACAATGGCGTCATGGGTTACGATGGCGTCATGGGTTACAATGGCGTCATGGGTTACAATGGCGTCATGGGTTACAATGGCGTCATGGGTTACAATGGCGTCATGGGTTACAATGGCGTCATGGGTTACAATGGCGTCATGGGTTACAATGGCGTCATGGGTTACAATGGCGTCATGGGTTACAATGGCGTCATGGGTTACAATGGCGTCATGGGTTACAATGGCGTCATGGGTTACAATGGCGTCATGGGTTACAATGGCGTCATGGGTTACAATGGCGTCATGGGTTACAATGGCGTCATGGGTTACAATGGCGTCATGGGTTACAATGGCGTCATGGGTTACAATGGCGTCATGGGTTACAATGGCGTCATGGGTTACAATGGCGTCATGGGTTACAATGGCGTCATGGGTTACAATGGCGTCATGGGTTACAATGGCGTCATGGGTTACACTGGCGTCATGGGTTACAATGGCGTCATGGGTTACAATGGCGTCATGGGTTACAATGGCGTCATGGGTTACAATGGCGTCATGGGTTACAATGGCGTCATGGGTTACAATGGCGTCATGGGTTACAATGGCGTCATGGGTTGCAATGGCGTCATGGGTTGCAATGGCGTCATGGGTTGCAATGGCGTCATGGGTTACAATGGCGTCATGGGTTACAATGGCGTCATGGGTTACAATGGCGTCATGGGTTACAATGGCGTCATGGGTTACAATGGCGTCATGGGTTACAATGGCGTCATGGGTTACAATGGCGTCATGGGTTACAATGGCGTCATGGGTTACAATGGCGTCATGGGTTACAATGGCGTCATGGGTTACAATGGCGTCATAGGTTACACTGGCGTCATGGGTTACAATGGCGTCATGGGTTACAATGGCGTCATGGGTTACAATGGCGTCATGGGTTACAATGGCGTCATGGGTTACAATGGCGTCATGGGTTACAATGGCGTCATGGGTTACAATGGCGTCATGGGTTGCAATGGCGTCATGGGTTACAATGGCGTCATGGGTTACAATGGCGTCATGGGTTACAATGGCGTCATGGGTTGCAATGGCGTCATGGGTTACAATGGCGTCATGGGTTACAATGGCGTCATGGGTTACAATGGCGTCATGGGTTACAATGGCGTCATGGGTTACAATGGCGTCATGGGTTACAATGGCGTCATGGGTTACAATGGCGTCATGGGTTACAATGGCGTCATGGGTTACAATGGCGTCATGGGTTACAATGGCGTCATGGGTTACAATGGCGTCATGGGTTACAATGGCGTCATGGGTTACAATGGCGTCATGGGTTACAATGGCGTCATGGGTTACAATGGCGTCATGGGTTACAATGGCGTCATGGGTTACAATGGCGTCATGGGTTACAATGGCGTCATGGGTTACAATGGCGTCATGGGTTACAATGGCGTCATGGGTTACAATGGCGTCATGGGTTACAATGGCGTCATGGGTTACAATGGCGTCATGGGTTACAATGGCGTCATGGGTTACAATGGCGTCATGGGTTACAATGGCGTCATGGGTTACAATGGCGTCATGGGTTACAATGGCGTCATGGGTTACAATGGCGTCATGGGTTACAATGGCGTCATGGGTTACAATGGCGTCATGGGTTACAATGGCGTCATGGGTATGTACAATGGCGTCATGGGTTACAATGGCGTCATGGGTTACAATGGCGTCATGGGTTACAATGGCGTCATGGGTTACGATGGCGTCATGGGTTACAATGGCGTCATGGGTTACAATGGCGTCATGGGTTACAATGGCGTCATGGGTTACAATGGCGTCATGGGTTACAATGGCGTCATGGGTTACAATGGCGTCATGGGTTACAATGGCGTCATGGGTTACAATGGCGTCATGGGTTACAATGGCGTCATGGGTTACAATGGCGTCATGGGTTACAATGGCGTCATGGGTTACAATGGCGTCATGGGTTACAATGGCGTCATGGGTTACGATGGCGTCATGGGTTACGATGGCGTCATGGGTTACAATGGCGTCATGGGTTACAATGGCGTCATGGGTTACAATGGCGTCATGGGTTACAATGGCGTCATGGGTTACAATGGCGTCATGGGTTACAATGGCGTCATGGGTTACGATGGCGTCATGGGTTACAATGGCGTCATGGGTTACAATGGCGTCATGGGTTACAATGGCGTCATGGGTTACAATGGCGTCATGGGTTACAATGGCGTCATGGGTTACAATGGCGTCATGGGTTACAATGGCGTCATGGGTTACAATGGCGTCATGGGTTACAATGGCGTCATGGGTTACAATGGCATCATGGGTTACGATGGCGTCATGGGTTACAATGGCGTCATGGGTTACAATGGCGTCATGGGTTACAATGGCGTCATGGGTTACAATGGCGTCATGGGTTACAATGGCGTCATGGGTTACAATGGCGTCATGGGTTACAATGGCGTCATGGGTTACAATGGCGTCATGGGTTACAATGGCGTCATGGGTTACAATGGCGTCATGGGTTACAATGGCGTCATGGGTTACAATGGCGTCATGGGTTACAATGGCGTCATGGGTTACAATGGCGTCATGGGTTACAATGGCGTCATGGGTTACAATGGCGTCATGGGTTACAATGGCGTCATGGGTTACAATGGCGTCATGGGTTACAATGGCGTCATGGGTTACAATGGCGTCATGGGTTACAATGGCGTCATGGGTTACAATGGCGTCATGGGTTACAATGGCGTCATGGGTTACAATGGCGTCATGGGTTACAATGGCGTCATGGGTTACAATGGCGTCATGGGTTGCAATGGCGTCATGGGTTACAATGGCGTCATGGGTTACAATGGCGTCATGGGTTACAATGGCGTCATGGGTTACAATGGCGTCATGGGTTACAATGGCGTCATGGGTTACAATGGCGTCATGGGTTACAATGGCGTCATGGGTTACAATGGCGTCATGGGTTACAATGGCGTCATGGGTTACAATGGCGTCATGGGTTACAATGGCGTCATGGGTTACAATGGCGTCATGGGTTACAATGGCGTCATGGGTTACAATGGCGTCATGGGTTACAATGGCGTCATGGGTTACAATGGCGTCATGGGTTACAATGGCGTCATGGGTTACAATGGCGTCATGGGTTACAATGGCGTCATGGGTTACAATGGCGTCATGGGTTACAATGGCGTCATGGGTTACAATGGCGTCATGGGTTACAATGGCGTCATGGGTTACAATGGCGTCATGGGTTACAATGGCGTCATGGGTTACAATGGCGTCATGGGTTACAATGGCGTCATGGGTTACAATGGCGTCATGGGTTACAATGGCGTCATGGGTTACAATGGCGTCATGGGTTACAATGGCGTCATGGGTTACAATGGCGTCATGGGTTACAATGGCGTCATGGGTTACAATGGCGTCATGGGTTACAATGGCGTCATGGGTTACAATGGCGTCATGGGTTACAATGGCGTCATGGGTTACAATGGCGTCATGGGTTACAATGGCGTCATGGGTTGCAATGGCGTCATGGGTTGCAATGGCGTCATGGGTTACAATGGCGTCATGGGTTACAATGGCGTCATGGGTTACAATGGCGTCATGGGTTACAATGGCGTCATGGGTTACAATGGCGTCATGGGTTACAATGGCGTCATGGGTTACAATGGCGTCATGGGTTACAATGGCGTCATGGGTTACAATGGCGTCATGGGTTACAATGGCGTCATGGGTTACAATGGCGTCATGGGTTACAATGGCGTCATGGGTTACAATGGCGTCATGGGTTACAATGGCGTCATGGGTTACAATGGCGTCATGGGTTACAATGGCGTCATGGGTTACAATGGCGTCATGGGTTACAATGGCGTCATGGGTTACAATGGCGTCATGGGTTACAATGGCGTCATGGGTTACAATGGCGTCATGGGTTACAATGGCGTCATGGGTTACAATGGCGTCATGGGTTACAATGGCGTCATGGGTTACAATGGCGTCATGGGTTACAATGGCGTCATGGGTTACAATGGCGTCATGGGTTACAATGGCGTCATGGGTTACAATGGCGTCATGGGTTACAATGGCGTCATGGGTTACAATGGCGTCATGGGTTACAATGGCGTCATGGGTTACAATGGCGTCATGGGTTACAATGGCGTCATGGGTTACAATGGCGTCATGGGTTACAATGGCGTCATGGGTTACAATGGCGTCATGGGTTGCACTGGCGTCATGGGTTACAATGGCGTCATGGGTTACACTGGCGTCATGGGTTACAATGGCGTCATGGGTTACAATGGCGTCATGGGTTACAATGGCGTCATGGGTTGCACTGGCGTCATGGGTTACAATGGCGTCATGGGTTACAATGGCGTCATGGGTTACAATGGCGTCATGGGTTACAATGGCGTCATGGGTTACAATGGCGTCATGGGTTACAATGGCGTCATGGGTTACAATGGCGTCATGGGTTACAATGGCGTCATGGGTTACAATGGCGTCATGGGTTACAATGGCGTCATGGGTTACAATGGCGTCATGGGTTACAATGGCGTCATGGGTTACAATGGCGTCATGGGTTACAATGGCGTCATGGGTTACAATGGCGTCATGGGTTACAATGGCGTCATGGGTTACAATGGCGTCGTGGGTTACAATGGCGTCGTGGGTTACAATGGCGTCATGGGTTGCACTGGCGTCATGGGTTACAATGGCGTCATGGGTTACAATGGCGTCATGGGTTACAATGGCGTCATGGGTTACAATGGCGTCATGGGTTACAATGGCGTCATGGGTTACAATGGCATCATGGGTTACAATGGCGTCATGGGTTACACTGGCGTCATGGGTTACAATGGCGTCATGGGTTACAATGGCGTCATGGGTTACAATGGCGTCATGGGTTACAATGGCGTCATGGGTTACAATGGCGTTATGGGTTACAATGGCGTCATGGGTTACAATGGCGTCATGGGTTACAATGGCGTCATGGGTTACAATGGGGTCATGGGTTACAATGGCGTCATGGGTTACAATGGCGTCATGGGTTACAATGGCGTCATGGGTTACAATGGCGTCATGGGTTACAATGGCGTCATGGGTTACAATGGCGTCATGGGTTACAATGGCGTCATGGGTTACAATGGCGTCATGGGTTACAATGGCGTCATGGGTTACAATGGCGTCATGGGTTACAATGGCGTCATGGGTTACAATGGCGTCATGGGTTACAATGGCGTCATGGGTTGCACTGGCGTCATGGGTTACAATGGCGTCATGGGTTACACTGGCGTCATGGGTTATAATGGCGTCATGGGTTACAATGGCGTCATGGGTTACAATGGCGTCATGGGTTACAATGGCGTCATGGGTTACAATGGCGTCATGGGTTACAATGGCGTCATGGGTTACAATGGCGTCATGGGTTACAATGGCGTCATGGGTTACAATGGCGTCATGGGTTACAATGGCGTCATGGGTTACAATGGCGTCATGGGTTACAATGGCGTCATGGGTTACAATGGCGTCATGGGTTACAATGGCGTCATGGGTTACAATGGCGTCATGGGTTACAATGGCGTCATGGGTTACAATGGCGTCATGGGTTACAATGGCGTCATGGGTTACAATGGCGTCATGGGTTACAATGGCGTCATGGGTTGCACTGGCGTCATGGGTTACAATGGCGTCATGGGTTACAATGGCGTCATGGGTTACAATGGCGTCATGGGTTACAATGGCGTCATGGGTTACAATGGCGTCATGGGTTACAATGGCATCATGGGTTACAATGGCATCATGGGTTACAATGGCGTCATGGGTTACACTGGCGTCATGGGTTACAATGGCGTCATGGGTTACAATGGCGTCATGGGTTACAATGGCGTCATGGGTTACAATGGCGTCATGGGTTACAATGGCGTCATGGGTTACAATGGCGTCATGGGTTACAATGGCGTCATGGGTTACAATGGCGTCATGGGTTACAATGGCGTCATGGGTTACAATGGGGTCATGGGTTACAATGGCGTCATGGGTTACAATGGCGTCATGGGTTACAATGGCGTCATGGGTTACAATGGCGTCATGGGTTACAATGGCGTCATGGGTTACAATGGCGTCATGGGTTACAATGGCGTCATGGGTTACAATGGCGTCATGGGTTACAATGGCGTCATGGGTTGCACTGGCGTCATGGGTTACAATGGCGTCATGGGTTACACTTGCGTCATGGGTTACAATGGCGTCATGGGTTACAATGGCGTCATGGGTTACAATGGCGTCATGGGTTACAATGGCGTCATGGGTTACAATGGCGTCATGGGTTACACTGGCGTCATGGGTTACAATGGCGTCATGGGTTACAATGGCGTCATGGGTTACAATGGCGTCATGGGTTACAATGGCGTCATGGGTTACAATGGCGTCATGGGTTACAATGGCGTCATGGGTTACAATGGCGTCATGGGTTACAATGGCGTCATGGGTTACAATGGCGTCATGGGTTACAATGGCATCATGGGTTACAATGGCGTCATGGGTTACAATGGCGTCATGGGTTACAATGGCGTCATGGGTTACAATGGCATCATGGGTTGCACTGGCGTCATGGGTTACAATGGCGTCATGGGTTACACTGGCGTCATGGGTTACAATGGCGTCATGGGTTACAATGGCGTCATGGGTTACAATGGCGTCACGGGTTACAATGGCGTCATGGGTTACAATGGCGTCATGGGTTACACTGGCGTCATGGGTTACAATGGCGTCATGGGTTACAATGGCGTCATGGGTTACAATGGCGTCATGGGTTACAATGGCGTCATGGGTTACAATGGCGTCATGGGTTACAATGGCGTCATGGGTTACAATGGCGTCATGGGTTACAATGGCGTCATGGGTTACAATGGCGTCATGGGTTACAATGGCGTCATGGGTTACAATGGCGTCATGGGTTACAATGGCGTCATGGGTTACAATGGCGTCATGGGTTACACTGGCGTCATGGGTTACAATGGCGTTCCTTATGATAAAGTCCCTGCCGTCTCGCGTGGACACAGAGAAACCCACCTGAAAGAGAGCGTGGTGGATACCCAGTGTGGTGGGTGGGTGCCAGCAATAAGAACTCAGAAAAGACACACCAGCCCACCTGAATCAGGCAGTGAAGCGTAGGAATGAATGGTGGCTGTCCTGCTCTGTGTACACTGCGAACTCAACCCAAGCTGTCCCACAAGCCAGTCAAACCGTTTCAAACCCATTCCGATCCATCTCAGACCACTCACCTGGATCAAGGCGGTGAATCCTACAAAGCAGCGGTGGCTGTGCTGCTCTGTGTCCACTGCGAGCTCGCCCTGGCTCTCTTGCAGCGCTGGTAGGGACGTTAGCTGGTGCTCACTGGGAGTCGGCTCAGCTGCTAGCTGGCGGAGGTAACCAGATCAGATCAGACCCACCACACAGAACCACCCACCTGAATGAGAGCAGTGAAGCCGAGGAAGGAGCGGTGGCTGTGCTGCTCTGTGTCCACGGCAAATTCTTCCTCGGTTTCTAGAAGAGCTGCTAGGGACGCTAGCTGGTGCTTCGTGGATACCCAGTGGAAGGAGGGGGATGGGGAGGAGGAGGAGGAAGAAGAGGTTGTAACACCAGGGTCATTCAGAGGTGGTGGTGATGTGGTGCCAGGTGGCAGCATGTCGTTGGGTGGAGGAGGATTCTGGATAAGGTGGCGGATCTCGTCGCCGTATGGGTGTAGATCTCCTGATTATAGAGAAACGGGTGTAGAGTAGGGCAGGACGAGTAGGAAGCAATTTGAAAGAGGCTGATGTGATTCATATGGAACGCCACAGAACACTGGAGAGTCATAAGATTATATGGAGAGTCACAGAACATTATAGAGTCATAAGATTTTATGAATCACAGTGTGAAAAAATTCATTCATAGTACGATTGAAACAAAAGAGCTGGAAACAAAAACAGGGTTGAGAAAGAGCAATGGGTTGAGAGAACGCACCTGGTTCCTCACTCTCGTCCTCATCCTCGTTACAAGGCGATTCATTTCGTTTCAGGTGCTGAAACGGAGCTCTTGAGTTATCCGCAAGAACCCTACGAAACGCTCTCTGCGGCTTCTCATCTCCTTCTCCCTCCGCTCCTTCCTCCTCCTCCCACTCATCCTCACTATCATCGTCTTCCTGACTGTCTTCTTCTCCTGAAACATGTTCCTGTTTTTCTCTTCCATCTGGCCGGCGACCCTTCCGTTTCTTCCTCCTGTTTTTACTCAGCTTCCCGGTTCCGCATCTCACGCCGCATTCGCCGCTTTCTACCCGCTTCCCGAACCACCAGCTGCCGGTCCAGCTCGCGCCGTTTCCTGCGCCGCCAGATGCGCCGTCGGAAGCGCCGTAAGATGCGCTGGACCATCGGGTAGCCACCCAGTGCAGTGCGACGACGGAAGTTGCGACAACGACTGCGACGAAAAGTGGCGAAACCTTCCCGCTGGCGACATCCTTGATTGTCGACAGGCTCATTGGCGACCGCAAGCTAGTAAATAAATTTCAACCAGTTAAAATCGAAACAATAGGAACTGCTGCTAAGGAAGGAACGACTTCGGAAGAAAGGGTAGGAGGACAAATATGCTATTCCACACACCGCGCTTTTCACCTTGTCTCGCACCGCATTGACAGGTGTTCGGATTTGGACTAGTATGCTTGGCAACACTGCGTGAGGATTTGGACCTAGAGATTAATCAAGTCGGTTGAGTACGAAACTGTGCAGCGCAGTGCGGTATTTACTTCACCGCTTAGAACCGCAACTCACCTTCCTGATCGATGATGTTTGAACAAGCAGAAAGCTAAAGTGCTATCTTGCGATGCGATATATCTGTCGGAGTAAATTCCAGATATTGCGGGACAGCAAGACTTGTGAAACACGAAACAGCTACCAATCAGCAGCTATACGCGCTTTGAATCTCTCCGCTGCAGCACTAGCTTAATTGATTGGCCGCATACACATAAATCAGCTGGGTTCAAACATCACAAAAAACTGGGAGAAGCTAGGAACTGTTCTGGTATGATGCACAGATAGTAAATGGTGGAATTCAAACTGCAACCCCATCAGAGCCCTTTTCTTCTTGCAAACTCCTCCGAAGTGACCACTTCCCACCCCTCGCCATCCTCATCAAACGCCAGAACCAACGTGTGGAACTTAATCAAGCTCGTCCTGTGTCCCACACTGACAAACGACTTCACCCTCTCGCGCATCATCCCATACAGCCGTGCCTCGTTCCGCCCATCCAACGCACTCGTCGCCTCGTCCAAAAACGCCATGTACGGCCGCTGCAGAAGAAGACGAGCGAACGCCACCCGCTGCTGCTCCCCCATAGAAAGCATGTCCGAATAGTCACATTCCACAGCCAGCCCACCCACCCGTTCAGCCAAATCTGGAAGAGAAACCTCCTGAAGCGCGTACAACAGCTCTTTGTCCGAAAAACCCCCCCTCAAACTCCCCCCTCCCTCCTCACCGTTGCTAACCTCTCCCTCCAACCCTCCGCCTCCCCCCCCTCCCCCGCCCTCTCCCCCTCCACCTCCCTCGAGCGCATTTCCCGGAAAAACCAGCTGGTCCCGGAGAGTTCCCAGTGGCATATACGGCTTCTGTGGCAGGAAAAAAGTTTTCCCGGGGGGCGGAGACTCGATGGTTCCCTCGCCGAATTTCCACAGGCCGGCAATGGCTCGCAGGAGGGAGGATTTTCCGCAGCCCGAAGGGCCCATGACGAGGAGGGAGGCGCCGGGGGGGAGGGAGAAGGAGAGGGAGGAGGGGTAGAGGGTGTGGCGGAGGTTGGGGGTGCGGATGATGACAGAGGTGAGTGTGAGGCATGGGCCTTCTATGCGCTGAATGCGACCTGGTGTGAGGGAATGGGGAGCGGATGGAAGAGGGGAGAAGAGGGAAGAAAGGGGATGATTGAAATCATCAGAGGGGTAAGGGTTGAATTGGAGGTTGGGTGTGGGGGTGATGACAGAGGTGATTGTGAGGCAAGATGAGCAATAAGGGCAAGAAAAGGTGGGGTAAGATGAGCAATAGAGGGTAGGGGTTGTGTTGGAGGTTGGTGGTGGGGATAGGGAAAGTGTGCGTGAGGATTGGGTGGATTGGGCATGGGGAGAGGAAGTGGAGATTGGAGGCGGGGATTGGGGATAACAGCATACCAGCTTCTCGTGTAGTGAGTCGATTTTTGAGTCGACTTTTGAGTCAATTTTTGAGTCGACTCAAAATCGATTTTTGATTTTTGAGTCGACTCAAAAATCGACTCAAAAATCGATTTTTGAGTCGACTCAAAAATCGTGTGAGGATTGGGTGAATTGGGCATGGGGAGAGGAAGTGGAGATTGGAGGCGGGGATTGGGGATAACAGCATACCAGCTTCTCCCCCAGCAGCAGCAGCACTGCCACCACCTGTGCTCTTCTTTTTCCCCAGAGGACTAGAAAAAAGATTCGTACCTGTTGTAGTGGTGCATTCAATAAGAGCAGCTTCTCTTTCAGCTGCAGCAGCAGCACCGCCACCACCTGCGCTTCCCCCCATGGCAGTCAACTCCAGCAGAGGGGCACCCTCCCCGTGAGAACCACCTGGCAAAACACCTGAAACAACAGAGCCTGCCGATGCTTCTGCTGCTGATGTGAGAGCAGGTGAGGATTCAGAAGTGTGACGAACGGCAAACCTTTGCCCTGTGAGGGTGGGGGCGAGAGAGGAGGAGGAAGCGGAGGTAGTATGGGAGGGCTGGAGAGAGAGGGAATGACCGAGAGCCAGAGAGTGTGTGGAGGTGGAGGAAAGAGAGGAGGGATCTTCGGTGGTTGATTTAGAGAGAGAAGGGTGAGAGGGGGAGTGAGGGGGGTGGGAGGGGCCGTGGGAGGAGGCATGCGAAAAGAGCTTGCTCGAGTCGTCGTCTGCTGCAAAGTCGGAGAGGGACGAGAGTAGACTCTCCAGACGCTCTGTCTCCGCTGCCAGCTCGCTGTGATTGAGGTTGGGGGTGGGGGAGGCAGGGAGGCGGAAGGGGAGGAATCAGATGGAATAAAAGGAAACGGCATATGAAGGGAAGGACGAGAGTAGGATGTCCAGACGCTCACTGGGAGTGGCAAGGGAAAGAAGGGCAAAGAGAGTGGCAGGAAGAAGGGGCATGTGACAACGACGGGTGTCAATGACAGTACGGTGGGGGCGCCCAGAAGAGAACAAGCCACCTGAGATACCAACGAAGAGTGAAATCTGAAATATTCACCTGAAGAAACACCTGATCGAGTAGAATTGCACAACGAAAAGAGGGCAATTTATTGAACACCTGGAAATGGCAAATTGTTACAATATCCATGTAGATCAATACGTGAGAAGATATAAAGATGCAACGTTCACCTGGAGGTACCTGAACAAACAACAGAACAGACACCTGAGGATTCACCTGAACGCATGAAAGTGCATGACAATGACACTGAGTGCCTTGTAGACCGTGTGAAACGCATAGCTGGCCTGAGAGATCACCCCAAACTCAACCTGGCGAGAGAGAAGTGCCGGAGAGAAGGGAGGACGGGAAGAGAAAGAGAAAGAGAAACAGAAAGAGCGAGAGGGGGGGAGAGGGAGAGGGAGAGGAGCACCTGAAGGAGTCGCTTTTGTGAGCTCTCAAAAGTGCCCCAACCAATATAGCACCTGAAGGAGTTGAAGTTGAGAACAATGACTGTGAGCGCGCGGTAGATGGTGCTGAAAGCGTAGCTGGCCTGTGATATCACCCCGAACTCCACCTGTGGGGGACGGAGCAGGAGAGTGAGTTGAGGGAGGGAGGGAAAGAAGGGAGGGGGGGGGATAGGGAGAGGAGTCCCTGGTCAGGGAGAAAGGAGTGACAGAGCGCGGTAGATGGTGCTGTTCGCCTGCGAGCCACCCACCTACAGGGGTAAGGGAGAGCAGGAGCAGGTCCGCCAGGCAGCACTCACAGCCCCGGAGAAGTAGCATGATGCCACGATGACAGACAGCGGGGAGGAAGTTTCTTTTGAGACTTCTCAAAAGCCACCCACGTACAGGGGTAAGGGGGAGCGGGAGCAGGTCCGGCAGGCAGCACTTACAGCCCCAGAGAAGTAGCATGGTGCCGCCACGATGATAACGGGGACAGCGGGGGAGGAGTTGAGAAAAGGAGGAGAGGGTGAGGAGAAGCCATAGAAGACTGGAGGGGTAGCTGCACTGCACTCACAGCACCGGAGAATTAGCGGGGTGACGATGACAGTGGGGACGAAGATGGTGGCAAAGTTGATATGAGGTGAGGCGAAGGATAGATGAGTGGGGCTGCAAAGGAAGGGGGGAACTTACAGCCCTGGAGAAGTAGCGCGGGCCAACGAAGACTACGGGAATGAAGATGAGAGAAGGGAGGGAGTGAATAGAAGAGTACATGAAGCAACATGTGAAGGCGACGGGAGGAGCAGCACTCACAGTGCTGGAGAAGTAGCGCGGTGATACGATGACCATGGGGACGAAGATGGTGGCGAAGTTTGATTGAAGGTGAATCAACAGACAGAGGGTAGGGCCACAGGGGAAGGTTGCCCTGGGGAAAGGGGAGCACTTACAGCTCCGAAGAAGCAGTACGGGGCGACGATGACAGCAGGGACAAAGATGGTGGCAAAGTTGTAGAGGTTGGTGAAGAAGGAGAGGTGGGTGGGCCACATGGGTACGGTGACCCAGGGGAGGAAAGGGGCGGCACTTACAGCTCCGGAGAAGTAACGCGGCGCCACGATGACGGCGGGGACGAAGATGGTGGCGAAGTCGTAGAGGTTGGTGAAGAAGGAGAGGTGGAACTGCAGCACCAGACGGTTGCGCACGTTGAGAGCGACGCGATGAAGGAAGGACTGGGAGGGGAAGGGGAGATACGTGAGACAGAGAGGAGAGGGAGTGGGACAGGTGCAGAAGAGAGCAAGAGTTAAAGAGGTGGAACTGCAGCACCGACGGTTGCGCACGTTGAGAGCGACGCGATGAAGGAAGGACTGGGAGGGGAAGGGGAGATACGTGAGACAGAGAGGAGAGGGAGTGGGACAGGTGCAGAAGAGAGCAAGAGTTAAAGAGGTGGAACTGCAGCACCGACGGTTGCGCACGTTGAGAGCGACGCGATGAAGGAAGGACTGGGAGGGGAAGGGGAGTGTGGGGGCGGGAGGGTGAAGGACCCGAAGTGGAGGCTGTGGTTAAGCAGGAGAAGTGGGACTGCAGCACCAGAAGGCAGAGAGGGATGGAGGCCAAATTGTAGGAACTTGGAAATGCTCCCAAGTTAACAGAAACAGAGGCGTTTCAAATCCTGCAGAGTCCCAGAAAACACAGAGAGTCCCAAAGTTTCCTCTAACTGTCTCCACCTACCTCCTCACCTACCTTCCTATCTACCGACCTACCACCCACCTTGGCTGAAGCCTCCTCCTTCACCTCCCCAGGGTAGAACGCGATTGATTCCTTCCTGAGGTGGCCGAAGGGAGGCGGACGCTTCCTCCTCTAACCATTTGTACCTACTTACCTACCTACCTACCCACCCATCCACCCACCCACCTTGGCTGAAGCCTCCTCCTTCACCTCCCCCCTGTAAACGCGATTGACTCCACGTTGTCATTCACTAGCACCCAACGAGGAAGGCAATTTCCTCTACCTCACCTCTCTCTGTCTACTACTACCTATCACCTACCAATGCTGACACTCCACACCACCCAACTACCACTTTGTACCCACCTTAGCTGACGCCTCCTCCTTGACCTCCCCGCGGTAGAACGCGATCGACTCCACATTGTCCTTCACTCGCACCAGGGAGTAACGCAGGTCTGCCTCCCGTTGAAAGCCCTGCAGGGAGAGACAGGGGCGGGGTGGGGTGGGGTGGGGTGTGGTGGAGTGTGGTGGGGTGTGGTGGGATGGGGTACAGTGGAGTGTGGTGCGATTGACTCCACGTTGACCTTCACTCGCACCAGGGAGTACAGCAGATCTGCCTCGTGCTGAAAACCCTGGACAGGGGGATGGAATTAGGAGCATTCTTTCATGGAAGTTATGGAACCACAGAAAGTGGCAGCATGTTGGCCTCGTGAAAGCGACACCCCCCCCCCCCAAAACTTTTGAGACGTCTCAAAAGTCGTCTCAACAGTTGTCTACTTACACGCGGATTTATATGGAACCACAGAAAATGGCAGCATGTTGGCCTGGTGAAAGCGACAACCCCCCCAAAACTGTCCCCTTGCTGCTGCTAAGCCAACCCCACCCCACCTGGAACTGCAGCCAGGTGAGTCGCTTCCCAAACACTTTGACCACCACAAAAGTGCCTGAGAGTCACTTTAAGGAATTCTTGCTACTAACCTAACCCCACCAACCTCACCTGGAACTGCAGCCAGGTGAGTCGCTTCCCAAACACTCTGACCACCACAAACGTGCCTGAGACTGCATAGGCCAGCAGGAACCAGACCAGCGGGGGAGAGATGTCCCTGTGGGGTGGGGAGGGGAGAGGGGTGGGGGTGATGTAGGTGGGGAAAGGGCAGAGGTGAAGTGTGAAGATGCACATGCCCAACACACCCTGACCACCACAAACGTGCCTGAGACTGCTTAGGCCAGCAGGAACCAGACCAGCGGGGGAGAGATGTCCCTGTGGGGTGGGGACGGGGGAGAAGAGGGGGAACAAAGGGGGAGGAAGAAGAAGGGATGGGGGGAGGGAGAGGGCAGAGGTGAGGAGGAGCACGTTCAGCTGTCAAGAATGTGTAGACAGTTGCTTCTTTGAACACACTGAGCACCGCATTGGTATGAATGAGACATGAGGCAAAGGCTCAGGGCACAGAGCTCAGAAGCTTACCAGAGCACGTAGGCGAAGGCGACGAGGTTCATAATCTTCCCAATGAGGGCGAGGAGCCTCGTTGAGAAGGCGGCGAGATTCAGAACAGGGCCTTCCACATAGGAGCTTACCTACCACACTCACCTTTGCATTGGAACACGCTCGAAGCTTACCAGAGTACGTAGGCGAAGGCGACGAGGTTCATCATCTTCTCTATCAGCGTGATGATAATCTGGGCATGATGGGGACAAGAGGACGGGGTGGGGGGTGGTGGGGGAACGGAGGACGTGCAGGGAGGAGAAGAGTGATACGCTTGAGTTAAGACTCTGCAGACGTACAAGCACGAGTAGGCTCATCTACCTGGAGGTTCTGTATTCCTTATAATGAGCAGGTTTCTTAGAGCGTGCAAGCCATCTTCCATTGAGGCACGTTCTGACAAAGTGCTTCACGTCCTTGCAGATACACTGATCGGGATTGCCCAGCTTCCCAGCTTGCAGTGCTTCTAAAACGGCCAGATTCGAACTCAGCAGTCTAGAGCAGCGGTGCGCTGGACTGGACTCACATTCAGGGACGTCTGGACGAAGTGCTTCACATCCTCGCAGATACGCTGGTCGGGGTTGTCCAGCTTCGAGTGCATCTAGAAGCAGCAGGTTTGCATTCAGCAGTCTAGAGCTGCGCTGTGGTGCACATTGCAGTGCACTGGAGTCACATTCAGGGACGTGTGCACTAAGTGCTGACATCCTCACAGCAGCAGATATGCATGGCTTACATTCAGGGACGTCCGGACAAATTGCTTCACGTCCTCGCAGATACGCTGGTCGGGGTTGTCAAGTTTCCAGAGTGTCTAGAACGCACTAGAAAGACCAGGTTCAAACACCGGAAGTAGCCAGTATGCACGCTCTTACATTGAGGGACGTCCTGACAAAGTGCTTCACATCCTCGCAGATACGCTGGTCGGGGTTGTCCAGTTTCCCAGCCATCTTCAAATCCAGAAACGCGTGGTTGGCTGCCGGCACAGGAAGGAAACCGGCAGGGAGGTTGGAGGGAGGGAGTTGGAAGGGGGGCGTTAAGAAAAGGCAAAGGGCGGAGGGAGGAGAGGAAGGGGGTTGTCGAGCTTCCCAACCATCTTCAAGTCCAGAACGCGTGGTTGGCTGCTGATGCAGGAAGGAAACAAGCGGGCATTGGAGGAAGGGGGTTTGGGAGACAGGGAGGGGGAGATAATGTAAGTGCAGACACAAGGCAGCACCAGCACTTGTCAAACTTTCATACCTAGTGTGTGTGAATGTAAATAAATGTACATCCCCGATTGCAAGTCGAGCATCACATTTGTAATGGAAGTAGCAAGCCAGCAGATGCCATTTTTTTTTTAGAGGCAGCACTTTATAGAGTATCTGGGATCAGGGCAGACCGAAGCACCTAGAGAGCTGGTCTTACCCCCAACCAAGGTACTTGCACAAAAAGCAGCACTTACCACCAAAATGTTTGAACGCAGAGCAGCACTTACCACCAAAACGTTTGAACGCAGAGCAGCACTTACCAAAGTATCTGGAGAGCAGCAGGTTGGTGAGCCACAGGCGCCACTCGAGGGACAGCAGCTCCTGATGTCCAAGAATAAGGACAGGGGCACAGGAGGACAGGGGAGATGCAACAGAGGAACGGGCGGTTGGCAAGAGGATAATTAGCGAGAGGAGACAGGCAGGAATAGTGGGAGGGGCAAAGGGACAGGGGACAGGGGACAGGAGACGGAGCAGGGGACAGGGGACAGGGGACAGGGGACAGGGAACAGGGAACGGAAGACAGGGAACAGGGAACAGGGAACGGGGAACAGGGAACAGCGAACAGGGAACAGGGAACAGAAAACAGGGAACAGGGAACAGGGAACAGGGAACAGGAAACAGGGAACAGTGAACAGTGAACAGGGAACAGGGAACAGTGAACAGGGAACAGGGAACAGGGAACAGGGAACAGTGAACGGGGAACAGGAAACAGGGAACAGGGAACGGGGAACGGGGGACAGGGGAAAGGGAGGTATGAAGTGGACCCGGGGGAAGGAGGGGATACAAGGGGGGGAAGGGGGGTCGACCTGGGGAACAGAAGGGAAACGCTAACTAGAGCGTTTCCCATGCTCACTGGAGCGTTTCCCATGCTCACTGGAGCGTTTCCCATGCTCACTGGAGCGTTTCCCATGCTCACTGGAGCGTTTCCCATGCTCACTGGAGCGTTTCCCATGCTCACTGGAGCGTTTCCCTTGCTCACTGGAGCGTTTCCCATGCTCACTGGAGCGTTTCCCATGCTCACTGGAGCGTTTCCCATGCTCACTGGAGCATTTCCCATGCTCACTGGAGCGTTTCCCATGCTCACTGGAGCGTTTCCCATGCTCACTGGAGCGTTCACTTGCACGTTGTCTAAGAGTGCGAAGAAGGGCGCGGCGACGAGGATGATAAAGATGAACTTGGCCACCGCGTGGTAGAAGCCACTCACTCACTCACTCACTTACTCACTCAATCACTCGCTCACTCACTCACTCACTCGCTCACTCACTCACTCACTCACCCACCCACTCACTCGCTCACTCACTCACCCACCCACTCACTCACCCACCCACTCACTCACTCACCCAGTAGCTCACTCACTCACCCACTCGCTCACTCACTCACCCACTCGCTCACTAACTAACGTGCATGTAGTCGAAGAGAGAGAAGAAGGGCGCTGCAGCGAGGACGATAATGATGAACTTGAAGACAGCGTGGTAGATAGAAGGTGCTGCGTACCAACCCCAGGGGAAGCACCCACCTGCACCGCACTACACTGCGCAGCACCAAGACATGGCACACTGACCTGGACATAGTCGAAGAGAGCGAAGAAGGGCGCAGCAACGACTATGATGATTATAAACTTGAAGACAGCGTGGTAAAAGTCGGTCTGCTTCTTGGCTGACAGCGCCGTATTGAAATCCCTCTGTGTGTACGAGATGACCACGTACATCTCTGGTGGGGGGTGTTGTGGGTGGGAAGCGGATAAGCAGGTAGAGCAAGGAGGATAAGGAACTGGAAGGAAGGGGAGCCGTGTTGAAGTCCCTCTGTGTATAAGAGATGATCACGTACATCTCTGATAGGGAAGGTTGTGGGTGGGGATGTGGGGGGGTAAGCAGGTAGAGAAAGGAGAGAGGGGAGGAGAGCCGTGTTGAAGTCCTTCTGCGTGTACGAGATGATCTCACGTACATCTCTGATGGGAGGGGCGGGGGATATGCATGTAGAGGGAGGGAGATAAGCAACTAGAGGGGAGGAGAGCCGTGTTGAAGTCCCTCTGCGTGTACGAGATGATCACGATCGGGGGGAATGGAGGGCGGAGGGGGTGGAGGTGAGAGGGGGATAAGATATCAGAGGACGGAGAGAGGGGAGGAGAGCCGTGTTGAAGTCCCTCTGCGTGTACGAGATGACCACGTACATCTCTGGTGCGAAAGGGGGCGGGGTGGGGAATGGGAGGGGATAAGATAATAGAGGAACGAGAGCCATGTTCATATCCCTCTGCGTTTATGAGATGACCACGTACATCTCTGCTGGGGGAATGAGTAAAACGGGAAAATGAGGGGAGGGGGACGGAAAGGGGGAGGGACGGGGAGGGATGACGGAGGCAGCAAAAGTACGGCCAGAAAAGTCCATGGCCCACCTATCACGATAACTGTCATGTCCCAGCTTACGTAGTCCACGCATGCCATACTAACTAGATTCATAGCTCACAACTCTACCAAGATACTGTAACCCACCATTTTGCATATCACACTTACCATTGGGTTCCACAACAACTGGACGACACAACCCCTCCACCATAGGACTAGAAGCCTACAACCCACCAGTGGTTCCGAGGCTGAAAATGAGCAGCAGCGCCATCAACCCGCGGGCCTTCCACTTGCAATCGCCTGTGAAGAACGCAATTGCAACCCTGAAGAACCTCCTCAGCAGCGTCCAGCCGTTGATATTCTTGTCCTGAATTCCCTGGCTCCCATCCGCACCGTCGAAACCAGCAGGCCCGCTGGTAACTTTCGCCGAGATATCGTCGCTATCCGGAACCCCATTCAGCAGGGTCTTCACACCGCCAACTCCGTAGCGAAGGATCGCGACAAGATTGGTAATCAGACGTTGTGACCAGCCACGCCGGAATGGAGCAGCGGAGGCATCAGGACCGTTGAATCCATGGTGAATGGAGGAGAAGCTTCGAGGACTGGAGCTGGACTTAAGAGGAACCTGGTCGGAACACACAGGATCGTCTGAAGGATTTCGCTTCATTTGATTTCTATTTCCAACTACAAGATATCTTCTTCCTGATTCGGGTTTACGCTGTTACACCGTGAACAAGTTATGCGATGCCTTGAGCAACCAGATAATTAATACGAAGCGGACCGCCACCGGAACCTCTCTTAATCAGTTGAATATGACCAGCTGAAAACGGACTCTACTGATTTTAGGGACGCAGTCAACGATTGAACAGCACTGGCAGAATGTGCTGGGATCCGGAGTTTTAAAGGTAAAAGGAAACGGCCGAATGCTGTGGCGGTAGCTCTGGCTGTGGACGCATAACAAAGGGCCCGCCTTGGAATCTCCGAGGGAAGCGGAGGGCTTCGCTGAGACGGAACGCAAATGTGAAACGCATCTGGCGGAAGAAATAATTCAAAATAAGCCACCTTGGGAATTGTTTTTGGAAATTATGTGACACCTTGAAATCATCGCAGCATTGTGGCCTAGAGATTGTCACAACAGCCTTCGTGGCAGACGGCTACTGTGCGACACTGCCCAAAGCGAAGCGTTGAGTGCGCTGAGTGGCTCGCGGTCTGCTGGTGCATTATTGGGCGCGTCGATCGCGCGGAAGACTTTTCGCATCCCAGTTTGGCGAGGATGAAGTGTTTTTGCTGCACGATCTGACAAACAAGGGGTCCAGGTAACTATTGTACATGAGGAACAAGACTCAACATATAATGTATACATTTGAAACCAAATTACGTTTGCATCAATGTAACCTGGCGGAATTATGCAAAATGTAGATTTTTTTTCTAGTTAATCTGGAATTAGAATAACGTCATATCAAAACATTGAAACAAATTATCATATGATAAATATTTGGGACTAGGCTGATGCATCAAAGGAGGTCCGGCAGGGAAAATTCTGATGAAATATTTTTTTTCCGCCGTTTTTAGAACTTGTGAAACTGGTTATGCAAAAGGCTGTCTTGTTGGAAGAATCAGAAATAAGTTTGTCTTTCTGTTTTAGTTGTGTGCTTGACAGCTACGTTTATGCTGTGTTATACTGGTGGCGGCAGTGTAATTCCAGGGTTGAGATCTGCCTCGGGCCAGCCGCATGTATCGAGGAGGTATAAATCACGATGATTGGTTCTGTAGCTGTTGGACCCCAGCACCTAGGAGCCTCACGAGTCGCGAGGCGCGACCTGGAAAATGTTGCTGCCGAATCTCTTGGGCTTGGCGTGGAGGTGTCAAGGTAAAATGACACGACACTACTGCCGTCGATCGGCGATGTACGGTACGGATGTGTCAAATGGTGACTCTACAGAAGGTGAAAGGGAGCCGACGAACCGACCTCCTTGGTTGTACCGCGTCGCGTTGGTACAATTGATGCATGTTTGATGCCTGTTTGCCTTGTGAAGGGGGCGTATAAGCTGTATCGTGCATTTCGCATAATTTTCGTCAATTCGCAGCTAGCTAAAAAGGATTCGCAGGTGCTTATATTAAGTATGTGTAACCTTATCCGTTGACATTTTGACTACAGTCTCTTCATTTTGACTTCGGTCTGTTCGCTACTATTGGTCCATAACCACGCGACGCGCTTGTATCGTGGGTGCAACAGGCTGGGGAAAAGACCTCGGGTGCAGCGTTTCCATTCGGTGCGGGGCAAATTCGCGTGCACTGGTTGGGCATCATGTGAACAAGTGTGGGTGGGCTGGTGATGGCACCTTCCCTCCCAACAGCCATAAAAAAACCACTTTCACCACAACCCTTTCCATCTGCTGAGCAACTCTTTCCAACTGCAGATATCGCCGAGGAACATCGGCAGCCCAACTCACTTGCCCTTTGCCCTGAGTACTTGACAATACTTTGGGCCAACTCGTTTCACTGTGACCTGCTGTCGCGATGGTTCCAGCCCGTCGACTGCCGCTCATAGTGCTTGCCGTGGTCGCCTCGTTTCTCCTCCACACGGCGACCTCGGACCTCCTGCTGCGACCCGAGCGCGTTCCTCGCGCGCAGTTCCGCATCCGCTGCAACTTCAGCCACGCGGCCCGCAATGACCCCATTGTTTTTCCCGGGCAGCCCGGGAAATCGCATCTGCACGATTTCCTAGGCAGCAAGAAGACAAACGCCTTCACCACCGATGGTAGGTAGTGCTACCGTTCACCAGTTCTTCTGTCTTTCTTTCCTGATTCTTTTGTTTGTCTCGTTCTCATGATTTTGATAAAGCAATCATGCGACATGCATCGTGCGACGTTATGCGACAGGAACGAAGCTGGTGGGCAGCGCGACGACGTGCGGTCTGAAGGCGGATTCAGCGGCGTATTGGTTCCCGTCGGTCTTCATGCGCACCAATCAGAAGGACGCCGAAGGCAAATACATCTACAAGCACGTAAGTTGCAACGCAGTGTTTTTTTAAATGCTCAAAGTCGCATCAGCGTGCAGCTTCCCGTCGGTCTTAATGCGCACGAATCAGAAAAACGCCAACAGGGAAATACACCGTAAGCACGTGAAGCTCATCCCGCTGAAACATGGCGTGAGGACATGGCACTCCCGCTGCGACGATTGCACGCTACATCGAAAAACAAAGCGCCAAAACGAAGACGATCGTGCTGCCGAATTCGCTTCGCGAGAAGAGGGAATCGCGCCCGGATTCGTCAGCACAAAGGATACGAAGACATGCCACTTTGCAACTTGCTAGTACTAGGCCTTGTGAGATCGTTGCGAAATCTTTAGTTCAATGTTTTTCGCGCATGGCCTAATTGGCGATCAGACGCTACTTGGTGACAGCGCGTGATTGCGCGATTGTCGCTGGGTGGTTCCCCGGGTCGCAGTCAAGGCAGCAAGACTCCTACAGGCCACTTGATCTGCTTCTGATTCGCGTCCCCCTTCCCCTATGTGGTTTCCCAACGCGTGTGTGCGCGAGTTCTCTCCCCTAAACCCGAAACCCCCCCCCTTGTCTTTTCCCCCAGTTTCCCCCTCTCCGCTTCCCCCTCCCTCCGTGCCGCAGTTAAGGCCTAATTCGGCGCTCTTCTACTACCGCACGCCATGAAATCTGGAACCTCACCAACTTAGAGGGCGTTCCCACAGTTTCC
The DNA here is from genome assembly GCA_947471745.1 of Closterium sp. Naga37s-1. Lineage (NCBI taxonomy): Eukaryota > Viridiplantae > Streptophyta > Zygnematophyceae > Desmidiales > Closteriaceae > Closterium > Closterium sp. Naga37s-1. Next base: position 116,246 of record CANJKZ010001008.1, read on the forward strand.
CGACAAGGAAGTTTGCCCACACGGCTCGCAATTTTGCCAATTTCGAAAAAATTGCCAACATGTGGCTCGAAGTTCGACCACCAGGATTCCCATCAAATTGGTCGTGCAAGTGTTCATCCACAGCCGTATACGATCTCATCTGACGGCCCACGACGCCTACCGAAATGGGCTACGACCTAACCCACGTTTCTGTGTCATTGCCCAAGTTCAGCTGCCCGGTTTCCGAGTCAACGCCATTCAATAGTAGAAATGGTTCAGTGCGCCTCGGAAATTTTTGTTTTCGATTTTTCGGGCACCGTTTTACGCGGGAGTCAGAAATCCCAACCGAGTCGTTGAGTCCATCCGATTGTCAGATGTGAAGGCCTATTGGGTGCGACTAGATTCTTTATGTGTATACTGGTCAGAGTCGCAATCTGGTCGCAACGGCTCGCAAGGACGCGGTGTCCAGAGTGGGGCAGTACCCCACTCTGACCACCATCCCGACAATTTTTGAGCCTGGTGGGCAAACTTCGGTGTCGGGAAACTGTGGGAGCGCCATCTTACCTTTCCCCCTCTCGTCCTTCTCCCGTGCCCCCCTCTCCCCTCTCCGCCTCCCCCTCCCCCCGTGGCGCAGTCGGACGCTCACCGCACGCCATGAATTCTGGAACCTCGCCAACTTCCCCTTCCCCCTCTCTCCCCCTCCCTTTCCCCATGCCTTATCCACTCTTATGCGGCAGTTAAAGCCCAACTGGACGCTCACCTTTCAACGCACGTCTGTGAAAAACCCCGAGACCATCAAGCCCTTCCCGCTCACCCTTCCCCTCCCTCTCTCTTCCCGCCCCTCTCTTCCACCCCTATCTTTCGCCTCATGCGCGGCAGTTAAAGCCCAACTGGACGCTCTTCTACTACCGCACGTCTGTCAAGAACCCCGAGACCATCAAGCCATTCCCACCGGGCCTCCGCATGCTCACCGGCAACCCCTTCGCTGGCAATGTGCGTTCTCTTGCCATGCCACTGCCACTGCTGCTGCGCGCAAGCTTGCGCAACATGGACTCTGCTCATTACTCTCTCGTCGTTTGTTTGGAATGTTACATTCGTTCATCATCTCTCCTTCCCTCTTACCCTCTCTCAGCCGAGAACCCTTCGATCTATTCCTTTGTCATCCCAACTCCCACGGCATGCCCCCCTCCCCTTCCCTCCCCCCTCTTCACCCTCCCCCCTCTTCCGTCGTGCACTTCCCTCCTACTAGGAGGCAGAAGCAAGGCGGAGACAACCCCCCCTTTCAACCCTCGTCTCCCCCACTCTCCTCCTTCCCCCCCTCTCCCCCTTCGCAGAAGCAAGCCGACGACTTGGCAAACGTCAAATGGTGGTGCGGCGCGCGCGGCACGAATTTCAACGACTTCCCGCACCAGAAGTGCCCCGAGGGCGACCAGCTGATCGCGACCAACCTTTTTTCAACAATCCCCCCCTCCCCCATTCCCCTCCCCACCCTCCCCTCCCCCCTCTCACCCTCCCCCCCGCGCCTCACACACCCCAGAAACAAGCCAACGATCTCGCAAATGTCGAGTGGTGGTGCGGCGAGCGCGGAAAGCACGGCAACGACTTTCCGCACCAGAAGTGCCCCCAGGGGGACCAGCTGATCGCGAAAATCAACTTCCCGGTCTGCTGGGACGGCAAGAACATCGACAGCGCGGATCACCGAACCCACGTGGTGCATATTCCGCTCAACACCACGTGTCCGTCGTCCCATCCCGTCGCGCTGCCACGAATCAGCATCAAGGTTTACTATCCGGTTAGCAGCGATTTGGATTTAACGTGGCCAAAAGATGGGGTGAAGGGGAACCCTGCGGTGTATTTGTCAACGGTGCAGAGCGGTGGAACCGGCAGCCCGTATGAGTACCACAGCGATTTCATCAACGGGTGGGATCAGAAGGTTCTGACTCGCCTCGTTACGGACTGCATCAATAAGAATAAGAAGTGCCTGGCGCAGGAAGACAATGTGTAGGCTGAAAGGAGTGTAGGGAGGAGTGGGCTGAAAGGAATTCTTTATCTACAGAATGTGGGTTTGGTGTGGCTATGTGTTTTTGTGCACCACAATCAAATAAATAAATGAGTTTCCCTGGAGAGTGTTAGAGCTGCCACTCATGAAAACAGGTTCCGAATGGAAACCATGAAAGCAGACACAGCTGCTGCGCTGTAATAAGGTAATATTGGCATTTCCTAAATAGATACCAGAAACTGTGAACAAGAGAAAAGCTCATAAACTGAGTGGCTAGCAGCGTGTAAAGCGGCCTAGTAACACCTTATACTCATGGACAAGAGTCAGTGTACAAATACTGGCGTCACAGCTAAAAGCAAGCATAAGTGGAAGAGGAACAATGTTGCTCTGATCAACAGGGAATTACAGCATTACAATACCAAACCCTCCCGTTCCCCGTTGACCAGAGCAACACCCCTACACTGCTATAGTGGTCTACACTCCCCCCACCCACCCCTCCTGTTTTTACACCCCTTTGAACCGCACATCACAGTGGCCGGCATTCAGCAGGTGCAGAGCTGCTGGACAGGCTGACAAGGCGAGCAGAGTCCTCAGCAACAGCAGGGGAGTCGTTATTGCGACGCCATTCCCAATGCGCCTCCCCTGCTGCTCTGCCACCTCTCCCCACCCTTGTACATCCCTTAGAACCACATATCACGCAGGCCGGCATTCAGAAGTAGAGGCACTGGCAAGGCTGACAAGGCGGGCAGAGTTGGCAGCAACAGTGGGCGAATCGTCGTTTTTGTGCCACTCCCAGTCCGCCTCCCTGCCACACTGCCCCGCCCCCACACCTCAACACTCATCACGCTGGGCGGCATTCAGCAGGAGTAGAGGCACTTGCAAGGCTGACAAGGCGAGCAGAGTCCGCAGCAACAGTGGGCGAATCGTCGTTTTTGTGCCACTCCCAATCTGCCTCCCCTGCTGCACTGCCATCGATTTTGAAGAGAGCAAAACCAAAGGCGGCTTCCCTGAAGGCCGACCATGCAGGCTTGGGGGAGACGAAGCTGAGAGGGGGAGGGAGGGGAAGGGAAGGGAGGGAAAGGGAGGGGAAGGGAGGGGAAGGGAGAGTGGGGGAGGAAGGGAGGAGATTATATATAATGCTAATGCCAGTCCGCCTCCCCTGCTGCACTGTCATCGATCTTGAAGAGAGCAACGCCAAAGGCAGCTTCACGGAAGGCCGACCATGCAGGCTTGGGCGAGACGAAGCTGTGGAGGGGGGGGGGAGGAAGAGGGGCGTAGCAGGTGAAATGTAAGCAAGAAGTTTCAGTGTTACTCCCAGTCCGCCTCCCCTGCTGCACTGCCATCGATCTTGAAGAGAGCAAAGCCAAAAGAAGCTTCTCTGAAGGCCGACCATGCAGGTTTAGGAGAAACAAAGCTGAGAGGAGGGGGGGGGGGAAGAGAAAAACGGGGGAGGAAAAGGGAGGGGAGGGGGTGTTTGGTGCGGGAATGAGGTGCTGCACATCCGCCTCCCCTGCTGCATTGCCATCGATGTTGAAGAGAGCAAAGCCGAAGGCGGCTTCTCAAAAGGTCGACCACGCCGGCTTGGGCGAGACGAAGCTGAGAGGGGAAAGGGGGTGGAGGGAGGGGGAGGGAGGGGGAGGGAGGGGATGGGATGTTTGTAAGAGAATGAAAGTTTATGGTGTTCAAGATGTCTCAGGGTACAGCTGAATTTCCTAGGGCAGAGTATTAGGACGTCTTACAGCACAGCACAGCTGGTGTGCCCAGGATAGGACCGCGGGAATACAGCTGACAAGTTTTACAAGACGTCTCAGGGTACAGCTGACTTTCCTACAGTCAGTATTAGGACGTCTCACGGTACACAGCTGACCTACCTGGGGTATAGATCCTTCCCGCCGCTCCCAACGGTGATGTGCATGATCCCACAGGGGTCCTCCTGGCCATTGTACAGGTGAGTCAAGTGTAACACGTGTAACAGCACAGCTGACTGACCTACCTGGGGTATAGGTCCTTCCCGCCACTCCCAACGGTGATGTGCATGATCCCACAGGGGTCCTCCTTGCCGTTGTACAGGCGGGTCTGATGGGGTGGAGATTGGACAAGCAAGTGACAGAGAAGAAGGAATGAAGAGGTGAACCAAGGAAAAGGGTAGGCTGAATCCGGGGCAAAGGGATGTGCATGATCCCACAGGGGTCCTCCTGGCCGTTGTACCCGCGGGTCTGATGGGATGGAAATGATGAGAAAAGGGATGAAAATGGAGGTGAATGACGGGAAGGATTAGGCTCAGCTGGGGTCGAAAGGACGTGAATGATCCCACAGGGGTCCTCCTGGTCGTTACAACTCACCGTTCGTTCGTATGCATGCACGTGGCCAGCATGTCAACGCGGGCAGCGTAGAGCTTGCTGATATGTCTCAAAGCTTGTTACAGCGGCCGTTACAATGGTCGTTACAACTCACCGTCCGTTCGTATGCATGCACGTGGCCGGTGATCAGCATGTCAACGCGGGTGGCATAAAGCGTTTCTTCCAGGGCCTTCCGCATGTCCTGCCCGTCTGTTTGGTGGTCACTGTTAGAGTGGTACCACGGCTCGTGCAGCGATGCTATGAGCCAGGGGGTTCTCGAGCGATCCACACTTGATAGGTCCCTCTGCAAGAGAAGGGATGTGAGGACGGAACGGAGGGGCAAAGATGGGTGTAGAGTGGTGAGAGTGGGTGTCTGGTGGTCGCTGTTGGAGGAGTACCAGGGCTCGTGCAGGGATGCTATGAGCCAGGGGGTTCTGGACCGATCCACACTTGATAGGTCTTTCTGAGAATGGCGAGTATATTGGGATACGGAGGGATGCAGAGGGGTGAAAATAGGTATGTATGTGGTGGTCGCTGTTGGGGCGATAGGGCTGGCGCAGGGATGCTATGAGCCAGAGTGTTCTGGACCGATCCACAAGTGATAGGTCCTTCTGAAGATGGAAGGAAAGGAATGAACAGAGGAAGGTATGGAGGGACGCAGATGGGTGTAGAGCGGTAGAAGTGAGGTTGCTGTGGCCACTTGCACTTGAAATTCAAATAACCAAATCAGAATGCCCAGTTTGCAAAACTCACCAGCACCCATCTCCCCCCTCACAAGTTACAACCGAGGCTTACCTGCACCTTAGCTCACCTGCAGCCATGTGCGCTGGTCAGGGTTGGGGCGAGTAGCAGGAGAGCACGATGACACGCGCTCCCCCCACTTCAGATGAATAGTACAGCTTAGAACACGACCCGTTGCTAAATGTGACTAAATGGGATGTGCTCTTGAAGAGAGAAGGCTCACCAGGAGCCATTTGCGCTGGTCAGAGTCGGGGCCGAATGGCGAGTAACAGGAGAGCATGATGACACCCTGTTTGGAAGGCTCACCCTGATTCCAATGCGCACCTGTATGCATCCCCTCTCACCTGCAGCCATTTAAGCTGGTTAGAATCGGGGCCGAAGGGTGAGTAGCAGGAGAGCACGATGACATGCGCTCCCCCCACCTCAAACGAGTAGTACAGACAGCTCAGAAGGCGATTCAGTAGGCATTGCAGCTGTTTCTCTAGAAGCATCTCACCTGTAGCCATTCAAACTGCTTGGAGTCGGGACCGAACGGCGAGTAGCAGGAGAGCACGATGACTTGCGCCCCGCCTACTTCAAACGAGTAGTACAGACAGCTCAGAAGGCGACTCGCTGAGGGATGCGATGCTAGATGTGACTGAAGGGGATTTGCTCTTGAAGAGAGAAAGCTCACCTACAGCTCTCCCCACCGAGAAGCTCACCTGCAGCCCTCCCCACCGAGAAGCTCACCTGCAGCTCTCCCCACCGAGAAGCTCACCTGCAGCTCTCCCCACCGAGAAGCTCACCTGCAGCTCTCCCCACCGAGAAGCTCACCTGCAGCTCTCCCCACCGAGAAGCTCACCTGCAGCTCTCCCCACCGAGAAGCTCACCTGCAGCTCTCCCCACCGAGAAGCTCACCTGCAGCTCTCCCCACCGAGAAGCTCACCTGCAGCTCTCCCCACCGAGAAGCTCACCTGCAGCTTTCCCCACCGAGAAGCTCACCTGCAGCTCTCCCCACCGAGAAGCTCACCTGCAGCTCTCCCCACCGAGAAGCTCACCTGCAGCTCTCCCCACCGAGAAGCTCACCTGCAGCTCTCCCCACCGAGAAGCTCACCTGCAGCCATTTGCGCTGGTCAGAGTCGGGGCCAAAGGGCGAATAGCAGGAGAGCACGATGATATGCGCCCCTCCCACCTCAAACGAGTAGAACAGCTTAGAAGGCGACCCGCTAGCAGCAGACGGCATGACCCACCGCTTCTTATACGCCCGGAAAGCGCCGCTGTTTAGCAAAGCGGATCGCTTAAGAAATGCGGGCCACTCGAACCCCTTTGGGCTGATCGCGCTAAGTGCCTCAGCTTCATGGTTTCCAGGCACGACCATCCAAGGGTGGGTGCTGGCGTCTGGTTCAATCAGGTTCTGCCACCTGTCCCAAACGGATTGGAAGCCGTTGGCATAGGATAGGTCACCCGGGACGAGGGTGAGGGAGTGGGACTGCTGGGAAAGACAGGTGATGGTTGTGCGGGCTGCTTTGGACAGACCAATATCACCTGGACGGGAAGGAAGGCAGCGGAGAGAGGAATGCAGAGGAGTGGAGAGGAGGGTGAGGGAGTGGGGCTGCTGGGCGAGACAGGTGATGGTTGTGCGGGCTGCCTTGGACAGACCAATGTCACCTGGAACGGAAGCATTGGCAAGCAGAAAGTGAAAGGAGAGAGAAGAGAGAGGGGCTAGGGTAACATTATCCGTTGGGTTGGGAGCACAATCTACAGGAGTCACACCCTTAATCCCCAAGCCTGTCAGACTCTCCCCATTTGGATGCTAACGCCATAATAAATCACCTCACCTGTCAAAACAACCATGCTTGCATCAGCAAACCTTCTCCAGCTACCCACTGGAAGCAGTGCAAGATGTGGTGACAAAAACAAAATAGCCGTATGGGCTTTGTCGAGTTGGCTCAGGAACCACCACCAGCAGTCCAACGGGCAATGGTGATATGGGGTAGTGGTGTCTGTTGATTCAATTCAACCACCAAGCCCGTTCGCTTACCGACGACAGGATGCTGACATCAGCAGCAGCATCACAACCCACCCCCACTTTTCTCACCACACTCCCACCTGCTCCCACCCACTCCCACCCGCTCCCACCCACTCCCACCTGCTCCCACCCACTCCCACCCGCTCCCACCCACTCCCACCTGCTCCCACCCACTCCCACCCGCTCCCACCCACTCCCACCTGCTCCCACCCACTCCCACCCACCCTCCACTCAACTCCCGAACCCATCTCTCACCAACAACAGCGATGCTGACGTCAGCACCAGCATCGGTCGGCGGCGTTACAAAGGAACGTTCCGGCCCTTTTCTTGCGATGCGGTAGTAGTAGGTGGTTTCGGGTTGTAGATTCGAGAGCACTGCGCTGTGCAGCTGGTCCGACCTGTACAGGTGATGGATTGGGATGGGGGAAAAGAAGGGGTGGCGTTACAAAGGACTGTTCTGGCCCTTGCCCTGCGATGCGATAGTAGTAGGTGGTTTCGGGTTGGAGACCCGAGAGCACAGCACTGTGCAGCTGGTCCGACCTGCAGAGGAGTCCAAACCAAATGGGGACAAAGGGAAAGATGGAAAGTGTGGAATGGGAGGAGAGGTGACTGAGTCGACTCAAAAGTCACCTCCGACCTGCACAGGAGCTCAAACCAAATGGGGACAAAGGGAAAGATGGAAAGTGGAACGGGAGAAGAGGGAAATATGGACTGTTCCGGCCCTTCCCCTGCAATGCGATAGTAGTAGGTGGTTTCGGGTTGTAGATTCGAGAGCACTGCGCTGTGCAGCTGGTCCGACCTGTACAGGTGATGGATTGGGATGGGGGAAAAGAAGGGGTGGCGTTACAAAGGACCGTTCTGGCCCTTGCCCTGCAATGCGGTAGTAGTAGGTGGTTTCGGGTTGGAGGTTTGATAGCACTGCGCTGTGTAGCTGGTCCGACCTGCACAGGTGTTGGGATGGGGAAAAGGAAAGAGTGCGGAAGGGAAGGGGAGGGGATAACCAAGGAACACGGGCAGTGGAGAGGGAATAAAGAAAGGGTATCACGAAAAGGTGAAGCAAGAAAAGGTGAAGCAAGAAAAGGTGAAGCAAGAAAAGGTGAAGCAAGAAAAGGTGACTCTGGTACGAAATGCATTCATGGGAAGGCAAAGCATTGAGCCATACCGGGGGACGGAAAACGAGAAGGTGTATGAGAGAAGCAAGAGATGAAAGCGGAAGAGGATAACATTTCTTTTAGTGTACTCACGAATAGGTCATGAAGGTGTAGCTGGAAGACTTCCCCTTCGCCTTGTTGGTGTATTGCCCAGAGTTTACCCCGAATTCCACCAATGACGGCGTCCCGCGGCGAGACGTAGACCACATGACTCTGATGCTGTTGGGACCGGCTAGGGCTATGTGCACCTAGAGAATGGGCGAGAGAAGAGAGGCATAGGGAAGAGATAGAAACCAAATGGAGCATCGGGACGTGGTAAGAGATTGACTGACTCTGATGCTGTTGGGGCCGGCTAGCGCTATGTGCACCTAGAGAATGGGCGAGAAAGATTGAAAGAAAGACAAAAATGACAAGAGACGTGGTAAGCGATTGACCACATGACTCTGATGCTGTTGGGACCAGCTAGGGCTATGTGCACCTGGGGAATGGGCGAGCAAACGTTGAAAAAAAAGACAGAAATGACGAGTGATGTGGTAAGCGATTGATGCACAATCAGTGCGGTTGCGCTCAGGTAGGGAATTGTGAAGCAATGGAATGGATGAAAATCGGAAAAAAGAGAAGGACATGACAAGGGATGCGATCCTGTTGGGGCCAGGTAAGAGTGTATGCACTTGGGGGATGTGCAAGAGACGAGACGGAAAGAGAAACGGCAAGATGCCATAACTGTCTGAAGAATGCGGCAGGCCGAACATACATGTGGAAACATTAATCACAGAAAGAATTGGGAGATGCCAGCAACACTCTGTGATTAACGGAACCATCAGCACTGCAAGCTCACTCGTCCCGTCACTCGCCTACTTTGGCTTATTCGACCCCGCTCGCCAGCGGAACAGTGATCGCCTTTTCCCCATCCACTCGAATTCACCCTCTGCCTCTTTTGAGGCGCCTTATCCGTCACCCACCTGTTTCGGCTTCTTCGACCCCGCCCGCCAGAGGAACAGTGACCGCCTCCTCCCCTTCCATTCAGAACCATCTTTCGTCTCTGAAGCCCTGATACCATTGACGCCTATGTCTTTTCCGCCTACTAAACTGGGATCGGACAGGGAGATATTGTGTGTTTGGCTGGCGGTGGCAGATGCAAGCGAGCTTCGGAGATTTGTACAGAGGGAGAGCGAGATGAGGAGGAGAAGCTGGGTGAACAGAGCCGAGGACGAGGTTCGGCCCGAACCTCGTCCGAAGGCCCAGCATCTCGTTCCGCGAGCATGGTACTTGGAGTGATGCGCTGATGAGTGGCTAATAGGTAGTGTGACTGTACAGGGGCCGCCAAGCGTCACGCGAAGCAATGAATGTGGACGCATTGTGAGAAATCCACGCGGTTCTACGGGTCTAGGTACAAGCAAGAAACGGAAGAAACTAGATGACGCAGGGACCGGGCCGACGCAAGTGTAGCGCCACTATTCTTTGAGAGGATAGGTCAAAGGCTTTGACCAAAGATTATGAACAGCTGTGGAACCAAAGGAGATGGTCGTCTTTAAAGGCTTAACGTTCGTCTGGCGCCTTTGTCAAGCGAAGGGAAAAGTGTGGAGCAGTTTTGGGGGTGTGGTCGTCGAAATCCGAGAGGAAACTCAGCTGAAGCCGACTGGAATGCAGTCTATGTGTGGCCTCGGTCCTCGTTTTATATATCATACTGTATAGAAACTTGGCTTCTGCGCGTCGCACTTGGGATTACAGGCTCACGGCCCTCGGAAGATCACATCGTCGATTACACGAAAGCGATGCGCGGCTGCAAAGGTGGGTTTCGTGTGGAGGTAATAGAACCTAGGGACTAACGGGACAGGCGAGTATTGCCCAGGGAGCCTAGAGCGCAGGTGATTTCTCGGTGCATTCAATTGGTCACTCGCACTCGCCGCGCCTCCGGCGTGTTTCATGGAGGGAGGGAGAATGGAGAAACAGGAAGACCTGCCTTGGGCTTGTCTATCCCACCGTTTTCGGTGGGAGGCTGGCGGTGGGGTTGACTGTGCGAATGTTTCGTCGATGCGAAGTTTCGCCAGAGGTGTGATGGACGGCAATGAAGAGGATGTTGTGCGAGGCGAAACAGAAGTTGCGATTGCGAGCAACTAGGATAATGAATTTCGTCAATAGATCGCCAAATCGTATTTCGCTGCATCCCTGACGAGGTATAAGAATATGGTTCAGTGCGGTGGAGTCGATGCGGATAAACAGAGCTCTTTGATTTGACAAGAGTTCAGAAATGTGACACTAGACCAAGGTTGCTGGAACACGTCAGCTAATGACACCGCTTCAGCTTGTGACATGAGTAGCCTATCAAACTTCTTACCAGAGATGCCCCGCAGAAGCAGATTCCCGATACAGTAGTTCCTTCCTGTGGTCTTCCCATTCCCAAGCTTCTGCCAATCTTTCCCCTTGTTTGGAAAAATAACTGAGCTACCTAGATTCTGTCGCTGCTTCAATCCAGCTGCTTTAGGAGTTCCTTCCTCCGTCACGTCAGATCAAGCTCACATGGAGACCGCAACCGAAGTCCTTCTGGAAGAAGTTACAAGGGGAGCGATGCGATTAGCGGTTCGGTTTGACGAGATTAGGCTGGATTTAGAGGACGAAGAAAACGAGCAGAGGGTAAGGATTAATGAGAGAGTGGGAAGTGTGGAGGCAGTGATGGGAGGTTTGAGGGAGAGAGTGGTCGCTTTGGAAGCAATAAGCAGGGCCAGTAGAAGCAGCATTAGCGATCAGATGCTTAAGCTAGCTTGTGAGGCCGGTAAGCGGGAGAAGGATAAGGAAGTGGCTGCACTAACTGCACGATTTTCGCAGGCAGAAAAGAAGAAGGAAGAAGAAATGGCTGCCTTGACAGCACGAATAACGCAGGCAGAAACAGTTCAGAGGAAAGAGATGGCTGCACTGGCAGCACGAATTTCGCAGGTAGAAATAGAGAAGGAAAAGGAGGTCACTGCACTGACGGCACGATTATCGGAGGCAGAGACAGCGCTGGTACAGCAGAAGCGAGAAGTGATTCAGATTTGGGAGGTGAGAAATGCTGGTACTGTACACAAGTTTATTTGCTCAATCGCAGTACCTGATAAAATTTTTGAGTTTCATTTCAGGCTATTACATTGGCTTCTTGTCAGCAAACGACCGATGCGGATATTAAGATCATACGTGCCGCGGATACTACCAAAGTGGAACTCAGTAACCTTGAACCCTTATCTGCCATTGGCTGTTATCGCCTCGCCTGCATGACATCCCTGAAGAGCCTCAGCATTTGCGGATCTGTCAATGAAGCCGCCTTAAAATACCTTCCATCAATGCCCTGGTTGGAGGAGCTGAAGTTACAATCAACCAAAGTAGATGATTCTGTGATTTTGGGAATCAGCCATTTGCCAAATCTGCATCGGCTGAATTTGATTGAAACTGCAGTTACAGAAGTTGGGCTCGGACATTTGACATCTCTAAGCTCCCTTGAAGACCTCTTCTTCTCTCGCAGCTATAACTGCTCGTGTTCCTATGACAGTCTTACTTTCTCCTTTGCAGGACTTGCAAATCTGGGGAAACTGACATGGCTTCAAACGTTGGATCTTGGGAATACGTTGGTGTCAGATGGCGCACTGCCACATCTTCGGCCTTTGACGAAACTCTCTTGGCTCTGCCTCCCGGAGTATATCACTGAACAGGGACTCCAGCATCTGACATGCTTCCGGAATCTCAAGACTATCTATTTAAAATCACCATTTGGTGACTATGGCATTGCGTGTTTGAGGGCTCTTCCCAGCCTGGAAGATGTTGGGCTTGCAGATTACTGGATGGTAGACAGAGTGAAGACGGCTCTTACTGGTGTGGATGTTTTCTACTTCAAGAAATGAGTTCTGAGTTCTATGGTTGTCGTGTGCGCTCAGGCAAATGCCTTTGCTTCAAGCTGCTACCGGTATTTTGCAATCTAATGTGCACCTCAGGATTCTATCTCTGAGGAACTGGGTTTTTCTTTTGAAGCCTCGCATAAGAAGCTTGGCTATGCAAGAATGGTACATGCAATGTCAAATCATTAGTTTTATCAGTACAAATTGAGCACATCCTTGATTTTCCGATTGCAGAGAGGGCACTTGCCGCGCCTGTCCCTGACTTCTTGAGCACACGTGCGGCACAGCATGTGACCACATGGCACAAACGCTGCCTTCCTCGGCCTCTCCATGCACACACAGCACACCGCCTCCCCAGGCCCCCCCTCCTCTTCTCCACTCGCCTCAACATCCTCTCCAGCTACTGTTCCTCCTGTACTCTCTACCCCTCTTCTCCCTCTTACCGCTCCTCCCCCACGCCTACCCCTGCGCCCCTCCTCTTCCTGCTCCTCTGCTCCTCCCCTCTGTCTCTCCACCCCAACTTGCCTTCTGCTGCTGGATACCCCGGCCCCCCAAGCGTGTGTGTGGGTGAGAGCAGGGCTCTGGGTTCGCCTGGATGACACTTGAATCGGCGGGCCTCCCAGCACTGCTACCAGTGGCACTCCTGCTCCTGCTACACTGCCTGCTACAGTACCTGATGTGCTACGTGCTACATTACCCCCTACAGCACCTGCTACAGTGCCTGCTGTTCCAATGCCGATGCCACTCCCTGCCCCAGCGTTTGTTCCTGCTGCTGCCATTGCTGCCACGACACGCGCCGATGCTGGAAGCCTCATTGAGACAGCAGGACGAGAAGACTCGATACCGCTAGAACCTGGGGCAGCAGAAGCAGCAACAGCAGCAGCAGCAGCACTGCTGGTAAGCTGAGTGGATGAGGAGGAGCCGAAGAGGGCTTGCTCAATCGCAGCATCTACCAGTGCCTGTTCGTCCCTGCCCCCCCCACGGCTCTGCTGCAACTGCTCGTACAGCTGGTGCTGCTGCTGGTGGGTCAGACTCTGCTGCTGGTTCTCCTCCCCTTCTCCTGCTTCTCCGTCCTCGTTAATAGGTGATTCGCCACGGGTCAACAGCATGCGCTGCAGCCGCAGCAGCAGGAGACGCTGCCGCTGCTGCTGCCTCTGCTCATGCATCCTCAACACCACCTCCCCTCGATTGCTGCTACCAGCCACACCACTCACACCCTCACCAACAGCGGCAGCAGAACTACTTTCCCCCCCCCCACCACCACTAAAGCTGTTGCTTGAATGCAACACCCCAGCCCCTGTGTGCCCATCTATCCCCCTTCGAGTCAACGGGGAGCCCATGCGAGCTCCCGTGGGCACAGGCAAGGCTGTATTGACAGTGGTCATCTGGGCAGCACCTGAACTCACCACCCTGCGGAAACGAGCAGGACTTAGCCTTCCCGGTGCAGTCACTCTCGCCGCCTCTGCTCCCGCGCTCCCCACCTCTGTTCCCACTCTCTCTTCGACCCCCTCTCTCCCTTCTTCTACCACCCCTCTGTTCCCCCCAAATCCACTATTTCCTTCTGGTGCTCCAGTTGTTGTCCACTGACTTGCTACAGCTGCTGCCGGTGCCGCTGCTACAGCGGTTAAGGGCGCAGCGCTTGCTGCAGTTCCTGCCTCCTCGCCTCGTGCTGGGGAAAACAGAACCCACTCAGTTGTGGCAGACGATGCTGCTGCAGCCATTGCTCCTGTGCCTGCTGTTGCAGTTGCCCCTGCTGCTGTTTCTGCCCCAGCTGCTGCTGTTGCTCCTGGCAACAACCCATGATCATGCTGTTGGTATGTCTGATGCCAGGGCACAGGGGGGGGCGGGGCGAATACAGCAGGAAGGGCAGAAGGGACAGGAGGGGTAGAAAGGGAAAACCCAGCAGAAGCAGCATAGCTGACGGCCAGCATGGGCACCGCCGTTGGATCAGAACCCGGCAGATTGGACGGATGGGATGGATCAAACGGATTAGTGGGAGCGTGGGGGACAGGAGCAAGGCTGGGCTGAAATGGATTGGAGGGCGTGGAATGCAAAGGCTCCTGACCCATAGAGGGGAGGAGCTGTATGCCTATAGAATGCTGCACTATTGTCTGCTGTAAGGCAGGCTGTAAGGCCTGTTGTGAGGTCTGCTGTGTGTCATGAGTGTAAGGCAGCACCTGTGGTGGTGTGCCCATGGATGGTGCTGGTGGTAACACGGTAACCTGATAACCCTGTGGCTGTGGCGCATATGCGTTTGAAAGAACGAATGAATGGAAAGCTCCTGCTGCTGTTACTGCTGCTGTGCCTGCTGCTGCTGCTTCGCCAATGGAAGAGGGACTGGGCATGGAAAGTGTTGACGGGCAAGGGGCAGGTGCGATGGGGTGAGGTGCGATAGGGGGAGGTGCGACGGGGGAAGGTGCGATGGGGGGAGGCGCGACGGGGGAAGGTGCGATGGTGTGAGGTGCAATAGTGGGAGGTGCAATGGTGTAAGGTGCAATAGAGGGAGGTGCAGTGGTGCGAGGTGCGGTATAGGGAGGTGCAATGGAGTGCGGTGCGATGGGGGGAGGTGCAACAAAAGCAGGGTACATGGTTGCTGCGGCATTGTTCTCTGCTGCAAAGAGAGGGGTGGAGAGTGGTTGCTGTGAAGCCAGTGTGGCATTGGCTGGTGGGTTGGCATAGGGACCTGTGGCTGCTGTAGACGCTGTCTGGCTGCTACCAGCTTCAGGTGCTTCCCCAGGTGTTTGGACTTGTCTTGTGCCAGGAGCCGCATCAGGTGCTGCATCCGGCGCTGAACGAGGTGTCTCACCAGTCCAAGCAGCGGCACAGGGTGGTTGAGTCCCACCCACATCGACCTCTGAATGGGCGATGGCTGCAGGTACAAAAGAAGCCACAACAGCATGCGCCCCTCTCTCTGCAGCACCACAACCTGATGGCACACCCCCTGCTATGTCAATACCCTCGGCCGGCTCTGCGACGCCAACCGCCTGTTGCTGCACCTCACAAGTTGCACCTCTGCTGCTGCCTGCTGCTGCCCCCACTGCCACTGCCAAACCGACCAGTAGCCTGTCGCTAACACCACGATCTTCCACTTCCTCAGAGCCTTCCTCGTTCCTTGCATCGTCGTCGTCCCGAGCGCCTTGCTCATTTAAAGAGCCGTCCTCTTGCAAACAGCCAGCCTCCTCCAACACATTCTCCGACCCAATCGGTTCCCCAACCTCCTCACCTTCTTCCGAACCTTCACCCAAAGCTCCAGGGTCGGCAGGTGAGCAAATTCCGATGACAGCACTGTTCACAGCACCACAGCTCACCACCTCCTCCCTTGCCCCTGCCACTCCTGCACCTTCCGATGGCTCTGCCACTGAATCTCCTGCTGCCGCACCCACAGCTGGCCTCACCCCCTCCCCACCATCTCCTAACCGCTCGCTCTCCCTATCCGCAACCACCTCCGTGCTTTCCTCATTCCTTTCTGAACCACCACTCGTTGCATGCCTTAAAAACGCCGCTGAACCACTATTCGCCTCGTTCTCTTCCACTGCTCTAAAAGCGCCCCTCCTCTCTTCTGCAGCAACCTCTTCGACGCTAACACTGACCGTGCCCTCAGGTCCTGCAGGAAGATCTTCTTCCTCTTCACCCTCCATCACCTCCCCCCTCATCTCTCTTTCATTTGCCTCCAAATCACTATCACCGCTCTGCACCCCTTCCGACCGTGCCCCAACCACAGCCACCCCTCCTCTTCTATCTCCCCCGCTTCCTCTCTGCCTGCCTTGCCTGCCCGCTAGCCCATGTACAGACACGCGACGCCGACCCAACCTGCGCTGACTCGACGCAGACTACTGTTGACTCAGCAGAAGCTGACCAGGCACGAGATGCTGCTGCCCCGGACCCACCTCCTGCTGCTCTGGCAGCTGCTGACGTGGATGCTGCTGGCTCTGGGGCCGCGTGTCACGACGGGATTGGCCGGAGCGAGGGGCACGGGAGGGGGAGGAGAGGAGGGAGGGGAGGGGCGAGAACTGGTTCCTCAGGCGCTGCTGCTGCTGCTGCCAGCGCCACAAGGCTCTGCTTCTCATACCCTCTCCACTTCTCGCACTCAATGCATGTGCAGTTGCACTTGCAGCTGATGCTTCATGCATTACCCGTGTAGCAGCAACGCCCCCAGCACTGGCACCAGGAATATCCCCATCAGAAGCAGTCTCAGTACCTACTCTGTCTGCTCCATCTGTGGTAGCTGCCCAGTCGCCTTCGCCTCCCCTGTCATCGTCTTCTCCTTCTCCGTGTCTCCCTCCCCTCCTTCTACCCACTCCCCCCCTCTCCCTAGCACGCACTCGCCTCCCCGTGCACATGCGCCACGATTCCCCCAATTCCTCTTCCTCATCCTCTTCCCCTTCGCTTGCTTCTTCTGCCACTGCTGCTCGCATTGCTCTCCTTTCTCCTCCTCTTCCTGCTGTTTCTCCTGCTGCTTCTTCCATCTCGCCTTCTCCGGCTTCTCCTGCCCCATCCACCCGCCACTCAGCCACGTCAGCACCCTCCCTCGGCCAATCACGAGGCGACGAGCGAGGGGCAGCAGGCAATCTCCCTGCCACACCAACCCCCACCTCCCCTTCTCCATCCCCAGTATCATGCTGCCTAAAGCAGAGCGATCTACCAGTACCACTACCACTACCATCACCGTTACCAGTGCCAGTGCTTCTGTGCACAGGGCGCACAGGGCGCAGCACCACAGGGCAGGCCACACAGAGATAAGCTGATGAGCCTGTAAGCAGCCACCAGCGACGCGGCTGCCTCACACTGCTCGCCCTCCTCCCCTCGCTCTCCATCGAATGTGCTACTCCAGACAGGTGAGTGCCAGGCTGTACGGTGGACAGCCGATCACTACTGGGTTGTTCAGTCATCAGTTCCCCTTCTCTGTACTCGCCTTCTCCCTGCTCCTGATCCTCCTCCTGCTCCTCCTCCTGTTCCTCCTCCTGTAGTTCCTCCCGTCGTTCCTCTTGTGTCTCCAGCTGTACACTCTCCCTCGCTCCTCCTCTCCCTCTGCCCCTTCTGGCTGCTCCTCCCCCTCTCATCCCCCTCCCTCCTCCCCCACGCCCGGAGCCAACACCTACACTGCCTCCCCCCTCCCCTCGCTGTGACGTATCCCCTCCTGCTACTGCCCCTTCTCCCTCTAGTCGCCCTGCATCTGCTTCTCCAGCTGCCCTTGCAACTACACCTGCACCTTCCCCTGGCCCTGCTCCTGTTGACGCCCTTCCCCCTCCCCCCACTCTTCCCACTGCCGCACCCGCCCTTGCCCCGACATCCATACCTCCTCCAACAACCCCCTCTCCCCCACTTCTCACCCCCCCACCAGGCCTCAATCTCGCTCGCTGATTCCCCACCCCCACCTCCTCTCCACCCCCTCTACCGCCCCTCAACCTCTCACCACCCCTCCTCACTCCTTGAACCCCACCCGTGTTTTGTTGCCCCCCTGCTCTCCGCTCACTTCCACCTCTTGCACGATCCCCACCACCTGCCTGATTCACCCCTCCCAACGCCCCAGGAGCACCTCGGGAGTGGTTTCCCCCTCCCAGCACCGCAGGAGCCACACACTCGTTTCGGAACAGCCCGCGCCGAGCAGCAATGCGCACGGGCGTTATGAAGCATTGGTTGGGCGGCATTGCTGGGGGCATCTGGTGAGCGTGACTGTAACGAGAGGCTTGACGGGCTGAGCTGTGTGACAATAGCGAAGGGTTTCCCAGGCCGGTCGTGGGAGTGGGAGCAGAAGCAGCAGCTGCTGCGGTGGCGGCTGCGGCTGCTGCTGCTGCTGACGGTAGGATAAGCACTTCTTCTTCGGGTTCTACTACTGGCACGATCTCGGAAGGCGGATCAAATCTGGCTTCCAGATTCTGTTCCGGATTCGATTCGAGATTTGATTCTGCGACAGGGTCGAGCTGCGACGCCATTGGCTGGGAGTCGATCCACTGCTTCACCGCCACAGTGCGGCGGACGGCAGAGGAGGTGGAGAAGATAGATTGGGGCGGGGAGGCGGAGGAGGAGGAAACGGACGAAGAGGAGGGGTGTGAGAGGTGTTTTTGTGCGAGGTTGTGTGTCGAGGAGTCAAGGCTTGAGGCGGCACCTGCTCTGATACCATGACGGCCGGGCTGGTTGCTGCTGCTCCTGCCACTGCCACTGCCACTCCCATTGGCATTGCCGTTACTGTTACTGTTGCCAGACCTCCTACCTGCTCCAGTTACCACCTGCCGCAGTGGTTCTTCTGCTAACGCCTCCTCTGCTCTTTCTGCTGCTGCTCTTGCTGCCGCTGCTCGTTCTGCTGCTGCCGCCGCGGCTGCCGCAGCCGCTGCCGCTGCAGTCGCCGCTGCTTCTGACACGCACCCACTCGACCTCTCTGGAAACACGTACCCCTCTTGAGGCGCCTCAAAAGACGCTGCCCCTGCTGCTGCCGTCGCTGCTGCTGACGGATACCCTCTTGTCCTCTCTGGAAACCCATACCCCTCTGCATCAACCCCACGGCTATACACGCTGCAACTGCCCCTCTCGGTGCCAACGCTGGTGTCACCGATAGTCCCTGCATCCTCCAAGCTCCCGCAGAAAGACAAGTCGCCAGATAGGGACGAGAGAGACCGCGCGACATAGGGACCACCAGCCTCAGCTAGCCCACCTGCCCCATCGTTTCCTCTATCACTACCACCAGCAACGCCAGATTCTGCTGCCCATGCCTCCTCTCCACCAGTTGCTTCCTCCTGCCTCCTCCTTTCCCATTCTCCTTCCTCCATCCCTCTCCTCTCCTCCTCCATCCTCCTCTTCTCTTCCTCCCCCTCCTGCGCACCCTCTCGTTCCTCTTCCCTCACTTCCTCCTTTTCCTTATCATCCTCCCCTCCATCCTCCTCCCATTCCACCTCCTCCACCACCATTGCCTCATGCTCTCCCTCCTTCCCTTCTTCCTCCTCCTCCAGCTCCTCCTCACACTCACACTCTCCCTCATTCCCATCCTCCTCCTCTTCCTCCTCCTCATCACTACCTTCTGCCTCCTCCCTTCCTCCATCCACGCCCACCCCCTCCACAACGACAGCTGGCAGCAGCTGATAGGCCCGTCCTGACACATCATCAACCAGCAGCACACTCTCTCCCCCCTCCAACGCCACTCTCGCTTGCTCCTCCATCTCCACACTCATCCGAAGCTCATGACACACAACCTCCCCCTCCCTATCTTCCTCCTCCTCGTCACCCTCCTCCCCCTCTCCCACTCCGTCTTTGTCCTCCTCTTCCCCTTCTTCCACCTCTACCCCCACCTCCACTCCTTCTCGAAGCAAAAACGCTCCGTCACTAAACAGCACGCCCTCTCCTCCCTCCGCCACCCCGTGTGCACTCTCCTCCACATCCCCTTCTCTCATAATCATCCCGCCTCTCATCTCCCCTCTCCTCTCCACTCTCATCCCCTCTCTCATACTCATCCCCTCCCTATCCCCACCTCTCATTTCGTCACACACTGAAGCCTGTTCATCTTGGGACACCATGCCTCCGCGATCAACCACCATCTCCACTCCCTCGTACCCTGGTAACCGGGTTAGCCCATTTCCCTCACATGTATCCATGGCTTCATCCTCTCTCCAACATTCAACCACCACTGATCCATTCACAGCACACTCTCCCTTGTTCCTATCGCCCTCCCCGGCTTCCATTCCATGCCATCCCTTCCCTGTCCCTACCCCCTCACTCTCCCGTTCTTTCTCACTCTCATGTGCCCCCCCCCTGCCTGCATGTCCTTCTCCTCCCGACGACCATCCTGCTCCAGACAACCGCCTTCCCTCCACACCACTTCCCCACTTCAACCCCTTCCTCCTCCCCCTTGCCGCCCCTGCCGCCCCACGTGCACCAGCACCACGGGCGGCAACGCTCACAACAGCGCCCTTAAAAACCTCCCGGCTGTCTGCTCCTCCCACAGTCAACACAGGTACATCCCCCACTCCCACACCCAAGCCCTTTCCCAATACCTCCTCCCCAATACATCCCCCATCCCCATCCCCATCCCCATCCACAGTCTCGCTACATCCTTCAAACCCCTGATCCTTCACCTTCCCACTGCTGCTCCCTCCTCCTCCTGTCTCCCCAGCAGCAAGCCCCACTGCTTTTCTCCCCTTGGGGCCCCACTCTCTACGAGCATTCACCCTGCCACCACCAGCAGCAGCAGCAGCAGCAGCAGTGGCAACTACAGCCGCTCCTCCTCTCCCTTTCCTCCCTGCAACCGCCCCCCTCCCCACACCTGCAGCAGCAGCCGCGCTCGCTGCTGCAATCTCCAGCTGTCGTATCCTCTCCCCAACCGTCCCTCTCACCCTGCCTTGCCCCATGCCCGCACCTCCTCCTCTCCCTCGCCCTCCCGTCCTGCCACCCTCTCTCTTCCGCCTTGTTCTGCCTGGAGTCATGACAACCCCTGATGTAAGGCCGGTGTTTCCACTGCCTATAACGAGGACAACGGTTTCCCCTGCGCTCACGTCCTCTTCTCCTTCCAAACTGTCTAAGGTCACACCCAGTTGTTGTCTCTCCCCTCCATGTCCCTCCCCATCTGTATCCATCTCAACCGCTTCAGAACAAAGAGTAACCACTCCATACGCCTGCTTTCCCTTCCCCGTCGCTCGTCTTCCTTTGCTGCTGCTGTTTCCCTCGCCATTGCCACAAGCACCGCATTCCAATCCTCTGTCCTCCCCGCTCTCTTCACCACCAGCCTCCCTGCAACTCGCAACGTCATTTCCCAAACACTCTTCATCCAAACGACTCCCAATCTCTCCCAACCCGCACCCATCCTCCTCTCCTCTGCTCGCACTCGTAGGCACCTCACAGGGGGAGTTCGGCCGTCCCTGCAACGCCTGCTTCCCCTGCTGCCGCTTCTGCACCTGGCTCTTCAAAGCACGGGGGGACTTACCCAAGTTTGATCCCGCACTACCCAAGTTTCCACCTGCGGATTGCCCTTTCCGTCTAGGGGACGATCTACCTGCGGGACCAAGAACAGACCCCGTTCTAAGGGACCCATCTCTCTTCATCCTACCGCTCGCAGCGTTAGGGTAAGGGTTACCACTACTACCCAATGCGTCGGATGAGTCTGTGTCTGTGGTGGCGCCGCTGCTGCCGGCACGCCTAACAGCCTTCGCGTTCGCGTTGCCGCCGCCGCCGCCGCTGCCGCTGCTGGCTGCGCTCTTGCTGCTCTTGCTTGTCTTACTCGCTTTCCGAATCGGCCCCGCTGCTCCGGCGGTTCTTACTCCTCCGGACTTGGACTGTTCGAAGAGAGACCTCAGCTGCCGCACGCTCACGTTAGACGACAAGCCGGGGCTGCTTGGGCGGCGAGGGCTGGCGTGTAGCGCAGCAAGATCCTGTGGCTGCGGCCCTGTGATTCGCTCCGTGTGCTGCCGTAGCTGCTCGGCAGTCAGCACTGCCGGTTTCCCTGCCCCTGACCGAACCCCTGACCCCGCTAGCCGACCAGACACAACCTTTTCGGGTTCTGCCGCTTTAGACAGCTCCTCCTCTCCCTGCTGCGTGTTCGCTCGCTCCCTATGCGGCCCTATCTGCTCGGCAGTCAGCACTGAAGCTTGCTCTGTCTTCGGCCGAACTCCTGACGCCGGCCGACCTGCCACTACCTGTTCTCGTTCTGCTCTAGGCTCCTCCCCCTCTCCTTGCGGCTCGTTTGCCCGCTCCTTTGCCTTCCCCTTTTCCTGCGGTTTCCGTTTCGCGGAAGACGAGCGAGGGCGGGCAAGCTTCTTTTTCTCCGCTCCAATTGCTTGAGCCGTTTCGCGTCCCTGGTCAGACGACTTTCTAGGCGGCTCGAGAGTCGTTTCCCGAGCCTGGTCAGACTCCGTTACCGTCTCAGAATCCGTCACCTGCTGGGATTCCGGTATTTCGTTAGGAACTACGGCTTCTATCCGCTCGTCCATGGCAAAATTGTTACATTGCCTTACAGCAGTTTGACTCGCACGCACACCTAATTTACATAATGAAGTTGGTGATTGTGTTCACAATGTGACCAGTTTTTTTGGATCGGGGGTCTGGTGGTTATGAGCAGCCAGATCCCACCGAATACTGTGTAACGGTGTTGTCCCTCGATTTCGTGACACATAAACCTACAAGGTCTACAACACGAATACCAGTTTCGCGACAAACACCAACAAATCACGAAAACCCTCATCATTAGGAAGCTGGGATGACTGGCATCTGAGGCTCGACCCATCACGTTCAGATCGGACGGCCTTGACGGCCGTCGCGCAGTCGTGAGCACGGACAGCACATTTGGCATGACGACAGTTTCGCAAACCTATTGCGTTGACATGAACGTGCTGCTAATGCACCGATTATCCTTCGCGATGGTCGCATCAGTTTTCGCTGAAAGCGTTGGCCCTCGTTCTCCGTTTCGCAGCCGGGAGTCAATCTGAACAGGAGTACCTTCTCGGGACATGGGCTTTTGCTTCAATTGGTTAAAGCGACGGTGCACATTTGCCACCCAAAACCCAGAACCCTGGCGAACTGTTACTGCGGATGGAAAGTGTCCGCACGAAATCCTGGTTTTCGCCAGCCAGCACTTTCGCGCTGGCAAGCCTGGTTAAAAAAAAAAACTTCTGAACCCAACACTGCCAAAAGTTGCCCGTCGCTTTAAGGTCATTTAAAACCTGTAATGGGCGCTCTCGTTACCAACCAAACCCCCACATTTGGGAATTGCAAAGCTGTAAGGAAATTTCCCGAATTCCTTATCGGGGTTGACTGCTTCGCGTACAACCCCGATTTTCGGACTCTGCACGTTCGGCCGACATCAACGATGCCGAGGCTCCTCGCGTCGCCTTCGGTGCGTTAGCAGCACGTTTGGGTGTCATGAGTGCATGTGTGATTGTGTGATTGTGTGCATGAGAGTTTGCATGTGTGTGAGTGTATGTGCATGCAGTCCGTTAGTCTGAGGGGGAGTTTGTTGGATTCACGTCATTCTGAGCGCATGTCATCCTAACGTCCTGCCGAGTGCTCGTGCTATTCATGCATGCATTGTTTGCATGAGCATGTGTCATTGTGCGTGGCTGTTGGATATTATCATCTCTGTGTTTTTCTCCAAGTTTAAATGCTTGATCATGCAGGAGAAATCCAGAGCTTTCCAACGATACCAAGATCGCCTTATTTCGACAAAGATCGCCCAAGTTACAAGATTTCCAAGACTTTGATTTCTTATTACATTTTGGGGTTATATATAATTTGGGTGATTACTTGGAAATGACTATAAAGGGATCTTTGGTTGGGTGGTTATGAAGACAACTTTGACTTTTGGATTGGGGTGGCTAGAAGTTTCTAGCATGGGTTGCAAATGTTGCAACACCTAGGCAAAATCCAACTAGATTGGATTTTGCATGTGACACCTCAAGGACCTCATGATGAGGGTTGCATCCTTGCTGCTATGAAGGTTCTTACCATCCTTCCCTAGCTCTTGGAGAACCACTTCCCTCTCATGGTGTTAGAATGTGAGCGAATGAATGACTGAACTAGAAAGCAGGTGGGTACATATAGGAAACCTAAGAGTGTTGTACCCTCTAAGAACTACCCCACTACAGCCTAAACAGACTATAGCATATAAGTTTGACACACCCCCATAGGCAAAGTGGGGGAGAACAAGAGGTCACAAGACCAGTCAAGAAAAGCAAAGCAAGCTCACGGTGGATCACAAAGCCACCACGCAGTCTGAGCACAAGCAAATGGCCACAAGGCCAGTTCACATGCAGAGTTATATAAAGGAGAACAAACAATACAGTGAACACAACCTAGCAAGTGTAAGCATGCAGGTATATGTATAAAGAGTACAGTACAAGCAGAGTCAAGAAGAAAGCAAGTGAGGCACAGTAGGTACAAGGCCTAACACAATACAGAAACGCTGATGATCACAAGGCTGAAGTGCCTTGGTGAAAACATCAGCAGTGTTGGCCTGAGAGGCCACGTAAGCAAGACGAAGCTGGCCACGCTGCTGCAACTCTCGAGCAAGGAAGTAGCGCAGAGCAATGTGCTTCGTTCTGTGCTCCAGTCGGTGCTCCCGACACAAGGCCAGCATGGCCTTGTTGTCGACAGACAGAACTGGAGGAGAACGAGGCGCCTCTCCCAAGTCGGTCAGCAGGTAGGTGAGCCAGCGTAGCTCCTGTGCAGCCATGGCCCCAGCGTAGATCTCAGCCTCACAGCTGGAGCTGAGAACAGAAGAAGAGCGGGTAGACCGCCAAGAGACAGAACCGGAGCCAAGACTGAAGGTGTAACCCTGTGACGACCGCTGCGTAGCCAAGTCATCAACCCAGGAGGCGTCAGCGTGACCAGTGAGGACAACTTGAGCCCGTCCTCCAAGCACGAGCCCCATGCCCGATGTACTGCACAAGTATCGCAACACCCTTTTCGCAGCATCCCAGTGCACCTTTCGGTGCCTGCAGGGAGCCACGTAGCGAGCCAGATGGCTGAGAGGGTATGCGAGGTCAGGTCGTGTGCAAGTCATCAGGTACATGAGGCAGCCCACACGCTCTGGATACGGGCCACTCGGCTCTACGGACTCGTCCGAAGGTGGAGCTGAGAGCGAGTGACCGGTAGGCAGAGGAGTGGACTGTGGCGAGGAGTACGTGAAGCCGAAGCGCTGAAGGACCTGCTGCACCATGTGTGACTGAGTCAAGGTAATGGTGCGCTGTGCTCTATCCCGGGTGATCCGCAAGCCAAGATAACTTGTCAGCTCACCCAGGTCTGTGCACGTGTGTCTCTTCTGCAGCTCGGACTTCACATGGGCGAGTGCCTCAGTGTCAGCAGTAGCAAAGACCAAGGTCGTATACGTACACGAGAACATAGAACGGCGGCAGAGTGGTGTCAGTGCGTAAAAACAGAGAAGGGTCAGAAGTGGAAGGAGCAAAACCAAGAGTAGCAAGAGTCGTCCTGAGTGTGTTGTGCCACTCACGGGGTGCCTGGCGGAGACCGTAGACTGGCCGCCGGAGGCTCCACTGGGTACCAGCAGGAAACGACCCAGTGAAGCCAGGTGGGCGGCGCAGCCAGATCTCCTCGTGCACGCTGCCCTGTAGGAAGGCTGTGCTGAAGTCAAGCGAGTGGAGCTCGTAGTCACGCTGAGCAGCAACGTGCAGCAGTACCCGAAGCGTGGTCATCTTCGGGGTAGGGGAGAAGGTCTGAAAGAAGTCAACTCCCTGTCGCTGACTGAAGCCACGTGCAACGTAACGCGCCTTGAAGGCAGGCGGAGAACCCGGCGGCCGCTTCACCCTGAAGATCCACATGCCACTGACGATGTTCGCCCCAGGTGGGGGAACTTCGTCTACGTAGGTGCCTGTGGACTTCCAGGAAGCCATCTCGGCGTCCATGGCTGCCTGCCACTGAGAGGAGTAGGGACCCTCTATTGCCTCTGCGTAAGAGCGCGGGGTCGGGATGTCTGGTGCATCCGGGTCTCCCTCAGGGGCAAGTAGCATGGACACGAGATGAGGTACAGTAGCGGCAAAGCACTCAAACTCCTCCTGTCTGTCCTCAAGAACGTCCGTGCCAAGAGCACACTCACCCCCGACGGACGGAGGACAGACAGACGCAGACGCAGACTCAGCAACAAGACTAGTGGCGTAGTCCAGGCGACAGGCTGCAGCAAAGTCAACAAGCTCAGTAACAAGAGCAGACGCAGCAGTGGACTCAAACAAAGGGTCAGTGACAGCAGTGGCCAGAAACCGCGTGACAGGTGGACTAGCAGCACGTAGGGAGTCAGACGCAGGGTCCGGACCGGCAGGAAGAGAGGACACAGGAGGAGACGGCAGAGGGACACGCTGTGGAGCAGTGGAAGGACGCAGAGTCATAGAGTGAGTGCCAGGGACAAGAGGAGGACGCGGACGTGAAACACGACCAGCGCGAACAGTACGGACAGGCGACGCAGGACGGGACTCAGGCGACACAGGACGCGACTCAGGCTCACGACGCTCCGTAAGACCTCTAGTCGGTCAAGAGTAAGGAGAAGGACCAGGCAGTGGAGAGGCCGGCTGTAACTGCGACTGGGACTGGACAGGTGGTGGACTCAGGAAAGGAGGAGGAGGACCAGGAGAAGGCGGGGAACCAAGAACCTGCTGAAGAAGTGGAACGTAGTACGGCCGCGGCCGCGCAGCGCCTCGAGAAACAGCAGAGACAGAACCGGTACCCTCAGCCCCAGGGTCTCCAGTTCCAGCAGCACCTCCAGTCCCAGCAGCACCTCCAGCAGCTCCAGCAGCTCCAGCACCAGCAGCACCTCCAGCAGCTCCAGCAGCTCCAGCACTAGCAGCACCTCCAGCACTAGCAGCACCGCCAGCAGCTCCAGCAGCACCTCCAGCACCAGCAGAACCTCCAGCAGCTCCAGCAGCACCTCCAGCAGCTCCAGCAGCACCAGCACCAGCAGCACCTCCAGCAGCTCCAGCAGCACCTCCAGCAGCTCCAGCAGCACCAGCACCAGCAGCACCTCGACAACGCCGAGAGTACCACTCACGAAGCTGCTGTGGAGAGAGGGGCTCCCGCTGCGACGGGACACCTAGAGCACCTCCAGACTCAGCACGCGCAGGCTCAGCACCTCCAGACGCAGTACCCTCAGGCTCCACACGCCCAGGCTCAGCACCCCCAGGCTCAGCACCCCCAGACTCAGCACCCCCAGACTCAGCACCCCCAGGCTCCACACGCTCAGGCCCAGCACCCCCACTCCCCGCACCCCCAGTCCCCGCACCCGCTGGCTCAGCACCCCTAGCAGCACCAGAGTCGACAGCTACCTCGACCGGCTCGGCAGGGTCTACCTGGGACACACCTGAGGTGGCAGGACCCTGGGGGGGGAGGGGGTCTACCGGAGGAGTACCTGGCGCTAGGAAGAGCGGCGGGGGGGGGGAGAGAGGCAGTGCGGTAGGGAATGAGACGGTAGTAAGACACCGACTCGTCAAACGTGACGTCCTGAGAGGACAGAACACGACGCGAGGTGGGGTGGTAGAACTGCCATCCGGGTGCGTCAGGAGGGAAGCCAAGGAAGACACAGGGAACGGCACGAGAGGACAGCTTGTCCGCTGAAGTATCGCGGAGAAAAGCTTGAGATCCCCAGACACGGAACACGGACGCATCGCCAACCTTCCCCGTCCACCTCAGAGTAGGTGTGGTCTCCGGTAAGGAGACACGAGGCTGAAGGTTGATATGATGCGCAGCGTACTTAACCGCGAACGGCCACAGAAAATGGGGAGCAGCCACATGGATCATGGACGTACGAGCGACGTCCATGACCATGCCAATGCGGCGCTCAGCAATCCCATTTTGCTGTGGAGAGGCCGGAAGCATGAACGTCTGGCGGATGCCCTCCGCACGACAGAAGGCCCTCAGGAGGTCGGAGGAAAACTCACCACCTCTGTCTGAGTGCAGACGCAGAACAGGAAGGTCCGAGCCGAAACTCTCGCTGAGCTGGCGACGAGCACCGCGGATCCAGTCGATCAACACCTCAGTGACTTCACCCTTGCTGCGCAAGGGGAAGACTGTGGTGTAACGCGAGTAGTCGTCAACGACCAGCAGGAAGTAACGCTCGTGACCCTGTCCACGGACGCGGGCTGGGCCCCACACGTCCATGTGAAGAGTCTGCAGGGGAGCCTCTGTCGGAGGGAACGAGGAGTGAGGAGCGGCGCGCTGCCGGCCCTCGACACAAGGAACACAGGTAGGGGCAGGCCCCGGAGGAAGGGGAGGGAGGGACCGGGGTAGACCCGAGACAAGGGTACGGGAGGCCATACCTCGAAGACGAGGCAGGGAGGGGTGACCAAGGTGGTGGTGCCAAAGGAGAGTCTCGTGCGACAGAGGACGACACGAGCAGGGGGCAGACGCAGGACTAGACCTGGACGCGGCAGCAAACACCTGACTAGACGCAACTACCTGACCAGACGCAGAGACCGGAGGAGATGCAGTAGTCAGTGTGTACAGACTCGACCCTGGCCGACTGGTGAACGTGGCCAGGTGGCGGCCCGTCCGAGAGCAAGTGCAGTGGGTCACATGCTGACCTCCAGGGGCGAACTGGTCAACCCACGTGTCCTGGAGGTCAGCTCCACTCACCAGGTTCGTAGAGAACGAGGGGAGGTGGAGTCCCGACAGCAAGCCCGACGGGGCCGCAGGACACGGTAGAACCGTGGAAGAGTGCGCAAGGACTGGGCCCCCAGAAGGGTCAGCCAAGGAGACTACGACAGGCCGACTGAGCGGCGTGAGTGTGGTGCTGTCTCTAAAGAAAGAGCGCGAAGCACCAGAGTCAAGTGTGAAAGTGTGGAAGGCCTCAGTCCCAGAGAGAGCAGACTCACCAGTACCTGGAGCAGCAGACTCACCAGTACCTGGAGCAGCAGACGCACTAGCACCTAGAGCAGCAGCCGCATTGCCCGGGTCGGGCGGGACACTCAGGTAACAGACACCCTCAGCACTATCAGTCAAATCATACATGGCAGCAAGGATAGTATCGAAATCAAGATCAAAGATAGGCACATTCTGCATAAGCAGATCATGCCAGCGAGGAAGCTCAACAGTGTCAGGAAACTGGGCACGCCAGGCGTCAGTCAAGCGACCGAAGCAGCGCTGCGTAGTGTGTGGCAGCCCACACGTCTCCCCACGACGACTGCCTGTGCGAAGAACGTAAGTGCAGGGACCAGCACCCCCAGACGTCCCACGCCCAGCGTACCACTCACGAAGCTGCTGGGCCGACGGGGTCTCACGTGGACGTGGCTGCTGCTGGCGCTGGCTACCACCAAAGCCTCCACGCTGCGCAGCTGCACCTCGACCAGCACCACCGCCGCCGCCACCGCCACCACCGCTGCCACTGCCTCCACCACCTCCGCCGCTGCCTCCACCACCCCCACCGCCGCCACTGTAGCCCCCACTCCCGGCACCACCCCCACCTCCACCGCCACCCCTCCCGCCTCCTCCACCGCCTCCGCCGCCGCCCCCGCCGTCCCCTCCACCACCCTTGCTCCCCTTGCCCTTGCTGTTGCGGCGCCTCCCACTAGGGGCAGACGCAGCTCCGACCTCCTCAGTACCAACAAGGTTGACAGCAGCAGCAGAAGCAACAGATTGGAGAAGGGGGACAGGGGAACACCCCTCGAAGAAAGGGGTGCGACGGTCGCCTCGAGAAGCACCTACAGCTAAGATACTCTTTTCAGCTGCAGCAAGGCGCTCCTCTAGCAGGTCGACAGTGAGCTCGGTCGGGCAAAGGGAGAGAAAGTGGTCCCTGACTGAAGAAAGGGAGTCAGGGAGGCGGGTGACTAGGTAGTAAAGGGTGATGTACATGGGGGGGGGTTCTTGGCACAGAACTCAGTGGGAAGGGCAGCGCGGTAGCGGGCGTCACTAGTGCGGAGGTGAGCAACGAGGTCAGCGACTGTGGCAAAGGCAGCAAGGTCAGGGAAAAGGTACGGTAGCATGAGGCGGCTGAGGGCAGCAGTGGCAGGGGAGGAGTAGCGCGCAACTACAGCGTCGTACAAAGACTGAGCAGTCTTGTACTGGCCAAAATGCGCGCGCTCAGCAGGCGGCAGGTGACTACAAACAGCAAGACGAGCAACAGCGTCACGAGTGGTCCACTGCGAGCGAACCGTACTGTCAGCAGTGGCAGCAGGAGCAGTAGAGACACCAGACGTGTGATCGAAAAGGGATACCCCATCCCTAGAGTCACACTGAAGAAAGAGCTGCAGGTCGTCAACCCACACGTCAAAGTCAACTGCACGCCCCTCAACATCAAAGGTGAGAACAGTAGGGCTAGCCATAGCAGCAGTAGGAGCAGTAGCAGTAGTAGCAGCAGTAGCAGCAGAAGCAGTAGGGCAGTGCAGGGCAGTGCGGCTCAGTAAGGCGGCGCGGCTCGGTAGGGCGGCGCGGCTCGGCAGAGCGGCGCGGCTCAGCAGGCGGCGCGGCTCGGCTGGGCGGCGCGGCTCGGCTGGGCGGCGCGGCTCGGCTGGGCGGCGCGGCTCGGCAATTGGCAGCGGGGCGCAGTAGGGCGGCGCGGGTGCTTACCAGGGGCGGGTGCAGGGCCGGGCCGTGACAGCAGGGGCCGCGCCAGTAGGGGTGGCGACGGCAGGGGGCCGCAACAGCAGGGGGCCGCGTCAGCAGTAGGGCCGCGTCAGCAGGGGGGGGGGCCGCGTCAGCAGGGGCCGCGCCAGCAGGGGGCCGCGTCAGCAGGGGGCCGCGTCAGCAGGGCCGGGCCGTTAGCAGGGGCCGCGCGAGCAGGGGGCCGCGTCAGCAGGGGCCGCGTCAGCAGGGGCCGTGTCAGCAGGGGGCCGCGTCAGCAGGGGCCGCGTCAGCAGGGGCCGCGCCAGCAGGGGGCCGCGTCTGCAGGGGGCCGCGTCAGCAGGGCCGGGCCGTCAGCAGGGGCCGCGCGAGCAGGGGGCCGCGTCAGTAGGGGCCGCGTCAGCAGGGGCCGCATCAGCAGGGGGCCGCGTAAGCAGGGGCCGCGTCAGTAGGGGCCGCGCCAGCAGGGGCCGCGTCAGCAGGGGGCCGCGTCAGCAGGGCCGGGCCGTCAGCAGGGGCCGCGCTAGCAGGGGGCCGCGTTAGCAGGGGCCGCGTCAGCAGGGGCCGCGTCAGCAGGGGGGGGCGCGTCAGCAGGGGGCCGCGTCAGCAGGGGCCGCGACTGCAGGTGGGGTCGCGACGGCAGTAGGGGCCGCGACAGGCAGTAGGGGTCGCGTCCAGCAGGGGCCGGGACGGGCGACAAAGGGGCCACGACGGGCAGGGCGCGATGCGCGCTTCGGGCAGGGCAGGAAAAAAAATTGTGGTGGGCCCTTAAAAAAAAAACGTTCCCACTAGGGAACCTGCTCAGAATACCATGTTAGAATGTGAGCGAATGAATGACTGAACTAGAAAGCAGGTGGGTAAATATAGGAAACCTAAAAGTGTTGTTAGACTTATATCTGCTATGGTCTATTTAGGCTGTAGTGGGGTAGCTCTTAGTGGGTACAACACTTATGTGTTTCCTATATGTACCCATCTCATTTCTAGTTCATTCATTCTTTCGTCAAATCCTTCTCACATGGTATAGAGCTAGTTTCGAGAATTTTTAAAAAGGGCCCACCACTGAAATTCGTCATTGCCTACTCGACGCGCGCTTCGCATTTTCCCTTCGAGGCCCGTCACGGCCCCTGCGCCCGTCCTTCGAGCCTACGCCCGCCCCGTAAGGCCCCTTAAGGCCTCGTTAGGCCCCGTAAGGCCCCTTTCGGCCCCGTTTAGGGCGCGGATTTAGGCCCCGTAAGGCCCCGTTATGCCCCGTAAGGCCCCGTCAGGCCCCGTTCGGCCCCGTTTACGGCCCCGTTAGGCCCCGACAGGCCCCGTTAGAGGCCCCGTACGGCCCCGTCAGGCCTCATTTGGCCCCGTTTAGGGCGCGGATTACGGCCCCGTAAGGCCCCGTTAGCCCCGTAAGGCCCCGTAAGGCCCCGTTCGGCCCCGTTTTAGGCCCCGTTAGGCCCCGACAGGCACCGTTAGAGGC
This sequence comes from Closterium sp. Naga37s-1, assembly GCA_947471745.1. NCBI lineage: Eukaryota > Viridiplantae > Streptophyta > Zygnematophyceae > Desmidiales > Closteriaceae > Closterium > Closterium sp. Naga37s-1. The sequence goes on from CANJKZ010001008.1 coordinate 147,770, forward strand.
CCCGTACGGCCCCGTCAGGCCCCGTTAGAGGCCCAGTACGGCCCCGTCAGGCCCCATTTGGCCCCGTTTAAGGCCCCGTAAGGCCCGTCAGGCCCCGTTATAGGCCCCGCAAGGCCCCGTTCTCGGCCCCGTACGGCCCCGTTATAGGCCCCGTCAGGCCCCGTTATAGGCCCCGTACGGCCCCGTTATAGGCCCCATCAGGCCCCGTTATCGGCCCCGCACGGCCCCGTTATAGGCCCCGTACGGCCCCGTTCTACGCCTCGTCAGGCCCCGTTATAGGCCCCGTTCGGCCCTGCTTCTGCACTGCCCCGGCCCTGCTCCTAACCTGACCCTGAACTGCCCCGGCCCTGGCCCGGCTCTGCTTCGGCCCTGCCCCTGAACTACCCCGGCCCTGCTTCTGCACTGCCCCGGCCCTGCTCCTGAACTGCCCCGGCTGTGCCCCGGCCCTGCCCCGGCCCTGCCCCTGAACTGCCCCGGCCCGGGCCCGGCTCTGCCCTGGCCCTGCCCCGGCCCTGCTCCTGAACTGCCCCGGCCCTGCCCCGGCCCTGCTCCTGAACTGCCCCGGCCCTGGCCCGGCTCTACCCTGGCCCTGCCCCGGCCCTGCTCCTGAACTGCCCCGGCCCTGCCCCGGCCCTGCTCCTGAACTGCCCCGGCTCTGCCCCGGCCCTGCCCCGGCCCTGCCCCTGAACTGCCCCGGCCCTGGTCCTGCTCTGCCCTGGCCCTGCCCCGGCCCTGCTCCTGAACTGCCCCGGCCCTGCCCCGGCCCTGCTCCTGAACTGCCCCGGCCCTGCCCCGGCCCTGCTCCTGAACTGCCCCGGCTCTGCCCCGGCCCTGCCCCGGCCCTGCCCCTGAACTGCCCCGGCACGGGCCCGGCTCTGCCCTGGCCCTGCCCCGGCCCTGCTCCTGAACTGCCCCGGCCCTGCCCCGGCCCTGCTCCTGAACTGCCCCGGCCCTGGCCCGGCTCTGCCCTGGCCCTGCCCCGGCCCTGCTCCTGAACTGCCCCGGCCCTGCCCCGGCCCTGCTCCTGAACTGCCCCGGCTCTGCCCCGGCCCTGCCCCGGCCCTGCCCCTGAACTGCCCCGGCCCTGGTCCTGCTCTGCCCTGGCCCTGCCCCGGCCCTGCTCCTGAACTGCCCCGGCCCTGCCCCGGCCCTGCTCCTGAACTGCCCCGGCCCTGCCCCGGCCCTGCTCCTGAACTGCCCCGGCTCTGCCCCGGCCCTGCCCCGGCCCTGCCCCTGAACTGCCCTGGCCCTGGTCCTGCTCTGCCCTGGCCCTGCCCCGGCCCTGCTCCTGAACTGCCCCGGCCCTGCCCCGGCCCTGCTCCTGAACTGCCCCGGCCCTGCCCCGGCCCTGCTCCTGGACCGCCCCGGCCCTACCCCGGCCCTGCCCCAGCCTCTCCCCTGGTAAGAGCGCCGCGCTGCCAAGCCACACCGCCCTGCCGAGCTGCGCCGCCCTACCTAGCCTGCTTAGCCGAGTTCCACTGCTGCTACTGCTAGCCTGCTGCTTCTCCTGTCATGGCTAGTCTCAATGTTCTTACCTTTGATGCTGAGGGTCGGGCTGTTGACTTTGAGGTCTGGCTAGATGATCTGCAGCTTTTCCTACAGTGCGATAGCAAGGATGGTTTCTCCCTGTTTGATCTCACTTCTGGCGCCTCTCCTGCCCCTACTGCTGATGCTGACAGTACTGTTCGCTCGCAGTGGCTCACGCGCGATGCTGCTGCTCGTCTTGCTGTGCGCAACCACCTGCCGTCTACTGAGCGCGCGCACTTTAGTCAGTACAAGAGTGCTAGGGCTCTGTACGACGCTGTAGTTGCACGCTACTCCTCCCCTGCCACTGCTGCCCTCAGCCGCCTCATGCTACCGTACCTTTTCCCTGACCTTGCTGCCTTTGCCACTGTCACTGACCTAGTTGCTCACCTTCGCACTAGTGACGCCCGCTACCGCGCTGCCCTTCCCACTGAGTTCGGTGCCAAGAACCCCCCCCCCATGTACATCACCCTTTACTACCTAGTCACCCGCCTCACTGACTCTCTTTCTTCAGTCAGGGACCACTTTCTCTCCCTTTGCCCCACCGAGCTGACCGTCGACTTGCTAGAGGAGCGCCTTGCTGCAGCTGAGAAGAGTATCTTAGCTGTTGGTGCTTCTCGCGGTGACCGTCGCACCCCCTTCTTTGAGGGGTGTTCCCCTGTCCCCCTTCTCCCCTCTGTTGCCTCTGCTGCTGCTGTCGACCTCGTTGGCACTGAGGAGGTCGGCGCTGCGTCTGCCCCTAGTGGGCGACGCCGCACTGGCAAGGGCAAGGGAAGCAGGGGTGGTGGTGGGGGCGGTGGAGGCAGCGGTGGAGGAGGTGGAGGAGGTGGAGGTGGTGGTGGGGGTGGTTCCGGGAGTGGGGGCGTAGGTGGCGGCAGTGGCGGCCGTGGCGGCGGTGGTGGAGGAGGTGGCGGCGGCGGCGGCGGTGGTGGAGGTAGCGGAGGAGGTGGTGCTGGTCGCGGTGCGGCCACGCAGCGTGGAGGCCTTGGTGGCAGCCAGCGTCCGCAGCAGCTGCGCACCCGTGAGACCCCGTCTGTTCAGCAGCTTCGTGAGTGGTACGCTGGCCGTGGGAGGTCTGGGGGTGCAGGTCCCTGCGCGTACGTTCTTCGCACCGGCACTCGCAGTGGGGAGGTGTGTGGTCTCCCACACACCACGCATCGCTGCTTTGGCCGCTTGACTGACGCTTGGCGTACCCAGTTTCCTGACGCTGTTGATCTTCCTCGTTGGCATGATCTGCTTCTGCAGAATGTGCCTATCTTTGATCTAGATTTTGATGCTATCCTTGCTGCCATGTATGCTCTTGCTGATATTACTGAGGGTGACTGTTACCTGCGTGTCCCGCCCGACCCGGGCACTGTCGCTGCTGCTCTAGGTGCTAGTGCGGCTGCTGCTCTAGGTGCTAGTGCGTCTGCTGCTCCAGGTGCTGGTACGTCTCCTCCCTCTGGTACTGCACCTACTGAGTCCTTTCACACCTTCACACTTGACTCTGGTGCTTCGCGCTCTTTCTTTAGAGACAGCACCACGCTCACGCCGCTCCGTCGGCCTGTTGCAGTCTCCCTTGCTGACCCTTCCGGGGGACCAGTCCTTGCACACTCCTCCACGGTTCTACCGTGTCCTGCGGCCCCGTCGGGCTTGCTGTCGGGACTCCACCTCCCCTCGTTCTCTACAAACTTGGTGAGCGGAGCTGACCTCCAGGACGCGTGGGTTGACCAGTTCACCCCTGGAGGTCAGCGTGTGACCCACTGCACTTGCTCTCGGACGGGCCGCCACCTGGCCACGTTCACCCGTCGGCCAGGGTCGAGTCTGTACACACTGACTACTGCGCCTCCTCCGGTCCCTGCGTCTGGTCAGGTAGCTGCGTCCAGTCAGGTGTTTGCTGCTGCGTCCAGGTCTAGTCCTGCGTCTGCCCCCTGCTCGTGTCGTCCTCTGGCGCACGAGACTCTCCTCTGGCACCACCGCCTTGGTCACCCCTCCCTGCCTCGTCTTCGAGGTATGGCCTCCCGTGCTCTTGTCTCTGGCCTCCCCAGGTCCCTCCCTCCCCTTCCTCCGGGGCCTGCCCCCACCTGTGTTCCTTGTGTCGAGGGCCGGCAGTGCGCCGCTCCTCACTCCTCCTCGTTTCCTCCGACTGAGGCCCCTCTGCAGACTCTTCACATGGACGTGTGGGGCCCAACCCACGTTCGTGGACAGGGTCACGAGCGTTACTTCCTGCTGGTCGTTGACGACTACTCGCGTTACACCACAGTCTTCCCCTTGCGCAGCAAGGGTGAAGTCACTGAGGTGTTGATCGACTGGATCCGTGGTGCTCGTCGCCAGCTTAGTGAGAGTTTCGGCTCGGACCTTCCTGTTTTGCGCCTGCACTCAGACAGAGGCGGGGAGTTTTCCTCCGACCTTCTGAGAGCCTTCTGTCGTTTGGAGGGCATCCGCCAGACGTTCACGCTTCCGGCCTCCCCGCAGCAAAATGGGATTGCTGAGCGCCGCATTGGCATGGTCATGGATGTCGCTCGTACATCCATGATCCATGCGGCTGCTCCCCACTTTCTGTGGCCGTTCGCGGTTCAGTACGCTGCGCATCAGATCAACCTTCAGCCTCGTGTCTCCTTGCCGGAGACCACACCTACTCTGCGGTGGACGGGGAAGGTTGGCGATGCGTTCGCGTTCCGTGTCTGGGGATCTCGAGCTTTTGTCCGCGATACTACAGCGGACAAGCTGTCCTCCCGTGCCGTTCCCTGTGTCTTCCTTGGCTTCCCTCCTGACGCACCCGGGTGGCAGTTCTACCACCCCAGCTCGCGTCGTGTTCTGTCCTCTCAGGACGTCACGTTTGACGAGTCGGTGTCGTACTACCGTCTCTTTCCCTACCGCACTGCCTCTCCCCCTCCCCCGCCGCTCTTCCTTGCCCCAGGTACTCCTCCGGTAGACCCCCTCCTCCCCCAAGGGTCCTGCCCCCTCAGGTGTGTCCCAGGTAGACCCTGCCGAGCCGGTCGAGGTAGCTGTCGACTCAGGTGCTGCTAGGGGTGCTGAGACTGGGGGTGCTGAGTCCGGGGGTGCTGAGACTGGGGGTGCTGAGTCTGGGGGTGCTGAGACTGGGCGTGCTGAGCCTGGGGGTGTGGCGCCTGAGGGTACTGTGTCTGGAGGTGCTGAGCCTGCACGTGCTGCGTCTGGAGGTGCTCTAGGTGTCCTGTCGCGGCGGGAGCCCCTCTCTCCACAGCGGCTTCGTGAGTGGTACTCTCGGCGCTGTCGGGTTGCTGCTGGTGCTAGTGCTGCTGGTGCTGGGGCTGCTGGAGGTGCTGGAGGTGCTACTGGAGCTACTGGAGGTGCTGGCGCTACTGGAGGTGCTGCTGGTGCTGGAGCTGCTGGAGGTGCTGCTGGTGCTGGAGCTGCTGGAGCTACTGGAGGTGCTGGTGCTGCTGGAGGTGCTGCTGGAGCTACTGGTGGTGCTGGTGCTGGTGCTGCTGGAGGTGCTGCTGGGACTGGAGACCCTGGGGCTGAGGGTACCGGTTCTGTCTCTGCTGTTTCTGGAGGCGCTGCGCGGCCGCGGCCGTACTTCGTTCCGCTCCTTCAGCAGGTTCTTGGCTCCCCGCCTTCTCCGGGTCCTCCTCCCTTCCTGAGTCCACCGCCGGTCCAGTCCCAGTCGCAGTTGCAGCCGGCCTCTCCGCTACCTGGTCCTTCTCCTTACTCTGGTCCGACTAGAGGTCTTACGGAGCGTCGTGAGCCTGAGTCTCGTCCTGTGTCACCTGAGTCTCGTCCTGCGTTGCCTGTCCGTCCTGTTCGCGCTGGTCGTGTTTCGCGTCCGCGTCTTCCTCCTGTCCCAGGCACTCACTCTATGACACTGCGTCCTTCTACTGCTCCACAGCGTGTCCCTCTGCCCTCTCCTCCTGCGTCCTCTCTTCCTGACGGTCCGGACCCGGAGTCTGACTCCCTTCGTGCTGCTAGTCCTACTATCACGCGCTTTCTGGCCACTGCTGTCACTGACCCTCTGTTTGAGTCCTCTGCTGCGTCTGCTCTCGTTGCTGAGCTTGTTGACTTTGCTGCAGCCTGTCGCCTAGACTACGCCGCTAGTCTTGTTGCTGAGTCTGTGTCTGCGTCTGTCTGTCCTCCGTCCGTCGGGGGTGAGTGTGCTCTTGGCATGGACGTCCTTGAGGACAGACAGGAGGACCTTGAGTGTTTTACTGCTGCTTCACCTCATCTCGTGTCCATGCTGCTTGCCCCTGAGGGAGACCCGGATGCACTAGACATCCCGACCCCGCGCTCTTACGCAGAGGCGATAGAGGGTCCCTACTCCTCTCAGTGGCAGGCAGCCATGGACGCAGAGATGGCTTCCTGGAAGTCCACAAGCACCTACGTAGACGAGGTTCCCCCACCTGGGGCGAACATCGTCAGTGGCATGTGGATCTTCAGGGTGAAGCGGCCGCCGGGTTCTCCGCCTGCCTTCAAGGCGCGTTACGTTGCACGTGGCTTCAGTCAGCGACAGGGAGTTGACTTCTTTCAGACCTTCTCCCCTACCCCGAAGATGACCACTCTATTATAGTCACAATAGGCTTGAATGTGCCTAAAACGAAAGATAGAGAGCACAGACGGATTTCTGCACAGCGGCTTCAAACGTTGATAGCGTTCTGCTCATAGCTGCAAATGACTTGATTCAAATTGGATCTGGAGCGTCTTCACGTCGTCTACAATTAGCAATTTAGATTGCACGATTTGATAAAGAATTGACGACACAGCGTCGGTTTGAACGAACGGTACTATGGCAGCCACTATATCTTAGAACACAAGATAGGAAGAGTTACGAGTTGGGAATGACTCCCAGCTCCTACAAACCCCAAGAGCCGAGGTACAGTGATGTGGAACAGTGCCACACTGTCCCCAACCACGAAGGGTCTCGAAACTACCCTTCACTAGGGCCTACACCAAGTGAAATGTTACACTACACAAAGTAATGTAACTATCTTCAATATCTTGAGGTGTACCCTTTTTGGCGAGCTTCGAAATCACTTGAGGCTTGACACCAAGGTTCGGGCTCTTCATCACAAACTCATCCTTGAGTTCTTGATGGGTCTGCTGCACACACCTGCGACACGCCGAACGTTCGACACAGGACAAAATAGAAACCGCGCGCGAGACACAAACGACCGCGTAACACGCGTCTAGCGATAACTCGCTATTGACTCGACACACACACTCGACATCATGACTCAACATTCACACACAATTATAAGCATGAAATATATATTATCCCATGCCCTCATACCATTCCATACACACACACATTCACGCACACGGACAACAAGCCGAGTGCAAATCGTAGGGTTGCACCAACAAACTCCCCCTCGGATTGTTGGCCTTAGGATATGTTGCTCTCTCAGTTCAGAGCCATCCCAGCCAGCTTGCAACACTTCCAATGCTGCTGCTCCACCAGCCTCTTGGTCATCATGTCAGCCGGCTGCCCCGTGGTCTTCACGTAGCGCAACTCAACTTCACCCGCGGTTACCATGCTCCTCGTCCAATGCCACTTCACCCTCATGTGCTTCGTGAGTCCATGCAACACAGGGTTCTTAGCAAGAGCAATGGCACCCTGGCTGTCACAGTACAGTGGGGTAGGTCCTTGCTGCTCCTCCCCCAATTCAGCCAACAAACGCCGCTGCCACACAATCTCCCGTACGGCACGGAAGAGTGCCATGTACTCGGACTCCACCGAGCTCAAAGCTTGGTCAACCTGCTTCTTGCTCTCCCAAGCAGTTGGGCCTCCACCAACACAGCATATGAAGCCTCCCACACTTGTCATGTCCTCTGGTTCTGATGCATATGAAGCATCCGAGTAGGCGGTGAGGAACAAACGCCCGGGTTCAACACCATCCGCGCCCTTTTGGCGCCTTTGTGCCGCCGCCGAGTATTGCAGCCCAACGGTCGGTGTTTGGCCAAGATACTTGGCCACCCTCATTCCAGCTGCTACCTGCTCCTCATTAGGGCATTGCACAACCCTAGCCAGCTGCCCGGTAGCAAACGCGACGTCCGGTCGGGTGTTTACCGCCGCATACATGAGGCTGCCCACCAACGAGTGAAATCGGCGCCTCTCCTCTTCACCAACGCTCTCCTCCTCTGGTCCCTTCACACACTTGAACCCAGAGGGAAAGGGTGTAGCCACATGGCCTTCAATCTGCCCAAAGTTGGCAGCCAATGCCTCCAGGTACTTTCGTTGATGCACCCGCATGCACCGCTTCTCCACATCTCGTTCGATGTGGAGCCCAAGGTAGAAGCTCACGTCACCAAGGGCCTTGCACTTGAACTTGTCTTGAAGCTTCAGCATCACCTCCTTCACAAGGTCAGAAGAGGGTGAGAAAATGAGGATGTCATCCACATAAACCACCATGAAACTCCTCTGCTCCCCCTCGCCAAGCATGAACAAGGAGTGATCGGCCGTTGAGGGAGTGAAGCCGATCCCCTCCAACACTTCGCGCAGCTTCATGTACCATTGCCTAGGGGCCTGCTTCAGCCCATAGAGGGCCTTCTTCAGCTTCCACACTCTGCCACTACCATCATCAAACCCCTCTGGCTGCGCCATAAAAATCTCCTCCTCAAGGATGCCGTTAAGGAATGCCGTTACGATGTCCATTTGCTTTACTACCCATCCTTTGATGGCGGCTCCCGCGAATAGGGTTCGCAGCGTCGTCGGCTTCACCACAGGGGCAAACAGCTCCTTGAAGTCCACCTTCTCCTTCTGCTGGTACCCCTTGGCTACAAGCCTAGACTTGTAGCGCTCGATCTTGCCGTCGGCATCCGACTTGATTTTGAAGAGCCACTTGGACGTTATCGCCGTACGCCCCTCCGGTAGCTCCACCAATTCAAACGTGTCATTCTCCTCGATGCTCTTCAGCTCACTCTCCATGGCCTTCTTCCACTCCTCAGCATCACTACTCTCCAAAGCCTCCTTGAGAGTTGCTGGTTCTTCCGGCATCTCCACCGGAGAGAAGAACGCGAAGGCACACTCCTCGTAGTCACTCTCCTCGTCGTCTCCGACCATCATTGCCGCTCCGGCCAGGGCTGTCTTGCCCTGCTTTCCCGGCGCATCATAGGTCAGCCTATTAGGGGGTTGAACTCTCCTCTTCCCCCTTCCTTCCTCCTCAGCTGCAGGGACTTGAAGGCCTTGGCGTTGCTGCGGTGTGGCTCGAATCCGTGGAGCACTCGTAGTACAGGAAGGGAGTGACGGTGCACGCTCGCTCACTTGCTGCACCTCCTCCTCTTCTTCCTCTGCATCATTGGCCTCCTCTCCCCCATTCACAAGGGAGGATTGCCTTGTGGTTGTGCTGCCGCTGCTCAGCTCCAAAGGCAGCTCCACATGCTCCAAACCGGAACTCTTCACCTCCCCAAACCGCACGCCTATCTTCGCCTCATTCTCCGCCTTCCAATCCTTGTACATGAAGTTCTCCATGAACTTGCAGTCCCTGCTCACCAAGAACTTCTTGGTGAATGGGTCCCAAAGAAGCCATCCCTTGCTGTTTTGAGCCATGCCCAAGTGCACGGCCCACACCGCCTTGGCACCAAGCTTGTTGTGCCGAAGATGCTTAGGCACGAGCGCCATGCACATGCACCCGAACACCCGAAGCATATCCACCTTTGGCTTCCTTCCTAGCCACTCCACATAGGGCACCCATTTGTCTGCTCCCACATGAGTCAAGGCTCTGTTCTTGGCCACACACGCGCTCCGCACCGCATCAGGCCAGAAATAGTCGGGTAGCCCGGCTTCAATGAGCAACCCGCGTGCCGCCTCCGTGATTGTGCGGTTCGCTCGCTCGGCGATGCCGTTCATTGCAGGGGAGTATGGCATGTGCCGAATACCATTCTTCTTCAGCCACAACCCAAACTCCTTGCTCAGGAACTCTCCCCCTCGATCGGTGCGGATTGACTTGACTAGACGGTCTTGTTGCCGCTCCACCATCGGGAACCAATCCGTCTTCAACGTTTCAGCCACGTCGCTCTTCTTGGCCAGCACGTACACCCAAGTCATGCGGGTGTAGACGTCGACAATGGTGAGAAAATACTCAGCTCCAGCAGCTCCAAGCCTCAGGGGGCCCACCACGTCCATCACCACCTCATCAAGCGGTGCCTTTGCCGTTGCCTCCGAACTAGGGAACGGAAACCGGGTGAACTTGGCTTGAATGCACGTCGGGCAGCCAAGCACCTCATCGGGCTCCCCCTTCACACGTATGCCAGCAACCATCTCATTCTTCACTAGCTGCTGCAAGATGGGCAGGGCCACATGCCCCATGCGCCGATGCAAGGTGAGCCAATCACACTCCCCCGTAGCCGAAGTTGGATTGGAGAATGCCGCGCTCGCAATAGCGCCCCACATACTCTCTCCGTAGTCCTCCTCCGCTGCTGCCTCTGGGTTCTCCTCACCCTTTTGCTGCTCCTTGGTTGCTGCACCACTCTCCTTAGGTTCACTGAACTTGCTGGTCCCTCCAGGTTTGCTCTTCTTGAGCTCATTCTCCTTAGCGCGACCGTTCGCGCCATCGTCGCTACCGACCGCTCCATCCTTGGTGCTGATGCTTGCTGCCACTTGCCTCTCCTTAGGCATAGGGACCACTGGGATCTGCCACATCTCGTTGTAGACATCCCTGTCCTCATGAAGGTCCCAAAGAATTCGATCGCCAAGCCTTGCGGTGTAGGTCTTGGCTCCCTTCGAGTTCGTGTCCATGCCGGCCTTTGCCAACCGCCGCACGGAAATCAGGTTTGCAGCAAGGCTGGGCACCCAAAGCACGTTCTTGAGGCCCACCATCTTCCCATCAGCACCCTTGAACATGGCCTTGCCCATGCCTTTCACCTCTGCTCGCTGCCCCAAAGCCGATGTGACATGCTTCACCGGTGACGGCTCGAGTTCGGTGAGCAAGTCCGGGCGAGGTGTCATGCTATAGGTAGTGCCACTATCAATCACCCAATAGTCCAGGGGGTGTAGGGTCACCTTCCCCACAGCTGCTGGCTCCTCAAAGCCTTCATCCTTCTCTGGACCAGCCGGTACTTGCGTCGACACGAAGTAGAATAGACCCGGGTATCGATCGTCGCTCGGGTCCTTGTCGTTGTCTCCGCTCTTCATGTTTGCAGCTCCGCCACCGCGACCGCCACGGCCTCCACGGCCTCGTCCTCTCCCTCCTCCTGCTCCTCTACCCTCTTGGCCTTGAGCAGGGGTCCAACCATCAGGGAGTTTGTAGCAGTCGCGCCACATGTGTCCGCTCTTGTGGCAATAGTGACACTCGCCGTCGAATCGGCCGCGACCGCGTCCGTAGCTCTTGTCGTCGCTGCCGTAACCGCCACTCCTGCGGCCTCCGCCGAAGTTGCTGCCACCAAACCTTCCTCCCCCTCGTCCTCTGCCTCTTCCTCGACCATATCCACGGCCGATGCTCACTGCCCCAGCGCCATCCGCACTCGCCAACTCACGGCGGCGGAAATCCTCTTGAAGGATAGCTCGCTTCACGTCTTCAAGCGAGAGGCGGGGCAAGTCGCGATTAAGGTTGATGATGAGCGAGGACCATGACTCTGTGAGTAAGGCCAGCAACTTGGTCTTCTTTTGGAGCTCACTGTAATTCAAATCAGCTCCCTCAAGCCGCGTCAACAAGTCGAAGAATTTCTGCACCCCTTCTTCAACCGCTTCGTCTTCTTCAATTCGTAGTGCCGCCATTTGCCGTTCCAACACCACCGCTACCGCCGCTGTTGCAGGAGCATGTACACCCTTGAGAGCAGCCCATGCCTTTGGTCCCTTCTCTGGTTCACGCTGGAATGGCTTGATATGACGGATCTGGCTGCTCCCCAACGCTTGCCCAAGTAGGAGATAGCCTTGTGCGCTCTTCCGCACCCACGGGCTCTTCTCCGGGTCGTTCTCGGGGCGCTTCTCCGTTCCTTCCATCACCTCCAGCAGGTCATAGTGGTCAAAGATGTTCTCCATCTTGAAGGACCATTCAGCAAAGTTGTCACCGTTGAACTTGTCAAGCCCAAACACCCTAGGCTCATCCCTAGGTGGGCCAAGACTTGGTTGCATGGGCGCCATGGCTGAATCATGGGGTTGGCCTTGAGCTTGAGCTTCTCCACTGCCACCAGCACCTCTGCCACCCCTTTCCTCAGGTCCATCCATTGTCGAAACTTCTCCAAGGGGCTCTGATACCACTTGTTATAGTCACAATAGGCTTGAATGTGCCTAAAACGAAAGATAGAGAGCACAGACGGATTTCTGCACAGCGGCTTCAAACGTTGATAGCGTTCTGCTCACAGCTGCAAATGACTTGATTCAAATTGGATCTGGAGCGTCTTCACGTCGTCTACAATTATCAATTTAGATTGCACGATTTGATAAAGAATTGACGACACAGCGTCGGTTTGAACGAACGGTACTATGGCAGCCACTATAGTCTTAGAACACAAGATAGGAAGAGTTACGAGTTGGGAATGACTCCCAGCTCCTACAAACCCCAAGAGCCGAGGTACAGTGATGTGGAATAGTGCCACACTGTCCCCAACCACGAAGGGTCTCGAAACTACCCTTCACTAGGGCCTACACCAAGTGAAATGTTACACTACACAAAGTAATGTAACTATCTTCAATATCTTGAGGTGTACCCTTTTGGCAAGCTTCGAAATCACTTGAGGCTTGACACCAAGGCTCGGGCTCTTCATCACAAACTCATCCTTGAGTTCTTGATGGGTCTGCTGCACACACCTGCGACACGCCGAACGTTCGACACAGGACAAAATAGAAACCGCGCGCGAGACACAAACGCCCGCGTAACACGCGTCTAGCGATAACTCGCTATTGACTCGACACACACACTCGACATCATGACTCAACATTCACACACAATTATAAGCATGAAATATATATTATCCCATGCCCTCATACCATTCCATACACACACACATTCACGCACACGGACAACAAGCCGAGTGCAAACCGTAGGGTTGCACCAACACACTCTTCGGGTACTGCTGCACGTTGCTGCTCAGCGTGACTACGAGCTCCACTCACTTGACTTCAGCACAGCCTTCCTACAGGGCAGCCCGCACGAGGAGATCTGGCTGCGCCGCCCACCTGGCTTCACTGGGTCATTTCCTGCTGGTACCCAGTGGAGCCTCCGGCGGCCAGTCTACGGTCTCCGCCAGGCGCCCCGTGAGTGGCACGACACGCTCAGGACGACTCTTGCTGTTCTTGGTTTTGCTCCTTCCACTGCTGACCCTTCTCTGTTTCTACGCACTGACGCTACTCTGCCGCCGTTCTACGTTCTTGTGTACGTAGACGACCTTGTCTTTGCTACTGCTGACACGGAGGCACTCGCCCACGTGAAGTCCGAGCTGCCGAAGAGACACACGTGCACAGACCTGGGTGAGCTCACGAGCTATCTTGGCTTGCGGATCACCCGGGACAGAGCACAGCGCACCATTACCTTGACTCAGTCACACATGGTGCAGCAGGTCCTTCAGCGCTTCGGCTTCACCTACTCCTCGCCACAGTCCACTCCTCTGCCTACCGGTCACTCGCTCTCAACTCCACCTTCGGACGAGTCCGTAGAGCCGAGTGGCCCGTATCCAGAGCTTGTGGGCTGCCTCATGTACCTGATGACTTGCACACGACCTGACCTCGCATACCCTCTCAGCCTTCTGGCTCGCTACGTGGCTCCCGGCAGGCACCGAAAGGTGCACTGGGATGCTGCGAAGAGGGTGTTGTGATACTTGTGCAGTACATCGGGCATGGGGCTCGTGCTTGGAGGACGGGCTCGAGTTGTCCTCACTGGTCACGCTGACGCCTCCTGGGTTGACGACTTGGCTACGCAGCGGTCGTCACAGGGTTACACCTTCAGCCTTGGCTCCGGTTCTGTCTCCTGGCGGTCTACCCGCTCTTCTTCTGTTCTCAGCTCCAGTTGCGAGGCTGAGATCTACGCTGGGGCCATGGCTGCACAGGAGCTTCGCTGGCTCACCTACCTGCTGACCGACTTGGGAGAGGCGCCTCGTTCTCCTCCAGTTCTGTACGTCGACAACAAGGCCATGCTGGCCTTGTGTCAGGAGCACAGACTGGAGCACAGAACGAAGCACATTGCTCTGCGCTACTTCCTTGCTCGAGAGTTGCAGCAGCGTGGCCAGCTTCGTCTTGCTTACGTGGCCTCTCAGGCCAACACTGCTGATGTCTTCACCAAGGCACTTCAGCCTTGTGATCATCAGCGTTTCTGTACTGTGTTAGGCCTTGTACCTACTGTGCCTCACTTGTTGACTTCTTGACTCTGCTTGTACTGTACTCTATATACTTATACCTGCATGCTTACTCTTGCTAGGTTGTGTTCACTGTACTGTTTACTTTCCTTTATATAACTCTGCATGTGAACTGGCCCTATGGCCCTTTGCTTGTGCTCAGACTGTGTGGTGACTTTGTGATCCACCCTGAGCTTGCTTTGCTTTTCTTGACTGGTCTTGTGACCTCTTGTTCTCCCCCACTTTGCCTATGGGGGTGTGTCAGACTTATATCTGCTATGGTCTATTTAGGCTGTAGTGGGGTAGCTCTTAGTGGGTACAACACTTATGTGTTTCCTATATGTACCCATCTCATTTCTAGTTCATTCATTCTTTCGTCAAATCCTTCTCACAAGTGTTGTACCCTGTAAGAACTACCCCACTACAGCCTAAACAGACTATAGCATATAAGTTTGACACATGGTTCTCTTGGAGTCCCCAACTCCAATATTCTATGCATTCATGCTTGTACTTCCTCTATCATTCTAGTCATGCGGCTGCTGGACGTTTTCAAGTGGTTCTCACTCTCTAGACCATTTTTTCAAGTGATTCGAATTGGAGATGGTAGCTAAGCCTCAGGCGCATAATCCTAACGAGCGGATTTGCGTTTAGTTGAGAAATGAATTCGTCGTAAGTTCTCAAAGTGACGGATCCTGAACAACAAGTGGTATCAGAGCAGGTAGTCGACTTTGAGACGATGAATCGTCATCAATTCTCGACCAATGTTGACAAGTGAGACCCGTTTCTAGTAGCTCTGCTTGCGAAATTTCGATTGGTGGTCAAACTGCGTTCTAATTCAAAGTATCGAGTCTGCGACGGCGATTTTTGTAGAATCAACATTTCGGGCAGAATTCTCTCCAAACGATTTCTCAAGTTTCCAGCGTTCATAAGGCCTTAATATGACTGGAACGGACTCCAGAGGTGCTAATGGCGAGATGGCTAGATATACCGAGGCTGGAGAGCGGGGGGGAGTTGCTGGTGGTGGAGTGGGGACTCACCAACCAGCCAACCCTACGTTACCTACGTCTACTACCCCATCTCCAACAACCGTGGATTCCGTGAAGGCGTTCAATATTGAGAAATTCATGGGGGAGGACTACGTGCACTGGAGCTTCTGCATGAGGCTGATGTACACCCAATACAAGCTATTGGATCTGGTGGAGGGGAAGGAGAAGATGCCGGAGGCCGTGGAGCTGAAAGGAATATGGATGAAGCGACCGTTCGACGCGTACATGCTCATGGTGCAAGCGGTTGGCGGACGACAACTTGACCACATCAAGGACCTCTTGGGTGATCCAGAGTGTGGCCCCAAGACTTGAAGGAAGCTTCAGGATGTGCACTCACCGACACATGCTACCAGCATCGTGCTACTCGCGCGGCGGCTGCGCGACATCAAGTTCGTTGATGGAGAGCCGATGCAACCGGTTTTGGATGAGATGCAGGGCATCTTCACGAAGCTCCAAGGCGGCGGTGTGGTGTACCCGGAGCTCGTGCAATGCGTGGAGATCGTGATACGGCTGCCGGAGTCGTGGTCTGCCCTTGCGATCAACCTCAACTCTCAACAGCCCCAGTGGAGCGTGGATTACATTCGCGCGTGCATCCTAGAGGAGGACTTGCGGCGGCGGAGTGTGGAGTGCTCGGAGGAGGGGGCTGGCTATGGAGTTGGATGTGGAAAGAGTGGCTTCAAGAAGAAGTGGAAGGGCAAGAACAAGAACAACCCTAAGGAGGATGGCGGCGGGGGTCGAGGGGAGGTGTGCTTCTACTACAAGAAGCGCGGACATCGTTGGCGGAAGTGCTACCAACGACCCAAGGATTGGACCCGTCTTCATCAAGCATCCAGCATGGTGACAAGAGGAGTGGGGGAGTCATGGGAGCTAGTGGAGAGGAGAAGGATGAGGAGAAAGGCGGCAAATCTGAGGAGCGGAAGGTCGGGTTCTTCTTCTTCTTCGTGAACAAAGGCGCAACCGACCTCGCTATGGCTGCTAAGGTTCTCCTACACCCCCTCACTTATTGGGTGATTGAATCGGGAAGCTCCTGGCATATGACTCCTCGTGCGGACCTACTCGATGAGATTCAGCCCGCACCCATATCTACGGTCACATCCGTGACGAGCGCAAAGGCCAAGGTCATGGGCATGGGGTGCGCCAAGTTCATGGGAGCGGATGGAGAGCTCATGGGGCTGAAGAACGTGTTGTGGGTGCCAGACTTGTGCGCGAATCTGATTTCTACCGGCCGATTGGGAGATGCGGGTGTGAACACCGAGACAATAGGCTCGGAGCGCTATCGTGCCTACAATGACGAGCGCCTCATTTGGGACCTGCAGCGCAAGGGAGATGTCCACAAGCGCATGTGGCAGATCCCGGTCCTCCCTTAGTGGAAATCGGGCAAGGCGGCAGCCGCGACATCTATGGAGGAGAGCGTCACTGAGGAGGAGCAGCAAGGTGTGCAAGGAGACGAGCTGATTGGAGGAAGTGCGGCGGTGAAGGCGTCGGCTTCCTCGGGCCAAGCGGATTGGGAGACTTGGCATCGGCGACTCGCACATGTGGCTGTATCTACATTGGAGATGATGCACAAGGAGAAGTGCGTGCATGGGCTGCAACTGCAAGGAGCTGGCGCTCACTATGGCAACTGCGAGGCGTGCATGCAAAACAAGTTTGCGCGGTTCTCGTTTCCACGTGCGGAGGGGTCGGCGAAGGCGCCATTGGAGGTGGTGCAAATGGACCTGGTGGGTCCTATGAGGACCGAGGGGACAGGGGGAGTGCTCTACTTCCTTACCATGGTGGACGAATGGAGCCGATTCACATGGGCACGCCCCTTGTCCAAGAAGAGCGATGCTGCAGCGGCGATCAAGGAAGATTGGTTGCCGATGGTGGAGCGGCAAGCGATGCGGCTGGTGAAGGTGCTGAGGAGTGACCGTGGTGGAGAGTTCCTTGGAGCGGAATTCACCAAGTTTCTCAAGAGGAACGGCATTGGACCACAGCTGACCTGCCCTGGAACACCGCAGCAGAATGGCATTGCTGAGCGTGCCAACCGGACCATTGGCGAGGCGGCTAAGACCTTGTTGGGAGCTGCTAGGATGCCCTACAAGTTCTGGCCTGAAGCTGTTCGCCAAGTCATCATGGTCAAGAACTGGGTCTTGACGCATGTTGGCGACAAGCACTGGGTGCCGTATGAGCGTTGGCTTGGGAAGAATCCATCCATTGACATGCTGTGGGTGTGGGGCTGCATGGGGCTTGTGATGGTGCCTAAGGAACAGAGGCACAAGCTTGAAGTTGCTGCTGTGTGGGCTGTCCATCTTGGGATGGCTCCTGACTCGAAGGGGTGGCTGATGTGGGACCCCAAGAGCAAGAAGACGCTGGTCAGCCATGACGTTAAGTTTGTGGAGGACGTCATGTACAAGGACTGGCAGCAGCAGTAGCAGGTGCAGATTGACTTGCGTCTGCAAGAGATTGAGCGGTTTGCAGTGGAGGAGGTTCAGCTGCACCTTGATGATCTCCATGGGTCAGAGGTGACCAGTGACCACAGTGGCAGTGGTGAGCAGCAAGTTTTTGGTCCTGCTGCGGAGGAGGGGTTGGAGGATGAGTCGGCTCGTGTGGACTCACCATCTCAGCCCGAGCCTGCTGCAACCGCCAAGGTCATCAAGAGGAGTGTGCAGAAAGGAGCTTCACCACACGGGCAGCAGACTGCAACCCGCGAGAAGAGAGTGGCAGCGCCACCTTCAAGGCTGAAGTATAGCCGTTTGGGAGAACCCAAGCAAGGTGCCATGGCGGTTCAGGCGAATGAGAGAGAGGATGAGGAGATGGCCTTCTGTTTCTTCACACCCTTGCTTGGAGAACCAGCCACAGTGGAGGAGGCACTGAGTGGACCCCAGAAGGAGGAGTGGAAGGCTGCCATGGATGCGGAGTTCAACAGTCTCATTGAGAATGGGACTTGGGAGCTTGTTGATTTACCCTAGGGGCGACGGCCGATCAGCAGCAAGTGGGTCTTCAAGATGAAGAGTGGAGCTGATGGTGCATTGGAGCGGTTCAAGAGCCGCTTGGTTGCTAAGGGGTTTCAGTAGAAAGAGAAGGTTGACTTCAAGGAGATCTTCGCCCCTGTTGTTAAGCCAGTGACATTGAGGACTGTGCTGGCTGGCGTCGCTGTGAAGGGATGGCACGTGAAGCAGATGGATATCACCACTACATTTCTCAATGAAATACTGCTGGAGGATATCTACATGGCGCAGCCCGACGGCTATGAGGATGGGACCAGCCGGGTTTGCAAGCTCAAGAAGGCTATTTATGGCCTTAAGCAAGCGCCCAGGTGCTGGTACGAGAAGCTGGAGGAGGTGCTGCTGAGTGGAGGCTTCAGGATGTCCCAAGCGGATCACAGCTTGCTTCTGCTTGGAGAGGGGGAGCAGCTGCGCTTGCTGCTGGTGTATGTCGACGCCATATTGGTGTTCTCACCTTCCATGGAGCAGATTGAGAGGACACAGAAGCTGCTGATGGACAACTTCAAGTGCAAGATGCTGGGGGATGTCCACTACTTCTTGGGGCTGCAGATTGAGAGGGATGTTGAGAGGAGGTGGCTGAAGATGCATCTGTCACACTACATCTCTGGTGTCATGGAGCGCTATGGTGTGACTGGGGGTCGCACTGTGATGACACCGTTCCCTGCGGGCTTCAAACTGAAGAAGGCAGCTGAGGAGGATGATGTGCTTGAGGATGAGCAGCAGAATGAGTACCAGTCACTCATTGGGAGTGTGATGTATGCAGCTGTGCATACGCACCCTGATGCTTCATTCAGAGTGGGGCAGCTAGCCAGAGTTGTGCAGCGGCCCATTGAGGAGCAGTTGGAGGTGGCAAAGCGCTTGGTGCGCTACCTCGGATGAACAGCATCTGCTGGTGTTCAGTTTTCAGCTCACGGCCAGCTGAAACAGTTTGGAGCAGATGGGATCATGCCTGGAACTTTGAAGCCGTCGTGCTTCACCGACGCCACGTGGGCCTTAGAGGAGGAGGATCACTCATCAGTTGGCGGCTTTGTGTGCATGGTCGGAGGTGGACCAGTGAGCTGGAGGGCCGAACCGACCGTGTGGGGAGTCGGACCAACCGGGCCAACCGGGTGGGGTACCGGGTCGGGAACCGGATCAACCGGACCATCCGACCGGGGAACCGGATCATCCGGGTCATCCGGGAAGGGAACCGGACCGACCGGGTCTAGGGTAGGAAGCCGGACCATCCGGGTGGGGAACCGGGTCGGGTCCTGGCGGATCGACCGGACCATCCGGATGGGGAACCGGGGTGCCGAACCGACCGTGTGGGGAGTCGGACCAACCGGGCCAACCGGGTGGGGTACCGGGTCAGGAACCGGATCGATCGGACCATCCGGATGGGGAACCGGATCATCCGGCTCATCCGCACGGGGCGCCGAACCGACCGTGTGGGGAGTCGGACCAACCGGGCCAACCGGGTGGGGTACCGGGTCGGGAACCGGTTCAACCGGACCATCCGACCGGGGAACCGGATCATCCGGGTCATCCGGGAAGGGAACCGGACCGATCGGGTCTAGGGTAGGAAGCCGGACCATCCGGGTGGGGAACCGGGTGGGGTACCGGGTCGGGAACCGGATCGACCGGACCATCCGGATGGGACCTACACCACTTTTCTCCGACAGCGAGGCTGCTATTGGCATGGCCAATAATCCTATCCTGAATGGGCTGAACAAGCACATGAAGATTTAGTGGCACTGGGTGAGGTAGATGGTGAAGGAGGGGATTGTTGAGCTTCACCATGTGAAGGCTAGCAAGCAGGCGGCAGATTTTCTCACCAAGAGACTTCCCTAGAGCGCACATTGGAAGTGTGCTAAGATGTGTGGCATGGCATTGCACTAGTGTGGGCAGCAGTGTCATGAGTGCATGTGTGATTGTGTGCATGAGAGTTTGCATGTGTGTGAGTGTGTGTGCATGCAGTCCGTTAGTCTGAGGGGGAGTTTGTTGGATGCACGTCATTCTGAGTGCATGTCATCCTAACGTCCTGCCGAGTGCTCGTGCTATTCATGCATGCATAGTTTGCATGAGCATATGTCATTGTGCATGGCTGTTGGATATTATCATCTCTGTGTTTTTCTCTAAGTTTAAATGCTTAATCATGCAGGAGAAATCCAGAGCTTTCCAACGATACCAAGACCGCCTTATTCCGACCAAGATCTCCCAAGCTACAAGATTTCCAAGACTTGGATTTCTTATTACCTTTTGGGGTTATATCTAATTTGGGTGATTACTTGGAAATGACTATAAAGGGATCTTTGGTTGGGTGGTTAGGAAAGCAACTTTGACTTTTGGATTGGGGTGGCTAGAAGTTTCTAGCATGGGTTGCAAATGTTGCAACACCTAGTAAAATCCAACTAGATTGGATTTTGCACGTGACACCTCAAGGACCTCATGATGAGGGTTGCATCCTTGCTGCTAGGAAGGTTCCTACCATCATTCCCTAGCTCTTGGAGAACTCCTTCCCTCTCATGGTTCTCCTGGAGTCCCCAACTCCAATACTCTATGCCTTCATGCTTGTACTTCCTCTGTCATTCTAGGCATGCGGCTGCTGGGCGTTTTCAAGTGGTTCTCACTCTCTAGACCATCTTTCTAAGTGATTCGAATTGGAGATGGTAGCTAAGCCTCAGGCGCATAATCCTAATGAGCGGATTTGCGTTTAGTTGAGAAATGAATTCGTCGTAAGATCTCAAAGTTACGGATCTTGAATATCATTAGTTATGCGAGCGGCGGGCAATCTGGAAAGATTGAAGAAAGGGGAGGAAAAGGAGGAGCCTTTTAAAGAGGAGAGCCGTAGTGGGAGGGATTGGGCGAAATGTTCGTCCGAAGGGCACTTGTTAGGCAAGCGACGAGTAATCCGAAAGGATTGAAGGAAAGGGAGGAAACGAAGGAGCCTTTTCGAAGGATTACTACGGAAAGGAGAGGTGTGGAGATCGTGGGGTAGCAGTTGACGGCAGCAGGGGATGTAGAGGTGGAGAGCCATTGGGAGTCGACTTTCGAAACTCTCAAAAGTTGTCTATTTTGAAGACAGGTCAACAGTTGACTCACAGCAGAGGACGAAGGAGCCATTGGGAGTCGGCCGTGATGATGGTGCAAGGGAATGAGAAGGGGAGGGGGCAGTGAGCTGACAAAGCAAGGGGTCCTGGTGGGTGGGGCAATGGAAGGGTTTCTATTGGGGTATGGTGGAGATGCAGACGATCAGCATTTACATGGCAATATGAACAGTGCAACGAGCATTTCAATGAGCAGTGCTGACAGCAGTGTAGGCCATGAAAAGTGGACAGATGGATGTTCGTATTCAGGTGCCCAGCCTGTAGCTTCGAGTGAATGCTCGACCGAATATGAGGAAGTTGGGAAGCTGGGCATGCGGAGGAATAGGTTGGAGGAGATGATGAGCTGCTTGGAAGAGGATGGCACTAGGCATACCTGCTGCAAGCTAACGGTTGGTGTAGCGGTTGCAGGAAGGGCTGAAACGGGTCCCTACAAGCGTGCCGCTTGCGAGATGCCTTAACAGACAGGTAGGTGAGCAGAGGGCTGGAAGACTCTATGTACCCAACAAGGGATATGAAGAGAGAAGTGAGGTCAAAAGGGACCTGTGAGGCAACTATGAGGCTCCTCAAGCCATGGCTGGGAGTTGGAGAACCGGATCACTTGCTACAGAGTTGGTGGAAGGGGGCAAGATGTGGAGCATGAGTGGGTGTGGCAGTGAACCACGTGGGTGTTTGCGGGTCCTGTGAAATCACTTGGTCTGCAAGCTAAGCACGCGCAGAAAATGAAGTAAGCAGCAGCAAGCAGCAAGACGTTGATGCAACAGGTCGAGCTTGTGCTTCTACTTGTACTGCTGAGGCACCTTATTCTACGCCTGATACGGCACCTAATGCAGAGCCGACCCAAGACCAGTCAACACACTTGGTCAAGCACCTGATGGAGCAGTCAAGCAACCAGTCAGCAGCTACAACATCTGCTTGCCTACTCGCCGACACACCACCTGCCGATGCCACACCGCCTTGCCTTCAGAAACCACTAGTCAAGTGCTCTCTCAAATCAGCATTTCCCATGTGGCTGCTGATAGGCCACTGACAGCAGCTGTAGAGAGAGCATTGATTGATGCAGATATCGCTCTCAAAGTGCACTCGGGTCCCGACACTACCTGCGCCTCTCGGTGTGAGCCTCACACGTCCCCTGGCTAGTTTCCCCCTTCACCTTTCAAATCACACACGCCACCATCCGAAGCCCATGCATTCCCGATGCTGCCTGCTAGCAACGAGTTGGAACCTCCTCCTGTCGCACCTCCCCATATCACACCTCCCATTATCGCCCCTCCCCTCACACCTCCTGCTATCTCACCTCCCTCTAACGCAACTCCGCTTATCACATCAACAGTATCCATCCCAGACCTTCTTCCATCGGTGGAACAGCAGTGGCGGGTACAGCAGAGGCAACAGCAGTTGGTTCTTTCCACCTGTTTGGTCTTCCAGACTCGGATGCGCCATGACCACCTGGTTACCACGTTAATACCAGCACCATCCACTGGCATGTCACAGGTGCTGCCTTAGACTCATGGCACACAGCAGGCCATACAGCAGACTATACTGAAGCAATGCATGGGCCAGGGACCTGTTATGGGCATGCAGCTGACCCCACTGCAGCATTCCATGGGCCAGGGCTGGGTTGATATGCACACAGCTCTTCCCCCCTGTCGCCCAGGAACCTCTGCATGTGAAGACCCCCTGTGGGCCGGGAAGCTTTGCGTTCCACACCCTCTAGTCCGTTTGAGTCCAGCCTTGCTCCTATCCCCCATGCTCCCATTTATCCGTTTGATCCATCCCATTCGTCCAATGTGCCGGTTCCAGATCCAGCGGTAGCCATACTGCTTGCCAGCTATGCCCATTCAGCTGGGTCTGCCCCTTCTTCCATTTTCTCCCCTTCTGTTGAACTTGCCCCTTCTCCCCTGTGCACTGGCACCAGCCATCCACAGCAGCATGGTTATAGGCCGTTGGCAACAGCAGCAGAAGCAACAGCAAGGTCAGCAGCGGCAATGGCAGAAGCAGGGTCAGCAGGCGTAGAGGCAATGACTTCAGCATCATTGACTCCGATGCGTGAGTGGGTTCTTTTTTCCCACCGCAATGGGAAGGGGGGGCAGGCACAGCAGCAAGCGCCACGCCCTCAACAGTTGTAGCATGGCTGTGTACAGCAGTTGGGGCACCAGAAGGATTAGTGGATTGGTAGGGAACAGAGTGGTGGCAGGGAAGGGAGAGAGGGGTCGACGAGAGTGTGGGAGCAAGGGAGGCGAGGGTGTGAGCAGAGGCGGTGAGGCGAGAAGGGTTGCGCCCGAAAGGGTAAAACCTGCTTGGCTTCATAGGGTGGTGTGTTCAGGTGCTGCCCAGATGACCACAGTCAATACAACCTTGCCCGTGCCCACAGGAGCTCGCATGGGCTCCCCGATACCCCTTAGTGGGAGGTATGGTCAGGGGGAGAATGATGGTGTTGCTGGTGGTGATGGTGTGAGTGAGTGGTGTGGCTGGTGGCAGCAACCGCCGAAAGGTGGTGTTGAGGATGCAGGCGAAGATGCAGCAGCGGCGGCAACATCTCCTGCTTCTTCGGCTTCAACGCATGCTGTTGACTCGTTGTGGGTCTCCTACAATGAGGATGGAGAAGCAGCAGAAGGGGAGGAGAACCAGCAGCAGAGTATGACCCACCAGCAGCAGCACCAGCTGTACAAGCAGTTGCGGCAGAGTCAAGGGGGAGGCAGGGACGAACAGGCACTGATAGATGCTGCCATTGAGCAAGCTCTCTTTGGCTCATCCGGCTCATCCACTCTGCTTACCAGCAGTGTTGCTCTGCTACTACTGCTCTGCTACTACTGCTTACAGACACTGTGGCTATGCTATTGCTGCTCTGCTACTACTGCTTACAGACACTCTGCTACTGATACTGCTCCAGCAGCTGCTGCTTCTTCTTCTACAGCTGTCGTAAATGTTGTCTTCATGGTTCCCAGCATCAGCATGAGTGCTGGCAGCGATGGCAACAGCCGGCACACATGCAGGGGCAGGGAGTGCATCGGCGATCGAACACCTGCCACTGGAGCAGGTCCTGTAGCAAGTACTGCAATTCGCACTGTCAAACTTATATGCTATAGTCTATCTAGGCTGTAGTGGGGTAGTTCATATAGGGTACAACACTTTTAGGTTTCCTACTTGTACCCACCTGCTTTCTAGTTCATTCATTCCGTTCCAGATTCTAACATGGTATTCTGAGCAGGTTCCCTTGTGGGAACGTTTTATTTAGGGCCCACCACGAACATTTTTCCTGCCCTGCCCGAAGCGCGCCTCGCGCTTGCCTTACCTGCGCCGTCGCGCGCCCTTCCCTAGCTGGCCAGTCGCGGCCCTGCCTCAGCCGGCCCGTCCCGGCCCATAGCTGCCCGTCGCTGGCCCGTCGCCACGCGTCGCGGCCCTGCCTTACCCCCCCACTGCGGCCCCGCGCTCGCCCGTCGCTGGCCCGTCCCGGCCTATCCCGGCCCGTCTCGGCCTGACCCGGCCAGACCCGGCACATCTCGGCCCGTCCCGGCCCGTCGCCGGCCCGTCCCGGCCCCTTTGCCGCCCGTCGTCGGCCTTTTCGCCGCCCGTCGCGGCCCGTTCGCCGCCCGTCGTTGGCCCGTTCGCCGCCCGTCGCGGCCTCTGCCCTGCAGCCGCCCCGTCGCGGCCTCTGCCCTGCAGCCGCCCGTCGTCGGCCCGTTCGCCGCCTGTCGTGGCCCTGCCCTGCAGCCGCCCCCTGTCGTGGCCCTGCCCTGCTGCCGCCCAAGTCGCAGCCCTGCCTTCGCCACCCGTTGCGGCCTCTGCCCTGCAGCCACCCTGTTGCGGCCCTGCCCTACTGCCGCCCCTGTCGCGGCCCTGACCTAAACCGCCAGCTGCGGCCCTGCCCTGCACCCGCCCCTGGTAAGCACCCGTGCTGCCCTGCCGCGCCGCGCCGCCTGCTGCCGCGCCACGCCGCCAGGAACCGAGCCGCGCCGCCCTGCCAAGCCGCGCCGCCCAGCCGAGCCGCGCCGCCCTGCCGAGCTGCGCCGCACTGGCGAGCCGCCCTGCTATTCTGCTGCCACTACTGCTACTGCTGCTATTGCCGCTACTGCTGCTACTGCTGCTACTGCTGCTACTGCTGCTATGGATAGCCCTACTGTTCTCACCTTTGATGCTGAGAGGCGTGCAGTTTACTTTGACGTGTGGGTTGACGACCTGCAACTCTTTCTTCAGTGTGACTCTAGGGATGGGGTATCCCTATTCGATCACACATCCGGTGTCTCTACTGCACCTGCTGCCACTGCTGACAGTACGGTTCGCTCGCAGTGGACCACTCGTGACGCTGTTGCTTGCCTTGCTGTTCGTAGTCACCTGCCGCCTGCTGAGCGCGCGCATTTTGGCCAGTACAAGACTGCTCAGTCTTTGTACGACGCTGTAGTTGCGCGCTACTCCTCCCCTGCCACTGCTGCCCTCAGTCGCCTCATGCTGCCGTACCTTTTCCCTGACCTTGCCGCCTTTGCCACAGTCGCTGACCTCATTACTCACCTCCGCACTAGTGACGCCCGCTACCGCGCTGCCCTTCCCACTGAGTTCTGTGCCAAGAACCCCCCCCCCCATATACATCACCCTTTACTACCTAGTCACCCGCCTCCCTGACTCCCTTTCGTCAGTCAGGGACCACTTTCTCTCCCTTTGCCCCACCGAGCTCACTGTCGACCTGCTAGAGGAGCACCTCACTGCGGCTGAGAAGAGTATCTTAGCTGTAGGTGCTTCTCGCGGCGACCGTCGCACCCCTTTCTTTGAGGGGTGTTCCCCTGTCCCCCTTCTCCCCTCTGTTGCTTCTGCTGCTGCTGTCGACCTCGTTGGCATTGAGGAGGTCGGGGCTGCGTCTGCTCCTAGTGGGAGGCACCGCAACAGCAAGGGCAAGGGGAGCAAGGGTGGTGGAGGGGACGGCGGGGGCGGCGGCGGAGGCGGTGGAGGAGGCGGAGGGGGTGGCGGTGGAGGTGGGGGTTGTGCCGGGAGTGGGGGCGTCAGTGGCGGCAGTGGAGGTGGTGGCGGCAGCGGCAGCGGTGGTGGAGGTGTCAGAATGTTGTATTTGTCTAGCCTGCAGTGGGGTACTCAATAGTGAGTACAGCCCAATTTAGGGTTTGCTATATGTACTCAACTGCTTGCTAGTGAAACCTCTCTTTCTCATTTCTAACTTCCTTTGGCTTCCAACAGGAGGCAGCGGCAGCGGTGGTGGAGGTGGCGGGGGCGGTGGTGCTGGTCGAGGTGCAGCCGCGCAGCATGGAGGCTTTGGTGGTAGCCAGCGCCAGCAGCAGCCGCATTCCCGTGAGACCCCGTCGGCCCAGCAGCTTCGTGAGTGGTACGCTGGGCGTGGGACGTCTGGGGGTGTTGGTCCCTGCACTTACGTTCTTCGCACCGGCGGGCGCCGTGGGGAGACATGCGGGCTGCCACACACTGCGCAGCGCTGCTTCTGTCGCCTAACTGACGCCTGGCGCGCCCAGTTTCCTTACGCTGTTGAGCTCCCTCGCTGGGGTGATCTGCTTAGGCAGAATGTTGCTATCTTTGATCTTGATTTCGATGCTATCCTTGCTGCCATGTATGCTGTGACTGATAGTGCTGAGGGTGACCGTTACCTGAGTGTTCCGCCCGACCCGGGCATTGGGGCTGCTGCTCTAGGTGCTAGTGCGTCTGCTGCTCCAAGTACTGGTGAGTCTGCTGCTCCAGGTGCTGGTGAGTCTGCTCTCTCTGGTACTGCACCTACTGAGGCCTTGCACACTTTCACACTTGACTCTGGTGCTTTGCGCTCTTTCTTTCACGACAGCACCACACTCACGCCGCTCAGTCGGCCTGTCGCAGTCTCCCTGGCTGACCCCTCTGGGGGCCCAGTCCTTGCGCACTCTTCCACGGTTCTACCGTGTCCTGCGGCCCCGTCGGGCTTGCTGTCGGGACTCCACCTCCCCTCGTTCTCTACGAACCTGGTGAGTGGTGCTAACCTCCAAGACGCGTGGGTTGACCAGTTCACCCCTGGAGGTCAGCGTGTGACCCACTGCACTTGCTCTCGGACGGGCCGCCACCTGGCCACGTTCACCCATCGGCCTGGGTCGAGTCTGTACACACTGACTACTGCGTCTCCTCCGGTCTCTGCGTCTGGTCAGGTAGCTGCGTCTAGTCAGGTGTTTGCTGTCGCGTCCAGGTCTAGTCCAGCGTCTGCCCCCTGCTCGTGTCGTCCTCTGTCGCACGAGACTCTCCTTTGGCACCACCGCCTTGGTCACCCCTCCCTGCCTCGTCTTCGAGGTATGGCCTCCCGTACCCTTGTCTCGGGTCTCCCCAAGTCAGTCCCTCCCCTTCCTCCGGGGCCTGCCCCTACCTGTGTTCCTTGTGTCGAGGGCCGGCAGCGCGCCGCTCCTCACTCCTCCACGTTCCCTCCGACAGAGGCTCCTCTGCAGACTCTTCACATGGACGTGTGGGGCCCCGCCCGCGTCCGTGGACAGGGTCACGAGCGTTACTTCCTGCTGGTCGTTGACGACTACTCGCGTTACACCACAGTCTTCCCCTTGCGCAGCAAGGGTGAGGTCACTGAGGTGTTGATCGACTGGGTCCGCGGTGTCTGTCGCCAGCTCAGCGAGCGTTTCGGCTCGGACCTTCCTGTTCTGCGTCTGCACTCAGACAGAGGTGGTGAGTTTTCCTCCGACCTCCTGAGGGCCTTCTATCGTGCGGAGGGCATTCGCCAGACGTTCACGCTTCCGGCCTCCCCTCAGCAAAATGGGATTGCTGAGCGCCGCATTGGCATGGTCATGGATGTCGCTCGTACGTCCATGATCCATGCGGCTGTTCCCCATTTTCTGTGGCCGTTCGCGGTTCAGTACGCTGCGCATCGGATCAACCTTCAGCCTCGTGTCTCCTTGCTGGAGACCACACCTACTCTGCATTGGACAGGGAAGGTTGGCGATGCGTCTGCATTCCGTGTCTGGGGATCTCGAGCTTTTCTCCGCGATACTTCAGCGGACAAGCTGTCCTCCCGTGCCGTTCCCTGCGTCTTCCTTGGCTTCCCCCCTGACGCACCAGGGTGGCAGTTCTACCACCCCACCTCGCGTCGTGTTCTGTCCTCTCAGGACGTGACGTTTGACGAGTCGGTGTCTTACTACCGTCTCTTTCCCTACCGCACTGCCTCCCTCCCCCCCCCGCCACTCTTCCTAGCACCAGGTACTCCTCCGGTAGTTCCCCTCCCCCCTCAGGGTCCTGCCCCCTCAGGTGTGTCCCAGGTAGACCCTGCCGAGCCGGTCGAGGTAGCTGTCGACTCAGGTGCTGCTAGGGGTGCTGAGCCTGCGGGTGCGGGGACTGGGGGTGCGGAGCCTGGGGGTGCTGAGCCTGAGCGTGTGGAGCTTGGGGGTGCTGAGTCTGGGGGTGCTGCCTCTGGACGTGCTGAGCCTGGGGGTGCTGAGCCTGAGCATGTGGAGCCTGGGGGTGCTGAGCCTGGGGGTACTGTGTCTGGGGGTGCTGAGCCTGAGCGTGCTGAGTCTGGAGGTTCTCCGGGTGTCCCGTTGCGGCGGGAGCCCCTCTCTCCGCAGAAGCTTTGTGAGTGGTACGCTCGGTGCTGTCGCCGTGCTACTGGTGCTGCTGGTGCTGGAGGTGCTGCTGGAGCTGCTAGAGGTGCTGCTGGTGCTGGAGCTGCTGGAGGTGCTGCTGGTGCTGGCTGCTGGAGGTGCTTCTGGGGCTGTTGGAGGTCCTGCTGGTGTTGGAGCTGCTGGAGCCACTAGTCCTGGAGGTGCTCGTACTGGAGGTACTGGAGCTGCTGGGGCTGGTGGTGCTGCAGGCGTTGGAGCTGCAGGTGATGGAGCTGTTACTGCTGGAGCTGCTTGAGGTACTGGAGCTGGTGGTGCTGTGGGAGTTGTTGCTGGAGACCTTGGAGCTGAGGGTACTTGTGCTGTCTCTGCTGTTTCTGGAGGCGCTGTGCGGCCGCGGCCGTACTACGTTCCGCTTCTTCAGCAGGTTCTTGGTCTACCGCCTTCTACTGGTCCTACTCCTCCTTTACTGAGTCCACCGCCTGTCCAGTCACAGTCGCAGTTACAGACGGCCTCTCCACTGCCTGGTCTTTCTCCTTACTCTGGACCGACTAGAGGTCTTACGGAGCGTCGTGAGCCTGAGTCGCGTCCTGTGTCGCCTGAGTCTCGTTCTGCGTCGCCTGTCCGCACTGTTCGCGCTGGTCGTCCTGTTTCGCGTCCGCGTCCTCCTCCTGTCCCAGGCACTCACTATATGACTCTGCGTCCTTCCACTGCTCCACAGCGTGTCCCTCTGCCCTCTCCTCCTGCGTCCTCTCTTCCTGACGTTCCAGACCCGGAGTCTGACTCCCTTCGTGCTGCTAGTCCTACTGTCACGCGCTTTCTGGCCACTGCTGACACTGAACCTTTGTTTGAGTCCACTGCTGCGTCTGCTCTCGTTGCTGAGCTTGTTGGCTTTGCTGCAGCCTGTCGCCTAGACTACGCCACTAGTCTTCTTGCTGAGTCTGCGTCTGCGTCTGTCTGTCCTCCGTCCGTCGGGGGTGAGTGAGCTCTTGGCACGGACGTTCTTGAGGACAGGCAGGAGGAGTTTGAGTGCTTTGCCGCTGCTGCACCTCATCTCGTGTCCATGCTGCTTGCCCCTGAGGGAGACCCGGATGCACCAGACATCCCGACCCCACGCTCTTACGCAGAGGCGATAGAGAGTCCCTACTCCTCTCAGTGGCAGGCAGCCATGGACGCCGAGATGGCTTCCTGGAAGTCCACAGGCACCTACGTAGACGAGGTTCCCCCACCTGGGGCGAACATCGTCAGTGGCATGTGGATCTTCAGGGTGAAGCGGCCGTCGGGTTCTCCGCCTGTCTTCAAGGCGCGTTACGTTGCACGTGGCTTCAGTCAGCGTCAGGGAGTTGACTTCTTCCAGACCTTCTCCCCTACCCCGAAGATGACCACTCTTCGGGTACTGCTGCACATCGCCGCTCAGCGTGACTACGAGCTACACTCGCTTGACTTCAGCACAGCCTTCCTACAGGGCAGCCTGCACGAGGAGATCTGGCTGCGCCGCCCACCTGGCTTCACTGGGTCGTTTCCTGCTGGTACCCAGTGGAGCCTCCGGCGGCCAGTCTACGGTCTCCGCCAGGCACCCCGTGAGTGGCACGACACACTGAGGACGACTCTTGCTACTCTTGGTTTTGCTCCTTCCACTGCTGACCCGTCGCTGTTTTTACGCACTGACACCACTCTGTCGCCGTTCTACGTTCTCGTGTACGTAGACGACTTGGTCTTTGCTACTGCTGACACTGAGGCACTCGCCCACGTGAAGTCGGAGCTGCATAAGAGACACGCGTGCACAGACCTGGGTGAACTGACAAGCTATCTTGGCTTGCGGATCACCCGGGACAGAGCACAGCGCACCATTACCTTGACTCAGTCACACATGGTGCAGCAGGTCCTTCAGCGCTTCGGCTTCACGTACTCCTCGCCACAGTCCACTCCTCTGCCTACCGGTCACTCGCTCTCAGCTCCACCTTCGGACGAGTCCGTAGAGCCGAGTGGCCCGTATCCAGAGCTTGTGGGCTGCCTCATGTACCTGATGACTTGCACACGACCTGACCTCGCATACCCTCTCAGCCTTCTGGCTCGCTACGTGGCTCCAGGCAGGCACCAAAAGGTGCACTGGGATGCTGCAAAGAGGGTGTTGCGCTACTTGTGCAGTACATCGGGCATGGGGCTCGTGCTTGGAGGACGGGCTCGAGTTGTCCTCACTGGTCACGCTGACGCCTCTTGGGTCGTCACAGGGTTACACCTTCAGTCTTGGCTCCGGTTCTGTCTCTTGGCGGTCTACCCGCTCTTCTTCTGTTCTCAGCTCCAGTTGTGAGGCTGAGATCTACGCTGGGGCCATGGCTGCACAGGAGTTACGCTGGCTCACCTACCTGCTGACCGGCTTGGGAGAGGCGCCTCGTTCTCCTCCAGTTCTGTACGTCGACAACAAGGCCATGCTTGCCTTGTGTCAGGAGCACAGACTAGAGCATAGAACAAAGCACATTTCTCTGCGCTACTTCCTTGCTCGAGAGTTGCAGCAGCGTGGTCAGCTTCGTCTTGCTTACGTGGCCTCTCAGGCCAACACTGCTGATGTTTTCACCAAGGCACTTCTGCCTTGTGATCATCAGCGTTTCTGTACTGTTCTAGGCCTTGTACCTACTGTGCCTCACTTGCTTACTTCTTGACTCTGCTTGTACTGTACTCTCTATACATATACCTGCATGCTTACACTTGCTAGGCTGTGTTCACTGTATTGTTTGTTCTCCTATATATAACTCTGCATGTGAACTGGCCTTGTGGCCATTTGCTTGTGCTCAGACTGCGTGGTGACTTTGTGATCCACCCTGAGCTTGCTTTGCCTTTCTTGACTGGTCTTGTGACCTCTTGTTCTCCCCCACTTTGCCTATGGGGGTGTGTCAAACTTATATGCTATAGTCTATCTAGGCTGTAGTGGGGTAGTTCATATAGGGTACAACACTTTTAGGTTTCCTACTTGTACCCACCTGCTTTCTAGTTCATTCATTCCGTTCCAGATTCTAACACGCACCATATCAGGGACTGTAGCAGGGAGTGTAGCAAGAACTGTAGCACGAGCAGGAGTGCCACTGGTAGTAGTGCTGGGAGGCCCGCCAATCCAGGTGTCATCTACACGAACCCAGAGCCCTGCTTTCAACCACACCCAAGCCTGGGGGGTGGGGTAACCGGCAGCAGAAGGCACGCGGGGGTGGAGAGACTGAGGGGAGGAGCAGTGGAGGAAGAGGAGGGTCGCAGGGGTAGGCACGGGGAAGGAGCGGTAAGAGAGGAAGAGGAGAGGGAGTGGAAGGAGGAACAGTAGCTGGGGAGGATGTTGAGTGGAGTGGAGGGGAGGGGGGGAAGGGTGGGTGTGCTGTGTGTGCTTGGAGAGGCCGAGGAAGGCAGCATTTGTGCCGTGTGGCCACATGCTGTGCCGCACTTGTGCTCAAGAGGTTAGGGACAGGTGCGGCAATGGCCCTTTGTGCAATATACATTCTACCAGACTTGGATGATTTGCAGTGCTCTTGCTTGATATGCAGCATACAGGCTCGTCAAAGAACTTAATGCCTTCATGGAATGCTACCGTATTACCTTGGATAGAAGCGCACCTGCGCTTATAATAAAGCAGAGTTTTTTAGGGGGTGTGCTTCTAATTGAGTCATTTTTATAAGCGCATGCGCTTATATAATGACAGATATATATGTATATATATATAGCATCAAAATGTACATCTCAGTCGTAACATTCCAATCGAGGTGAAATTTTATAGCGCCAGGATTTCAGAATCGCGCGCTACCGATTTTTTTCCAACACACAGGGGCAAAGACACGTCAGTTTGCCCCTATGCCAGCACATCTTGACCTGACGCGCAGCTTCTGAGGTCTTTGCGAGTCAAACGAAGCGATTAAGAAATCAGGCTCGCTTTAATTTTGAAACTCGTTGCTGTGTTTAGCAGGTTGTAAATAAAAAATTATGCATGCGCTTATTATAAAACAGGGTTTTACAGGGGGTGCGCTTATAATTGAGGATCGGCCATAAGCGTATTGCTCCACATATAAGCGCATGCGCTTTTAATAGGCCTGCGCTTATATCCGGGCGATATGGTACCAAGCAACAGCAGGAGTTAAGAATCCCAAAAATCATTTATTTTATTAATGTGACGTGCAAGGCTATTTATGAAGTTAGAGGATCAGCTAAAGTTGGAAAACATTTATGTCTGGAAGAGCCCTCTTCACAATATTGACATCGTAGGAGTCGGATAGGCCAACCTTCTTAAGGCTAGGAATAGCCTTCGGATGCTCCACTCCGTAATGGTCAATGGAGGACCTGAACAGGATGGTCTCGAGGGATAGGCATTTCAAATGTTGCAATCCGCGAGCAGAAACCTGACTTGGGAGACTCAGCCATATCAGCTTCTCCAAGGAACTCAGATGCTGTAGTCCATCATCCCGCACCACGGATGCGCTAATATCCAGTGATATGAGACGCCTCAACTTAGCCACATGCACCATGCCTGCAGATGACGGAATGCTGCTGGAATCAATGTACCGGTGGTGATTCTGGGTACGAGAAAGGACGAGGATCTGCAGAGAACTAAGGCCTATCAGTTGAGCAAGCCCAGCATCTGAAATCTTGCAATCAATCAAATCAAGTCGAGTAAGCACCGTCCAATTCCCAACCCCTTGCGCCATTGTGCTGCTAAAAGTTCCTGTTCGCAGAGTCAGCTCCTCCAACCATGTCATGGTGTAGAGATAGGTGAAGGCGCTTTCATCCCGAATTCCGCAAATGTCAAGTTTTTTCAGGGATTTCATGCAGGAAAGGCGAAGAGTTCCAAGGCCCGTCAATGGCCCACTGTTGTTGCTCAGCTTGACTTCAGTTGCTTCAACAGAAACACCAACAATCGCCCCATCTGCACCAGTTGTTGACTGGACGGTAGACCGACGTGAGGCTTCATATATAGCCTGAAAGAAAGAAAACAATCTACAGAGAATGAGTGGCCAGCATGACAGAGAAATGGGATAAGACAAGTCTACAAACTTCTATGAAAGCTTTAGCTACTCCCCCAGTCAAACCATTCTCACCTGCCATAGCTTCTTCGTTTCATCCTGCTGTTGCATCAGCATTTTTTCTGCCTTGTCCAGTCTCGCAGCCATCTTCTTTTCCTTCTCCTCCCAAATGCTTCGTTCCCGAGCTAGTTCATCTTTAAGTTCACTTACGCTGATTTTATTTGCCTCCTTCAGCTCCTCCAGACTTTTTTCTAAGCTTACCACTCTTGTTGTCAGGAAACCCTCCAAGAGCTTTACGGTTGCCGTTGCCATTTTGTGAAAAAAAAAAACCAGAAGCTTCTCGCCAAAAGGGTAGACCAAAACGCCCAGCAGAAATAACCTACATAGTAGCAAAATAAGAAATGCATGTCAGTTCATTTCTCATCGTAACTTCGCGCGATGCAGGCAACAATCGACTTCTCTCGATGATAAAGGAGTTAGCGGAGAGCGCGTTCAATGCCATTCAACTTTTCGATGAATGCATCATTGCAAGGCAGCTTTTCCTGTATTTTTCGCTGTGTCCCTTGCTTGTTTCAAACAGAATGTAGAGACAGGTTGAAACAAGCAGATCCTGGTGTGTGTGTAATTACTGAACGAATTTCTAGATTTCCAGATGAGGTGACGTCAACGGAAACAGATGTTGTGCTGAACTTGTGGCTGGAATCTGCTACAGTATCGCAACTCGATCCCCGTCATCACTTCCATCACTGTACACCTAAGCATGCTGCCCATATTGCGGGCAGGAGGAGACGCCAACGCACTGCCTCATGAGCTGTGGCGCGCTTCAGGACTCGCTCCGCCTGATCAATCCGAGCAGAGCAGTGGGGACGCTGGGAGAGCTCTTATTTGCTGAAGACAGTACGCCGACGGGGTTTCCGGAATCTACACTGATTGCGGTTGTTTTCAGACACATTTGGCTGGAGCGCTGTGATGCGGTTTTCCGGAAGAAAACTTCTGAGCCGAAACGGGTGGTCAGGAAGATAAGGGTCAACTTCATGAGACACGTTCGGATCTACAGTGAGGGGAGACGTTGCGCGGAGGGCCAACACGAGGATAAGGGTAAAGGGCGGTGGCAACATCTGTCAGCTGGGGAGGTGGCGGCGCTGAATCGCATCTGTGATGACAAGGAGATGATGACGTGGAACAAGGAGTTCAGATCAATCTGGGAGAGACCGAGCACTTTCTTCAAGCCGCCGTAGGGTGGTACAGGGGGGTCATGGTGGATGTACACATGTCTGCATGCACCCTCCTTGTCTCCAGTTGCGCCTGTGGATGTCCCAAAAAAAAAAAAAAAAAAAAAAATCACTGTACTTCAAAAAATCGACCAGTGATGATTAAGTCGGAAATCACACAGCAAGTTACAGTCTATAAGCAAATTCAGTAAGCTAAACAATATACTAGTAAAGTTGAACTTGTAGAGGTAATTCAGCTGTTCAAAGTGGCATTATCACTTCCGGTTGATATTTCCACAGGATGTTGAAATTTCTTTGTTTTTAACCCTCTCACAGTCCAGCTCTTCCTTCTCCGCAGCCTAACTTCCCCAATCCCTATCACGCACGTTTTGCAACAAATATACCGTACATGTATAACTCCTTACGCCTCGCACATCCCACAACCATTGATCCCGCACGCCTTTTCCAAGTCCCTTCCCCCCACCTGCCCCTCCCTCCACCCGCCCCTCAAAGTTCAGCTTTTCACACTCCCCCCGAGTTCACACTACCAACCGCAAGTACTACTACCAACCCTGAGTACTCAGTCAGACCTCCATCCACGTGAACATTGAATGGCAGCCTACCTTGCCAGCCTGCTCCCATCATTCAACCATTACACATGGCTACAGTAGGTATTGGAAGGTGCAAGGAAAAAACACTAAATAATGTAGAATATTTATGCACCAATAACAAACGAGTTTATGCCTGGAAGAACCAACTTCACCTTTTCTAGTGCGTGGTGATCACTCACTCCAACGTTTTCGAGGCAAGGAAATGCTTTCAAGCATTCAACGAAAAACTGAAACCTCAGCAGCAAGGTCTTGAGAGACCTGAAACACTTCAAGTATTCCATACCCCGATACGTGATATTTGGGGGGAGGCTAAGCCATCTTAACTTGACCAAAGGGGTAAGACACCATAACCCGTAATCACACACCTGAGTGTTAGCTATATCCAGATGCTCCAGCTTTCCCAGCTTTCCCACATATACCATGCTATCAGATGTGAAGCTTCCCCCCAACAATTGCTGAGACAGAACAAGACTCTGTAACGAGGATAGGGTTGTGAGGTTAGCAAGCCCGTTACCTGACATCGGAGTTTCACGCAACTCCAGATGGCGAAGGGCTTTAAGATTCGCGATTTCTGGCAACAAGGGCTCGG
Organism: Closterium sp. Naga37s-1; assembly: GCA_947471745.1. NCBI lineage: Eukaryota > Viridiplantae > Streptophyta > Zygnematophyceae > Desmidiales > Closteriaceae > Closterium > Closterium sp. Naga37s-1. The sequence goes on from CANJKZ010001008.1 coordinate 183,563, forward strand.
AAACAGATTCCAGTCTCAGCTCCTCCAGCCATGTCATGGAGTAGAGGTGCAGAAGAGCAGGCTTTTCGAGATTTCCAATAACGGAGATGCTCTTGAGGGATCGCATGCAGGAGAGACGCAGGAAACCGAAGAGTGTCACGTGAGAAGGGTCATTGAGCGTGATTTCGGTGGTTTCAGGGTGGAGACTGATGATCTGCTTGTCCTCCTCTGTGGGAAGATGACGAACGGCTTCCGGAATTGCCTGAAAGTATGGCAGGAATGATTGTGCGGAATAATAAGACACCATGGTGCGGCTTAGCATCAACTATGGTGCGGAAAAATCAGCAATTATGGTGCGAAATGATCAGCAACCACAAAACGACGGGAACCCCTTCCGTATTCCATGACACGCAATCAGAGGTGGCGACTTTGGCGACGTCTCACCTCCCAGACCTTCCGCATCTCCTCCTTCCGCTGAGCCAGCGCTTCCTCTGCAAGCGCCAGGCGCGCTGACAACGCATGCACCTCCATTTCCTTATTCTCCCTTGCAGCCCTCTCTCGCGCTAGGTCATCCTCTAGCTGTCGAATGCTTGCCTTGCTCGCCTCTCTGTCTTCAACCAGGGTCTGTTCAATAGTTTCCACCTTTCTACTGAGGATGGTCAATAACTCCTGGAGCCTGACAACGGTGTCATCCGTTTCGATTTTGTGTCGTTTGCACTCCTCCGAATCGCCCCTCGCGTCGTCTAGAACCGAATATTCTGTGTCAAATCCTCGCTTCGCCATTGGTCAGATCTGTCAGCTAAAAATGAAAGAAAATCGCAAGCGATATGTCCTGAAAAACAAATAGCAAAACGCTTGCGCTTTATGAAATGGAGAGAAATCGGTATCTGGCTGTTGAGGTATGTGGGAACAGGAAGCTGACGACGGCTCACATACCAACTAGACGAAGTCAAAGCGTAGTACGAGGTAACCTAATTCGAAGGACAACAGCAGACACTTGCTGTACTGCCTCTGATCGTGCCCCTTACCAGTCCATAAGGAGCTGGCTAGGAGACTGGAGATGCTTCTGCTAGCAAACGAAGGGGTGAATGAAGGATGAAGTGTTTCATTTTCCTACTGGTTCTGCTGATAATCATGGTATGTGTTACGAGTGCAATTGAGTGAGCGAGCGAGGATTGCACTATCTAGACAAGAATACAATGAGCTAAGGATTGAGCGAAGAATATATAGCGAAGCTATGGTGGTAACGGTAACATGTGGAAAATGGGGTGCGCGACGGGCCTGGTGCCGAGGTTGGGGACTGTCGAGGCGGAGGTCCGGAGCGCGGGTTACCAACCGAACCATGAGGTTGGGTCGCATCGTGAACAGTGGCGGGAATGGGGTCGAGGCGAATGTCGCGAGTGGTAACGGATTATTGTGGGGTGCTGTTGGCGGGAACAGTGGTGTACGCGCTGAGTAGGGACGCGAAGTAAGGAAAAGGATTTTTCCTTACACTACCCCCCCCCCCTTAAAGAGGCCTCTCTTACGAGAGCGCGTGTATATCTCGGAAATTCCGGCTGCGCAGATACTCGGTGAGGACGGGGTGGTTTTCGATTTTGTCCAGTGGAACCCAATCGTCCTCGGTGGGCGTGCGGTCTCTCCAGCGGATCAGGAATTCGACCCTTCGAGCTCCTCGTGGGTCACGAACTCGGTGGCTTAGAATCTTCTCGGGCGTGATGACTGGTTCTGTTGGTGGTCGGGTCATGCTGGCTGGGCGATTTCGGGCCAGTTGGCTGGTGGATGGAATGTAGGGGCGTAGCAGGCTGACGTGGAAGGACGGGCTGACGTACCAGTCAGCAGGGAGGAGGAGGTGGGCGGTGACAGGTGTCATCATGTGGCTGATGCGAAATGGCCCACAATATCGGGGGCGGAGTTTCGGAGTTATGGGCATGCGGAGGTTTTGAGTGTCGAGTAAAACTAAGTCGTCGGGCTGGTAAGTGACGGGTCTGCGGTGGCGGTCGGCGTTGCGCTTAGCAATGACATTGGCCTTTTTAATTGCCTCTGCTGCCCTGGTTCGTGCTGCCTGTAATATTTCTGCGAACAGTTGCGTACGTGGTACTGGGTTGTCGGGATTCGGGGTCATGGGTACTGTAGGGTCTTGTCCGTAGTTCAGGTAAAACGGTGACTGTTGGGTCGTGGCAGATGGTGAGTTGTTGTACGCGAATTCGATGAGTGGCAGTTGCTGTTCCCAGGTGGTTGGGTCGTCGCACGTGGCCCGGATGAACTGTTCCATGGTCTGATTTGTCCGTTATGTCTGTCCGTCGGTTTCGGGGTGGTACGAAGAACTGAACTGCAGCCTCGTGCCGAACTGCTGCCACAGGTTCCGCCAGAAATTGCTGGTAAATTTCGTATCGCGGTCGCTGATGATCGCTGCTGGTATCCCGCATAATCGAACGATGGTTGAGATGAAGAGGCGGGCCGTTTCTTCGGCTGTGATTGATTTTTTGCAGGCTGCGAAGTGTGCCATTTTCGTCAGCCGATCGACGACGACTAGGATCGCGTCGTTCCCACTTGCTCCGGCCGGTAACCCCGTGACGAAGTCCATCGTCACCTGCTGCCAAGCACGCTCTGGGGGTGGTATCGTCTGCAACTGCCCTAACGGTCGCTTCCGTGACGATTTCATGAATTGGCAGATGGGACACGATGCCACGTGTCGCTGCATGTCGGTCAGCATTTCGGGCCAGTAATAATACCGTTGCAGCTGCTGCCGTGTTTTTTCTACTCCGAAATGGCCTGAGGTGACTCCGTCGTGTGCCTCTTGTAACAGCAATTCCCGTAGAAGTGTGTAGCCTGGTACCCAGATTCGATCGGTGCCGGCTTTTACGTAATAGACTCCTCTTGCCGCTGCAAACTGCTGCGAATTTCCGCCTGTGAAAAATGGGTAAGTCTGATAACCGTGGGTAAATAGGCCTGTTAGTAGTGGGCTGGTCTGGGCGAGTAGTATGGCGTGGAGTTGGGCTGTGGGCCGGGTTAATGCGTCGGCGATGTTCGATGCCCCCTTTTTGTAGGTCACAGTGTAGTGAAAATTTGACTCGAGGTAGTCGAGCCAGCAAATTTGTCGTGGGTTGAGGTGGGGTTGTGCGCGGAGGTACTGTAGTGATTTATGGTCTGTCCGTACGGTCACGTCGGCGCCGGTCAAGTAACAGCGCCACACTTTGAACGCATGCACGATCGCAAGCATTTCGCGATCGTGTATCGGGTAATTCTTCTCGGGCAGATGCAACTTTCGTGATTCGTATGCGATGGGCTGTAAACCGTTGCCGAAATCCTGTAGTAGTACGGCTCCAATGGCGATGTCGCTTGCGTCGGTAACCACTTCGAATGGGCGGTGTGGGTCGGTGATGCGCAGTACGCGCGGTGAACAGAGAACATTTTTCAGGGTAGAGAAGGCAGCATGCTCTTTTTCCCCCCACGTAAAAGCGACCCCGTTCCGCAGTAAGTCCGTCAGCGGGGCAGTTAAGCGTGCCATGTCGGGGACGAACCGACGCACGTAATTAACGAACCCTAAGAAACTCTGCAGCTCCGTGATGTTCGTAGGGGGGTTCCACGCTTTTACCGTGTCCAGTTTCTTCGGGTCGATTTCTATCCCAGCCTCTGAAATAACGTGCCCCAAAAATTCTAGCCTATCATGGAAGAACTCGCACTTTGAACCCTTGGTCAGTAGTCTGTGTTTGTCTGAAACTGTAAATACTGCTTCTAAATCGGCTAAGTGCTGCTGCTTGTCACGACTGTAGACGAGAATGTCGTCGAGGTAAATTATCACACATTTATCTAAGAGTGGTCTAAACGCCTCGTTCATGGTCATCTGAAAAGTCGCCGGTGCGTTGGTCAGCCTGAAAGGCATCACTGTGTACTCGAATGACCCGTACCTAGTTCTAAATGCTGTCTTGGCGCAATCCGATGGTTCGACCCGAATCTGATGGTAACCTCCACGTAAGTCGATTTTCGAAAAGACCCGTGCTGTTCGCAGTTGATCTATCAGTTCGTCGACGCGGGGGATTGGGTATCACGATTTTACTGTAACCCTGTTCAGTGCTCTGTAATCGATGCACATGCGAAATCCTCCGTCCTTTTTCGGTGTGAACAGGATCGGTGCAGCGAATGGCGACGAGCTCGGTCGGATGAATTTTTTCTCTAACAGGTAATCTAACTGCTTCCTTAGCTCGTCGAGCTCGGGCTGTATCAGTCTGAACTGTCGCTGTACGGTTGGCTGTGCCCCGGGTTCTAATTCTATTCGGTGATCGTGCGCCCGCCGAGGTGGCAGTCCCTCTGGTAAGTCGTCGGGAAAAATCCTCGGGAATCGTTGCAACAGTTCCTGTAGTTCGGGTGGTACTGCCGCCAACAGCTTCTGAAAATCGCTCGGCTGTTCTGCCTCTTCCACTATTGCGATATCTACCGCGTACACGTCAGCTCCCGCAGCGACAGCCCGTTTCATCGTGATGGCGTTGACGTGGACCGTCGAAGACTCAGGCGACTGCCAGCGAGGTAGTTCAGCCCAGTTGCCGCTACTTCGCACAGTGCAGCTACCCGTCGTCCAGTCAATTCGCTGGTTGTACCGTCGCAGCCAATCATGTCCCAGTAAAATGTCGTGCCCATCCAGTGTCGTTGCAAGCATTTCCTGTGTAAACCCGAAGTTCCCCCCACAGCGGACTTTTACTCTCTCCACTTTTTCCCGTATGGCTAGCGGCGTTCCGTCAACTAAGCGTGTATCTATCTCCGGTAAACACCGACTAAGTGTCAGTTGCAACTTCCTTGTAGTCGCGGTGTTAACTAAGCTGTGACTCGCGCCTCCGTCTATAAAATTCTTCACTGCTGCTCCCTGTATTTTTCCGTGGATCAGTACTGGGCAATCCGTCGTTGTACCCTCCTTATTCGTCCGAGCCCGATCGATAGCGTGAATTGGTACTGTGACTCGGTGAGGGTCGGTGGAGTTGGGCGAGCAGGCAGTCTCGTCAGTTGTTGACCCAACTTCTACTGACTGCTGGTGTTTCCCAGCCTTTGAGACTCTCGCCCCGGCTCTGCTCCACGGCGCCTCAGCTCCTCTGGGCATTCACTCTTGCGATGGCCCGGCTTGTTGCAAGCAAAGCAGCGCCCCTTAAACAGTGCGGCAGCTGCATTTGTCGCAACGGCGTGTACGGTGGCGTGCTCGATTGGTCCCCGAGGACGTTGTCAGTAGTAGGACCCCGGTCTCGGTCGTCGTAGGATGTCGATTTTCTCGGCGAGCGCGAGGATCTCGTTGAAATTCGAGAGCCCGCTTAGCAAGATTTCGTGCGAGATGTCCGGCTTTAGCCCTCCGACGTAACGATCCACCCGCTCCGCCTCGTGTATATAGCCGACTTGCTCGCATAATGTGAGAAAACCGCTCGTGTAGTCTTGAACCGATCCGAGCTGCCGCCAAGTACGCATCTTCTGACGCGCCGAAATCGAAGCTGTTAGAATCTGGAACGAAATGAATGAACTAGAAAGCAGGTAGGTACAAGTGGGAAACCTAAAAGTGTTGTACCCTATATGAACTACCCCACTACAGCCTAGATAGACTATAGCATATAAGTTTGACACACCCCCATAGGCAAAGTGGGGGAGAACAAGTGGTCACAAGACCAGTCAAGAAAGGCAAAGCAAGCTCAGGGTGGATCACAAAGTCACCACGCAGTCTGAGCACAAGCAAATGGCTACAAGGCCAGTTCACATGCAGAGTTATATATAGGAGAACAGACAATACAGTGAACACAACCTAGCAAGTGTAAGCATGTAGGTATATGTATAGAGAGTACAGTACAAGCGGAGTCAAGAAGTAAGCAAGTGAGGCACAGTAGGTACAAGGCCTAGAACAGTACAGAAATGCTGATGATCACAAGGCTGAAGTGCCTTGGTGAAAACATCAGCAGTGTTGGCCTGAGAGGCCACGTAAGCAAGACAAAGCTGACCACGCTGCTGCAACTCTTGAGCAAGGAAGTAGCGCAGAGCAATGTGCTTCGTTCTGTGCTCCAGTCTGTGCTCCTGACACAAGGCAAGCATGGCCTTGTTGTCGACGTACAGAACTGGAGGAGAACGAGGCGCCTCTCCCAAGTCGGTCAGCAGGTAGGTGAGCCAGCGTAACTCCTGTGCAGCCATGGCCCCAGCGTAGATCTCAGCCTCACAACTGGAGCTGAGAACAGAGGAAGAGCGGGTAGACCGCCAAGAGACAGAACCGGAACCAAGACTGAAGGTGTAACCCTGTGACGACCGCTGCGTAGCCAAGTCGTCAACCCAGGAAGCGTCTGCGTGACCAGTGAGGACAACTCGAGCCCGTCCTCCAAGCACGAGCCCCATGCCTGACGTACTGCACAGGTAGCGCAACACCCTCTTCGCAGCATCCCAGTGCACCTTTTGGTGTCGACCGGGAGCCACGTAGCGAGCCAGAAGGCTGAGAGGGTATGCGAGGTCAGGTCGTGTGCAAGTCATCAGGTACATGAGGCAGCCCACAAGCTCAGGATACGGGCCACTCGGCTCTACGGACTCGTCCGAAGGTGGAGCTGAGAGCGAGTGACCGGTAGGCAGAGGAGTGGACTGTGGCGAGGAGTACGTGAAGCCGAAGCGCTGAAGGACCTGCTGCACCATGTGTGACTGAGTCAAGGTAATGGTGCGCTGTGCTCTGTCCCGGGTGATCCGCAAGCCAAGATAGCTTGTCAGTTCACCCAGGTCTGTGCACGTGTGTCTCTTCTGCAGCTCGGACTTCACGTGGGCGAGTGCCTCAGTGTCAGCAGTAGCAAAGACCAAGTCGTCTACGTACACGAGAACGTAGAACGGCGGCAGAGTGGTGTCAGTGCGTAAAAACAGCGACGGGTCAGCAGTGGATGGAGCAAAACCAGGAGTAGCAAGAGTCGTCCTCAGTGTGTCGTGCCACTCACGGGGTGCGTGGCGAAGACCGTAGACTAGCCGCCGGAGGCTCCACTGGGTACCAGCAGGAAACGACCCAGTGAAGCCAGGTAGGCGGCGCAGCCAGATCTCCTCGTGCAGGCTGCCCTGTAGGAAGGCTGTGGTGAAGTCAAGCGAGTGGAGCTAGTAGTCACGCTTGTCAAACTTATATATGCTATAGTCTGTTTAGGCTGTAGTGGGGTAGTTCTTAGAGGGTACAACACTTTTGGGTTTCCTACTTGTACCCACCTGCTTTCTAGTTCATTCACTCCATTCTAGATTCTAACATGGTATTCTGAGCAGGTTCCCTAGTGGGAACGTTTTTTTTAGGGCCCACCACGACATTTCCCCTGCCCTGCCTGAAGCGCGCATCGCGCCCTGCCTTAGACGCCCATCGCTGGCCCGTCGCCACGCGTCGCGGCCCCTTTGCCGCCCGTCGCGGCCCTTTTGCCGCCCGTCGCGGCCCCTTTATAGCCTGTCGCGGCCCCTTTTCAGCCCGTCACGGCCCCTTTCCCGCCCGTCGCTGGCCCCTTTGCCGCCCGTCACGGCCCCTTTGCCGCCCGTCGGCCCCTTTGCCGCCCGTCCCGGCCCGTCTCGGCCCGTCCCGGCCCGTCGCAGGTCCGTCCCGGCCCCCCCTTTGCCGCCCGTCGACCGCCCATTGCAACCCCGCGCACGCCAGTTACTGGCCCGTCCCGGCCCCTTTACCGCCCGTCGACCGCCCGTTCCGGCCCGCCCGTCTGCCCCCTTTGCCGCCCGTCACGGCCCGTTCGCCGCCCTTTGTCGGCACGGTCGCCGCCTGCCGCGGACCTGCCCTGCAGCCGCCTCCTGTCGCGGCCCTGACCTAAAACCGCCAGCTGCGGCCCTACCCTACACCCGCCCCTGGTAAGCACCCACGCCGCCCCGCCGCCTGCTGCCCTGCCGCGCCGCGCCGCCTGCTGCCGCGCCGCGCCGCCAGGAACCGAGCCGCGTTGCCCAGCCGAGCCGCGCCGCCGAACCGAGCCGCGCTGCCCTTCTCCTTGCACTGCGCCTGCTGCCACTGCTGCTTCTGCTGCCTCTGCTGCTCCTGCTGCTACAGCTGCTATTGCTGCTACAGCTACTATGGCTAGCCCCACTTTTCTCACCTTTGATGCTGAGGGGCGTGCAGTTGAGTTTGACGTGTGGGTTGACGACCTGCAGCTCTTTCTTCAGTGTGACTCTAGGGATGGGGTATCCCTCTTCGATCACACGTCTGGTGTCTCCACTGCTCCTGCTGCCACTGCTGATAGTACTGTTCGCTCGCAGTGGACCACTCGTGACGCTGTTGCTCGCCTTGCTGTTCGTAGTCACCTGCCGCCTGCTGAGCGCGCGCATTTTGGCTAGTACAAGACTGCTCAGTCTTTGTACGACGCTGTAGTTGCGCGCTACTCCTCCCCTGCCACTGCTGCCCTCAGCCGCCTCATGCTGCCGTACCTTTTCCCTGACCTTGCCGCCTTTGCCACAGTCGCTGACCTCATTACTCACCTCCGCACTAGTGATGCCCGCTACCGCGCTGCGCTTCCCACTGAGTTCCTTCCCACGAACCAACCCCCCATGTACATCACCCTTTACTACCTAGTCACCCGCCTCCCTGACTCTCTTGCGTCAGTCAGGGACCGCTTTCTCTCCCTCTGCCCCACCGAGCTCACTGTCGACCTGCTAGAGGAGCGCCTTGCTGCAGCTGAGAAGAGTAGCTTAGCTGTAGGTGCTTCTCGCGGCGACCGTCGCACCCCTTTCTTTGAGGGGTGTTCCCCTGTCCCCCTTCTCCCCTCTGTTGCTTCTGCTGCTGCTGTTGACCTCGTTGGCACTGAGGAGGTCGGGGCTGCGTCTGCTCCTAGTGGGAGGCGCCGCAACAGCAAGGGCAAGGGGAGCAAAGGTGGTGGAGGGGATGGCGGGGGCGGCGGCGGAGGCGGTGGAGGAGGCGGAGGGGGTGGCGGTGGAGGTGGGGGTGGTACCGGGAGCGGGGGCTTCAGTGGCGGCAGAGGAGGTGGTGGAGGCAGCGGCGGAGGTGGTGGAGGCAGCGGCAGTGGTGGTGGAGGCAGTGGCAGCAGTGGTGGAGGTGGCGGCGGCGGTGGTGCTGGTCGAGGTGCTGCCGCGCAGCGTGGAGGCTTTGGTGATAGCCAGCGCCAGGAGCAGCCGCATTCCCGTGAGACCCCGTCGGTCCAGCAGCTTCGTGAGTGGTACGCTGGGCGTGGGACGTCTGGGGGTGCTGGTCCCTGCACTTACGTTCTTCGCACCGGCAGCTGTCGTGGGGAGACGTGTGGTCTGCCACACACTACGCAGCGCTGCTTCGGTCGCCTGACTGACGCCTGGCGCGCCCAGTTTCCTGACGCTGTTGAGCTCCCCCGCTGGGGTGATCTTCTTAGGCAGAATGTGGCTATCTTTGACCTTGATTTCGATGCTATCCTTGCTGCCAAGTATGCTTTGACTGATAGTGCTGAGGGTGACTGTTACCTGAGTGTCCCGCCCGACCCGGGCATTGAGGCTGCTGCTCTAGTTGCTAGTGCGTCTGCTGCTCCAGGTGCTGGTGAGTCTGCTGCTCCAGGTACTGGTGAGTCTGCTCTCTCTGGCACTACACCTACTGAGGCCTTGCACACTTTCACACTTGACTCTGGTGCTTCGCGCTCTTTCTTTTGCGACAGCACCACACTCACGCCACTCAGTCGGCCTGTCGCAGTCTCCCTGGCTGACCCCTCTGGGGGTCCAGTCCTTGCGCACTCCTCCACGGTTCTACCGTGTCCTGCGGCCCCGTCGGGCTTGCTGTCGGGACTCCACCTCCCCTCGTTCTCTACGAACCTGGTGAGTGGAGCTGACCTCCAGGACACGTGGGTTGACCAGTTCACCCCTGGAGGTCAGCGTGTGACCCACTGCACTCGCTCTCGGACGGGACGCCACCTGGCCACGTTCACCCGTCGGTCAGGGTCGAGTCTGTACACACTGACTACTGCGTCTCCTCCGGTCTCTGCGTCTGGCCAGGTAGCCGTGTCTAGTCAGGTGTTTGCTGCCGCGTCCAGGTCTAGTGCGTCTGCCCCCTGCTCGTGTCGTCCTCTGACGCACGAGACTCTCCTTTGGCACCATCGCCTTGGTCACCCCTCCCTGCCTCGTCTTCGAGGTATGGCCTCCCGTACCCTTGTCTGTGGTCTCCCCCGGTCCCTCCCTCCCCTTCCTCCGGGGCCTGCCCCTACCTGTGTTCTCTGTGTCGAGGGCAGGCAGCGCGCCGCCCCTCACTCCTCCACGTTTCCTCCGACAGAGGCTCCTCTGCAGACTCTTCACATGGACGTGTGGCGCCCAGCCCGCGTCCGTGGACAGGGTCACGAGCGTTACTTCCTGCTGGTCGTTGACGACTACTCGCGTTACACCACAGTCTTCCCCTTGCGCAGCAAGGGTGAGGTTACTGAGGTGTTGATCGACTGGATCCGCGGTGCTCGTCGCCAGCTCAGCGAGAGTTTCGGATCGGACCTTCCTGTTCTGCGTCTGCACTCAGACAGAGGTGGTGAGTTTTCCTCCGACCTTCTGAGGGCCTTCTGTCGTGCGGAGGGCATCCGCCAGACGTTCACGCTTCCGGCCTCCCCACAGCAAAATGGGATTGCTGAGCGCCGCATTGGCATGGTCATGGACGTCGCTCGTACGTCCATGATCCATGCGGCTGCTCCCCATTTTCTGTGGCCGTTCGCGGTTCAGTACGCTGCGCATCAGATCAACCTTCAGCCTCGTGTCTCCTTGCCGGAGACCACACCTACTCTGCGGTGGACGGGGAAGGTTGGCGATGCGTCTGTGTTCCGTGTCTGGGGATCTCGAGCTTTTGTCCGCGATACTTCAGCGGACAAGCTGTCCTCCCGTGCCGTTCCCTGCGTCTTCCTTGGCTTCCCCCCTGACGCACCTGGGTGGCAGTTCTACCACCCCACCTCGCGTCGTGTTCTGTTCTCTCAGGACGTCACGTTTGACGAGTCGGTGTCTTACTACCGTCTCTTTTCCCACCGCGCTGCCTCTCTCCCCCCCCGCCACTCTTCCTAGTCCCAGGTACTCCTCCGGTAGACCCCCTCCCCCCTCAGGGTCCTGCCCCCTCAGGTGTGTCTCAGGTAGACCCTACCGAGCCGGTCGAGGTAGCTGTCGACTCAGGTGCTGCTAGGGGTGCTGAGCCTGCGGGTGCGGGGACTGGGGGTGCTGTGCCTGAGCGTCTGGAGTCTTGGGGTGCTGAGCCTGCGGGTGCGGAGCCTGGGGGTGCTGAGCCTGAGCGTGTGGAGCCTAGGGGTGCTGAGCCTGGGGGTGCTGAGCCTGGGGGTGCTGAGCCTGGGGGTGTTGAGCCTGCGTGTGCTGAGTCTGGAGGTTCTCTGGGTGTCCCATTGCGGCGGGAGCCCCTCTCTCCGCAGCGGCTTCGTGAGTGGTACGCTCGACGCTCTCGCCGTGCTACTAGTGCTGCTGGTGCTGGAGCTGCTGGAGGTGCTGCTGGTGCTGGAGCTGCTGGAGCCACTGGTCCTGGAGGCGCTCGTACTGGAGGTACTGGAGCTGCTGGGGCTGGTGGTGCTGCAGGCGTTGGCGCTGCAGGTACTGGTGCTTCTGGTGCTGGAGCTGTTGGAGGTGCTGCTGGTGCTAGAGCTACTGGAGGTGCTGCTGGAGCTGGTGCTACTGGTGGTGCTGCTGGTACTGGAGCTTCTGGAGGAGCTGCTGGTGCTGGAGCTGCTGGAGCCGCTGGTCCTGGAGGTGCTTGTACTGGAGGTACTGGAGCTGCTGGGGCTGGTAATACTGCAGGCGTTGGAGCTGCAGGTACTGAGGCTGGTGGTGAGGGTACTGGTGCTGTCTCTGCTGTTTCTGGAGGCGCTGTGCGGCCGCGGCCGTACTACGTTCCGCTTCTTCAGCAGGTTCTTGGTCTACCGCCTTCTCCTGGTCCTACTCCTCCTTTACTGAGTCCACCGCCTGTCCAATCACAGTCGCAGTTACAGCCGTCCTCTCCACTGCCTGGTCCCTCTGCTTACTCTGGACCGACTAGAGGTCTTACGGAGCGTCGTGAGCCTGAGTCGTGTCCTGTGTCGCCTGTGTCTCGTACTGCGTCGCCTGTCCGCACTGCTCGCGCTGGTCGTGTTTTGCATCCGCGTCCTCCTCCTATCCCTGGCACTCAGTCTATGACACTGCGTCCTCACTGCGACACAGCGTGTCCCTCTGCCCTCTCCTCCTGCGTCCTCTCTTCCTGCACTTGCTGACCCGGAGTCTGACTCCCTTCGTACTGCTAGTCCTACTGTCACGCGTCTCCTGGCCACTGTTGTCACTGACCCTTCCTTTGAGTCCACTGCTGCATCTGCCTTAGTTGCTGAGATTGTTGACTTTGCTGCTCACTGTCGTCTAGACTACGCCACTAGTCTTGTTGCTGAGTCTGAGTCTGCGTCTGTCTGTCCTCCGTCCGTCGGGGGTGAGTGTGCTCTTGGCACGGACGTCCTTGAGGATAGACAAGAGGAGTTTGAGTGCTTTGCCGCTGCTGTACCTCATCTCGTGTCCATGCTGCTTGCCCCTGAGGGAGACCCGGATGCACCAGACATCCCGACCCCGTGCTCTTACGCAGAGGCGATAGAGGTTCCCTACTCCTCTCGGTGGCAGGCAGCCATGGACGCCGAGATGGCTTCTTCGAAGTCCACAGGCACCTACGTCGACGAGGTTCCCCCGCCTGGGGCGAACATCGTCAGTGGCATGTGGATCTTCAGGGTGAAGTGGCCGCCGGGTTCTCCGCCTGTCTTCAAGGCGCGTTACGTTGCACGTGGCTTCAGTCAGCGACAAGGAGTTGACTTCTTCCAGACCTTCTCCCCTACCCCGAAGATGACCACTCTTCGGGTACTGCTGCACGTTGCCGCTCAGCGTGACTACGAGCTCCACTCGCTTGACTTCAGCACAGCCTTCCTACAGGGCAACCTGCACGAGGAGATCTGGCTGCGCCGCCCACCTGGCTTCACTGGGTCGTTTCCTCCTGGTACCCAGTGGAGCCTCCGGCGGCCAGTCTACGGTCTCCTCCAGGCACCCCGTGAGTGGCACGACACACTGAGGACGACTCTTGCTGCTCTTGGTTTTGCTCCTTCCACTTCTGACCCTTCTCTGTTTTTACGCACTGACACCACTCTGCCGCCGTTCTACGTTCTCGTGTACGTAGACGACTTGGTCTTTGCTACTGCTGACACTGAGGCACTCGCCCACGTGAAGTCCGAGCTGCAGAAGAGACACACGTGCACAGACCTGGGTGAGCTGACAAGCTATCTTGGCTTGCGGATCACCCGGGACAGAGCACAGCGCACCATTACCTTGACTCAGTCACACATGGTGCAGCAGGTCCTTCAGCGCTTCGGCTTCACGTACTCCTCGCCACAGTCCACTCCTCTGCCTACCGGTCACTCGCTCTTAGCTCCACCTTCGGACGAGTCCGTAGAGCCGAGTGGCCCGTATCCAGAGCTTGTGGGCTGCCTCATGTACCTGATGAATTGCACACGACCTGACCTCGCATACCCTTTCAGCCTTCTGGCTCGCTACGTGGCTCCAGGCAGGCACCGAAAGGTGCACTGGGATGCTGCAAAGAGGGTGTTGCGCTACTTGTGCAGTACATCGGGCATGGGGCTCGTGCTTGGAGGACGGGCTCGAGTTGTCCTCACTGGTCACGCTGACGCCTCTTGGGTTGACGACTTGGCTACGCAGCGGTCGTCACAGGGTTACACCTTCAGTCTTGGCTCCGGTTCTGTCTCTTGGCGGTCTACCCGCTCTTCTTCTGTTCTCAGCTCCAGTTGTGAGGCTGAGATCTACGCTGGGGCCATGGCTGCACAGGAGTTACGCTGGCTCACCTACCTGCTGACCGACTTGGGAGAGGCGCCTCGTTCTCCTCCAGTTCTGTACGTCGACAACAAGGCCATGTTGGCCTTGTGTCAGGAGCACAGACTGGAGCACAGAACGAAGCACATTGCTCTGCGCTACTTCCTTGCTCGAGATTTGCAGCAGCGTGGCCAGCTTCGTCTTGCTTACGTGGCCTCACAGGCCAACACTGCTGATGTTTTCACCAAGGCACTTCAGCCTTGTGATCATCAGCGTTTCTGTACTGTTTTAGGCCTTGTACCTACTGTACCTCACTTGCTTACTTCTTGACTCTGCTTGTACTTTACTCTATATACATATACCTGCATGCTTACACTTGCTAAGTTGTGTTCACTGTATTGTTTGTTCTCCTTTATATAACTCTGCATGTGAACTGGCCTTGTGGCCATTTGCTTGTGCTCAGACTGCGTGGTGACTTTGTGATCCACCCTGAGCTTGCTTTGCCTTTCTTGACTGGTCTTGTGACCTCTTGTTCTCCCCCACTTTGCCTATGGGGGTGTGTCAAACTTATATATGCTATAGTCTGTTTAGGCTGTAGTGGGGTAGTTCTTAGAGGGTACAACACTTTTGGGTTTCCTACTTGTACCCACCTGCTTTCTAGTTCATTCACTCCATTCTAGATTCTAACAACGCTGAGCGGCGACGTGCAGCAGTACCCGAAGAGTGGTCATCTTCGGGGTAGGGGAGAAGGTCTGGAAGAAGTCAACTCCCTGTCGCTGACTGAAGCCACGTGCAACGTAACGCGCCTTGAAGACAGGCGGAGAACCCGACGGCCGCTTCACCCTGAAGATCCACATGCCACTGACGATGTTCGCCCCAGGTGGGGGAACCTTGTCTACGTAGGTGCCTGTGGACTTCCAGGAAGCCATCTCGGCGTCCATGGCTGCCTGCCACTGAGAGGAGTAGGGACCCTCTATCGCCTCTGCATAAGAGCGCGGGGTCGGGATGTCTGGTGCATCCGGGTCTCCCTCAGGGGCAAGCAGCATGGACACGAGATGAGGTACAGCAGCGGCAAAGCACTCAAACTCCTCCTGTCTGTCCTCAAGAACGTCCGTGCCAAGAGCAAACTCACACCCGACGGACGGAGGACAGACAGACGCAGACGCAGACTCAGGCTGCAGCAAAGTCAACAAGCTCAGCAACGAGAGCAGACGCAGCAGTGGACTCAAACAAAGGGTCAGTGACAGCAGTGGCCAGAAAGCGCGTGACAGTAGGACTAGCAGCACGAAGGGAGTCAGACTCCGGGTCCGGACCGTCAGGAAGAGAGGACGCAGGAGGAGACGGCAGAGGGACACGCTGTGGAGCAATGGAAGGACGCAGAGTCATAGAGTGAGTGCCCGGGACAGGAGGAGGATGCGGATGCGAAACACGACGACCAGCGCGAACAGTGCGGACAGGCGACGCAGAACGAGACTCAGGCGACACAGGACGCGACTCAGGCTCACGACGCCCCGTAAGACCTCTAGTCGGTCCAGAGAAAGGAGAAAGACCAGGCAGTGGAGAGGCCGGCTGTAACTGCGACTGTGTCTGGACAGGCGGTGGACTCAGTAAAGGAGGAGTAGGACTAGTAGAAGGCGGTAGACCAAGAACCTGCTGAAGGAGCGGAACGTAGTATGGCCGCGGCCGCGCAGCGCCTCCAGAAACAGCAGAGAAAGCACGAGTACCCTCAGCTCCAGGGTCTCCAGCAACAACTCCCGCAGCACCACTAGCTCCAATACCTCCAGCAGCTCCAGCAGTAACAGCTCCATCACCTGCAGCTCCAACGCCTGCAGCACCACCAGCCCCAGCAGCTCCAGTACCTCCAGTACGAGCACCTCCAGGACCAGCGGCTCCAGCAGCTCCACCACCAGCAGGACCTCCAACAGCCCCAGAAGTACCTCCAACAGCACCAGCACCAGCAGCACCTCCAGCAGATCCAGCACCAGCAGCACCTCCAGCAGCTCCAGCAGCACCTCCAGCACCAGCAGCACCAGTAGCACGGCGACAGCGCCGAGCGTACCACTCACGAAGCTGCTGCGGAGAGAGGGGCTCCCCCGCAACGGGACACCCGGAGAACCTCCAGACTAAGCACGCTCAGGCTCAACACCCCCAGACGCAGTACCCCCAGGCTCAGAACCCCCAGGCTCCACACGCTCAGGCTCAGCACCCCCAGGCTCAGGACGTCCAGAGGCAGCACCCCCAGACTCAGCACCCCCAAGCTCCACACGCTCAGGCTCAGCACCCTCAGGCTCCGCACCCCAGTCCCCGCACCCGCAGGCTCAGCACCCCTAGCAGCACCTGGGTCAACAGCTACCTCGACCGGCTCGGCAGGGTCTACCTGGGACACACCTGAGGGGGCAGGACCCTGAGGGGGGAGGGGGTCTACCGGAGGAGTACCTGGTGCTAGGAAGAGTGGCGGGGGGGGGAGAGAGGCAGTGCGGTAGGGAAAGAGACGGTAGTAAGACACCGACTCGTCAAACGTGACGTCCTGAGAGGACAGAACACGACGCGAGGTGGGGTGGTAGAACTGCCACCCAGGTGCGTCAGGGGGGAAGCCAAGGAAGATGCAGGGAACGGCACGGGAGGACAGCTTGTCCGCTGAAGTATCGCGGACAAAAGCTCGAGATCCCCAGACACGGAACGCAGACGCATCGCCAACCTTCCCCGTCCACCGCAGAGTAGGTGTGGTCTCCGGCAAGGAGACACGAGGCTGAAGGTTGATCTGATGCGCAGCGTACTGAACTGCGAACGGCCACAGAAAATGGGGAGCAGCCGCATGGATCATGGACGTACGGGCGACGTCCATGACCATGCCAATGCGGCGCTCAGCAATCCCATTTTGCTGAGGGGAGGCCGGAAGCGTGAACGTCTGGCGGATGCCCTCCGCACGACAGAAGGCCCTCAGGAGGTCGGAGGAAAACTCAGCACCTCTGTCTGAGTGCAGACGCAGAACACGAAGGTCCGAGCCGAAACGCTCGCTGAGCTGGCGACGGGCACCGCGGATCCAGTCGATCAACACCTCAGTGACCTCACCCTTGCTGCGCAAGGGGAAGACTGTGGTGTAACGCGAGTAGTCGTCAACGACCAGCAGGAAGTAACGCTCGTGACCCTGTCCACGGACGCGGGCTGGCCCCACACGTCCATGTGAAGAGTCTGCAGGGGAGCCTCTGTCGGAGGGAACGTGGAGGAGTGAGGAGCGGCGCGCTGCCAGCCCTCGACACAAGGAACACAGGTAGGGGCAGGTCCCGGAGGAAGGGGAGGGAGGGACCGGGGGAGAACCGAGACAAGGGTACGGGAGGCCATACCTCGAAGACGAGGCAGGGAGGGGTGACCAAGGCGGTGGTGCCAAAGGAGAGTCTCGTGCGACAGAGGACGACACGAGCAGGGGGCAGACGCTGGACTAGACCTGGACGCGGCAGCAAACACCTGACTAGACGCAGCTACCTGACCAGACGCAGAGACCGGAGGAGACGCAGTAGTCAGTGTGTACAGACTCGACCCAGGCCGATGGGTGAACGTGGCCAGGTGGCGGCCCGTCCGAGAGCAAGTGCAGTGGGTCACACGCTGACCTCCAGGGGTGAACTGGTCAACCCACGCATCTTGGAGGTTAGCACCACTCACCAGGTTCGTAGAGAACGAGGGAGGTGGAGTCCCGACAGCAAGCCCGACGGGGCCGCAGGACGCGGTAGAACCGTGGAAGAGTGCGCAAGGACTGGGCCCCCAGAGGGGTCAGCCAGGGAGACTGCGACAGGCCGACTGAGCGGCGTGAGTGTGGTGCTGTCACGAAAGAAAGAGCGCGAAGCAACAGAGTCAAGTGTGAAAGTGTGCAAGGCCTCAGTAGGTGCAGTACCAGAGAGAGCAGACTCACCAGCACCTGGAGCAGCAGACTCACCAGTACTTGGAGCAGCAGACGCACTAGCACCTAGAGCAGCAGCCCCAATGCCCGGTTCGGGCGGAACACTCAGGTAACAGTCACCCTCAGCACTATCAGTCACAGCATACATGGCAGCAAGGATAGCATCGAAATCAAGATCAAAGATAGCAACATTCTGCCTAAGAAGATCACCCCAGCGAGGGAGCTCAACAGCGTCAGGAAACTGGGCACGCCAGGTGTCAGTCAGGCGACCAAAGCAGCGCTGCGCAGTGTGTGGCAGCCCGCACGTCTCCCCACGGCGCCCGCCGGTGCGAAGAACGTAAGTGCAAGGACCAACACCCCCAGACGTCCCACGCCCAGCGTACCACTCACGAAGCTGCTGGGCCGACGGGGTCTCACGGGAACGCGGCTGCTGCTGGCGCTGGCTACCACCAAAGCCTCCACGCTGCGTGGCTGCACCTCAACCAGCACCACCGCCGCCGCCACCTCCACTACCGCTGCCGCTGCCTCCACCACCACTGCCGCTGCCGCCACCACCTCCACTGCCGCCACTGAGGCCCCACTCCCGGCACCACCCCCACCTCCACCGCCACCCCCTCCGCCTCCTCCACCGCCTCCACCGCCGCCCCCGCCGTCCCCTCCACCACCCTTGGTCCCCTTGCCCTTGCTGTTGTGGTGCCTCCCATTAGGAGCAGACGCAGCCCCGACCTCCTCAGTGCCAACGAGGTCGACAGCAGCAGCAGAAGCAACAGAGGGGAGAAGGGGGACAGGGGAACACCCCTCAAAGAAAGGGGTGCGACAGTCGCCGCGAGAAGCACCTATAGCTAAGATACTCTTCTCAGCCGCAGTGAGGCGCTCCTCTAGCAGGTCGACAGTGAGCTCGGTGGGGCAAAGGGAGAGAAAGTGGTCCCTGACTGACGAAAGGGAGTCAGGGAGGCGTGTGACTAGGTAGTAAAGGGAGATGTACATGGGGGGGGGGTTCTTGGCACAGAACTCAGTGGGAAGGGCAGCGCGGTAGCGGGCGTCACTAGTGCGGAGGTGAGTAATGAGGTCAGCGACTGTGGCAAAGGCGGCAAGGTCAGGGAAAAGGTACGGCAGCATGAGGCGACTGAGGGCAGCAGTGGCAGGGGAGGAGTAGCATGCAACTACAGCGTCGTACAAAGACTGAGCAGTCTTGTACTGGCCAAAATGCGCGCGCTCAGCAGGCGGCAGGTGACTACGAACAGCAAGGCGAGCAACAGCATCATGAGTGGTCCACTGCAAGCGAACCGTACTGTCAGCAGTGGCAGCAGGTGCAGTAGAGACACCGGACGTGTGATCGAACAGGGATACCCCATCCCTAGAGTCACACTGAAGAAAGAGCTGCATGTCGTCAACCCACACGTCAAAGTCAACTGCACGCCCCTCAGCATCAAAGGTGAGAACAGTAGGGCTATCCATAGCAGCAGTAGCAGCAGTAGCAGCAGTAGCGGCAGTAGCAGCAGTAGCAGTAGTGGCAGCAGAATAGCAGGGCGGCTCGCCAGTGCGGCGCGGCTCGGCAGGGCCGCTCGGCTCGGCTGGGCGGCGTGGCTCGGCAGGGCGGCACGGCTTGGTTCCTGGCGGCGTGGCGCGGCAGCAGGCGGCGCGGCGCGGCAGGGCAGCGCGGGTGCTTACCAGGGGCGGGTGCAGGGCAGGGCCGCAGCTGGCGGTTTAGGTCAGGGCCGCAACAGGGGCGGCAGTAGGGCAGGGCCGCAACAGGGCGGTTGCAGGGCAGAGGCCGCAACGGGCGGCGAAGGCAGGGCCGCGACTGGGGCGGCAGCAGGGCAGGGCCGCGACAGGGGGCGGCTGCAGGGCAGGGCCGCGTCAGGCGGCGAATGGGCCGACGACGGGCGGCTGCAGGGCAGAGGCCGCGACGGGTCGGCTGCAGGGCAGAGGCCGCGACGGGCGGCGAACGGGCCGACGGCGGGCGGCGAACGGGCCGCGACGGGCGGCGAACAGGCCGACGATGGGCGGCAAAGGGGCCGGGACGGGCCGGGACGGGCCGAGACGGGCCGGGACTGGCCGGGTCAGGCCGAGACGGGCCGGGACAGGCCGAGACGGGCCAGCGACGGGCGAGCGCGGGACTGCAGTGGGCGGCTAAGGCAGGGCCGCGACGCGTGGCGACGGGCCAGCGACGGGCAGCTACGGGCCGGGACGGGCCGGCTGAGGCAGGGCCGCGACTGGCCAGCTAGGGAAGGGCGCGCGACGGCGCAGGTAAGGCAGGCGCGAGGCGCGCTTCGGGCAGGGCAGGAAAAATGTTCGTGGTGGGCCCTAAAAAAAAAACGTTCCCACGAGGGAACCTGCTCAGAATACCATGTTAGAATATGGAACGGAATGAATGAACTAGAAAGCAGGTGGGTACAAGTGGGAAACCTAAAAGTGTTGTACCCTATACGAACTACCCCACTACAGCCTAGATAGACTATAGCATATAAGTGTGACAGAAGCCGCAATCGGCTTGAAACGCGCCCGAAGCCCTGCGCACCACGCATCCCACGTGCTGTACTGGGCTGTCTCACAGAATGAACTCCAGGTGACGGCTGGGCCCGTGGGCACGTCTTCTTGCAACGGTGGCTCGTAGGCGCAAGGCGACGTCACGATGAATCGCCACCAGTCCATGGCAGGGCCCCTCAGCAGCGAAACAGCATAGCGAATCTTCGCTGCGTCCGACTCGACGTAGTTCGCGTCGAAGAAAACATTCATTGTGAAGACCCACGACTGAACCGTCCGACCCCCACGTTGGCTCGGGTCGAAACAGGGCGGGCGCTGCGGCTTGAGTGGCATTGGTGCCGTGACGGCGTACTCGCCACTTGTCGCTGCGAATTCCACGTGCCGACGGGCTTCGCGGGGCTCCCGGGGGCTTGGTGCGGCCCTGTTTCTCTCCATGCCAGGCATTGAGTGAGCGGCGCCCTCACTGGCTACGCCTGAGCGCTGTCCCACGATGTCGTTCTGTGTCAGTGTGCCTGACGAGATGATGATCGGCTCCTCAGATTGTGCAGGTGCATTTGTGGGTGCTGGTGCATTCACTGTCGATTGCTAGCGAGCGGAGTCGCGTTCCGCCGTGAGTGTGGCGATTTCGAGGGCCGAATCTTCAAGTTGACGTACAAGACGCTCGAGTTGCTCTTGCGTCAGTGTCGCGAGGGTGATCTCAGCCATGGCGGGGGTGTCGGACAAGCTCAGCGAGAGCCTCTGTCGTGGCCGTGTGTGCTTACAAGAGAGCACTACGAGCAGCGGTGCTTGGTCGCTGAGAGATGTCTCCCCCCCCCCCCCCCCCCCCCCCCCCCCCCAAAATTGAGATAGTGGGGAAGCGAAGGTGTGGGTGCGGTCCGAGAGAAGATCGTAGGCTCTAATAACCAAGTGTTACGAGTGCAATTGAGTGAGCAAGCGAGGATTGCACTATCGAGACAAGAATACAATGAGCGAAGGATTGAGCGAAGAATATATAGCGAAGCTATGGTGGTAACGGTAACATGTGGAAAATGGGGTGCGCGACGGGCCTGGTGCCGAGGTTGGGGACTGTCGAGGCGGAGGTCCGGAGCGCGGGTTACCAACCGAACCATGAGGTTGGGTCGCATCGTGAACAGTGGCGGGAATGGGATCGAGGCGAATGTCGCGAGTGGTAACGGATTATTGTGGGGTGCTGTTGGCGGGAAGAGTGGTGTACGCGCTGAGTAGGGACGCGAAGTAAGGAAAAGGATTTTTCCTTACAGTATGCAAGATCTTGTTTTGGTGTTTCTGCACATCATAGATAGTTTTATTTACGGTAAACAAAGCAACAAGCCAATCCACAACCTATTTACAGTACAATCATACCCATTGTTAAGATTCCTAAACATGTCAACACCACCAGCTCCGGCAGCTCCAGTACCTCTAGTACGAGCACCTCCAGGACCAGCACCTCCAGCACCTCCGGTACCTCTAGCTCCAGTGCCTCCAGCTCCAGGGTCTCCAGCTCCAGTGCCTTCAGCTCCAGTGCCTCCAGCTCCTGCGCCTCCAACACCACCAGCTCCGGCAGCTCTAGTACCTCTAGTACGAGCACCTCCAGGACCAGCAGCTCCAGCACCTCTAGGACCTCCAGCTCCAGCAATAACTCCAGCACCTCCAGGACTAGTAGCTCCAGCACCTCCAGCTCCAGTGCCTCCAGCGGCAGGGCCTCCAGCTCCTGCAGCGCCACTCCTAAGGCGTGTGCGCCGAGCAAACCACTCGCGCAGCTGCCGCGGTGAGAGAGGCTCCCCCCGGAGAGACTGTCGTGGCGAGGCACCCGTAGGACCTCCGGCAGACTCAGCTCCCCCCTAGGCTCCGCACTCGTAGGCTCAGCACCCGCAGGCTCCGCACCCGCAGGCTCAGCACCCCTAGACGCAACACCCCTAGCAGCACCACCCCCAGCAGCACCCGAGTCTACAGTGACCTCGACAGGCTTAGCCAGGGGGAGTGGGTCTACCTGAGACACACCTGAGGGAGCAGGATCCTGAGGGGGGAGGGGGTCTACCGGAGGGGGACCTGGAGCAAGGAAGAGCGGCGGGGAGGGGAGAGGGGCAGCGCAGTAGGGGAAGAGACGGTAAAAGGGAATTGACTCGTCAAACGTGACGTCCTGAGAGGGCAGGACACGGCGCGAGGTGGGGTGGTAAAATTGCCAGCCAGGCGCGTTAGGAGGAAAGCCAAGGAAGACGCAGGGAATAGCGCGGGAGGAGAGCTTGTCCGCGGAAGTATCGCGGACAAAGGCACAAGAGCCCCAGACCCGGAACACCGACACATCGCCAACCTTCCCCGTCCAACGCAGTGTAGGCGAGGTCTCCGGCAAGGAGACACGGGGCCAGAGGTTGAGCTGATGCGCAGCTTACCGGACCGCAAACGGCCACAGAAAATGGGGAGCAGCCGCATGGATCATGGAGGTACGAGCCACCTCCATGACTAAGCCAATGCGGCGCTCAGCAATCCCATATTTCTGCGGAGAGGCCGGAAGCGTGAACGACTGGAGGATGCCCTCCCCACGAAAAAAGTCCCGCAAGAGGTCGGAGGAGAACTCACCACCTCTGTCAGAGTGCAGACGCAGGACAGGAAGGTCCTGGTAGAACCGCTCGCGGAGCTGGAGACGGACTGCGCGGATCCAAGGGATCAAGACATCAGGGACCTCACCCTTGCTGCGCAAGGGGAAGACCATGGTGTAACGCGTGTAGTCGTCAACAACCAGCAGAAACTAGCGCTCGCGGCCCTGTCCACTGACGCGGGCTGGGCCCCACACGTCCATGTGGAGAGTCCGTAGGGGAGCAGTCGTCAGGGGAAACGAGGAGGAGTGAGGAGCGGCGCGCTGCCGCCCCTCGACGCAAGGAAGGCAGGGTGGGGCAGGCGAGGGCGGGAGGAGAGGCAGAGACCTGGGAAGACCAGAAAGAAGGAGGCGGGAGTGCATGCCACGGAGGCGTGGCAGGGAGGGGTGACCAAGGCAGTGGTGCCAAAGGAGAGTCTGGTGCGACAGGAGGCGACACGAACAGGGGGTGGCTACCTGACCCGACACGGACACTTGAACAGGCTCAGTAGTCAGTGTGTACAGACTCGACCCAAGCCGACGGGTGAACGTGGCCAGGTGACGGCCCGTCCGTGTACACGTGCAGATTGCCACACGCTGACCCCCAGTAGTGGTGGTACTGACCATCGCATCCTGGAGGGCAGCAGTACTCACCAAGTTTGTAGAGAACGAGGGGAGGTGAAGACATGAGAATGAGCCAGACGGAACCGCCGGACACGGGAGAATAGTGGTGGAACGTGCAAGAACTGGCCCCCCTGAGGGGTCACCCAGTCTGACTGGAACAAGTGCAGGGAGTGGAGTGAGTGTGGTACTGTCGTGAAAGTAACAGCGGGAAGCACCTGAGTCAAGCGTGAAGGTGTGCAAAGCCTCAGCAGGCGCAGTACTAGGGAGAGCAGACTCAGTAGCACCTAGAGCAGCAGCCTCTATACCTGGGTCGGACGGCACACACAGGTAACAGTCACCCTCAGCACTAATAGTCAAGGCATACATGGCAGTAAGGATAGCATCATAGTCAAGAGCAAATATATCAACACCAGACCTAAGCAGCTCTACCCAGCGAGGGCGCTCAGCCTCGTCGCCAAACTCTGCACGCCAAGCGTTGTCAAGGTGGGAGAAGCAGCAGTGCTGTGTGTGAAACTTCCCGCATGTCTGACCAGCGCGATCACCTGTGCGAATGACATACGGGCAGCGAACACTACCCCCAGACGCCCCACGGTGAGCAAACCACTCACGAAGCTGCTGGGGCGTAAGGGTCTCGCTCGGACGCTGCTGGTGCTGCCTCTGGTCACCGCCTGAACCTCCCCTCTGAACAGCTCCACCCCGACCGCCACCACTGCCGCCGCCACCACTCCCATTGCCGCCACCACCGCCACCACCACTCCCACTGCTGCCACCACCGCCGCCACCGAAGCCCCCACTCCCGCCACCACTCCCACCACCACCTTCGCCACGGCCACCACTGCCTCCACCAGTACCACCCCCGCTGCCACCTCCACCACTCTTGCCTCCCTTGCCCTTGCCGCTGCAGCGCTTCCCACTAGGAGCAGAAGAAGCCCCGAAATCCTCAGTACCAAGGATGTCAACAGCAGTAGTAGAAGCGTAGAAGGGGGCAAGGGGGGAGGGGGAACACCCCTCAAAGAAGGGTGTGCAAGGAGTGCCACGAGCAGCACCTACAGCGACCATGCTAGTCTCAGCTGCAAGGAGGTGCTTCTCGAGTAGGTCAACAGTGAGGTCTGTGGGGTCAAGTGGGAGAAAGTGGTGCCTGACTGCGCGAAGAGAGTCAAGGAGGCTGGTGACTATGAAGTAGAGAGTGATGTACATCGGGGGTGGGTTCTTGTCTAGGAACTCGGCTTTGAGGGCAGCGCAATAGCGAGTGTCGCTAGTGCGAAGGTGGGTGATGAGGTCCTCGACTGTGGCAAAGGCTGACAGCTCGGGAAAAAGGTAGGGCAGTATAAGGCGGCCGAGAGCGGCGCCTCCTTGCAGACCCCACAGACCCCTCAATACGGGTTGCAAAGGGCGGCGCGGCGGCCAGCAGAGCGGCGCGTGGGCAGGGCAGGGCAGGGCGCCGCGGCAGCCAGCAGGGCAGCGCGCGGGCAGGGCAGGGTGCCGCGCGGCCAGCAGGGTAGCGCGACATGCAGGGCAGGGCGGCGTGGCAGTTAGTAGGGCCCGTCAGTGGCCCACTGTTGTTGCTCATCTTGACTTCAGTTGCTTCAACAGAAACACCAACAATCGCCCCATGTGCACCAGTTGTTGGCTGGACAGTAGACCGATGTGAGGCTTCATATACAGCCTGAAAGAAAGAAAACAATGTACAGAGAATGAGCGGCCATCATGACAGAGAAATGGGATAAGACAAGTCTACAAACTTATATGAAAGCTTTAGCTACTCCCCCAGTCAAACCATTCTCACCTGCCATAGCTTCTTCGTTTCATCCCACTGTTGCATCAAGATTTTTTCTGCCTTGTCCAGTCTCGCAGCAATCTTCTTTTCCTTTTCCTCCCAAATGCTTCGTTCCCGAGCTAGTTCATCTTTAATTTCACTTACGCTTATTTTATTTGCCTCCTTCGGCTCCTCCAGACTGTTTTCTAAGCTTACCACTCTTGTTGTCAGGAAACCCTCCAAGAGCTTTACAGTTGCCATTGCCATTTTGTGAAAAAAAAAAAAAAAAAACCAGAAGCTTCTGGCCAAAAGGGTAGATCAAAACGCCTAGCGGAAATAACCTACGAAGTAGCAAAATAAGAAATGCATGTCAGTTCATTTCTCATCATAACTTCGCGCGATGCAGGCAAAAATTGGCTTCTCTCAATGATAAAGGAGTTAGCGGAGAGCGCGTTCACTACCATTCAACTTTTCGATGAATGCATCATTGCAAGGCAAATTTTCCTGTATTTTTCATTGTGTCCCTTGCTTGTTTCAAACAGAATGTAGAGACATGTTGAAACAAGCAGATCCTGGTGTGTGCGTAACTACTGAACGAATTTCTAGATTTCCAGATGAGGTGACGTCATCGGAAACAGATGTTGTGCTGAACTTGTGGCTGGAATCTGCTACAGTATCGCAACTCGATCCCCGTCATCACTTCCATCACTGTACACCTAAGCATGCTGCCCATATTGCGGGTAGGAGGAGACGCCAACGCACTGTCAAAATGTTATACTACTCATATTGTGTAGGCTGTAGTGGGCTAGCCCATAAGGGGTACAACCCAATTAGGGTTAGTACTTGTACCATCTTTCTGCTCAATGCATTCATTCTCGTTCAGTATTCTGACATGGTTTCAGAGCAGGTTCTGTTATAGGACTGTTTTTTTAGGGACCACCGATTAGTTCGCTGCCCGTAGCGCCCTACCCCACCAGTCGCGCTGCCCTGCCCTGCCCTGCCCTGCCTATCGCGTTGCCCTGCTAGCTGCGCGCTTCCCTGCCCTGCCCGTCGCGCCGCCGTGCTTATCGCGCGCCGCCCTCCCATGCCCGTCGCGCTGCCCTGCTAGCGCCGGGCCGCCCTGCCCTGCCCGCGCGCCGCCCTGCTGGCTGCCGCGTCGCCCTGCCCTGCCCGCGCGCCGCCCTGCTGGCCGCCGCGTCGCCCTACCCTGCCTGCGCGCCGCCCTCCTGGCCGCCGCACCGCCCTGCCCTGCCCGCGTGCCGCCCTACTGGCCGCCGCCCTGCCCTGCCCTTCCCGCACGCCGCCCTGCCCTGCCAGTTGCGCCGCCCTGCCCTAGCCGTGCGCCGCCCCGCCCTGCTCTGCGCGATTCCCTAGTGCTTGCGCGCCGCCCTGCCCGTCGCGCCGTCCTTGCTTGCGTGCTGCCCTACTGCTCGCGCGCCACCCTACTCTGCCCGCTATGGCTACTCTCAGCGTCCTCACATTCGATCCGGAGGGCCGTCCCATCCAGTTCAATACGTGGCTCGACGACTTACAGCTGTACCTACTCAGCGATTCTAGAGACATCGTTTCATTGTTGGATGACACGTCTGGAGCCTCTCTCGCCCCTCCCGCCACAGCTGACAGTGCGACTCGCTCACACTGGCTTACCTGTGACGCTGCTGCTCGCTTAGCCGTTCGCAACCACCTGCTGTTAGCCGAACGCGCTCACTTTGGTCAGCACAAGACGGCTAAAGCCCTGTACGACGCTGTAGTCGCTCGTTACTCTTCCCCTGCCACTGCTGCTCTCGGCTGCCTTATACTGCCCTACCTTTTTCCCGAGCTGTCAGCCTTTGCCACAGTCGAGGACCTCATTACCCACCTTTGCACTAGCGACACTGGCTACCGCGCTGCCCTCCCAGCCGAGTTCCTAGACAAGAACCCACCCCTGATGTACATCACTCTTCACTTCATAGTCACCCGCCTCCCTGACTCTCTTCGCGCAGTCAGGGACCACTTTCTCGCACTTGACCCCACAGACCTCACTGTCAACCTGCTCGAGAAGCACCTCCTTGCAGCTGAGACTAGCGTAGTCGCTGTAGGTGCTGCTCGTGGCACTCCTCGCACACCCTTCTTTGAGGGGTGTCCCCCCTCCCCCCTTGCCCCCTTCTACGCTTCTGCTGCTACTGCTGACATCCTTGGTACTGAGAACGTCGAGGCTGCTTCTGCTCTTAGTGGGAAGCGCCGCAGCGGCAAGGGCAAGGGTGGCAAGAGTGGTCGCGGTGGCAGCGGGGGTGGTGGTGGTGGAGGCAGTGGAGGTGGCGGAGGTGGCGGTGGGAGTGGTGGCTGGAGTGGGGGCTTCGGTGGCGGCGGTGGTGGCAGCGGTGGGAGTGGTGGTGGCGGTGGTGGCGGCAGTGGGAGTGGTGGCAGCGGCAGTGGTGGTGGTCGGGGTGGAGCTGTTCAGAGGGGAGGTTTTGGCGGTGGCAAGAGGCAGCAGTAGCAGCATCGGAGCGAGACCCCTACGCCCCAGCAGCTTCGTGAGTGGTTTGCTCAGCGTGGGGCGTCTGGGGCTAGTGTTCGCTGCCCGTATGCCATTCGCATAGGTGATCACGCTGGTTAGACATGTGGGAAGTTTCACACACAGCACTGCTGCATCTCCCGCCTTGACAACGCTTGGCGCGCAGAGTTTGGCGACGAGGCCGAGCGCCCACGCTGGGTAGAGCTGCTAGGTCTGGTGTTGATATATTTGCTCTTGACTATGATGCTATCCTTGCTGCCATGTATGCCTTGACTGTTAGTGCTGAGGGTGACTGTTACCTGTGTGTGCTGCCCGACCCAGGTATAGAGGCTGCTGCTCTAGGTGCGAGTGAGTCTGCTCTCCTTGGTACTGCGCTTGCTGAGGCCTTGCACACCTTCACACTTGACTCAGGTGCTTCCCGCTGTTTCTTTCATGACAGTACCACACTAATTCCACTCCTTGCACTTGTTCCAGTCAGACTGGGTGACCCCTCAGAGGGCCCAATTCTTGCACGTTCCTCCACTGTTATCCCGTGTCCGGCGGTTCCGTCCGGCTCACTCTCTGGTCTTCACCTCCCCTCGTTCTCTACGAACTTGGTGAGTTCCGCTGCCCTCCAGGATGCGATGGTCAGTACCACCACTCCTGGGGGTCAGTGTGTGGCAATCTGCACGTGTACACCGATGGGCCGTCACCTGGCCACGTTCACCCGTCGGCTTGGGTCGAGTCTGTACACAGTCACTACTGAGCCTCCTCAGGTAGCTGCATTTGCTCAGGTGTCCGCGTCAGGTCCGGTAGTAGCCCCCTGCTCGTATCGCCTCCTGTCGCACCGGACTCTCCTTTGGCACCACCGCCTTGGTCACCCCTCCCTGCCACGCCTCGGTGGCATGCACTCCCGCCTCCTTGTTTCTGGTCTTCCCAGGTCTCTGCCTCCCCTCCCGCCCTCTCTTGCCCTGCCCTGCCTTCCTTGCGTCGAGGGGCGGCAGCGCGTCGCTCCTCACTCCTCCTAGTTTCCCCCGACGTCTGCTCCCCTGCAGACTCTCCACATGGACGTGTGGGGCCCAGCCCGTGTCAGTGGACAGGGCCGCGAGCGCTAGTTTCTGCTGGTTGTTGACGACTATACGCGTTACACCACAGTCTTCCCCTTGCGCAGCAAGGGTGAGGTCCCTGATGTCTTGATCCCTTGGATCCGCGCAGTCCGTCTCCAGCTACGCGAGAGCTTCCGTGAGGACCTTCCTGACCTGCGTCTGCACTCTGACATAGTTCTCCTCCAACCTCCGAGTTCTCCTCTGACCACTTGCAGGACTTTTGTCGTGGGGAAGGCATCCTCCAGTCGCTCACGCTTCCGGCCTTCCCGCAGCAAAATGGGGTTGCTGAGCGCCGCATTCGCTTAGTCATGGAGGTGGCTCGTACCTCCATGATCCATGTGGCTGCTCCCCATTTTCTGTGGCCGTTTGCGGTCCGGGACACTGCGCATCAGCTCAACCTCTGGCCCCGTGTCTCCTTGCCGGAGACCTCGCCTACACTGCGTTGGGCGGGGAAGGTTGGTGATGCGTCGGTGTTTCGGGTCTGGGGCTCTCGTGCCTTTGTTCGCGATACTTCCGCGGACAAGCTCTCCTCTCGTGCTATTCCCTGCGTCTTCCTTGGCTTTCACCCTGAGGCGCCTGGCTGGCAGTTTTACCACCCCACCTCGCGGCGTGTCCTGCCTTCTTGGGACGTCACGTTTGACGAGTCGTTTCCATTTTACCGTCTCTTCCCCTACCGCGCTGCCCCTCTCCCCCCCCCCCCCCCCCCGCCGCTCTTCCTTGCTCCAGGTCCCCCTCTGGTACACCCCCTCCCCCCTCAGGGTCCTGCTCCCTCAAGTGTGTCTCAGGTAGTCCCACTCCCCCTGGCTGAGCCTGTCGAGGTCACTGTAGACTCGGGTGCTGCTGGGGGTGGTGCTGCTAGGGGTGCTGCGTCTGGGGGTGCTGAGCCTGAGGGTGCGGAGTTTGGGGGCGATGAGCCTGAGGGTGCGGAGCCGGGGGGTGCTGAGTCTGAGGGTGCGGAGTCTGGGGGTGCTGAGCCTAGGGGTACTGCGTCTGCCGGAGGTCCTGCGGGTGCCTCGCCACGACGGTCTCACCGACGGGAGCCTCTCTCACCGCAGCAGCTGCGCGAGTGGTTTGCTCAGCGCACACGCCTTAGGAGTGGCGCTGCAGGAGCTGGAGGCCCTGCCGCTGGAGGCACTGGAGCTGGAGGTGCTGGAGCTACTAGTCCTGGAGGTGCTGGAGTTACTGCCGGAGCTGGAGGTCCTGGAGGTGCTGGAGCTATTGGTCCTGGAGGTGCTCGTACTAGAGGTACTGGAGCTGCCGGAGCTGGTGGTGTTGGAGGCACTGGAGCTGGAGACCTTGGCGCTGGAGGCACTATCGCACCCCCCTGTTGGGTACGTTGCAGATGGTGAGGTGGCAAATGGTGGTGACTGTTCAAGTTTTGGAGGAGCTTCTGGTGGTACTTGTGGCTGCTGCTGGAGAGAAGGGACAGTGACAAAGGAAATTGGGAGGAGGGAGTGAGGGGGGAAGCTGATGGGGAGTGAGAAAAGGGGAGGTGTTGATGGCGAGGAGGGGGGGAGATAAATTAAATGATCAAGCATCTGAAACAAGACCGGTCAAAGCACCTGATTGATCACCTGATGCTGGAAGCGTCCAGAGTCGGAGATACAGCAGTCGCTTGCCATTAATTAGTTCATGTGTTCAACCAGTGTGACCATGTCATCATGGCATATAGCTGAGCTAACCATACAGCCAATCTGACAGCCAGCCAGCCTTAATGCAGCCATTCATGCTCATACAAGCAATCCCCCTTCGGTCCAAGAGGCCTTGCGTATCACACACACCCTTCGATCCCTTTGGGCCCAACCTGGCCTCACTCCCGCACCCTTCCTCAAATCCTTTTGACCTATTTCATCCGTCCTATTGTCAAACATATATGCTTAGTTATATCTAGGCTTAGTTCATGTGTTTACATTTGTCTAGGCTATAGTGGGTTTAGCCTTAGGGGGTACAGAATTCTCTCGACATTCTACTTGTACCCTTCCTTGCTTCCTAGTCAATCATTCTCACCTAAGGATTCTAACATGGTATTAAGAGCAACTAAGTCTTAGGACCTAGTCTCAATGGGCCCACCACCTACTGCACTACCCGTACCTAGCCCGTCGACTTTGTCGCCCGCGCCCGGCCCGTACCTAGCCCGTCGCCCGGCCCGTACCTAGCTCGTCGCCTCGGCCCCGCTGGCCCCGTCGACTTTGTCGCCCGCGCCCGGCCCGTACGTAGCCCGTCGCCTCGGCCCCGCTGGCCCCGCCGTCTTCGTCGCCCGCGCCCGGCCCGTACCTAGCTTGTCGCCAGGCCCGTACGTAGCCCGTCGCCTCGGCCCCGCTGGCCCCGCCGTCTTCGTCGCCCGTGCCCGGCCCGTACCTAGCTCGTCGCCAGGCCCGTACGTAGCCCGTCGCCTCGGCCCCGCTGGCCCCGCCATCTTCGTCGCCCGCGCCCGGCCCGTACCTAGCTTGTCGCTCGGCCCATACCTAGCCCGTCGCCCGGCCCGTACGTAGCCCGTCACCTCGGCCCCACTGGCCCCGTCAACTTCGTCGCCCGCGCCAGGCCCGCACCTAGCCCGTCGCCCGGCCAGTACCTAGCCCGTCGCCCGGCCCGTACCTAACCCGTCGCCCGGCCCGTACCTAGCCCGTCGCCTCGGCCCCGCTGGCCCCGTCAACTTCGAAGCCAGTCGCCCGGCCCGTACCTAGCCCGTCGCCTCGGCCCAGCTGGCCCCGCCAACTTCGACGCCCGCACCCGGCACGTACCTAGCCCGTCGCCCGGCCCGTACCTAGCCCGCGCCCGGCCTCGTCTCCTGCCTGCGCCCGGCCCGTACCTAGCCCGTCGCCCGGCCTGTACCTAGCCCGTCGCTCGGCCCGTACCTAGCCTCGTGCCCGGCCCTGTACCTGCCCAGCGCCCAGCCCTGTACCTGTTTGGCCCCTCGTCCCCCTTGGCCCCTCGGCCCCTTGTTTGGCCCCGCGGCCCCTAGGCCCCTCGCCCCCCCCCCCGGCCCCTACTTTGGCCCCTTGTTTGGCCCCTCGGCCCCCTAGGCCCCCCGGCCCCTACTTTGGCCCCTCGGCCCCCTAGGCCCCTCGGCCCCCCTAAGGCCCCCCAGGCCCCTTGTTTGGCCCCGCGGCCCCTAGGCCCCTCGGCCCCACCTCAGAGCCTGGCGCCCGGCCCCCCGGCCCCTACTTTGGCCCCTCGGCCCCCAACGCCCCTTGTTTGGCCCCTCGGCCCCCTAGGCCCCTCGGCCCCCCTAAGCCCCCCCCCCAGGTCCCTTGTTTGGCCCCGTGGCCCCTAGGCCCCTCGGCCCCACCTCAGAGCCTGGCGCCCGGCCCCCCGGCCCCTACTTTGGCCCCTCGGCCCTCTAGGCCCCTTGTTTGGCCCCTCGGCCCCCTAGGCCCCTCGGCCCCCCTAAGGCCCCCCAGGCCCCTTGTTTGGCCCCGCGGCCCCTAGGCCCCTCGGCCCCACCTCAGAGCCTGGCGCCCGGCCCCCCGGCCCCTACTTTGGCCCCTCGGCCCCCTAGGCCCCTTGTTTGGCCCCTCGGCCCCCTAGGCCCCTCGGCCCCCCTAAGGCCCCCCCCCGGCCCCTACTTTGGCCCCTCGGCCCCCTAGGCCCCCCGGCCCCTACTTTGGCCCCTCGGCCCCCAAGGCCCCTTTTTTGGCCCCTCGGCCCCCTAGGCCCCTCGGCCCCCCTAAGCCCCCCCCCCAGGTCCCTTGTTTGGCCCCGCGGCCCCTAGGCCCCTCGGCCCCACCTCAGAGCCTGGCGCCCGGCCCCCCGGCCCCTACTTTGGCCCCTCGGCCCTCTAGGCCCCTTGTTTGGCCCCTCGGCCCCCTAGGCCCCTCGGCCCCCCTAAGGCCCCCCAGGCCCCTTGTTTGGCCCCGCGGCCCCTAGGCCCCTCGGCCCCACCTCAGAGCCTGGCGCCCGGCTCCCCGGCCCCTACTTTGGCCCCTCGGCCCCCTAGGCCCCTTGTTTGGCCCCTCGGCCCCCTAGGCCCCTCGGCCCCCCTAAGGCCCCCCCGGCCCCGTGTTTGGCCCCGTGGCCCCTAGGCCCCTCGGCCCCACCTCAGAGCCTGGCGCCCGGCCCCCCTCCCCCCCCCCCCCCCGGCCCCTACTTTGGCCCCTCGGCCCCCTAGGCCCCCCCGGCCCCTACTTTGGCCCCTCAGCCCCCAAGGCCCCTTGTTTGGCCCCTTGGCCCCCTAGGCCCCTCGGCCCCCCTAAGGCCCCCCCAGGCCCCTTGTTTGGCCCCGCGACCCCTAGGCCCCTCGGCCCCTTATCAGAGATCGGCGCCCGCCCCCCCCCCTGGCCAATTGTTTGGCCCCTCGGCCCCCTAGGCCCCTTGGCCCCCTCTAGGCCCCGCGGCCCCCTGTTTGGCCCCGCGGCCCCTAGGCCACTCGGCCCCACCTCAGAGACCGGCACCCGGCCCCCCGGCCCCTTGTTTGGCCCCTCGGCCCCCTAGGTCCCTCGGCCCCCTGTTTGGCCCCGCGGCCCCCCAGGCTCCTCTGCCCCTATGGCGTTGCTTCGGGTTCTCCCGTTCGACCCGGAGGGCAGACCTGTAGCATTTGACACGTGGCACGACGATCTGCAACTGTACCTACTGAGCGACAGTCGGGACAGTGTCTCGCTGTTTGACCTCGTGTCCGGTGCCGCTCCAGCCCCTCCCGCCACAGCTGACGTTTCGACTCGTTCCCAGTGGCTCTCTCGTGATGCTACTGCCCGCCTGGCCATTCGCAACCACCTGCCCGCAACAGAATGTGCTCACTTTGGCGAGCACAGGACAGCACGGGCCTTGTACGACGCTGTCGTTGCTCGCTACTCCTCCCCTGCCACTGCTGCTCTTGGCAGACTGCTACTGCCCTACCTGTTCCCTGAGCTGTCGGCTTTTGCCACAGTAGCGGACCTGGTTACCCACCTGCGCACTAGCGACGCCCGCTACCGCGCTGCCGTTCCTGCTGAGTTCCTTCCCACGAACCAGCCCCCCATGTTCATCACCCTCTACTTCATAGTCACTCGCCTCCCTGACTCCCTTCGCTCTGTCAGGGACCACTTCCTCACCCTCGACCCCACTTCCCTCACTGTTGACCTCCTCGAGCAGCATCTCCTCGCAGCTGAGACTAGTGCAGTTGCTGTGGGTGCTGCTCGTGGCACCCCGCGCTCACCCTTCTTTGAGGGGTGGTTCCCCTCCCCCCTTTCCTCCTCCTTCGCCTCTGCTGCTGCTGCAGACGTCTCTGTTCCTGAGGACGTCGGTGCTGTTTCGACTAGTACGAAGTGCCGCAACAGCAAGGGCAAGGGTGGCCGGGGTAGTGGAGGAGGCAGCGGTGGTGGTGGAGGTGGCAGTGGGCATGGCAGTGGGGGCAGCGGTAGAGGAGGCGGAGGCGGTGGAGGTGGTGGCGGCGGTGGGACCGGTGGCGGAGGTGGAGGCTCTGGTGGCGGCGGTGGAGGCAGCGGAGGGGGTGCGGCAGTGGAGGCGGTGGGACCAGTGGTAGTCGGTCTGGACCTCAGCGTGGCGGCCGTGGTGGCGGTCGGGGCCAGCAGCAGCAGCATCGGAGCGAGACTCAGACGCCTCAGCAGCTCCGTGAGTGGTTGGTTCAGCGTGGGGCGGGCGAGGGTAGTGAGACCTGCCCGTATGTCATTCGCATGGGTGCCCGTGCGGGCAAGACATGCGGGCGGTTTCACACTGAGCGCCGCTGCTTTGCCTGCCTTGACGACGCCTGGCGCACTAAGTTTGGTGATGACGTCGAGCGCCCTCGCTGGGCGGAGTTGCTTAGGTCGGGAGTTGCCATCTTTGACCTAGACTTTGATGTTATTATCTCTGCCATGTATGCTTTGTCTTTTAGTGCTGAGGGTGACTGTTACTGGTGTGTGCCGCGTGACCCAGGTATAGCCGCTGCTGCTCTAGGTGCTAGTGCGTCTGGTACCCCCCCCTGGTACTGCGCCTGCTGAGGCCCTGCACACCTTCACGTTAGACTCCGGCGCCTCGCACTGTTTCTTTCGTGAGAGCACCACTCTCACTCCTCTTCCTGCACCTGTTCCGGTCAGACTGGCTGATCCCTCTGGGGGCCCGGTCGTTGCCAGTTCCTCCACTGTCCTCCCGTGTCCGGCGGTTCCGTCCGGCTCTCTGTCAGGTCTTCACCTCCCCTCGTTCTCTACGAACTTGGTGAGTACCGCTGCCCTTCAGGATGCGATGGTCACTACCACCACTCCTGGGGGTCAGCGTGTGTCGATCTGCACGTGCACGCGGACGGGGCGTCACCTGGCTACGTTCACTCGTCGGCCAGGGTCGAGTCTGTACACACTGGCTACCGAGCCTCCTCAGGTCGCTGCGTCTGCTCAGGTGTCCGCGTCAGGTCAGGTAGCCGCCTCTTGCTCGTGTCGCCTCCTTTCGCACCAGACTCTTCTTTGGCACCACCGCCTGGGTCACCCCTCCCTGCCACGCCTTCATGGCATGCACTCCCGTCTCCTTGTCTCTTGTCTCCCCAGGTCTCTGCCTCCCCTGCCGCCCTCGCCTGCCCCGCCCTGTCTTCCTTGCGTCGAGGGACGGCAGCGCGCCGCTCCTCACTCCTCCTCGTTTCCCCCGACGACTGCTCCCCTGCAGACCCTCCACATGGACGTGTGTGGCCCAGCCCGCGTCAGTGGACAGGGCCGCGAGCGCTACTTTCTGCTGGTAGTTGACGACTACACGCGATACACCACAGTCTTCTCCTTGCGCAGCAAGGGTGAAGTCTCTGCTGTCTTGATCCCTTGGATCCGCACAGTCCGTCTCCAGCTGCGTGCGCGTTTCGGCCAGGACCTTCCTGTCCTGCGTCTGCGCTCTGACAGAGGTGGTGAGTTCTCCTCCAACCTCTTGCGGGACTTTTGTCGTGGGGAGGGCATCACCCAATCGTTCACGCTTCCGGACTCCCCTCAGCAAAATGGGATTGCTGAGCGCCGCATTGGCTTAGTCATGGAGGTCGCTCGTACCTCCATGATTCATGCGGCAGCTCCCCATTTTCTGTGGCCGTTTGCGGTCCGGTACGCTGCGCATCAGCTCAACCTTTGGCCCCGTGTCTCCTTGCCGGAGACCTCGCCCAC
This sequence comes from Closterium sp. Naga37s-1, assembly GCA_947471745.1. NCBI lineage: Eukaryota > Viridiplantae > Streptophyta > Zygnematophyceae > Desmidiales > Closteriaceae > Closterium > Closterium sp. Naga37s-1. The sequence goes on from CANJKZ010001008.1 coordinate 219,229, forward strand.
ACAGCGTTGGACGGGGAAGGTTGGCGATGCGTCGGTGTTCCGGGTCTGGGGTTCTCGTGCCTTTGTTCACGATACGTCCGCGGACAAGCTCTCCGCCCGCGCTATTCCCTGCGTCTTCCTTGGCTTTGTCCCTGATGCGCCTGGCTGGCAGTTTTACCACCCCACCTAGCGCCGTGTCCTCCCTTCTTAGGACGTCACGTTCGACGAGTCGGTTCCCTTCTACCGTCTCTTCCCCTACCGCTCTGCCCCTTCCCCGCCCCCGCCGCTCCTCCTTGCTCCCGGTCCGCCTCCGGTAGACCCCCTCCCACCCCAGGGTCCTGCTCCCTTGGAAGTGTCTCAAGTAGACCCTCTCCCAGATACTGCGCCTGTTCAGGTAGCTGTCGTCTCAGGTGCTGCTACAGGTGCTACGTCTGGGGGTGCTGCGTCTGGGGGTGCGGAGCCGGGGGGTGCGGGGTCTGAGGGTGCTGGGTCTGGGGGTGCTGAGCCTGAGGGTGTTGAGCCTGGGGGTGCTGAGTCAGAGGGTGCGGAGCCTGAGGGTGCTGAGTCGGAGGGTGCGGAGTCTGGGGGTGCTGAGCCTCGGGGTGTTGCTTCGTCTGGAGGTCCTACTAGTGCTTCACCGTGATTGTCCTCGCAGCAGCTGCGTGAGTGGCTTGTTCAGCGCGCACACCGTCGGAGTGGGGCTCCCGGAGCTGGCGAGCCTGGAGGCGCTGGAGCTGGAGGTGCTGCTGTTACTACTGGAGTTGGAGACCCTAGGGAGCCTGGAGCAGCTGGCGCTGGAGGCGCTGGAGCTGGAGTAGCTGGAGTTGGAGGCCCTGGCGCAGGAGGCGCTGGAGCTGCAGGAGCTGGAGCTGTTGATCCTGGTGCTGGAGGTGCTGGAGGCCCTGTGCGGCCGCGCCCGTACTTTGTTCCCCTGCTTCAGCAGGTTCTTGGTGTCCCGTCTTCTACTGGTCTTCCTCCTCCCTTCCTGTGTCCACCGCCTGACCAGTCGCAGCCGCCGTTACAGCCAGCCTCCCCACTGCCTGTTCCCTCTCCTTACACTGAGCAGTCCGGAGGTCTTACAGAGCATCGTGAGCCTGCGTCTCGTCCTGTCTCACCTGTTCGCACTGCTCGTCGCGCTCCTCGTTCGCGTCCTCCCCCTGTCCCAGGCACATGTTGTGCCAAAGCACTATAGTGGCACGGTCATCGCACTCCCATTCCGCCTACAAGCCTGCTCAGCTACTGGAATTTTGTGGGGTGGTGATTCAACATGTGTTCTTCAAACCCTCAAAGTTTCAGAGTTTTTGAAGCAGTTTATAAGGCATGGCAACATTTTTAGTTTCAAGACTTATGGCATCCCGGAAGTGTGTGTTACTCTTTTTTGGTAACACCCGAGTTCATCATTTCGGCTGCTGACTCATCTACCGAGATCTGATTGGTCTGAAAATCGGTATGGCAGTCCTTTGCCATGTTGTGCAGGTGGTCACCGAGTTTCAGGACAACCCAGCATCGGAGCAGCACGTGACAGCTGTCGAAAGTTACAGTTCCGTAGTCATGGTGCACTGTTGGCAGCATTTCCCTTGCCACCCTTTCATTGTTGTCATGCCAATGGTGCAGGGACAGAGAATGAGACAAGAATTACAGCTGGTCAAGTGGGACTCTACCACCCTCCTTTTGAGAAGTGTGGTCTTCCTGGTAGCAGCTTGCAAGAGGGTGCAAGTGGGAAGACAAGCTGACTCATGGTTGGCTTGACTCACTATTGGTAGCCTTGAGTACAGCTCTGAACATCCAAGTGTGGTTGGCTTTGCTGACCTAGCTAGGACGTTTCCCATCCTTCTCTAGCCTTTCTCCCCTAGGACTCAACCTTCTCTGAGTTCCCAGGATGGTCCCAACCCCTTAAGAGTCCCCTAGGCAATGTTGTACTCAACCTCTTCCTTGCATCAATGAAGCTACTCGTTTTTCAGCCGAGCTTACGTTTTTTGTTCACTGCGTAGCGCATACACCTCTGATGAAAGCAAGCCATATACCGTTGGAAATCAGACACCCGAAGCTAACGTCTGTCCAAGTTTCAGCCTTGTTTGTTATCGGAGCTGATCGTGACGGCATTTTGAACAGAGGCGGTTTGAAGTCATCAGATTCTGCTTAGGTGGTTTCAAGGGCATCTACGACCCCTAAGTGGACTCTAGACTATAACAAGTGGTATCAGAGCGGTTCTTCTCTGTTCCTTCGTCAATATGGAGGCTGAAGCTTCTGCTCCAGCTGGTCCTAGTGGCAGTGGTGGCGTGAGAGGCGCTGGGGAAGCAGGAAGAGGCGTTGTAGGCGGATCTGCACCAATAGCATCCGTTTCAACACCAGCCAAGGATGATGTGAAGGCATTCAACCTAGAGAAGTTCTCTGGGGAGGATTGGGCATCATGGAGCTTCAGGATGGAGCTCCTATTTAACCATTATGGGCTGCTTGAAGTGATGGATGGAGAATTGAAGAGGCCTGCGAGCGAAGGAGCGACCAAGGAATGGGATCGCCGATCCAAGGATGGATTCTTCCTTCTCTCTCAATGCCTCTCATCCAACCAGCTGCACCACGTCAAGCATCTCATCAAGGATATCCAGTGTGGTCCCAAGGCATGGAAAATATTGAAGGATGTCCATGCCCCCAGCAGCGAAGCGATGGTGGTGGTGCTCGAACGACAACTCCATGCGGTGAAGATCAACGAGGGTGATGCCGTGCAAGGAGCGTTCGATCAACTCCGGGACCTCTATGTGAAGCTCTCTGCTGCTGGTGACGACTACCCTGAAAAGATCAAGTGCTACAAGGCTCTCTTCCTGCTGCCGGAGTCGTGGGGCCCCTTGGTGGTCAACCTCAATGGCATGAAGGACTCATGGTCCCTTGAGTGGATTCGTGCTCAAGTCCTTCAAGAGGAGTTTCGGAGGAAGGAGCTGACTGCCGCTGCCGGTGAAGGTGGAGGCTCTGCCTATGGCATGAAAGGCTTCAAGGAACATGGCAGCAAGAAAGGCAAGGCCAAGGAAGGCTCTGGAGGGGAGCAGTATTCGGGAGGGAAGCATAGCAACAAGGGAGGCAAGCGGTGTGGCGGCAAGTGTTGGTATTGCCATGTGGAAGGTCACCCATGGTTTAAGTGTCGCAAGCTACCTGATGGTTGGAGGCCTGGTCAGCCATCAATTGAAGGCTCTAAGGGTGTTCATGGAGCTATGGGAGAAGGCATGGGCAGTGAGGAGGGCGATGGAGGTGCCGGCGGACATGGCGGCATGTTCTACCATGTAGGAGAGGCATGCTCCGAGGATATGGTTGTACCGGCCAGCAAGGTTGCTCTTCACCGTTCCTCCCATTGGGTCATCGACACGGGAGCCTTCATGACCATGACCAACCGAGAGGATCTGCTGGATGAAGTCAGGCCATCAAAGGCAGCCACCGTTGTTTCAGCCACCGGCCAAGTTGTACCCGTGCGTGGCGAGGGGAGAGCCATGTTTATGGGTGCGGATGGGAGGCTTGTGGGGCTGAAGCGTGTTCTCCTTGTCCCTGGACTATGTGCCAACCTTCTCTCTACCAAGGCATTGAGTGAGGCAGGGATGAAGATGAAGATGATGGGCACAAAGGTGTTCAAGGCAACTCTGGATGGGCGCGTGTTGTGGGACCTCCGAGGCGGCAAGGACATGCACCGGTCCATGTGGGAGATACCGGTGCTGCCATGGAAGGAGGCGGCTGCGCGCTTGGCTGCTGAAGCTGTAAGAGGAGGGCATGCAAGCCACGTAACCAGTGGAGGAGTTGGTGATGGCAGTGATGGTGGGCTGCTTGTGCATGGGGGGGGTGCTCTACCAAGTGTAACTCCTAGCACGGGTGAGATGGATTGGCTCACCGCACACCGTCGCTTTGGCCACGTGGCGCTACCTCAGTTACAGCAGCTGTTTAAGGAGGAAAGAGTCAAGGGGCTGAGGATAAAGGGGGAGCCCAAGGAGGTGGGCTCTTGTGAGACTTGCTTGACCAGCAAGTTTTCACGATTTCCCTTCCATTCGACGGTGGGGCAGTCAAGTGACCCGGTGGAGCTCGTGCATGTGGATCTTGTGGGGCCCATGAAGGTGAAGGGAGATGGTGGAGCCCTGTATTCCATGACTATGGTGGATGATTACACAAGGCTCACCTGGTCTTTTCCACTTGCAAAGAAGAGTGATGCTGCAAGGGTCATCATTGAAGAGTGGCTGCCCATGGTGGAGCGAGAGAGCGGCAAGCGGGTGAAGGCGATTCGTAGCGACCGTGGTGGGGAGTTTTTGGGAGCGGAGTTTTGGAGCTGGTTGAAGCGGCATGGCATCAAGCAGCAGCTCACCACGGCCTACACCCCTCAGTCCAACGGCGTGGCAGAGAGAGCGAACCGGACCATCATAGAGGGCGGGAGAACGATTTTGGTGGACTCGGGTCTACCCTTGCGGTTCTGGCCCCTCGCTATTCGTCATGCTACCGTCATCAAGAACCGGGTGTTGACTCATGTGGGAGGTCAGCATTGGGTCCCTATGGAGAAGTGGAGTGGCAAGAAGCCCCTGGTTGATATGCTTCGTGTCTTCGGGTGCATGGGGCTCGTGCATGTCCCTAAGGAGAAGCGTGAGCAGCTTCAAGCGGCGGCAGTGTGGGCTGTTCATTTGGGTCTTGCACGGGGGAGCAAGGGCTGGCTCATGTGGGACCCAAAATCCAACACCATCTTCACCACCAGAGATGCAAAGTTCATGGAGGGGCTCATGTTCAAGGAGTGGTCGGAGCGGGGGAGGAGCAAGGTCACCATTCCGCTTGGAATAGAGGTGGGAACCAACAACCCACTTCTCATTCCCATCGAGTTGTCCTCATCTTCAGAGTTGACAGAGGTGTCACATGACTTGGGAGGTGCTGAAAGGGAGGCAGCAGATGTGGAAAAAGTACTACAGCAAGGGGAGGCCCCTATAGCTGAGAGAGGTGATACCGAGGAGGAGGTGCAACAGCCTACACCATCCCCTAAGCTTCCACCAAGGAGCACAACCCAAGGGAAGCGTGATGCTGTCCGTGGTGGAGCCAAGGAAGGAGCAGCCAAGGAGAGGCCCAAGAGAGCTGCCCACCCAAGGGATTTCCTCAAGTATGAAAGGCTTGGGGTTCCCAAGGCATTGCTAGTCCAAGAGGAGGAATATGAGGAGGAGAAGGGAGCCGAGGGAGAGATGGAGCAGATTTGTTGCTTTGGCGTCAACTTACCTCATGAGCCGGCGTCACTGGAGGAAGCTCTCGCTGGAGATGATCGAGAGGCGTGGCTGGCTTCAAGGGAGGATGAGTTCCAGAGCCACATGGAGAATGAAACATGGACCCTTACCAATCTTCCCCCAGGAAGGAAGGCATTGGACTGCACGTGGGTGTTACGTGTAAAGACCGATGCGGAGGGGAGGTTGGAGAGGCGCAAGACAAGGCTTGTGATCAAAGGCTTTCAGCAGAGGGAGGGGATTGACTTTCAAGAGGTGTTTGCTCCTGTTGCCAAGGCTCCTACGCTCCGGTTGTTGCTAGCAGCCGCTGCCGTTTGTGGCTGGAAGGTGGAGCAAATGGATGTGAAGACGGCGTTCCTCTATGGCGTGGTAGATGAGGCGATCTACATGAAGCAGCCAGAGGGGTATGATGATGGGAGCGGACGTGTTTGCTGTTATAGTCACAATAGGCTTGAATGTGCCTAAAACGAAAGATAGAGAGCACAGACGGATTTCTGCACAGCGGCTTCAAACGTTGATAGCGTTCTGCTCACACCTGCAAATGACTTGATTCAAATTGGATCTGGAGCTTCTTTACGTCGCCTACAATAAGCAATTTAGATTGCACGATTTCATAAAGAATTGATGACACAGCATTGGTTTGAACGAACGGTACTATGGCAGCCACTATAGTCTTAGAACACAAGATAGGAAGAGTTACGAGTTGGGAATGACTCCCAGCTCCTACAAACCCCAAGAGCTGAGGTACAGTGATGTGGAACAGTGCCACACTGTCCCCAACCACGAAGGGTCTCGAAACTACCCTCCACAAGGGCCTACACCAAGAGAAATGTTACACTACACAAAGTAATGCAACTATTCTCACTATCTTAAAGTCTACCCTTTTTTAGAGCTTCGAAATCACTTGATTCTTGAAACCAAGGCTCTTGTTCTTCAAGGTAAATTCTTCCTTGAGTTCTTGGAAGTCTGCTGCGCACACCTGCGACACGCCGAACGTTCCACACACGACAAAATAGGAAATCGCACACGACACGCAAACGACGACGTGACACGCGACTAGCGATAACTCGCTATTGACTCGACACACACATTCAAAATCATGCCTCATCATTCACACACTATTGTAAGCATAAAATATATATTATTTCATGCCCTCATACCATTCCATGCACACACGCATGCACGCACACGGACAACAAGCCGAATGCAAACCGTAGGGTTGCACCAACAAACTCCCCCTCGGATTGTTGGCCTTAGGAACTTGCTCTCTCAGTTCAGAGCCATCCCAGCCAGCTTGCAACACTTCCAATGCTGCTGCTCCACCAGCCTCTCGGTCATCATGTCAGCTAGCTGCCTTGTCGTCTTCACGTAGTGCAACTCAACTTCACCCGCGGCCACCATGCTCCTCGTCCAATGCCACTTCACCCTCATGTGCTTGGTGAGGCCATGCAACACAGGGTTCTTAGCAAGAGAAATGGCACCCTGACTGTCACAGTAGAGTGGGGTAGGTCCTTGCTGCTCCTCCCCCAATTCAGCCAACAAACGCCGCTGCCACACAATCTCCCGTACGGCACGGAAGAGTGCCATGTACTCGGACTCCACCGAGCTCAATGCTTGATCCACCTGCTTCTTGCTCTCCCAAGCTGTTGGGCCTCCACCAACACAGCAAATGAACCCTCCAACACTTGTCATGTCCTCTGGTTCTGATGCAAAAGAAGCATCCGAGAATGCGGTGAGGAACAAACGCCCGGGTTCAACACCATCCGCGCCCTTTTGGCGCCTTTGCGCCGCCGCCGAGTATTGCAGCCCAATGGTCGGTGTTTGGCCAAGATACTTGGCCACCCTCATTTCAGCTGCTACCTGCTCCTCGTTAGGGCATTGAACAACCCTAGCCAACTGTCCGGTAGCAAACGCGACGTCCGGTCGGGTGTTTACCGCCGCGTACATGAGGCTGCCCACCAACGAGTGAAAACGGCGCCTCTCCTCTTCACCAACGCTCTCCTCCTCTGGCCCCTTCACACACTTGAACCCAGAGGGAAAGGGTGTAGCCACATGGCCTTCACTCTGCCCAAAGTTGGCAGCCAATGCCTCCAGGTACTTTCGTTGATGCACCCGCATGCACCGCTTCTCCACATCTCGTTCGATGTGGAGCCCAAGGTAGAAGCTCACGTCACCAAGGGCCTTGCACTTGAACTTGTCTTGAAGCTTCAGCATCACCTCCTTCACAAGGTCAGAAGAGGGTGAGAAAATGAGAATGTCATCCACATAAACCACCATGAAACTCCTCTGCTCCCCCTCGCCAAGCATGAACAAGGAATGATCGGCGGATGAAGGAGTGAAGCCTATCTCCTCCAACACTCCTCGCAGCTTCAAGTACCACTGCATAGGGGCCTGCTTCAGTCCATAAAGGGCCTTCTTCAGCCTCAGAACTCTGCCACTACCATCATCAAACCCCTCTGGCTGCGCCATAAAAATCTCTTCCTTTAGGACGCCGTTGAGGAATGCCGTTGTGACATCCATTTGTTTCACCACCCATCCTTTGATGGCAGCTCCCGCGAGTAGGGTTCTCAGCGTCGTCGGCTTCACCACAGGAGCAAACAACTCCTTATAGTCCACCTTCTCCTTCTGCTGGTACCCCTTCGCCACAAGCCTAGACTTGTAGCGCTCGATCTTGCCGTCGGCGTCGGACTTGATCTTGAAGAGCCACTTGGACGTAATCGCCCTACGCCCCTCCGGTAGCTCCACCAATTCCCACGTGCTGTTCTCCTCAATGCTCTTCAGCTCACTCTCCATTGCCTTCTTCCACTCCTCAGCATCACTACTCTCCAAGGCCTCCTTGAGAGTTGCTGGTTCCCCCGGCATCTCCACCGGAGAGAAGAACGCGAAGGCACACTCCTCGTAGTCACTCTCCTTGTCATCTCCAACTATAAGTGCCGCTCCGGCCAGAGCTGACTTGGCTGGCTTTCCCAATGCATCATAGGTCAGCCTATTAGGGGCTTGGATTCTCCTCTTGCCCCTTCCTTCCTCCTCAGCTGCAGGGACATGAAGGCCTTGGCGTTGCTGCGGGGTGACTCGGATCCGTGGAGCACTCGTAGTGCGAGAAGGAAGTGTCGGTGCACGCTCGCTCACTTGCTGCACCTCCTCCTCTTCTTCCTCTGCATCCTTGGCCTCCTCACCCCCATTCACAAGGGAAGATTGCCGTGTGGTGGTGCTGCCGCTGCTCAGCGGGCAGCTCCACATGCTCCAAACCGGAACCCTTCACCTCCCCAAACCGCATGCCTATCTTCGCCTCATTCTCCGCCTTCCAATCCTTGTACATCAGATTCTCCATGAATTTGCAGTCCCTGCTCACCAAGAATTTCTTGGTGAATGGGTCCCAAAGAAGCCACCCATTGCTGTTTTGAGCCATGCCCAAGTGCACAGCCCATATCGCCTTGGCACCGAGCTTGTTGTGCCGAAGATGCTTAGGCACGAGCGCCATGCACATGCACCCGAACACCCGAAGCATATCCACCTTTGGCTTCCTTCCAATCCACTCCACATAGGGCACCCATTTGTCTGCTCCCACATGAGTCAAAGCTCTGTTCTTGGCCACACACGCACTCCGCACCGCATCAGGCCAGAAATAGTCGGGTAGCCCGGCTTCAATGAGCAACCCACGCGCCGTCTCCGTGATTGTCCGGTTCGCTCGCTCGGCGATGCCGTTCATTGCAGGGGAGTATGGCATGGTAAGGGAGTGCCTTATGCCATTCTTATTCAGCCACAATGAGAACTCCTTGCTCAGGAACTCTCCCCCTCGATCGGTGCGAATTGCCTTGACTAGCCGATCTTGTTGCCGCTCCACCATCGGCAACCAATCGGTCTTCACCGTTTCAGCCACGTCACTCTTCTTGGACAGCACGTACACCCAAGTCATGCGAGTGTAGACGTCCACAATGGTGAGAAAGTACTCAGCTCCAGCAGCTCCAAGCTTCAGGGGGCCCACCACGTCCATCACCACCTCATCAAGTGGTGCCTTAGCCGTTGCCTCCGAACTAGAGAACGGGTAACGGGTGAACTTGGCTTGCATGCACGTCGGGCAGCCAAGTACCTCATCGGGCTCCCCCTTCACACGTATGCCAGCAACCATCTCATTCTTCACTAGCTGCTGCAAGATGGGCAGGGCCACATGCCCCATTCGCCGATGCAAGGTGAGCCAATCACACTCCCCCGTAGCCGAAGTCGGATTGGAGAATGCCGCACTCGCAATAGTGCCCCACATGTTCTCTCCGTACTCCTCCTCCACTACTGCCTTGGGGTTCTCCTCACCCTTGTGCTGCTCCTTGGCTGCTTCACCACTCTCCTCATGTTCACCAAGCTTGCTGGTCCCTCCAAGATTGCACTTCTTGGACTCAATCTCCTTAGTGCGACCGTTCGCGCCATCTCCGCTACCAACCGCTTCACCCTTGGTGCTGATGCTTGCTGCCACTTGCCTTTCCTTAGGCATGGGTACCACAGGGATCTGCCACATCTCGTTGTAGACATCCCTATCCTCGTGAAGGTCCCAAAGAATCCGCTCGCCAAGCCTCGCGGTGTAGGTCTTAGCTCCCTTCGAGCTCGTGTCCATGCCGGCCTTTTGCAACCGCCGCACGGAAATCAGGTTGGCAGCAAGGTTGGGCACCCAAAGCACGTTCTTGAGGCCCACCATCTTCCCATCAGCACCCTTGAACATGGCCTTGCCCATGCCTTTCACCTCTGCTCGCTGCCCCAAAGCCGATGTCACATGCTTCACTGGTGACGGCTCAAGTTCGGTGAGCAAGTCCGCACGAGGTGTCATGCTATAGGTAGCGCCGCTATCGATCACCCAATAGTCCAGGGAGTGTAGGGTGACCTTTCCCACAGCTGCTGGCTCCTCAAAGCTTTCATCATTCTCTGGACCAGCCGGTGCTTGCGTGGACACGAAGAAGAATTGACCCGGGAAGCGATCGTCCCTCGACTCGCTCTCGTTGCCGGCACTCTTTATACTTGCAGCACCACCTCCGCGACCGCCACGGCCTCCACGGCCTCTTCCTCTCCCTCCTCCTGCTCCTCTACCCTCTTGGCCTTGAGCAGGAGTCCATCCATCATGGAGTTTGTAGCAATCGCGCCACATGTGTCCGCTCTTGTGACAAAAATGACACTCGCCGTCGAACCGTCCGCGACCGCGTCCGTTGTTCTTGTTGTCATTGCCGTATCCGCTACTCCCGCGGCCTCCGTTGAAGTTGCTGCCTCCAAACCTTCCTCCTCCTCGTCCTTTACCCCTTCCACGGCCATATCCACGGCCGATGCTTGCTGCCCCGGCGCCATCCGCACTCGCCAACTCACGGCGACGGAAATCCTCTTGAAGGATCGCTCGCTTCACGTCTTCAAGCGAGAGGCGGGGCAAGTCGCGATTGAGGTTGATGATGAGAGAGGACCATGACTCTGGGAGTAAGGCCAGCAACTTGGTCTTCTTTTGGAGCTCACTGTAATTCAAATCAGCTCCCTCAAGCCGCGTCAACAAGTCGAAGAATTTCTGCACCCCTTCAACCGCTTCGTCTTCTTCAATTCGTAGTGCCGCCATTTGCCGTTCCAACACCACCGCTACCGCCGCTGTTGCAGGAGCATGTACACCCTTGAGAGCAGCCCATGCCTTTGGTCCCTTCTCTGGTTCACGCTGGAATGGCTTGATATGACGGATCTGGCTGCTCCCCAACGCTTGCCCAAGTAGGAGATAGCCTTGTGCGCTCTTCCGCACCCACGGGCTCTTCTCCGGGTCGTTCTCGGGGCGCTTCTCCGTTCCTTCCATCACCTCCAGCAGGTCATAGTGGTCAAAGATGTTCTCCATCTTGAAGGACCATTCAGCAAAGTTGTCACCGTTGAACTTGTCAAGCCCAAACACCCTAGGCTCATCCCTAGGTGGGCCAAGACTTGGTTGCATGGGCGCCATGGCTGAATCATGGGGTTGGCCTTGAGCTTGAGCTTCTCCACTGCCACGAGCACCTCTGCCACCCCTTTCCTCAGGTCCAGCCATTGTCGAAACTTCTCCAAGGGGCTCTGATACCACTTGTTATAGTCACAATAGGCTTGAATGTGCCTAAAACGAAAGATAGAGAGCACAGACGGATTTCTGCACAGAGGATTCAAACGTTGATAGCGTTCTGCTCACAGCTGCAAATGACTTGATTCAAATTGGATCTGGAGCGTCTTTACGTCGCCTACAATAAGCAATTTAGATTGCACAATTTCATAAAGAATTGACGACACAGCGTCGGTTTGAACGAACGGTACTATGGCAGCCACTATAGTCTTAGAACACAAGATAGGAAGAGTTACGAGTTGGGAATGACTCCCAGCTCCTACAAACCCCAAGAGCCGAGGTACAGTGATGTGGAACAGTGCCACACTGTCCCCAACCACGAAGGGTCTCGAAACTACCCTCCACAAGGGCCTACACCAAGAGAAATGTTACACTACACAAAGTAATGCAACTATTCTCACTATCTTAAGGTCTACCCTTTTTGAGAGCTTCGAAATCACTTGATTCTTGAAACCAAGGCTCTTGTTCTTCAAGGTAAATTCTTCCTTGAGTTCTTGGAAGTCTGCTGCGCACACCTGCGACACGCCGAACGTTCCACACACGACAAAATAGGAAACCGCACACGACACGCAAACGACGACGTGACACGCGACTAGCGATAACTCGCTATTGACTCGACACACACATTCAAAATCATGCCTCATCATTCACACACTATTGTAAGCATAAAATATATATTATTTCATGCCCTCATACCATTCCATGCACACACGCATGCACGCACACGGACAACAAGCCGAATGCAAACCGTAGGGTTGCACCAACATTTGCAGGCTCAACAAGGCCATCTATGGCCTCAAACAAGCTCCAAGGTGCTGGTATGCAAGGCTGGTGGAGGCGTTGGAGGCTCTTGGCTTCAAAGTTAGCGGCTGCGACGAGAGTCTCTTCATGACCGAGGGGGAGGAGGATAAGGTATTTCTCCTTGTCTATGTCAATGACATCCTCCTCTTCTCTCCATCCCTAGAGAGGATCAAGGAGGTGCAAGGGAAGCTGAATGAGACCTTTCAATGCAAGGCCCTTGGACCAGTGGGGTATTACCTTGGTCTTCACGTGGAGCGGGACGAGGTGAAGGGATGGTTGAGGCTTCACCAACACAAGTACCTTGCAGCCATGGGGGAGAAGTATGGGCTGGAGGAAGGGAGGAGTGTGAAGACTCCTTTACCCTCAGGGTTTCAGCTGCACCTTAATGAAGAGGAGGGTGAGGTGTTGGAGTACGACTTGCAGCGTCGGTTCCAGTCAATGGTGGGGAGCTTGATGTACGCTTCGGTCAACACTCGCCCCGACATTGCGTTTTCAGTTTCACAGCTCGCTCGTGTGGTGTCTAGGCCCCTTCAAGAGCACCTGGATGCAGCAGAGAGGCTGGTGAGGTACTGCATGGCAACCTCAAGGGTGGGGCTGCAATATTCAGTGCATGGGCAGCTGAAGCAAAAGGGAGTGGAGGAGGTGAGCACAAAGACTGGTGCACCTGCAAGGCGTGGGCATTTGTACCTCTCGTGTTTCACCGATGCTACCTGGGCAAGTGACATCAGTGATGCTACATCCCATGGTGGCTATATATGCTGTGTTGGAGGGAGTCCAGTGAGTTGGAAGTCTAAGAAGCAAGGAGAGATAGCTCACTCATCAACGGAGAGCGAGTACATGGCGTTGTTTCATGGAGTGAAGGAGGTGGTTTGGATGAGGAGGTTGCTTGAGGAGTTGGGGCAGGAGCAAGAGGGTCCTACACCTGTGTTTTGTGACAGCCAAGGAGCAATTGCAATGGCGCGTAATGCTGTGCTCCATGGGCTGAACAAGCACATGCATATCAAGTGGCATTGGGTGAGGAAGGAGGTGAAGAAGGGCACCATCTCCTTGCACTACATCAACACTACCAAGCAACCTGCGGATTTCTTGACTAAGCGGCTTGCAGAGCATCAGCATTGGAGCTGTGCCACCTTGTGTGGCATGTCCTTCAACTAAGGGAGGCAGCTTCAGGGAGCAGCTAAGGGATGAATGAGAGCACGATGAGGGGGAGATTGTTGTGCCAAAGCACTATAGTGGCACGGTCATCGCACTCCCATTCCGCCTACAAGCCTGCTCAGCTACTGGAATTTTGTGGGGTGGTGCTTCAACATGTGTTCTTCAAACCCTCAAAGTTTCAGAGTTTTTGAAGCAGTTTATAAGGCATGGCAACATTTTTAGTTTCAAGACTTATGGCATCCCGGAAGTGTGTGTTACTCTTTTTTGGTAACACCCGAGTTCATCATTTCGGCTGCTGACTCATCTACCGAGATCTGATTGGTCTGAAAATCGGTATGGCAGTCCTTTGCCATGTTGTGCAGGTGGTCACCGAGTTTCAGGACAACCCAGCATCGGAGCAGCACGTGACAGCTGTCGAAAGTTACAGTTCCGTAGTCATGGTGCACTGTTGGCAGCATTTCCCTTGCCACCCTTTCATTGTTGTCATGCCAATGGTGCAGGGACAGAGAATGAGACAAGAATTACAGCTGGTCAAGTGGGACTCTACCACCCTCCTTTTGAGAAGTGTGGTCTTCCTGGTAGCAGCTTGCAAGAGGGTGCAAGTGGGAAGACAAGCTGACTCATGGTTGGCTTGACTCACTATTGGTAGCCTTGAGTACAGCTCTGAACATCCAAGTGTGGTTGGCTTTGCTGACCTAGCTAGGACGTTTCCCATCCTTCTCTAGCCTTTCTCCCCTAGGAATCAACCTTCTCTGAGTTCCCAGGATGGTCCCAACCCCTTAAGAGTCCCTTAGGCAATGTTGTACTCACCTCTTCCTTGCATCAATGAAGCTACTCGTTTTTCAGCCGAGCTTACGTTTTTTGTTCACTACGTAGCGCATACACCTCTGATGAAAGCAAACCATATACCGTTGGAAAGCAGACACCCGAAGCTAACGTCTGTCCAAGTTTCAGCCTCGTTTGTTATCGGAGCTGATCGTGACGGCATTTTGAACAGAGGAGGTTTGAAGTCATCACATTCTGCTTAGGTGGTTTCAAGGGCATCTACGACCCCTAAGTGGACTCTAGACTATAACAGCACACACACCATGGCACTCCGTCCTTCCTCTGTTCCACTGCATGTTCCTCTGCCTGCTCCTCCTGAGTCCTCTCTTCCTGAGGTCCCTGACCCTGAGTCTGACCGAGCGCGTGCTGCCAGTCCCACTGTCGCTCGTCTCCTTGCCACTGCTGTCACTGACCCGTCCTTTGAGTCTGCTGCTGCTTCTGCTCTCATTGCTGAGCTACTTGACTTTGCTGCTGCTTGCCGTCTCGACTACGCCTCTGCTCTAGTTGCTGAGTCTGTGCCTGCCAGTCCTCCGTCCGTCGGGGGTGAGTGTGCTCTTGGCACGGACGTCCTTGAGGACAGGCACGAGGACTTTGAGTGTCTTGCAGCTGCTGTACCTCGTTTCGCCTCCTTGCTGCTTGCCCCTGAGGGAGACCCAGATGCTCCTGACATCCCGACCCCGCGCTCTTACGCAGAGGCGATTACGGGTCCTTACTCCTCTCAGTGGCAGGCAGCTATGGATGCCGAGATGGCATCCTGGAAGTCCACAGGCACTTACGTCGACGAGGTTCCCCCACCTGGGGTGAACATAGTCGATGGCATGTGGATATTCAGGGTGAAGCTGCCGCCGAGTTCTCCGCCTGCCTTCAAGGCGCGTTACGTTGCTCGAGGTTTCAGTCAGCGACAGGGAGTTGACTACTTCCAGACCTTCTCCCCCACCCCGAAGATGACTACTCTTCGGGTGTTGCTGCACGTAGCTGCTCAGCGTGACTACGAGTTACACTCCCTGGACTGCAGTACTTCCTTCCTGCAGGGCAGCCTGCACGAGGAGATCTGGCTGCGCCGACCACCTGGTTTCACTGGGTCGTTTCCTACAGGTACCCAGTGGAGCCTCCGCCGGCCAGTTTACGGTCTCCGCCAGGCGCCTCGCGAGTGGCACGACACACTCAGGACTACGCTTGCGGCTCTTGGGTTTGTTCCTTCTACAGCAGACCCGTCGCTGTTTCTACGCACCGACACCTCGCTGCCGCCCTTCTACGTCCTAGTGTACGTTGACGACCTCGTCTTTGCCACGGCTGACACTGAGGCATTGACCCTAGTGAAGTCCGAGCTGCAGAAGAGACATACCTGCACTGACCTGGGTGAACTGCGCAGCTACCTTGGCCTGCAGATCACCCGGGACAGAGCACGGCGCACCATCACACTGACTCAGTCACACATGGTGCACCAGGTCCTTCAGCGCTTCGGCTTCCAGTACTCCTCGCCACAGCTCACTCCTCTGTCTACCAGCCACTCGCTCTCAGCTCCACCTTCAGACGAGTCCGTAGAGCCGAGTGGTCCGTACCCAGAGCTTGTGGGTTGCCTCATGTACCTGATGACTTGCACACGACCTGACCTCGCGTACCCTCTCAGCCTTCTGGCTCGCTACGTGGCTCCCGGTAGGCACCGAAAGGTGCACTGGGATGCTGCGAAGAGGGTACTGCGTTACCTGTGCAGTACGTCGGGCATGGGGCTTGTGCTTGGAGGACGGGGTCCTATTGTCCTCACTGGTCACGCAGACGCCTCCTGGGTTGACGACTCAGCTACGCAGCGGTCGTCGCAGGGTTACACCTTCAGCCTTGGGTCCGGCTCGGTTTCTTGGCGGTCTACCCGCTCGTCTTCAGTTCTCAGCTCCAGCTGTGAGGCTGAGATCTACGCTAGAGCCATGGCTGCTCAGGAGCTACGCTGGCTCACCTACTTGTTGACCGACCTGGGAGAGCAGCCTCGTTCGCCTCCAGTCCTGTACGTAGACAACAAGGCCATGATAGCCTTGTGTCAGGAGCACAGACTGGAGCACAGAACGAAGCACATCGCTCTGCGATACTTCCTTGCTCGAGAGTTGCAGCAGCGTGGTCAGCTTCGTCTAGCGTACGTGGCCACTCGGGCCAACACTGGTGATGTCTTCTCCAAGGCACTTCCGCCTGGTGACCATCAGCGCTTTGTTACTGTGTTAGGCCTTGTGCCTACTTTGCCTCACTTACTTACTGCCTGACTCTGCCTGTACTGTGATCTATCTATATACCTGCATGCTTACACTTGTTAGGGTATGATCACTGTATTGTTTGTTCACTGTATATAACTCTGCATGTGAACTGGCCTTTTGGCCCTTTGCTTGTGCTCGGACTGTGTGGTGACTTTGTGATCCACCCTGAGCTTGCTTTGCTTTTCTTGACTGGTCTTGTGACCATTACTTGTTCTGGCTATCCCCCACTTCGCCTATGGGGGTGTGTCAAACATATATGCTTAGTTATATCTAGCCTTATTTCATGTGTTTACATTTGTCTAGGCTATAGTGGGTTTAGCCTTAGGGGGTACAGAATTCTCTCGACATTCTACTTGTACCCTTCCTTTCTTCCTAGTCAATCATTCTCACCTAAGGATTCTAACACCTATCTGCCGGTTTCTGATCCAAGGGTTGTTGTGCTAGTCAGCCATGTCCCTTCTGCTGGGTTTGTCCCATCTACCCTTCTGCCCCATCTGTCCCCACGCCCTGTGCACTGTCACAAGACATCCCAGCAGCGTAATCTAGGGCTGGTGGGAGCAGTAGAAGCAGCAGAAGCAGCAGTAGCAGTAGCAGCGGCAGCAGCAGCAGCAGCAGCAGCAGCAGCAGCAGCAGCAGCAGCAACAGCAGGAGCCGTAACACCGGCAGCAGAAGCAGGTGTAGCAAGGCAGTGGACAGCAGGAGCAACAGCATCGTCATTTGAGCAGCTGAGTGTTGCCGAGGGGAGCTTGATGGAGAGAGAAGCAGATAGGGCGGCAGGGAGGGAGGCAGGCAGAGAGGCTGTAGATGGGGCTATTGGATCGGGAGGAATTAGAGTGGTGGCACTGTCAAACTCATATGCTATAGTCTATCTAGGCTGTAGTGGGGTAGTTCATATAGGGTACAACACTTTGAGGTTTCCTACTTGTACCCACCTGCTTGATAGTTCAGTCATTCTTCCGTTCCTATTCTGACATGGTATTCTGAGCAGGTTCCCTAGTGGGAACGTTTTTTTTAGGGCCCACCACGACTTTTTTTTTCCTGCCCTGCCCGAAGCGCGCCCCGCGCCTGCCTCACCTGCGCCGTCGCGCGCCCTGCTCTAGTACGGCCCGTCAAGGCCCTGCCTTCGCTGGCCCGTCGCGGCCCTGCCTTCGCCGCCCGTCGCTGGCCCGTGCCGGCCCGTCCCGGCTCGTCGCCGCCCGTCGCTGGCCCGTCGCCACGCGTCACGGCCCTGCCTTAGCCGCCCACTACGGCCCTGCCCTGCCTTTCGCCGCCCGTCGCTGGCCCGTCCCGGCCCGTCGCCGGCCCGTCGCTGGCCCGTCGCCGCCCGTCGCCGGCCCGTCGCCGCCCGTCGCTGGCCCGTCCCAGCCCGTCGCGGCCCTGCCTTCGCCGCCCGTAGCGGCCCTGCCCTGCAGCCGCCCTGTCGCGGCCCTGCCCTGCTGCCGCCCCGGTCGCGGCCCTGACCTAAACCGCCAGCTGCGGCCCTGCCCTGCACCCGCCCCTGGTAAGCACCCGCGCCGCCCTGCCGCGCCGCGCCGCTCTGCCGAGCCGCGCCGCCCAGCCGAGCCGCGCCGCCCTACCGGGCCGCGCCGCCCTGCCGAGCCGCGCTGCCTTACTGCTTGCACTGCTCCTGCTGCTACTGCTGCTTCTGCTGCCCCTGTTGCTACTGCTGCTACTGCCGCTATGGCTAGCCCTACTGTTCTTACTTTTGATGCCGAGGGGCGTGCGGTTGACTTTGACGTGTGGGTTGACGACCAGCAGCTCTTTCTTCAGTGTGACTCTAGGGACGGGGTATCCCTTTTCGATCACACGTCCGGTGTCTCTACTGCACCTGCTGCCACTGCTGACAGTACGGTTCGCTCGCAGTGGACCACTCGTGACGCTGTTGCTCGCCTTGCTGTTCGTAGTCACCTGCCATCTGCTGAGCGCGCGCACTTTGGCCAGTACAAGACTGCTAAGTCTTTGTATGACGCTGTTGTAGCGCGCTACTCCTTCCCTGCCACTGCTGCCCTCAGCCGCCTCATGCTCCCGTACCTTTTCCCTGACCTTGCCGCCTTTGCCACTGTCGCTGACCTCATTACTCACCTCCGCACTAGCGACGCCCGCTACTGCGCTGCGCTTCCTACTGAGTTCTGTGCCAAGAACCCCCCGCCCATGTACATCACCCTTTACTACCTAGTCACCCGCCTCCCTGACTCCCTTGCTTCAGTCAGGGACCACTTTCTCTCCCTTTGCCCCACCGAGCTCACCGTCGACCTGCAAGAGGAGTGCCTCACTGCAGCTGAGAAGAGTATCTTAGCTGTAGGCGCTTCTCGCGGCGATCGTCCCGCCCCTTTCTTTGAGGGGTGTTCCCCTGTCCCCCTTCTCCCCTATGTTGCTTCCGCTGCTGCTGTCGACCTCGTTGGCACTGAGGAGGTCGGGGCTGCGTCTGCTCCTAGTGGGAGGCGCCGCAACAGCAAGGGCAAGGGGGGCAAGGGTGGTGGAGGGGACGGTGGGGGCGGCGGTGGAGGCGGTGGAGGCGGTGGAGGAGGCGGAGGGGGTGGCGGTGGAGGTGGGGGTGGTGGCGGGAGTGGAGGCTTTGGTGGCGGCGGTGGGGGTGGTGGAGGCAGCGGCAGCGGCGGTGGAGGCAGTGGCAGCGGTGGTGTAGGTGGAGGCGGCGGTGGTGCTGGTCGAGGTGGAGCCACGCAGCGTGGAGGCTTTGGTGGTAGCCAGCGCCAGCAGCAGCCGCGTTCCCGTGAGACCCCGTCGGCCTAGCAGCTTCGTGAGTGGTACGCTGGGCGTGGGAGGTCTGGGGGTGTTGGTCCCTGCACTTACGTTCTTCGCACCGGCGGGCGCCGTGGGGAGACGTGCGGGCTGCCACACACTGTGCAGCACTGCTTCGGTCGCCTGACTGACGCCTGGCGCGCCCAGTTTCCTGACGCTGTTGAGCTTCCTCGCTGGGGTGATCTGGTTAGGCAGAATGTTGCTATCTTTGATCTTGATTTCGATGCTATCCTTGCTGCCATGTATGCTGTGACTGATAGTGCTGCTACCTGTGTGTTCCCCCTGACCCAAGCATTGAGGCTGCTGCTCTAGGTACTAGTGAGTCTGCTGCTCCAGGTACTGGTGAGTCTGCTGCTCCAGGTGCTGGTGAGTCTGCTCTCTCTGGTACTGCACCTACTGAGGCCCTGCACACTTTCACATTTGACTCTGGTGCTTCGCGCTCCTTCTTTCGCGACAGCACCACACTCACGCCGCTCAGTCGGCCTGTCGCAGTCTCCCTGGCTGACCCCTCTGGGGGCCCAGTCCTTGCGCACTCTTCCACGGTTCTACCGTGTCCTGCGGCCCAGTCGGGCTTGCTGTCGGGACTCCACCTCCCCTCGTTCTCCACGAACTTGGTGAGTGGAGCTGACCTCCAGGACGCGTGGGTTGACCAGTTCACCCCTGGAGGTCAGCGTGTGACCCACTGCACTTGCTCTCGGACGGGCCGCCACCTGGCCACGTTCACCCGTCGGCCTGGGTCGAGTCTTTACACACTGACTACTGCATCTCCTCCGGTTACTGCGTCTGGTCAGGTAGCTGCGTCTGGTCAGGTGTCTGTTGCTGCGTCCAGGTCTAGTCCAGCATCTGCCCCCTGCTCGTGTCGTCCTCTGTCGCACGAGACTCTCCTTTGCCACCACCGCCTTGGTCACCCCTCCCTGCCTCGTCTTCGAGGTATGGCCTCCCGTACCCTTGTCTGTGGTCTCCCCCGGTCCCTCCCTCCCCTTCCTCCGGGGCCTGCCCCTACCTGTGTTCCTTGTGTCGAGGGCCGGCAGCGCGCCGCTCCTCACTCCTCCGAGTTCCCTCCGACAGAGGCCCCCCTGCAGACTCTTCACATGGACGTGTGGGGCCCAGCCCGCGTCCGTGGACAGGGTCACGCGCGTTACTTCCTGCTGGTCGTTGACGACTACTCGCGTTACACCACAGTCTTCCCCTTGCGCAGCAAGGGTGAGGTCACTGAGGTGTTGATCGACTGGATCCGCGGTTCCCGTCGCCAGCTCAGCGAGAGTTTCGGCTCGGACCTTCCTGTTCTGCGTCTGCACTCAGACAGAGGTGGTGAGTTTTCCTCCGACCTTCTGAGGGCCTTCTGTCGTGCGGAGGGTATCCGCCAGACGTTCACGCTTCCGGCCTCCCCACAGCAAAATGGGATTGCTGAGCGCCGCATTGGCATGGTCATGGATGTCGCTCGTACGTCCATGATCCATGCGGCTGCTCCCAATTTTCTGTGGCCGTTCGCGGTTCAGTACGCTGCGCATCAGATCAACCTTCAGCCTTGTGTCTCCTTGCCGGAGACCACACCTACTCTGCGGTGGACGGGGAAGGTTGGCGATGCGTCTGTGTTCCGTGTCTGGGGATCTCGAGCTTTTGTCCGCGATGCTTCCGCGGACAAGCTGTCCTCCCGTGCCGTTCCTTGTGTCTTCCTTGGCTTCCCCCCCGACGCACCTGGGTGGCAGTTTTACCACCCCACCTCGCGTCGTGTTCTGTCCTCTCAGGACGTCACGTTTGACGAGTCGGTATCTTTCTACCGTCTCTTTCCCTACCGCACTGCCCCTCTCCCCCCCCCGCCACTCTTCCTCGCACCAGGTGCTCCTCAGGTAGACCCCCTCCCCCCTCAGGGTCCTGCCCCCTCAGGTGTGTCCCAGGTAGACCCTGTCGAGCCAGTCGAGGTAGCTGTCGACTCTGGTGCTGCTAGAGGTGCTGAGCCTGCGGGTGCGGGGACTGGGGGTGCTGGGCCTGGGGTTGCTGAGTCCGAGGGTGCGGAGCCTGGGGGTGCTGAGCCTGAGCGTGTGGAGCCTGGGGGTGCTACGCCTGGGGGTGCTGAGCCTGACTGTGCTGAGTCTGGAGGTCCTCCGGGTGTCCTGTCACTGCGGGAGCCCCTCTCTCCGCAGTGGCTACGTGAGTGGTACGCTCGGCGCTGTTGCCGTGCTGCTGGAGCTACGGGGCCTGCTGCTGGTGGTGCTTCTGGAGCTGGAACTGCTGGAGGTGCTGCTGGTGCTGGGGCTGCAGGAGGTGCTTCTGGAGCTGGAGCTGCTGGAGGTGCTGCTGGTGCTGGAGCTGCTGGAGCCGCTGGTCCTGGAGGTGCTCGTGCTGGAGGTACTGGCGCTGTTGGAGGTCCTGCTGGTGTTGGAGCTGCTGGTGGTGCTGGAGCAGCTGGTCCCAGAGGTGCTCGTACTGGAGGTACTGGAGCTGCTGGGGCTGGTGGTGCTGCAGGAGTTGGAGCTGTAGGTACTGGAGCTGGTGGTGCTGCGGGAGTTCTAGCTGGAGACCTTGGAGCTGAGGGTACAGGTACTGTCTCTGCTGTTTCTGGAGGCGCTGCGCGGCCGCGGCCATACTACGTTCCGCTCCTTCAGCAGGTTCTTGGTCTCCCGCCTTCTACTGGTCCTACTCCTCCCTTACTGAGTCCACCGCCTGTCCAGTCACAGTCGCAGTTACAGCCAGTCTCTCCACTGCCTGGTCCTTCTCCTTACTCTGGACCGACTAGAGGTCTTACGAAGCGTCGTGAGCCTGAGTCTCGTCCTGCGTCGCCCGAGTCTCGTCTCGCGTCGCCTGAGTCTCGCCCTGTTCGCGCTGGTCGTCGTGTTTCACGTCCGCGTCCTCCTCCTGTCCCCGGTACACACTCTATGACTCTGCGTCCTTCCACTGCTCCACATCGTGTCCCTCTACCCTCTCCTCCTGCGTCCTCTCTTCTTGCACCTGCTGACCCGGAGTCTGACTCCCTTCGTGCTGCTAGTCCTACTGTCACGCGTCTCCTGACCACTGTTGTCACTGACCCTTCCTTTGATTCCACTGCTGAGTCTGCCTTCGTTACTGAGCTTGTCGACTTTGCTGCTCACTGTCGTTTAGACTACGCCGCTAGTCTAGGTGCTGAGTCTGCGTCTGTCTGTCCTCCGTCCGTCGGGGGTGAGTGTGCTCTTGGCACGGACGTCCTTGAGGACAGGCAGGAGGACTTTGAGTGCTTTGCCGCTGCTTTACCTCATCTCGTGTCCATGCTGCTTGCCCCTGAGGGAGACCCGGATGCACCAGACATCCCGACCCCGCGCTCTTACGCAGAGGCGATAGAGGGTCCCTACTCCTCTCAGTGGCAGGCAGCCATGGATGCCGAGATGGGATCCTGGAAGTCCACAGGCACCTACGTCAACGAGGTTCCCCCGCCTGGGGCGAACATCGTCAGTGGCATGTGGATTTTCAGGGTGAAGCGGCCGCCGGGTTCTCCGCCTGTCTTCAAGGCACGTTACGTTGCACGAGGCTTCAGTCAGCGACAGGGAGTTGACTTCTTCCAGACCTTCTCCCCTACCCCGAAGATGACCACTCTTCGGGTGCTGCTGCACGTCGCCGCTCAGCGTGACTACGAGCTACACTCGCTTGACTTCAGCACAGCCTTCCTACAGGGCAGCCTGCACGAGGAGATCTGGCTGCGCCGCCCACCTGGCTTCACTGGGTCGTTTCCTCCTGGTACCCAGTGGAGCCTCCGGCGGCCAGTCTACGGTCTCCGCCAGGCACCCCGTGAGTGGCACGACACACTGAGGACGACTCTTGCTGCTCTTGGTTTTGCTCCTTCCACTGCTGACCCGTCGCTGTTTCTACGCACCGACACCACTCTGCCGCCGTTCTACGTTCTTGTGTACGTAGACGACTTGGTCTTTGCTACTGCTGACACTGAGGCACTCGCCCACGTGAAGTCGGAGCTGCAAAAGAGACACACGTGCACAGACCTGGGTGAGCTGACAAGCTATCTTGGCTTGCGGATCACCCGGGACAGAGCACAGCGCACCATTACCTTGACTCAGTCACACATGGTGCAGCAGGTCCTTCAGCGCTTCGGCTTCACGTACTCCTCGCCACAGTCCACTCCTCTGCCTACCGGTCACTCGCTCTCAGCTCCACCTTCGGACGAGTCCGTAGAGCCGAGTGGCCCATATCCAGAGCTTGTGGGCTGCCTCATGTACCTGATGACTTGCACACGACCTGACCTCGCGTACCCTCTCAGCCTTCTGGCTCGCTACGTGGCTCCCGGTAGGCACCAAAAGGTGCACTGGGATGCTGCGAAGAGGGTGTTGCGCTACTTGTGCAGTACGTCGGGCATGGGGCTCATGCTTGGAGGACGGGCTCGAGTTGTCCTCACTGGCCACGCAGACGCTTCCTGGGTTGACGACTTGGCTACGCAGCGGTCGTCACAGGGTTACACCTTCAGCCTTGGCTCCGGTTCTGTCTCTTGGCGGTCTACCCGCTCGTCTTTTGTTCTCAGCTCCAGTTGTGAGGCCGAGATCTACGCTGGGGCCATGGCTGCACAGGAGTTACGCTGGCTCACCTACCTGCTGACCGACTTGGGAGAGGCGCCCCGTTCTCCTCCAGTTCCGTACGTCAACAACAAGGCCATGCTTGCCTTGTGTCAGGAGCACAGACTGGAGCACAGAACGAAGCACATTGCTCTGCGCTACTTCCTTGCTCGAGAGTTGCAGCAGCGTGGTCAGCTCCGTCTTGCTGACGTGGCCTCTCAGGCCAACACTGCTGATGTCTTCACCAGGGCACTTCAGCCTTGTGATCATCAGCGTTTCTGTACTGTTCTAGGCCTTGTACCTACTGTGCCTCACTTGCTTACTTCTTGATTCTGCTTGTACTGTGATCTCTATACATATACCTGCATGCTTACACTTGCTAGGTTGTGTTCACTGTATTGCTTGTTCTCCCTTATATAACTCTGCATGCGAACTGGCCTTGTGGCCATTTGCTTGTGCTCAGAATGTGTGGTGACGTCGTGATCCACCCTGAGCTTGCTCTGCCTTTCTTGACCGGTCTTGTGACCTCTTGTTCTCCCCCACTTTGCCTATGGGGGTGTGTCAAACTTATATGCTATAGTCTATCTAGGCTGTAGTGGGGTCGTTCATATAGGGTACAACACTTTTAGGTTTCCTACTTGTACCCACCTGCTTGCTAGTTCAGTCATTCTTCCGTTCCTATTCTGACAGGCAGAGGTTGGAAGAGAGGGGATTGATGGATGAATGGGAGCAGAGAAGGGCGACTTGGTCAGTGAGAGCAGAGGAGAGGCGGGTGGGTGTAGAGGATGTGCGAGTGATGACACAGGAAAGGGTAACTTATGTAGTGAGGTTTCTTCTAACGAGGATGGAGAAGCAGAAGAAGTCGTTGCAGTAGAAGATGAACACCATCGGCACCAGCACCACCAACAGCAGCAGATGTACGAGCAGTTGCAGATTCGTTTCAGGTAGGGGTACGGACGAACAAACACTGACAGATGCTGCCATTGAGCAAAGCTCTTTCTGTCCTCTTCTTCCACTCTGCTTACCAGTAGTGCTGCTGGTGCTGCCTCAGGTGCTAGCGGCCACGAGGCCTTCACTGTGCCTCGCCCTTCTGACCCAATGAATTTCCCAGCATCAGCCCAAGTGCTGGCAGCGATGGCAATCCAGAGGCAGGGGGTGGTGGGGTACCATTGCGGCACCCTAGCGGGCACTGTAATAGGCACACAAGCAGGTACTGTAGCAGGAGCAGGAGTGTCACTGGTAGCAGTACTGGTGGGCCCACCAATTCAGGTCTCATATCGACGCACCAAAGCCAACACACTCATGGCGGAGTGGAGAGGCAGAGGAGAGGAGCAGCGGAGGACGAGGGGGACAGACGTGGCAAGTTTCCTCCGAGCTGATACACCAAGGATTTTAGTTTAATTGAGAACCAGTAAGGTCGTTGCTTCAGGGAGGAGAGGACAACCCTCAGAGAGTGAATTCATCAGAGACATACATACAGGATATGTTTGGAAATAAAACAGCCCTTTGAAAACAAAGCTGCAACATATCTGAGCCCTACCAGCATTCAAAGAAGCACGCTTATAATGGATAGTTGCACTCTTGGTTAGTTAGTTGAACATGTCAAATTACATTTGTATGTGTAGGCTGTAGTGGGGTAGCCTCTACTGAGTACAACCCTTTAGGTCAAACCTAGTACTTGTACTCATCCTTGCTTGCTAGTCAATCATTCCTGCACAGTTGATTCTGACATGGTATTCAGAGCAGGAAACATGTTAGGTTTTTAGGGCCCACTGATCGTTCCGCTAGTTCCTGCCCGAAGTGCCCTTGCACTGTCCGGCCCTCTCACACAGTGTCACGCTGCCCTGCAGCTACTCGCACTGCCTGCCCTAGCGCGCTGCCCTGATGTCACGTGCGCCCCTGCTGCCCGCGAGCAGCTCCTGCCCCGCACGCCCTTGCTGCCCGCGAGCAGCCCCTGCCCCACGCGCCACTGCTGCCTGCGAGCAACCCCTGCCCCGAGCGCCCTTGCTGCCCGCGAGCAGCCCCTGCCCCGTGCGCCACTGCTGCCCGCGAGCAGCCCCTGACCCGAGTGCCCCTGCTGCTCGCGAGCAGCCCCTGCCCTGCGCGCCCCTTCTGCCCGCGAGCAGCCCCGCAGCCCAACGCGCCCCGCAGCCCTAAACGCGCCAGCGCACCCCGCTGCTAAACGCGCCAGCGCGCCCCGCAGCCCAGCGCGCCAGCGCGCCCCACTGCTAAGCACGCCAGCGCGCCCCGCAGCCCTAAACGCGCCAGCGCACCCCGCTGCTAAACGTGCCAGCGCGCCCCGCAGCCCAGCGCGCCAGCGCGCCCCACTGCTAAGTACGCCAGCGCGCCCCACAGCCAGCGCGCGCCAGCACTCCCCGCTGCTAAGAGCGCCAGCTCGCCCCGCAACCCTAAATAATAAATAATTATCATAAAAAAACAAAAAAACAAAAAATCCCAGCGCGCTGCTGTGAGAATGATAGATGAAAGAATGATTGAATTAGGAAATGAGAAGGGTACAAGTAGGAAACCTAAAAGTGTTGTACCCTATATGAACGACCCCACTACAGCCTAGATAGACTATAGCATATAAGTTTGACACACCCCCATAGGCAAAGTGGGGGAGAACAAGAGGTCACAAGACCGGTCAAGAAAGGCAGAGCAAGCTCAGGGTGGATCACGACGTCACCACACATTCTGAGCACAAGCAAATGGCCACAAGGCCAGTTCGCATGCAGAGTTATATAAGGGAGAACAAGCAATACAGTGAACACAACCTAGCAAGTGTAAGCATGCAGGTATATGTATAGAGATCACAGTACAAGCAGAATCAAGAAGTAAGCAAGTGAGGCACAGTAGGTACAAGGCCTAGAACAGTACAGAAACGCTGATGATCACAAGGCTGAAGTGCCCTGGTGAAGACATCAGCAGTGTTGGCCTGAGAGGCCACGTCAGCAAGACGGAGCTGACCACGCTGCTGCAACTCTCGAGCAAGGAAGTAGCGCAGAGCAATGTGCTTCGTTCTGTGCTCCAGTCTGTGCTCCTGACACAAGGCAAGCATGGCCTTGTTGTTGACGTACGGAACTGGAGGAGAACGGGGCGCCTCTCCCAAGTCGGTCAGCAGGTAGGTGAGCCAGCGTAACTCCTGTGCAGCCATGGCCCCAGCGTAGATCTCGGCCTCACAACTGGAGCTGAGAACAAAAGACGAGCGGGTAGACCGCCAAGAGACAGAACCGGAGCCAAGGCTGAAGGTGTAACCCTGTGACGACCGCTGCGTAGCCAAGTCGTCAACCCAGGAAGCGTCTGCGTGGCCAGTGAGGACAACTCGAGCCCGTCCTCCAAGCATGAGCCCCATGCCCGACGTACTGCACAAGTAGCGCAACACCCTCTTCGCAGCATCCCAGTGCACCTTTTGGTGCCTACCGGGAGCCACGTAGCGAGCCAGAAGGCTGAGAGGGTACGCGAGGTCAGGTCGTGTGCAAGTCATCAGGTACATGAGGCAGCCCACAAGCTCTGGATATGGGCCACTCGGCTCTACGGACTCGTCCGAAGGTGGAGCTGAGAGCGAGTGACCGGTAGGCAGAGGAGTGGACTGTGGCGAGGAGTACGTGAAGCCGAAGCGCTGAAGGACCTGCTGCACCATGTGTGACTGAGTCAAGGTAATGGTGCGCTGTGCTCTGTCCCGGGTGATCCGCAAGCCAAGATAGCTTGTGAGCTCACCCAGGTCTGTGCACGTGTGTCTCTTCTGCAGCTCGGACTTCACGTGGGCGAGTGCCTCCATGTCAGCAGTAGCAAAGACAAGGTCGTCTACGTACACAAGAACGTAGAACGGCGGCAGAGTAGCGTCAGTGCGTAGAAACAGAGAAGGGTCAGCAGTGGAAGGAGCAAAACCAAGAGCAGCAAGAGTCGTCCTGAGCGTGTCGTGCCACTCACGGGGCGCCTAGCGGAGACAGTAGACTGGCCGCCGGAGGCTCCACTGGGTACCAGCAGGAAACGACCTAGTGAAGCCAGGTGGGCGGCGCAGCCAGATCTCCTCGTGCAGGCTGCCCTGTAGGAAGGCTGTGCTGAAGTCAAGCGAGTGGAGCTCGTAGTCACGCTGAGCAGCAACGTGTAGCAGTACCCGAAGAGTGGTCATCTTTGGGGTGGGGGAGAAGGTCTGAAAGAGTCAACTCCCTGTCGCTGACTGAAGCCACGTGCAACGTAACGCGCCTTGAAGGCAGGCGGAGAACCCGGCGGCCGCTTCACCCTGAAGATCCACATGCCACTAACGATGTTCGCCCCAGGTGGGGGAACCTCGTCTACGTAGGTGCCTGTGGACTTCCAGGAAGCCATCTCTGCGTCCATGGCTGCCTGCCACTGAGAGGAGTAGGGACCCTCTATCGCCTCTGCGTAAGAGCGCGGGGTCGGGATGTCTAGTGCATCCGGGTCTCCCTCAGGGGCAAGCAGCATGGACACGAGATGAGGTGAAGCAGCAGCAAAGCACTCAAGGTCCTCCTGCCTGTCCTCAAGGACGTCCGTGCCAAGAGCACACTCACCCCCGACGGACGGAGGACAGACAGACACAGACGCAGACTCAGCAACAAGACTAGCGGCGTAGTCTAGGCGACAGGCTGCAGCAAAGTCAACAAGCTCAGCAACAAGAGCAGACGCAGCAGAGAACTCAAACAGGGGGTCAGTGACAGCCGTGGCCAGAAAGCGCGTGACAGTAGGACTAGCAGCACGAAGGGAGTCAGACTCCGGGTCCGGACCGTCAGGAAGAGAGGACGCAGGAGGAGAGGGTAGACGGACACGCTGTGGAGCAGTGGAAGGACGCAGAGTCATAGAGTGAGTGCCAAGGACAGGAGGAAGACGCGGACGCGAAACACGACCAGCGCGAACAGACGGGACAGGCGACGTAGAACGAGACGCAGGCGACACAGGACGCGACTCAGGCTCACAACGCTCCGTAAGACCTCTAGTCAGACCAGAGTACGGAGAAGGACCAGGCAGCGGAGAGGCCGGCTGTAACTGCGACTGAGACGGGACAGGCGGTGGACTCAGGGAAGGAGGAGGAGGACCAGGAGAAGGTGGGGAGCCAAGAACCTGCTGAAGAAGCGGAACGTAGTACGGCCGGGGCCGCGCAGCGCCTCGAGAAACAGCAGAGACAGAACCGGTACCCTCAGCCTCAGGGTCTCCTGTCCTAGCAGCACCTCCAGCAGCTCCAGCACCAGCAGCACCTCCTGTAGCTCCAGCACCAGCACCACCTCCAGCAGCACCAGCACCTCCAGCAGCTCCAGCAGCTCCAGCACCAGCACCACCTCCAGCAGTGCCAGCACCTGCAGTAGCTCCAGTAGCACCTCCAGCACCAGCAGCACCTCCAACAGCTCCAGCACCAGCACCACCTCCAGCAGCGCCAGCACCTCCAGCAGCACCCGCACCAGCAGCACCTCCAGCAGCAACCCGACAGCGCCGAGAGAACCACTCACGAAGCCGCTGTGGAGAGAGGGGCTCCCGCTGCGACGGGACACCCAGAGCACCTCCAGACTCAGTACCCTCAGGCGCCACACCCCCAGGCTCAGCACGCCCAGTCTCAGCACCCCCAGACTCAGCACCCCTAGTCTCAGCACCCCCAGTACCCGCACCCGCAGGGTCAGCACACCGAGCAGCACCTGAGTCGACAGCTACCTCGACCGGCTCGGCAGGGTCTACCTGGGACACACCTGAGGGGGCAGGACCCTGGGGGGGGAGGGGGTCTACCGGAGGAGTACCTGGGGCAAGGAAGAGCGGCGGGGGAGGGGGAGAGGCAGTGCGGTAGGGAAAGAGACGGTAGTACGACACCGACTCGTCAAACGTGACGTCCTGTGAGGACAGAACACGACGCAAGGTGGGGTGGTAGAACTGCCACCCGGGTGCGTCAGGAGGGAAGCCAAGGAAGACACAGGGAACGGCACGGGAGGACAGCTTGTCCGCTGTAGTATCGCGGACAAAAGCTCGAGATCCCCAGACACGGAACGCGGACGCATCGCCAACCTTCCCCGTCCACCGCAGAGTAGGTGTGGTCTCCGGCAAGGAGACACGAGGCTGAAGGTTGATCTGATGCGCAGCGTACTGAACCGCGAACGGCCACAGAAAGTGGGGAGCAGCCGCATGGATCATGGACGTACGAGCGACATCCATGACCATGCCAATGCGGCGCTCAGCAATCCCATTTTGCTGCGGGGAGGCCGGAAGCGTGAACGTCTTGCGGATGCCCTCCAAACGACAGAAGGCTCTCAGAAGGTCGGAGGAAAACTCCCTGCCTCTGTCTGAGTGCAGACGCAAAACAGGAAGGTCGGAGCCGAAACACTCACTCAGCTGGCGACGAGCATCGCGGATCCAGTCGATCAACACCTCAGTGACCTCACCCTTGCTGCGCAAGGGGAAGACTGTGGTGTAACGCGAGTAGTCGTCAACGACCAGCAGGAAGTAACGCTCGTGACCCTGTCCACGAACGCGGGCTGGGCCCCACACGTCCATGTGAAGAGTCTGCAGAGGGGCCTCAGTCGGAGGAAACGAGGAGGAGTGAGGAGCGGCGCGCTGCCGGCCCTCGACACAAGGAACACAGGTGGGGGCAGGCCCCGGAGGAAGGGGAGGGAGGGACCTGGGGAGTCCAGAGACAAGAGCACGGGAGGCCATACCTCGAAGACGAGGCAGGGAGGGGTGACCAAGGCGGTGGTGCCAGAGGAGAGTCTCGTGCGCCAGAGGACGACACGAGCAGGGGGCAGACGCAGGACTAGACCTGGACGCAGCAGCAAACACCTGACTGGACGCAGCTACCTGACCAGACGCAGGGACCGGAGGAGGCGCAGTAGTCAGTGTGTACAGACTCGACCCTGGCCGACGGGTGAACGTGGCCAGGTGGCGTCCCGTCCGAGAGCAAGTGCAGTGGGTCACACGCTGACCTACAGGGGTGAACTGGTCAACCCACGCGTCCTGGAGGTCAGCTCCACTCACCAAGTTCGTAGAGAACGAGGGGAGGTGGAGTCCCGACAGCAAGCCCGACGGGGCCGCAGGACACGGTAGAACCGTGGAGGAGTGTGCAAGGACTGGTCCCCCGGAGGGGTCAGCAAGGGAGACCGCAACAGGCCGACGGAGCGGCGTGAGCGTGGTGCTGTCTCTAAAGAAAGAGCGCGAAGCACCAGAGTCAAGTGTGAAGGTGTGAAAGGACTCAGTAGGTGCAGTACCAGAGGGAGGAGACGTACCAGCACCTGGAGCAGCAGACGCACTAGCACCTAGAGCAGCAGCCACAGTGCCCGGGTTGGGCGGGACACGCAGGTAAGGGTCACCCTCAGTAATATCAGCAAGAGCATACATGGCAGCAAGGATAGCATCAAAATCTAGATCAAAGATAGGCACATTCTGCAGAAGCAGATCATGCCAACGAGGAAGATCAACAGCGTCAGGAAACTGGGTACGCCAAGCGTCAGTCAAGCGGCCAAAGCAGCGCTGCATGGTGTGTGGGAGACCACACACCTCCCCACTACGAGTGCCGGTGCGAAGAACGTACGCGCAGGGACCTGCACCCCCAGACCTCCCACGCCCAGCGTACCATTCACGAAGCTGCTGAACCGACGGGGTCTCACGGGTGCGCTGCTGCTGCTGGCGCTGGCTGCCACCAAGGCCTCCATGTGGCGTAGCTGCACCGCGACCAGCACCACCTCCTCCGCTACCTCCACCACCGCTGCCGCCGCCTCCACCCCCTCCGCTACCGCCGCCACGGCCTCCACTGCCGCCACCGACTCCCCCACTCCCGGTACCACCCCCACCACCACCTCCACCTCCTCCACCGCCCCCACCGCTTCCCCCACCGCCCCCTCCACCACCCCTGCTGCCCTTGCCCTTGCCGGGGTGGCGTCGCCCAGTAGAGGCAGACGCAGCGCCGACCTCCTTAGTGCCAACGAGGTCGACAGCAGCAGCAGAGGCAACAGAGGGGAGAAGGGGGACAGGGGAACACCCCTCAAAGAAGGGGGTGCGACGGTCGCCGCGAGAAGCACCTACAGCTAAGATACTCTTCTCAGCTGCAGCAAGGCGCTCCTCTAGCAAGTCGACAGTCAGCTCGGTGGGGCAAAGGGAGAGAAAGTGGTCCCTGACTGAAGAAAGAGAGTCAGGGAGGCGGGTGACT
The DNA here is from genome assembly GCA_947471745.1 of Closterium sp. Naga37s-1. Classification (NCBI taxonomy): domain Eukaryota; kingdom Viridiplantae; phylum Streptophyta; class Zygnematophyceae; order Desmidiales; family Closteriaceae; genus Closterium; species Closterium sp. Naga37s-1. Next base: position 250,977 of record CANJKZ010001008.1, read on the forward strand.
TGGTAGTAAAGGGTGATGTACATGTGGGGGGGGTTCTTGGCACAGAACTCAGTGGGAAGGGCAGCGCGGTAGCGGGCGTCACTAGTGCGAAGGTGAGCAACTAGGTCAGCGACAGTGGCAAAGGCAGCAAGGTCAGGGAAAAGGTACGGTAGCATGAGGCGGCTGAGGGCAGCAGTGGAAAGGGAGGAGTAGCGTGCAACTACAGCATCGTACAGAGCCCTAGCACTCTTGTACTGACTAAAGTGCGCGCGCTCAGTAGACGGCAGGTGGTTGCGCACAGCAAGACGAGCAGCAGCATCGCGCGTGAGCCACTGCGAGCGAACAGTACTGTCAGCATCAGCAGTAGGGGCAGTAGAGGCGCCAGAAGTGAGATCGAACAGTGAGAGACCATCCTTGCTATCGCACTGTAGGAAAAGCTGCAGATCATCTAGCCAGACCTCAAAGTCAACAGCCCGACCCTCAGCATCAAAGGTAAGAACATTGAGACTAGCCATGACAGGAGAAGCAGCAGGCTAGCAGTAGCAGCAGTGGAACTCGGCTAAGCAGGCTAGGTAGGGCGGCGCAGCTCGGCAGGGCGGTGTGGCTCGGCAGCGCGGCGCTCTTACCAGGGGAGAGGCTGGGGCAGGGCCGGGGTAGGGCCGGGGCAGTCCAGGAGCAGGGCCGGGGCAGGGCCGGGGCAGTTCAGGAGCAGGGCCGGGGCAGGGCCGGGGCAGTTCAGGAGCAGGGCCAGGGCAGGGCCAGGGCAGAGCCGGGCCAGGGCCGGGGCAGTTCAGGGGCTGGGCCGGGGCAGGGCCGGGGAAGAGCCGGGGCAGTTCAGGAGCAGGGCCGGGGCAGTGCAGAAGCAGGGCCGGGGCAGGGCCGGGGCAGTTCAGGAGCAGGGCCGGGGCAGGGCCAGGGCAGAGCCGGGCCAGGGCCGGGGCAGGGCCGGGGCAGAGCCGGGGCAGTCCAGGAGCAGGGCCGGGGCAGTGCAGAAGCAGGGCCGGGGTAGTTCAGGGGCAGGGCCGGGGCAGAGCCGGGGCAGGGCCGGGGCAGGGTTTGGGCAGAGCCGGGCCAGGGCCGGGGCAGTTCAGGGGCAGGTCAGGAGCAGGGCCGGGGCAGTGCAGAAGCAGGGCCGGGGCAGTTCAGGAGCAGGGCCGGGGCAGCGTCGGGGAAGAGCTGCGACAGGGCCGCAGCAGGGCCGGCCGGGCCTGAAGGGGCCTCTAACGGGGCATGACTGGGCCGAACGGGGCCGATAACGGGGCCTGACGAGGCCTATAACGGGGCCGTACGGGGCCTATAACGGGGCCATGCGGGGCCTATAACGGGGCCTGACGGGGCCTATAACGGGGCCGTACGGGGCCGTACGGGGCCTATAACGGGGCCTGACGGGCCTTACGGGGCCTGAGACGGGGCCAGATGGGGCCTAGAACGGGGCCTGACGGGGCCTATAACGGGGCCGTACGGGGCCGATAACGGGGCCTTGCGGGGCCTATAACGGGGCCTGACAGGCCTTACGGGGCCAAATGGGGCCTGAGGGGGCCTGATGGGGCCTGACGGGGCCTGACGGGCCTTAAACGGGGCCAAATGGGGCCTGATGGGGCCGTACTGGGCCTCTAACGGGGCCTGACGGGGCCGTACGGGACCTCTAACGGGGCCTGTCGGGGCCTAACGGGGCCTTAAACGGGGCCGAACGGGGCCTGACGGGGCCTTACGGGGCCTTACGGGGCTAACGGGGCCTTAATCCGCGCCCTAAACGGGGCCTGACGGGGCCGAACGGGGCCTCTAACGGGGCCTGTCGGGGCCTAACGGGGCCTTAAACGGGGCCGAACGGGGCCTGACAGGGCCTTACGGGGCCTTACGGGGCATAACGGGGCCTTACGGGGCCGTAATCCGCGCCCTAAACGGGGCCTAAAGGGGCCTTACGGGGCGGGCGCAGGCTCTAAGGGCGGGCGCAGGGGCCGTGACGGGCCTCGAAGGGAAAGTGCGAAGCGCGCGGCAAGTAGGCAGGGGAGAAATTTCAGTGGTGGGCCCTTAAAAAAAAATCTCGAAACTAGCTCTATACCATGTGAGAATGATAGACGAAAGAATGATTGAATTAGGAAATGAGAAGGGTACAAGTAGGAAACACATAAGTGTTGTACCCTCTAAGGACTACCCCACTACAGCCTAGACCGACTATAGTAAATATAGGTTTGACAGCTGCTGCTGCACACGCTGTTAGTGCTGCGCTGTGCCCTGCTGAGCAGCGCTGCCCAGGCCGAGCCGCGCCGCCCAGCCCGAGCCGCCCTCTTGCTACTACTGCTGCTGCTGCTGCTCGTGCTACTGCCGCTGTTGGTGGAGGTGTGGCTGGGAGTACTGGAGGTGCTGCTGGTGCTGGAGGTGCTGGACCTACTACTGATCGTCACTGCCTGTCATGGCCGCTATCACGGCAGTTGCAGCGGCTAGGGGTGGACAGCAGCAGTCACTGCCTCTCCCGGACGACCCCACCCCTCATCAGCTTTGTGAGTGGGCTATTCAGCGAGGTAGTGCTGGTGGTGGAGGTTTTGGTTTTATGTGGCCTCAGCGAGCTCGCGATTGTGCTTCTCTGCGATGCGTCCCTGGTCGTGTAGAGGTGCTCTCGGTTCTAGTGATTCAGCTGTCGCTCCAGGTGCTGGTGAGTCTACAGCAACTCTAGGTGCTCGTGAGTCTGCCGATGCTCTAGGTGCTCGTGCGTCTACTGCCACAGGTCCTGCCTCAGCTGAGGCCTTGCACACTTTCACGCTTGACTCAGGTGCGTCACGTTGCTTCTTTCGTGATTGCACCACAGTCACACCACTCGCAGCACCTGTCCCAGTCTCACTGGCTGGCCCCATTGGGGGCCCAGTCGTTGCGCGAGCCTCCATTGTCCTCCCGTGTCCAGCAGTCCCCTCTGGGTCTCTCTCAGGTCTCCACCTCCCCGCGTTCTCGACGAACTTGTTGAGCAACGCAGTTCTCCAGGATGAATGGGTTGACACCTTCATTCCTGGAGGACAGCGTGTGGCGATCTATAAGTGCTCATGGGGTGGCCGTCACCTTGCTACGTTCACTCGTCAGCCTGGGTCCGGTCTTTACACCGTGACCACTATGTCTGCACAGGTGGCTAAGTCAGGTCAGGTGGCTGCGTCGAGTCGGGTGTCTGTGTCTGGTCATTTTGCCTCGTGTCGGGTACTCTCTCACCAGACTCTCCTCTGGCACCACCGCCTAGGTCACCCCTCACTGCCGCGTCTCCGCAGCATGCACTCCCGTCTCCTTGTCTCTGGCCTTCCCAGGTCCCTTCCCTCCCTCCCGCGCTCGCCTGCCCCGCCGTGCCTTCCTTGCGTCGAGGGGTGAAAGAGCGCCGCTCCTCACTCTTCTGAGTTTCCTACGACCACTGCTCCTTTGCAGACTCTCCACATGGACGTTTGGGGCCCGGCCCCCGTCGGTGGGACGGACCAGGAGCGCTACTTCCTGCTGGTTGTTGACGACTACACACGCTACGCCACTGTCTTCCCCTTGCGGCGCAAGGCGGACGTCAGCGGTGTTTTGATCCCCTGGATCCGTGCTACTCGTCGTCAGCTGCGCGAGCGGTTTCGTCGGGACTTCCCAGTCCTGCGTCTGCACTCTGACAGGGGCGGTGAGTTCTCTTCTGACCTCCTTGCGGAGTTCTGTCGACACGAGGGCATTCGCTAGTCGTTCACGCTTCCGGCCTCTCCTCGGAAAAATGGGATTGCTGAGCGTCGCATTGGCTTGATCATGGAGGTTGCTCGTACCTCCATGATCCATGCGGCTGCTCCCCGTTTTCTGTGGCCGTTTGTGGTCCGATACGCAGCGCATCAGCTCAACCTCTGGCCCTGTGTCTCTGAGCCAGAGACCTCGCCCACACTCCGGAGGACGGGGAAGGTTGGCGATGCGTCGGTGTTTCGGGTCTGGGGCGCGTTCTTCCTTGTTCGCGATGCCAAAGTGAACAAGCTCTCCTTTCGCACTCTCCGCTGCGTCTTCCTTGGCTTCCCCACCGACGCTCCGCTGTGGCAGTTCTGCCACCCGCACGAGCGTCGAGTCTTCTCCTCCCTGGACGTCACCTTTGACGAGTCTGTCTGTTTCTACAGGCTACACCCACACGCGTCCCACCCGGTCCCCCTAGCGCCTCTTTTCTTGGTACCAGTCCCCCCCCCGGTAGACCCCCTCCCCCCACAGGGTCCTGCTCCCTTAGGTGTGTCTCAGGTAGACCCACCCCCCTTGGTTGAGCCTTTGGAGATCTCTTCTGACTCCTCTGGCCCAGCTGAGGGGGGTGACCCTGCCGCTGACGACACGGCAGCCACTCGCCGCTCTCCACGCTTGGAGACCCCCCCTGGTTTTCCGCCTCGGCCGTCTTCGCCGCCTCCGCAGCCTGCTGCTGTGGACTCTGGAGCTGTGACTGCTGGTGCTGAGCCTGGGGGTGCTGAGACAGAGGGTGAGGGTTCTGGGGGTGCTGCGACTGGGGGTGCTGCGACTGGGGGTGCTGGTTCTGGGGGTGCTGCGACTGGGGGTGCTGACTCTGGGGGTGCTGCGAGTCCTAGTGGCAGTGGAGCTGTGGGTGACTCTGCTGGAGGTCCTGGAGCTGGACAGCCACCGCAGCCTGATCTACTTGAGATGCTCTTGCCGCAGGCAATTCGTGCGTGGATCGTTCGGCGAGGCAGTCCTCGTGGTGGAGGGTACGGTCCTGCTGGTGCTGGAGCTGATAGTCCTGGAGGTACTGCTGGTGCTGGAGGTACTGGAGGTACTGCTGGAGGTGCTGGAGGTGCTGCTGGTGCTAGAGGTTCTGGAGGTGCTGCTGGTGCTGGGGTTGCCGGAGCTACTAGTCCTAGAGGTGCTACTGGTGCTGGAGGTGCTGGACCTACTAGTCCTGGAGGTACATCTGGTACTGGAGGTGCTGCTGGTGCTGGAGGCGCTAGACCTGGAGGTACTAGAGGTGTTGGAGCTGCTGGTCCTGGAGGTGCTCGTACTGCAGGTGCTGGAGCTGCCGGAGCTGGTGGTGCTGTTAGTGCTGGAGGTGCTGGGGGTACTGGAGCTGCTGGCACTGGAGGTGCTGGTGCTACTGGTGCTGGAGCTGCGGGAGCTGTAAGTCCTGGAGGTGCTCGTACTAGAGGTACTGGAGCTGCTGGAGCTGGTGGTGCTGCTAGTGCCAGAGGTGCTACTGGAGCTGCGGGAGCTGCTGGTCCTGGAGGTGCTCGTACTAGAGGTGCTGGAGCTGCCAGAGCAGGTGGTGCTGCTAGTGCTGGAGGTGCTACTGGAGCTGCTGGCAGTGGAGGTGCTGGAGGTGCTGCTGGTGCTGGAGGCGCTGGAGCTGGAGGTACTGGAGGTGCTGGAGCTGCTGGTCCTGGAGGTGCTCGTACTAGAGGTGCTGGAGCTGCCAGAGCAGGTGGTGCTGCTGGTGCTGCAGGTGCTGGAGGTGCTACTGGAGCTGCTGGCACTGGAGGTGCTGGAGGTACTGCTAGTGCTAGAGGTGCTGGCGCTGCCGGAGCTCGTGGTGCTGTTGGCGCTGGAGGTGCTACTGGAGTTGCTGGTGCTGGAGGTGCTGGTGCTGCTGGTGCTGGAGGAGCTAGAGCTGCTGGTACTGCCCCGCGTCGACTGTTTTTCTACCCCCAGCGGTAGTCGTCCATGCCGCCGCCTGGCTCGGTCATTCGCCAGGTTCTTAGTCTCCCGTCTTCCACTAGCCCCACTCCACCTCTCATGTGTCCACCGACAGACCAGTCTCAGCCACAGCTTCTACCTGGCTCCCTGCTGCCTGCTCCTGCTCCTCACACTAAGGTGACTGAGTCCCTGACTGAGCGTCGTGAGCATGAGACTCGTGCTTCCACACCTGTTCGTGCTCGTCATGTCGCCCGCCCTTGTCCTCATGCTGTCCCAGGCACTCACGATATGACACTTCGTCCTTCCTCTGTTCCACAGCGTGTTGTCTTGCCTGAGCCTCCCGCGTCCTCTCTTTCACCCTGAGTCCAACCTTGCTCATGCTGCCAGTCCTACTGTCACTCGTCTCCTTGCTACAGTCGTGACTGAGTCTACTGCAGCGTTTGCCCTAGTCACTGAGCTAGTCGACTTTGTAGCTAAGAGTCGTCTCGACTACGTCACGAGTCTTGTCACTGAGTCTGAATCTGTCTGTCCTCCGTCCGTCTGGGGTGAGCTTGCCCTTGGCAGTGACGTACTTGAGGACAGATAGTTTGAGCTTGAGTTTCTTGCGGCCACTTTACCTCGTTTTGCATCCATGCTGCTTTGCCCTGAGGGAGACCCGGATGCACTTGACATCCCTACCCCGCGCTCTTACGCTGAGGCGATCGCGGGTGAGTACTCCTCTCAGTGGCAGACATAGTCGATGGCATGTGGATTTTCAGAGTGAAGCGGCCGCCGGGTTCTCCGCCTGCCTTCAAGGCGCGTTACGTTGCTCGAGGCTTCTGTCAGCGACAGGGGGTCGACTTCTTCCAGACCTTCTCCCCCACCCCGAAGATGACTACTCTTCGGGTGCTGCAGCACGTTGCAGCACAGCGTGACTACGAGCTGCACTCCCTCGAATTCTCCACAGTTTTCTTGCAGGGCAGCCCTCACGAGGAGATCTGGCTGCGCCGCCCACCTGGCTTCACTGGGTCGTTTCCTGCGGGTACCCATTGGAGCCTCTTGGGGCCAGTCTACAGTCTCCGCCAGGCGCTCCAAGAGTGGCACGACACACTGAGGACTACACTTGCGGCTCTTGGGTTTGCTCCTTCCTCTGCTGACCCGTCGCTGTTTCTACGCACCGACACTACCCTGCCGCCGTTCAACGTTCTCGTGTACGTCGACGACTTGGTTTTTTCTACTGCTGACACTGACGCGCTGGCTCTAGTGAAGGCGGAGCTGCAGGAGAGACACACCTGCACTGACTTGGGTGAGTTGTGTAGCTATATTGGCTTGCAGATCACCCGGGACAGAGCACGGCGCACCATCACCCTGACTCAGTCACACATGGTGCACCAGGTCCTTCAGCGCTTCGCCTTCCATTTCTCCTTGCCACAGCCCACTCCTCTGTCTACCGGCCACTCGCTCTCAGCTCCACGTTCGGACAAGTCTATAGAGCCAAGTGGTCTGTACACAGAGCTTGTGGGTTGCCTCATGTACCTGATGACGTGCACACGACCTAACATCGCGTACCCTCTCAGCCTCTTGGCTCGCTACGTGGCTCCCCGTAGACACCGAAAGGTGCACTGGGATGCTGCGAAGAGGGTACTACGTTACTTGTGCCGTACATCGGGCATGGGGCTCGTGCTTGGAGGACAGGGTTCAGTGGTACGCACAGGACACTCCGACGCTTCTTGGGCCGACGACCAGGCGACTCAGTGTTCGTCACTGGGTTACACCTTCAGTCTTGGCTCAGGTTCTGTCTCGTGGAGTTCCACTCGTTCTTCTTTCGTGTTTGGTTCCAGCTGTGAGGCCGAGATCTACGCTGGGGCCATGGCTGCACAGGAGCTATGCTGGCTGACCTACCTACTGACTGACTTGGGGGAGCGGCCTCGTTCTCCTCCAGTTCTGTACGTCGACAACAAAGCAATGCTTGCCTTGTGTCACGAGCAGAGACTGGAGCACAGAACGAAGCACATTGCTCTTTGCTACTTCCTTGCGCGTGAGTTGCAGCAGCGTCGTCAGCTCCGCCTTTCGTACGTGGCCTCGCGGGCCAACACTGCTGATGTGTTCACCAGGTCCCTAGGGTCTGGTGACCATCAGCGTTTCTGCACTGCTCTTGGGCTTGTGCCCACTCTACCTCACCTGCTGGTTGCTTGACTTGCTCCTGTTGTACACTGATATATATCTTTATACCTGCTTGTTTACTCTTGCTAGGTTGTGATCAGTGTATTGCCTTGCTATTATAACTCTGCATGTGAACTGGTCTTGTGGCCACTTGCTTGTGCTCAGATTGTGTGGTGTCCTTTAGATCCACCCTGAGCTTTGCTTTGCTTTGTTCTCTTGCTTGACTGGTCTTGTGACCGTTCGTTGTGTTTTCTATCCCCCACTTTGCCTATGTGTAGGCTGTAGTGGGGTAGCCTCTACTGAGTACAACACTTTAGGTCAAACCTAGTACTTGTACTCATCTTTGCTTGCTAGTCAATCATTCCTGCACAGTTGATTCTGACAGAACACAGTAACATGCACATTTGGAAGATACTCTATAAGCATCTGTGCTAATTGACTGTCATTTACTTCAACAGCCTCAAGGCAAGGAAGGGTCTTCAAGTGCCCAACTACAGCGTGGAGATCCCGATATGGAGTCCAAAACCGAAAGGTCTTGAGGGATTCGAAGCATGCCACGTGTCTCATGCCCTGGGCCGTCACTTGTGGCAGAGCCAACCACGTCAGGTTTGACAGAGGCGCAAGATGGCTAACCCATGGTCGTCCGGCTAATAGCACGTGCCAATATTTTACGCTTCAAGGCTCGTCAGATTCCCCACGTGGGCCATGGCAGCCGATGAGATGTTATTTCCACCACGTGAAAGAACGAGGACTTTGAGGGAGCCAAGGCATGTCAGGTGAGCCAGCCCATCATCTGAAACCCGTGTTTGCACCAGTCCGAGCCGATGGAGAGCCGTCAAGTTGCTCATTCCCAAGATCACTGAGTTATAAAAATTGTTTAATTCAAGTTTCAGCTCCCTCAGCCACGTCAGCTTCCCCACACGTACCATGCCAGCCGACGACATGTAATAACCGTGTGAAGGAACAAGGACTTTGAGGGAGCCAAGGCATGTCAGATGAGCCAGCCCAACATCTGAAACCCCTGTTTCTATCAGTTCAAGCTGTCGTAGAGCCGTCAGGTTGCTGATGCCAGAAACAGCTGAATCGTCCAAATTGACTGATTCAAGTTGCAGCTCCTCCAGCCATGTCATGGTGTAGAGATGCCACAAGGCAGCTTTGTGGGCACAACGGGAAATCTCCAGGTGCTTAAGGGATGTCAAGAAGGGAGGTGAAGAAGTCCATAGTCAATGAGTGGCTCATCTGACTTGTCCACTTTCAAAAAGGCTGTGCTTTCGTCAGCACGAATGATCCTCGCATCTGTTTTGTTTGGTGGCTGGTCCGAGGTAAGACAAATAGCCTGAAAGCATCACATTGTCTTGGGTATTAGACATGGGAGACGGATAGAATGCACATGTTTCAACCACATGCCTCCAACTTCTCACCTCGAGCACCTTCCATGATTCATCCTTTCGCTGCACCCGCATTTTCTCTGCCTGCGCTGACTGAGCTGTCAATGCCTTCACAATGTTCTCCATCTCCTTTCTAATAGCACATGTTTCATCCTGAGCAGTTGTTGGCTGACAAGAAGACCGAGGAATTGCCTAGAGAAAACACATTGTAAGAAAAGGCTAGAAGTGGATAATAGACACCGTATACTCACATTACGGTTACATCCGCTCACCTCCAGCATTTTGCAGTTTTTTTCCTTCTCCTGCGAAAGCAATTCATCTCTCTGCGAGAGTATCACTGTCAGTGCAGCCACCTCCTTCTCCTTTCCCTCCCTCCCAGCCCTCTCAGCTGCTAGCTCATTCTTAAGTTCGCTTACATTGCTAAAATACTCCTCCCTTGTTTCTTTCAGATTCTTCTCCAGACTTTCCAATTTATCAGCCAACATCTTTCTCTCGGTTGTTTCTCTCTGTTGCTGGTCCGCTTCCAACACCCTCGCATCGTCGAATCTAACGGCTTGATTTGATCCAACGCTCACAATCTCCTCCAAAAGCCTTGCAGTCGCCGTCATCATTGTGAACTAGACTCAGCTTGGGGACTACAGGAACAAAACTACACACGCCAGTTTTGACAATAACGACTATGGACTACGGAACGGATCTGTTCCTGAGAGGCTCCCAAAAGTTCCAGCTGCTTATTGTTTCCTACCGTTCAAGACCGACGCATCAGACGATACTGATGTAAGTTGGTTCAGATTTTGAGGGGGTTTTGCTATGGCTTCAGAATTTGTTTGTTTGGTGCGTTTCAGCAAGGTACCAATCGGTTCGGTAAGAAGCCTTGTTGACTATTCCCAACAACCTTCCTGCAGCAGGCGAAACGTGTCGTAACTTCTGTGCTTCCCGCTTCGCTGATGTTTGCGGTTTCTTTTCGCAAAACTATGATCGCCACCTCTTGATGAAATTCTTGTGACAGATGACAGCTATCGTCGCCAGTCTGAAAATAGCTCCCACCAGACCAAGTTTCGAGTCAATTAGTAGGCAGCATCTGCGTTCGTCGTTCCGTCTGAGCACTGACAGCACCCTTGGCTTACTGGTCTTCTAAACGCTAATGAACACTCGAGTTTCAATTGCTTTTTGAATTCCCAGAGCGCGTCAAATCGTAAAACTGGATTTTGAATCATCTCGGAATTATTGCCAGATGGTTACAGTACACTTCCGTCTGCAAATTTACCTCCAGGATGGACAGCAAGAAGCAACCCGAATCCAGCCACCAGCACGCAGGCATCCGCGAATGGGAAACAAAACCCATTCGGTACAGTCACATCTGAAGGCGCCGCTGCAGCCGTGGCTGCGTTACAAGCACGCAAGCAATGGGTGAGCAGGCTACAGGAAGGGTTACCCCAGGCGGCGGTGGTGGTGCTGCGGGTGCTGGTGGTGGTGGCGGCTGCTTGGAGCGCGTGTGCTGTGATGTTCTTCTCCCTCGTTTTAATGCACTGGCTCATGCTCCACCTCTCCACCGCCTCCCACCCGCACTTTCCATGGCATCCGTCAAACTGATATGCAGTGCTTCGAGGCTCGTCAGCTTCCTCACGTGCACCATGCCAGGTGATGGAAAAGCTCATGTGGCATGGTATGGCCATGAAATTTGAGGGTCCCAAGGCAAGTCATTTGAGAAAGCCCAGCACCTGTAACGAGTGTGTCGACCCGTCCGAGTCAACAGAGAGCAAGGTTGCTTGATTTCAGTTTCAGCTCCTCTGGCCATGTCATGGGGTGAAGGAGCCTCACGGCTGTTACGTTGACAGAATAGGAGATGTCATGAGGGATTTCTTCAGGGATGTCAAATAAGGGAGGCGAAGACGTCCAGGATTAGTAACCACCTCATCGTTGCTGCGCAGCAGTATTACCGCTGCGTTAGCGTGCGGATATTCGATCTTGAAACATGCATTTCGTCGGTCGCTGTTTCAAAATCACGAAGTATTTGGGCTGGAACACCAATACTTTGAAGACGAGACTGTCAAACTAAAAAAAAAAAAGGCCATCTCAACATCAATACATAAAAATCTCTCACCTCCCTGCCTTTCTTCGTTTCCTCCTTTGGCTGCACCAACGTCTTTACTGCCTGAGCCGATTGTGCTACCAATGTAGCGACAAGCGATTCCATCTCCTCTTGAAACCCGTGCTTCTTCAACCTGAGAAATTACACTTGTTGGTGTCAGAATATAATTGTATGCATTATTCTATAACTGCCTGTAGTGTAGACTTAGTGTAGTGCTAAACTTGTTTGGTGGTGCACCTTGGTTGCTTTGCCTATATCTTGTACTTTCTTCTCTTAGTGAACCATCTTTCCTCTCTCACTTTTTACTCTCGACAATTGCCTAGCTCACACCCCAGCTATGGCTCCCTAGCTTATGAGCTCATCTCAACATGCTATCAGAGTAGGTCGTTTCTAGGACCTAACATTCATGGGCCCACCACCTACTGCCCTGCTAGCCTAGGCCCCGGCCCGTCGACCCTTGGCGTCGCCCCTAGCCCCTAGGCTCGGCCCCTAGGCCCCGTCGCTCACGGCCCCTCGGCCCCGTCGCTCACGGCCCCTAGGCCACGGCCCTTCGCTGCCCCTAGCTCGGCCCCTTGGCCCCGTTGGCCCCGTTGCCCCTAGCCGCGCCACTCGGCCCCGTTGGCCCCGTCGCCCCTAGCCGCGTCCCTCGGCCCCGTTGGCCCCGTCGACCCCGTCGCCCCTAGCCGTGCCACTCGGCCCCGTTGGCCCCGTCGCCCCTAGCCGCGCCCCTCGGCCCCGTTGGCCCCGTCGACCCCGTCGCCCCTCGCCGCGCCTCTCGGCCCCGTTGGCCCCGTCGCCCCTAGCCGCGCCCCTCGGCCTCGTTGGCCCCGTCGACCCCGTCGCCCTTAGCCGCGCACCTCGGCCCCATTGGCCCCGTCGCCCCTAGCCGCGCACCTTGGCCCCGTCGCCCCCGTCGCCCCTAGCCGCGCCCCTCGGCCCCGTTGGCCCCGTCGCCCCTAGCCGCGCCCCTCAGCCCCCCTTGGCCCCGTCACCCCTAGCCGCGGCCCCTAGGCCCCGTCGCCCCCAGCTGCGGCCCCTCGCGACCCCAGGCCCCGTCGCCTCGGCCCATTGGCCCCGTCGCCCCTAGCCATGGCCCCTCGCGACCTGCCGCCCCTAACCGCGGCCCCGTCGCCTCTAGCCTCGGCCCCTAGCGACCTGTCGCCCCTAGCCGCGGCCCCGGTGCCCCGTCGCATTATGGAGGGTAAGGGGGTGGCAAGAGGGGTGACGGCTTCCTGCCCGCGTGCCCTGCAGTCGCACGCGCAGCTCCGCCCCCTCCCCCCCTCCATGGGGACGGGGGGGAGAGGGTGTGAGGGGGTGGCGGATGTGCCTCAGCAGCAGCAGCTCCCGCCACGCCTCCTCCTCTCTCTCCTCACTGCTGCTGCTACTGCTGTACGGGGGGAGGTTGGGGGGTGCTGTGAGTCCAGTTGCAGCATCAGCCGCCTCCTCCTTATTTGCCATCTCCTTCTGCTGCGCAGGGTGTACCCCTTCAGGGGGTGTTTCTGCACATGATTCTTCACTGCAGGCAGTTAGGGGGTGTGTCAGAATATAATTGTATGCATTATTCTATAACTGCCTGTAGTGTAGACTTAGTGTAGTGCTAAACTTGTTTGGTGGTGCACCTTGGTTGCTTTGCCTATATCTTGTGCTTTCTTCTCTTAGTGAACCATCTTTCCTCTCTCACTTTTTACTCTCGACAATTGCCTAGCTCACACCCTAGCTATGGCTCCCTAGCTTATGAGCTCATCTCAACAGTTGGCAACTGACACGAAGCCCGATAAACCGCCTGCAAGCAGCACATTGTGAGAAAATGCGAGAACCGGAGTGAGTAGAGTGGATGTTCAAGTTTGCGTAACACGCTTGAGGAACAATTTCCCGCTCACCTACCTTGCATGATTCTTCTTTCTGATGCGACAGAGATTCCTCTGCCTGCGAGAGTCGCACTGTCAGTGAAGCCACCTCCTTTTCCCTTGCAGCCCTCTCACCTGCTAACTCATTCTTAAGTTCGCTTATCTTCTCATCGTTCTCCTCCCTCATCTCTCTCAAAAATGTCTCCAGATTCTGCAATCTACCAGTCAGCATTGGGCTTTCCATGACGTTTTCTCTGTGTCGCTGTTCCGCTTCCAACTCCCTCCTCGAGTCCTCGAATCGAACCGCTAATTTTGTTCCTACGCTCAAAAGCTCCTCCAAAAGCCCTGCTGACGCCGTCATCATTGTGAACTCGGCTCCGATTGTGACGAGGAAGAGCCCTCCGATCGGCACCTCATCATCAGCAGTGTTGGCCTCAGAGGCCACGTAAGCAAGGCGCAGCTGACCGCGCTGCTGCAGCTCACGAGCAAGAAAGTAGCGAAGAGCGATGTGCTTCGTTCTGTGCTCCAGTCTGTGCTCCCGACACAAGGCCAGCATGGCCTTGTTGTCTACGTACAGAACTGGAGGAGAACGAGGCGGCTCTCCCAGGTCAGTCAGCAGGTAGGTGAGCCAGCGTAGCTCCTGTGCAGCCATGGCCCCTGCGTAGATCTCAGCCTCACAACTGGAGCCGAGAACAGAAGACGAGCGAGTAGACCGCCACGAAACAGAGCCGGAACCAAGGCTGAAGGTGTAACCCTGTGACGACCGCTGTGTAGCCTGGTCGTCAGCCTAAGAAGCGTCTGCGTGACCAGTGAGGACCATTGGACTCCGCCCTCCAAGCACTAGCCCCATGCCCGACGTACTGCACAAGTAGCGCAACACCCTCTTCGCTGCAGCCATGTGCTCTGGTCTGTGTCTCCCAGGAGCAACATAGCGTGCCAAAATGCTAAGAGGGTGTGCAAGGTCAGGTCGAGTGCAGGTCATCAGGTACATGAGGCAGCCAACAAGCTCTGGGTACGGGCCACTCGACTCTACGGACTCATCCGAAGGCAGAGCTGAGAGCAAGTGGCGAGTAGACAGAGGAGTGGCCTGAGGCGAGGAGTACGTGAAGCCGAAGCGCTGAAGGACCTGCTGCACCATGTGTGACTGAGTCAGGGTAATGGTGCGCTGTGCTCTGTCCCGGGTGATCTGCAAGCCAAGGTAGCTGCGCAGTTCACCTAGGTCTGTGCACGTGTGTCTCTTCTGCAGCTCGGACTTCACGTAGGCGAGTCCAGCAGTGTCAGCTGTGGCAAAGACCAAGTCGTCGACGTACACGAGGATGTAGAACGGCGGCAAAGAGGTGTCGGTGCGCAGAAACAGCGACGGGTCGGCAGTAGAAGGAGCGAACCCAAGAGCCGCAAGCGTAGTCCTCAGTGTGTCGAGCCACTCACGAGGTGCCTGGCGGAGACCGTAGACTGGCCGCCGGAGGCTCCACTGGGTGCCAGGAGGAAAAGTCCCAGTGAAGCCAGGTGGGCGGCGCAGCCAGATCTCCTCGTGCAGGCTGCCCTGCAAGAAAGCAGTGCTGAAGTCAAGAGAGTGAAGCTCGTAGTCACGGTGAGCGGCTATGTGCAGCAGTACCCGAAGAGTGGTCATCTTCGGGGTGGGAGAGAAGGTCTAAAAGTAGTCAACTCCCTGCCGCTGACTGAAGCCACGAGCCACGTAACGCGCCTTGAAGACAGGCGGAGAACCCGGCGGCCGCTTCACCCTGAAAATCCACATGCCACTGACGATGTTCGCCCCAGGTGGGGGAACCTCGTCAACGTAGGTGCCTGTGGACTTCCAGGAAGCCATCTCTGCGTCCATGGCTGCCTGCCACTGAGAGGAGTAGGGACCCTCTATCGCCTCCGCGTAAGAGCGCGGAGTCGGGATGTCTGGTGCATCTGGGTCTCCCTCAGGGGCAAGTAGCATGGACAGGAGATGAGGTGAAGCAGCCGCAAGACACTGGAGGTCCTCCTGTCTGTCCTCAAGGACGTCCATGCCAAGAGCACGCTCACCCCCGACGGGCAGAGGACAGACAGACGCAGACTCAGTAACCAGACTAGCAGCGTAGTCTAGACGACAGCGAGCAGCGAAGTCGACAAGCTCAGCAACTAGGGCAGACGCCGCAGTGGACTCAAAGGAAGGGTCAGTGACGATAGTAGCAAGGAGACGCGTGACAGTAGGACTGGCAGCACGAAGGGAGTCTGACTCCGGGTTAGTAAGAGCAGGAAGAGAGGACTCAGGCGGAGAAGGCAAAGGGGCACGGAGAGGAGCAGTGGACGGACGCAGAGACATCCGGTGCGTGCCGGGGACGGGGGGAGGACGCTGACGCGAACCACGACCACCAGTGCGAGCAGCACGTACAGGCGACGCAGGACGAGACGCAGGCTCACGATGCTCAGCAAGACCTCCAGTAGGACCAGTGTAGGGAGAAGGAGCATGCAGAGGAGAGGTAGGCTGTAACTGTGACGCAGACCGGACAGGCGGTGGACACTCTAAGGGAGAAGCCGGACTAGCAGAGGGCGGAAGACCAAGAACCTGCTCAAGGAGCGGAACGAAGAACGGCCGCGGCCGTGCAGCACCCGCAGAGCCAGCAGGAACAGCGCCAGCACCACGAACGGCAGCACCAGCTCCAGCAGCACCAACGCCAGCACCCGCAGAAGCACCAGCACCAGCAGCACCCCCAGCTCCAGCAGCGCCAACTCCAGCACCCTCAGAGGCACCAGCACCAGAAGCACCCTCAGCGCCAACACCCCCAGCAGCTGCAGCTCCAGCCGGACCACCAGAAGTCGCAGCAGGTCCACCAGCTCCAGCACCAGACGCACCCGCAGGCCCAGCAGCTCCAGTACTCCCAGTACGAGCACCTCCGGGACCCGCGGTACCAGCACCCTCAGCAGCAGTAGAACCTCCAGCGCCCGCAGTACCTCCAGCTCCAGCAGCACGCCTCCAGCGCCGGGCAAACCACTCACGCAGCTCCTGTGGAGAGAGTAGCTCCCGCCGGGATGAAGCACCCGAAGAACCTCCAGGCCCAGCACCGCCAGACGCCACACGAGCAGGGTCAGTACCCTCAGACTCCGCACCCCCAGACGCAGCACCCCCAGGCTCAGCACCCCCAGAGTCAGCACCCCCAGGCACAGCACCCCCAGAGTCAGCACCCCCAGGCTCAGCACCCCCAGAGTCAGCACCCCCAGGCTCAGCACCCCCAGGCTCAGCACCCCTAGCAACACCAGAGTCAACAGCTACCTCGACAGGGTCGACTGCGTCTACCTGAGACACACCTGAGGGGGCAGGACCCTGGGGGGGGAGGGGGTCTACCGGAGGGGGACCTGGCGTAAGGAAGAGCGGCGGGGGGGGGAGGGACGCAGTGCGGTAGGGGAAGAGACGGTAGTAGGGAACCGACTCGTCAAACGTGACGTCCTGGGAGGACAGAACACGGCGCGAGGTGGGGTGGTAGAACTGCCAGCCCGGCGCGTCAGGGGGGAAGCCAAGGAAGACGCAGGGAACAGCACGAGGGGACAGCTTGTCCGCAGACAAGTCGCGGACAAACGCCCGAGATCCCCAGACACGGAACGCAGACGCATCGCCAACCTTCCCCGTCCACAGCAAAGCAGGGGAGGTCTCCGGCATGGAGACCCAGGGCTGAAGGTTGACCTGATGCGCCGCGTACCAAACCGCAAACGGCCACAGAAAATGGGGGGCAGCCGCATGGACCATGGACGTAGGAGCGACGTCCATGACCATGCCAATGCGGCGCTCAGCAATCCCATTTTGCTGCGGAGAGTCCGGAAGCGTGAAGGTCTGGCGGATGCCTCGTGCACGACAGAAGGCTCGCAGAAGGTCAGAGGAGAACTCTCTGCCTCTGTCAGAGTGCAGACGCAGAACAGGAAAGTCCGAGCCGAAACTCTCGCTGAGCTGGCGACGAGCACCGCGGATCCAGTCGATCAACACCTCAGTGACTTCACCCTTGCTGCGCAAGGGGAAGACTGTGGTGTAACGCGAGTAGTCGTCAACGACCAGCAGGAAGTAACGCTCGTGACCCTGTCCACGGACGCGGGCTGGGCCCCACACGTCCATGTGAAGCGTCTGCAGCGGAGCCTCTGTCGGAGGAAACTCGGAGAAGTGAGGAGCAGCGCGCTGCCGCCCCTCGACGCAGGGAACGCAGGTGGGGGCAGGCCCCGGAGGAAGGGGAGGGAGGGACCGGGGGAGACCAGAGACAAGGACACGGGAGGCCATGCCTCGAAGACGAGGCAGGGAGGGGTGACCAAGGCGGTGGTGCCAGAGGAGAGTCTGGTGAGACAGGAGACGACACGAGCAGGGGGCAGACTCAGGACCAGACCTGGACGCCGCAGCAAACACCTGACCCGACGCGGCTACCTGAGCAGACTCGGCGACTGGAGGAGACTCAGTAGTCAGTGTGTACAGGCTCGACCTCGGCTGACGGGTAAACGTGGCCAAGTGACGGCCCGTCCGAGCACAGGTACAGTGAGTCACTCGCCGACTCGCAGGAGTGAACTGGTGAACCCCCGCATCCTGGAGGTCAGCACCACTCACCAAGTTCGTAGAGAACGAGGGGAGGTAAAGACCTGACAGGGTGCCAGAAGGGGCCGCCGGACACGGTAGGACAGTGGAGAAGTGGGCAAGGACAGGGCCCCCAGAGGGGTCTGCCAGGGAGACTGCCACTGGCCGACTAAGCGGCGTGAGCGTGGTGCGGTCTCGAAAGAAGGAGCGGGAAGCACCCGAGTCAAGGGTGAAGGTGTGAGTGGCCGGAGCCGACGCGGTACCTGAGAGCGCAGACTCACCAGCACCTGGGTCAGCAGACTCACTGGCACCTAGAGCAGCAGCCTCACCAGTACCTAGAGCAGCAGCCTCACCAGTACCTAGAGCAGCAGCCTCACCTGCACCTAGAGCAGCAGCCTCAAAGCCCGGGTCAGGCGGAACACACAGGTAACAGGTACCCCCATCACTAGTAGGCAATGCATACATGGCAGTGAGAATGGCATCATAGTCAAGACCATATATATCTACCCTCTGCCCAGGCAGCTGCACCCAGTCGGGGAGCTCAGCCTCGTCGCCAAACTCCGTACGCCAGGCGTCGCTCAGCCGGGCGAAGCAGCGGGACTTTGTGTGACCAGGCGTCCCGCAGGGCTGGCCAGTCCGAGCACCAGTGCGAATGACGTACGGACAGCGAGCAGTACCACGTGACCCTCCAAGCTGAGCGTACCACTCACGAAGCTGCTGGGGCGAAAGGACCGCGCGCGGACGACGCGACACCTGCACCTGGGCACGCGAAGCAGCTCCCGAACTACTCACTCCAGGACGACTCCCACTGCGGTCACCCCGACAACCCCAGGTAGCGTACCACTCACGAAGCTGCTGGGGCGAAAGGACCGCGCGCGGACTACGCTGCAGCTGCACCTGGCCACTACAAGCAGCTCCCGAACTACCCACGTCAGAACGACTCTCACTACGGCCACTCCGACAACCCCAAGTAGAGTACCACTCATGAAGCTGCTGGGGGGTGAGGGACTCACGCGGACGGCGCTGGAGCTGCATCTGGCCAGGCCATGAGAAGTAGCAGTAGTAGGGAGAGCAGTAGTAGCAATAGTAGCAGTAACAGCAGGAACAGCAGTGCTCACCAGTGGCAAGAAGGGTAGGAGTAAGACAGCGGCAGGGGTGAGGCCGCCACTATTGCAGGGCGAGGGCACCGCAGCTGCTGCAGGGACTGCTGCTCCAGAGACCAGGGGCAGTTGCCGCAGTGGCAGCGGCTCCAGGGTCCAGGGCGCCGCGGCGGACAGGGGCGGCGGCGGCTGAAGGTGTCAGCTGCGGCGGCGGCTGCGGCTGTCGGCTGCGGCGGCTGCTGCTGACGGCGGCGGCGGCTGCCACGGTAGTGGTGGCGGCGGCTGCTGCTGTCAGAGGTGGCGGCGGCTGCTGCTGTCGGAGGTGGCGGCTGCTGCAGTCGAGGCAGGGGCGGCGGCGGCGGACACGGTAGTGGCGGCGGCGGCTGCTGCCGTCGGTGGTGGCTGCGGCAGCTGCAGTCGGCGGCGGCGGCGGCTGCCGTCGGTGGTGGCGGCTGCTGCGGCCGGGGCAGGTGCGGCGGCGGCTGAGGAGGGGCCGCGGCGGGCCACAAAGGGGCCGAGAGAGGGGCCGCGAGGGGCCGCAAGGGTGGGCAGCGAGGCGCCGCGAGGGCGGCGCAACGGGGCCGTCAGGGGCCGCGAGGGGCCGCGAGGGGCCGCGAGGGCGGCGCGACAGGGTTGCGAGGGCGGCGCGACGGGGCTGCGAGGGCGGCGCGACGGGGCCGCGAGGGCGGCGCGACGGGGCCGTGAGGGCGGCGCGACGGGGCCGCGAGGGCGGCGCGACGGGGCCACGGGGGCGGCGCGACTGGGCCGCGAGGGCGGCGCGACGGGGCCGCTAGGGGCCGTGAGAGAGGCCGTGAGAGGGGCCGTGAGAGGGGCCGTGAGAGGGGCCGTTAGGGGCCGTGAGAGGGGCCGTGAGAGGGGCCGTGAGAGGGGCCGTTAGGAGCCTAGAGGGGCCGTGAGAGGGGCCGCTAGGGGCCGAGAGAGGGGCCGTGAGAGGGGCCGCTAGGGGCCTAGAGGGGCCGTGAGAGGGGCCGCTAGGGGCCGTCAGATGGCGCGACTCGGGCAGGGGCTAAGCGCGCTCCGGGCAGGAAAAAAAAATTCGATATTCGGTGGGCCCTAGGAAAAGTTCCCACTAGGGAACCTGCTCGATACCATGAGAAGACTAGAACGAGAATGAATGACTAAGGAGTGAGAGTGATACAAATATCAAACCCTAGAATTGTGTACCCCTTAGTGTCTAACCCGCTACAGCCTACACAGGCTAGATCATATAAGTTTGACAGAGCCGATGCGCTTAGTGAGGAGAACGGCCAGCAAAACAACCACCACAGAAGTTGAGAACTATTTTTTTACGCTAACCCTTTGGGAGGTGGGATGGGAGATCTCCAAGGTTTTGTGTGTCCTTCGATATTCGACAACTCCGCTCGTGACATAGACATCCGACATCGCCGCCAGCTGGGCCCCGTCGGAACGCGAGACCACTTCCCTGTCCCGCCTGAGCGCTGCACCCTCCGCGCATGTCCTCCATCGGCGTCGCGAGGACCCGTGCTACCTTTGGGCAAATTCCTATAGCCTGCACACCTTTTGCGATGCGTGCGAGAAACCCGTCTCGCCAGATTTGTCATCGTCACTTGTAGTTAGGCGTGGGCTGGGCGTGAACTAGGCGTGAACTATGGGGATCATCAGCATGATCACTACACTGCAACATGCACCTCGGATTCTGGTGATCCGTTTGTGCGCGAGTGTTTTACGAATGAATGTAAAAGCAATCAAGTCCAAAAAAAAAAAAAAAAAAAAAAACACATTGAATGTGTAAGGACATTTTCAAATTCCTTATGTCCAACACTATTATCCAGTAGCTACCGTATACTGTTCTTCGCCCATTACCGGTTAGCCATGTTTACAACATCGCGTGTCAGATTTTATCGAATCACACATTGTTGTACAAGGCCGAGTCGGTCTACACCTCGCCATCAACACCGCATGTTTTGTTCGCACCTGCACGTTACCGTTTGCATAATTCGTTCCTCATCCCAGCCGTGAAATTAGAATGAGTACAAATCTCTTGTTGCTCACTATCATCAACCCCAACTCCCCCATTGGCACTATCTCCCCGAGCCCCGCCATTCAATAAAAACACTTACCGTATCGCCCCGGATATAAGCGCAGGCCTATTAAAAGCGCATGCGCTTATATCTGGAGCAATGCGCTTATGGCCGATCCTCAATTATAAGCGCACCCCCTGTAAAACCCTGTTTTATTATAAGCGCATGCATAATTTTTTATTTAAAACCTGCTAAACACAGTAACGAGTTTCAAATTTGAAGCGAGCCTGCTTTCTTAATCGCTTCGTTTGACTCGCGAAGACTGTCAAAGTACAATCTTACTTATAGGCTATAGTGGGGCACTCCTTATGGGGTACAGCACTTCTAGGGTTAGTACTTGTACCCCAACTCTTGATAATCCAATCATTCCTGCACAGTTCTCTCGACATGGTTTCAGAGCAGGTCCATCTGTAGGACCACTCGTTTAGGGCCCACCGTTAGTTCCGTTCTGCCCATTTTACTGCCCGAATCGCGCCCCTAGGCAGGCCGTTTTTTTCCTGCCCGGATCGCGCCCCTAGGCTGGTCGTTTTTCCTGCCCGAATCACGCCCCTAGGCAGGCCGTTTTTCCTGCCCGAATCACGCCCCTAGGCAGGCCGTTTTTCCTCCCCGAATCGCGCCTCTAGGCTGGCCGTTTTTTCTGCCCGAATCGCGCCCCTACGCAGGCCGTTTTTCCTGCCCGAATCGCGCCCCTAGGCAGGCCGTTTTTCCTCCCCAAATCGCGCCCCTAGGATGGCCGTTTTTCCTGCCCGAATCGCGCCCCTAGGCAGGCCGTTTTTCCTCCCCGAATCGCGCCTCTAGGCTGGCCGTTTTTTCTGCCCGAATCGCGCCCCTACGCAGGCCGTTTTTCCTGCCCGAATCGTGCCCCTAGGCAGGCCGTTTTTCCTCCCCGAATCGCGCCCCTAGGATGGCCGTTTTTCCTGCCCGAATCGCGCCCCTAGGCAGGCCGTTTTTCCTATCCGAATCGCGCCCCTAGGCAGGCCGTTTTTCCTGCCCGAATCGCACCCGTAGGCAGGCCGTTTTTCCTACCCGAATCGTGCCCCTAGGCAGGCCGTTTTTCCTGCCCGAATCGCGCCCCTAGGCAGGCCGTTTTTCCTCCCCGAATCGCGCCCCTTGGCAGGCCGTTTTTCCTACCCGAATCGCGCCCCTAGGCAGGCAGTTTTTCCTCCCCGAATCGCGCCCCTAGGCTGGCCGTTTTTCCTGTCCGAATCACGCCCCTAGGCAGGCCGTTTTTCCTGCCCGAATCACGCCCCTAGGCAGGCCGTTTTTCCTCCCCAAATCGCGCCCCTAGGCAGGCCGTTTTTCCTCCCCGGATCGCGCCCCTAGGCTGGCCGTTTTTCCTGCCCGAATCGCGCCCCTAGGCAGGCCGTTTTTCCTCCCCGAATCGCGCCCCTAGGCTGGCCGTTTTTCCTGCCCGAATCACACCCTGCTGGCCGTTGTGCCGCCCCTGCAGCCCGCTCGCCGCCCCTACAGCCCGCTTGCTGCCCGTGCGGCCCGCTTGCCGCCCCTGCGGCCCGCTTGCAGCCCATTTGCGGCCCGCTCGCCGCCCCTGCAGCCCGCGCGCCGCCCTCTGGCAGCCCGCTCGCCGCCCTTTTGCTGCCCTGCTTACGCTGCCTTGCTTGCGCCGCCCTGCTGCTACTGCTGCTCGTGCTACTGCTGCTGCTGGTGCCGGAGGTGCTGGACCTACTACTGACCGTCACTGCCTGTCATGGCCACTATCACGGCAGTTGCAGCGGCTCGGGGTGGACAGCGGCGGTCACTGCCTCTCCCGGACGACCCCACCCCTCAGCAGCTTCGCGAGTGGGTTCTTCAGTGAGCCCATCCAGGTGGTGGAGGCTTTCGTTTTCTACGTACTGCACAGAGGCGGCAGCAGATTCATCAGGAGACCTTCTCCCCTCAGGTGCTTAGTGAGCTATTTCCTCAGCGATGTGTCACTGGTTCTGTCGAGACTGCCGCACTAGGTGCTAGTGAGTCTGCTGCAGCACTAGGTGCTCGTGAGTCTGCTGCAGCTTTAGGTGCTCGTGCGTCTCCCGCCACAGGTCCTTCCTCAGTTGAGGCCTTGCACACTTTCACACTTTACTCAGGCGCGTCACGTTGCTTCTTTCGTGACTGCACCTCACTCACACCACTTGCTGCACCGGTACCGGTCTCACTGGCTGACCCCACTGGGGGCCCACAAGTCGCACAAGCCTCCACTGTCCTCCCGTGTCCAGCAGTCCCCTCCGTTTTTTTGTCAGGTCTCCACCTCCCCACGTTCTCGACGAACTTGGTGAGCAATGCTGCCATTCAGGATGTCTGGGTTAATACCTTTATTCCTGGAAGGCAGCGTGTGGCGATCTGTACGTGCTCCCGGACTGGCCGTCACCTGACTACGTTCACTTGACGGCCTGGGTCTAGTCTGTACACACTGACCACAGCGTCTGCGCATGTGGCTGAGGCAGATCAGGTGGCTGCGTCGAGTCAGGTGTCTGTGTTTGGTCAGCTTGCAGCGTCTTGCTCGTGTCGGGTACTCTCCCACCAGACTCTCCTCAGGCACCAATGCCTCGGTCACCCCTCCCTACCGCGTCTCCGCGGTATGCACTCCCGTCTCCTTGTCTCTGGTCTTCCCAGGTCCCTGCCCTCCCTCCCGCGCTCGCCTGCCCCGCCGTGCCTTCCCTGCTTCAAGGGGCGGCATCGCGTCGCTCCTCACTCCTCCGAGTTTCCTCCGACCACTGCTCCTCTGCAGACTCTCCACATGGACGTTTGGGGACCAGCCCCCATCGGTGGAACGGACCAGGAGCACTACTTCCTGCTGGTTGTTGACGACTAGACACGTTACACCACTGTCTTCCCCTTGCGGCGCAAGGCGGACGTCAGCAGTATTTTGATCCCCTGGATCCGTGCTACTCATCACCAGCTGCGCGAGCAGTTCCGTCAGGACTTCCCAGTCCTGCGTCTGCACTCTGACTGGGGCGGTGAGTTCTCTTCTGACCTCCTTGCGGAGTTCTGTCGAGACGAGGGCATCGTCCAGTCGTTCACGCTTCCGGCCTCTCCTCAGCAAAATGGGATTGTTGAGCGTCGCATAGGCTTGATCATGGAGGTTGCTCGTACCTCCATGATCCATGCGGCTGCTCCCCGTTTTCTGTGGCCGTTTGCGGTCCGATACGCTGCGCATCAGCTCAACCTCTGGCCCCGTGTCTCTGAGCCAGAGACCTCGCCCACACTCCGGTGGACGGGGAAGGTTGGCGATGCGTCGGTGTTTCGGGTCTCAGGCGCGCTCTCCCTTGTTCGCGATGCCTAAGCGAACAAGCTCTCCTCTCGCACTCTCCGCTGCGTCTTCCTTGGCTTCCCCACCGACGCCCCGACGTGGCAGTTTTACCACCCGCGCGAGCGTCGAGTCTTCTCCTCCCAGGACGTCACATTTGACGAGTCTGTCTGTTACTACAGGCTCCACCCGCACGCGTCCCACCCAGTCCCCCTAGCGCCTCTTTTCTTGGTACCAATCCCCCCCCCGGTAGACCCCCTCCCCCCACAGGGTCCTGCTCCCTCAGGTGTGTCTCAGGTAGACCCACCCCCCTTGGTTGAGCCTTTGGAGGTCTCTTCTAACTCCTCTGGCCCAGCTGAGGGGGGTGACCCTGCCGCTGACGACACGGCGGCCACTCGCCGCTCTCCACGCTTGGAGACCCCCCCTGGTTTTCCGCCTCGGCCGTCTTCGCCGCCTCCGCAGCCTGCTGCTGTGGACTCTGGAGCTGAGACTGCTGGTGTTGAGCCTGGGGGTGCTGAGACAGAGGGTGAGGGTTCTGGGGGTGCTACGACTAGGGGTGCTGGTTCTTGGGGTGCTGCGACTGGGGGTGCTGACTCTGGGGGTCCTGCGAGTCCTAGTGGCGGTGGAGCTGTGGGTGACCCTACTGGAGGTCCTGGAGCTGGACAGCCACCGCAGCCTGACCTACTTGAGACGCTCTCGCCGCAGGCGATTCGTGCGTGGATCGTTCGGCGAGGCAGTCCTGGTGGTGGAGGGTACGGTCCTGCTGGTGCTGGAGCTGCTAGTCCTAGAGGTACTGCTGGTGCTGGAGGTACTGGAGGTACTACTGGAGGTGCTGGAGGTGCTGCTGGTGCTGGAGGTTCTAGAGGTGCTGCTGGTGCTGGAGGTGCCGGAGCTACTAGTCCTAGAGGTGCTACTAGTGCTGGAGGTGCTGGACCTACTAGTCCTGGAGGTACAGCTGGTGCTGGAGGTGCTGGAGCTGCTGGTCCTGGAGGTTCTCGTACTGGAGGTGCTGGAGCTGCCGGAGCTGGTGGTGCTGTTCGAGCTGGAGGTACTACTGGAGCTGCTAGCACTGGAGGTACTGGAGGTACTGCTGGTGCTAGAGCTGCCGGAGCAGGTGGTACTGCTGGTGCTGGAGGTGCTGGAGGTGCTACTGGAGCTGCTGGCACTGGAGGTGCTAGAGGTGCTACTGGAGCTGCTGGCACTGGAGGTGCTGGAGGTACTACTGGTGCTAGAGGTCCTCGCGCTGCTGGAGCTAGTGGTGCTGCTGGAGCTGCTGGTGCTTGAGGTGTTGGTGCTGCTGGTGCTAGAGGAGCTGGAGCTGCTGGTACTGCCCTGCGCAGACCGTTTTTCTACCCGCAGCCGCAGTCATCCCTGCCGCCGCCTGACTCGGTCCTTCGCCAGGTTCTTAGTCTCCCGTCTTCCACTGGCCTCCCTCTACCCCTCCTGTGTCCACCGACAGACCAGTCTCAGCCACAGCTAGTGCCTGGCTCCCCGCTGCCAGTGCCTGTTCCTCACACTGAGGAGACTGAGTCCCTGACTGAGCGTCGTGAGCCCGAGACTCGTGCTTCCACACCTGTTCGTGCTTGTCGTGTCGCCCGTCCACGGCCTCCTGTTGTCCCAGGCACTCACGGTATGGCACTTCGTCCTTCCTCTGTTCCACAGCGTGTTGTCATGAATGAGCCTCCCGTGTCCTCTCTTCCGCACGTTCCTGACCCTGAGTCTGACCTTGCTCGTGCTGCCAGTCCTACTGTCACTCTTCTCCTTGCTACTGTCGTCACTGACCCTCACCTTAAGTCTACTGCAGCGTTTGCCCTAATCACTGAGCTAGTCGACTTTGCAGCTAGGAGTCGTCTCGACTACGTCGCGAGTCTTGTCACTGAGTCTGACTCTGTCTGTCCTCCGTCCGTCGGTGGTGAGCTTGCCCTTGGCAGTGACGTACTTGAGGACAGACAGTTTGAGCTTGAGTTTCTTGCGGCCACTTTACCTCGTTTCGCATCCATGCTGCTTTGCCCTGAGGGAGACTCGGATGCACTTGACATCCCTACCCCGCGCTCTTATACTGAGGCGATCGCGGGTGAGTACTCCTCTCAGTGGCAGACAGCCATGAACGCAGAGATGGCTTCCTGGAAGTCCACAGGCACCTACGTCGACGAGGTTCCTCCTCCTGGGGCGAACATAGTCGATGGCATGTGGATTTTCAGAGTGAAGCGGCCGCCGGGTTCTCCGCCTGCCTTCAAGGCGCGTTATGTTGCTCGAGGCTTCTGTCAGCGACAGGGGGTTGACTTCTTCCAGACCTTCTCCCCCACCCCGAAGATGACTACTCTTCGGGTGCTGCAGCACGTTGCAGCACAGCGTGACTACGAGCTGCACTCCCTCGACTTCTCCACAGCTTTCCTGCAGGGCAGCCTTCACGAGGAGATCTGGTTGCACCGCCCACCCGGCTTCACTGGGTCGTTTCCTGCGGGTACCCAGTGGAGCCTCCGGCGGCCAGTCTACGGTCTCCGCCAGGCGCCCCAAGAGTGGCACGACACACTGAGGACTACACTTGCGGCTCTTGGGTTTGCTCCTTCCTCTGCTGACCCGTCGCTGTTTCTACGCACCGACACTACCCTGCCGCCGTTCTACGTTCTAGTGTACGTCAACGACTTGGTTTTTGCTACTGCTGACAATGACGCGCTCGCCCTAGTGAAGGCGGAGCTGCAGGAGAGACACACCTGCACTGACCTGGGTGAGCTGCGTAGCTATCTTGGCTTGCAGATCACCCGGGACAGAGCACGGCGCACCATCACCCTGACTCAGTCACACATGGTGCACCAGGTCCTTCAGCGCTTCGCCTTCCAGTTCTCCTCGCCACAGCCCACTCCTCTGTCTACCGGCCACTCGCTCTCAGCTCCACCTTCGGACGAGTCCGTAGAGCCGAGTGGTCCGTACCCAGAGCTTGTGGGTTGCCTCATGTACCTGATGACGTCCACACGACCTGACCTCGCGTACCCTCTCAGCCTCCTGGCTCGCTACGTGGCTCCTGGTAGACACCAAAAGGTACATTGTGATGCTGCGAAGAGGGTACTGCGTTACTTGTGCAGTACATCGGGCATGGGGCTAGTGCTTGGAGGACAGGGTTCACTGGTACTCACAGGACACTCCGACGCTTCTTGGGCCGACGACCAGGCGACTCAGTGTTCGTCACAGGGTTACACCTTCAGTCTTGGCTCTGGTTCTGTCTCGTGGAGGTCCACTCGTTCTTCTTCTGTGCTTAGTTCCAGCTGTGAGGCCGAGATCTACGCTGGGGCCATGGCTGCACAGGAGCTCAGCTGGCTGACCTACCTACTAACCGACTTGGGGAAGCGGCCTCGTTCTCCTCCAGTTCTGTACGTCGACAACAAGGCAATGCTTGCCTTGTGTCACGAGCAGAGACTGGAGCATAGAACGAAGCACATTGCTCTTCGCTATTTCCTTGCGCGTGAGATGCAGCAGCGTTGTCAGCTCCGCC
The DNA here is from genome assembly GCA_947471745.1 of Closterium sp. Naga37s-1. NCBI lineage: Eukaryota > Viridiplantae > Streptophyta > Zygnematophyceae > Desmidiales > Closteriaceae > Closterium > Closterium sp. Naga37s-1. The sequence continues at coordinate 278,460 of CANJKZ010001008.1, forward strand.
TTTCGTACGTGGCCTCGCGGGCCAACACTGCTGATGTGTTCACCAAGGCCCTTGGGTCTGGTGATCATCAGCGTTTCTGCACTGCTCTTGGGCTTGTGCCCACTCTGCCTTACCTGCTGGTTTCTTGACTTGCTCTTGTTGTACACTGATATATATCTTTATACTTGCTTGTTTACTCTTGATAGGTTGTGATCAGTGTACTGCCTTGCTATTATAACTCTGCATGTGAACTGGCCTTGTGGCCGCTTGCTTGTGCTCAGATTGTGTGGTGTCCTTGAGATCCACCCTGAGCTTTGTTTTCCTTTGCTTTTGCTCTGTTGTCTTCCTTGACTGGTCTTGTGACCGTCTTGTTGTCCCCCACTTTGCCTATGGGGGTGTGTCAAAGTACAATCTTACTTGTAGGCTATAGTGGGGCACTCCTTATGGGGTACAGCACTTCTAGGGTTAGTACTTGTGCTTGAACTCTTGCTAATCCAATCATTCCTGCACAGTTCTCTCGACAAAGACCTCAGAAGCTGCGCGTAAGGTCAAGATGTGCTGGCATAGGAGCAAACTGACGTGTCTTTGCCCCTGTGTATTGGAAAAAAATCGGTAGCGCGCGATTCTGATTCCTGGCGCTATAAAATTTCGCCTCGATTGGAATGGTACAACTGAGATGTACATTTTGATGCTATAAAATTATATATCGGTATCTGTCATTATATAAGCGCATGCGCTTATAAAGATGACTCAATTAGAAGCGCACCCCCCTAAAAAACTCTGCTTTATTATAAGCGCAGCTGCGCTTCTATCCGGGGTAATACGGTATGGCTGGACTCAGGCCCCTAGATTCGTTTTGGGGCATGCAGATCGATCAGCAGCGTGCACCCCTCTTGGAACTCTGGCTGTCAGGGTTGCCTCAATTTTTTAGGTTGAAAATTTCGGACAACACAAAATTTCAACGCCGAACTTTCAGCTCTGCATCCAAAATTTAAGCTGATCTTTTGTGGTGTCGTCCGAGGTGCAGCATGCTGCGAGCTATGCGTTGGCAAGGAATCTTGCCAACGCTGCCTGCTGCACAGCCGCGATTGGTTGGAATTGAAGCTGATATCAGCATTCCTGTACCAACGCGACAGTGCGGTGCCGCGCTCGGGAAGCTTTGGTTTCCCGCCCGTGATTGACGGTGTTAGTGCTACACGCCGCCAGGCTGGCGGAATTCCCTGTATTACCGGTTTCAGAGTGCACCCCCGATACAAGGCTGAGGGCTCAGCCTACACTCATAAAATTAGGCTGAAATTTCAGCCAAGCCATAAAAAAAAAACTATGAAAAATCAGACAAGGTACCATACATACGGTAAAGAAAAACTTTGAGTTCAGACTAGGCACCAAAAAAAAGCTTGAACGAACTCTGAATCAGAGTAAAAAGTCTGATATCTAGGGCACTGGCTGGACTGTAGGCACTGTGATCTCACACATCCCCTTTTGCTGCACCATTGATCCCCAATCCCATCGCCCATCCCCAATCCATCCCCCTAGCAGCACAATTTCCCCCGGATCCAGCTATCCAGCCAGCCCCCAGCAAGAGCCTAAAGATGGCATCAGTGATGGCTGGGGAGAGCATGTGCTCACATCCCTTCCTGCTTCACCATTCCCCCTCCCATTGCCCCTCCCATCCCCCCACCAGAACAGTTTCCATCCTCTTCAGCTATCCAGCCAGCCCCCAGCAGAATGCATGAAAATTGCGTCAGTGGTGGCTGGAGGCAACCTCATTTCACATTCCCTCTTGCTTCACCATCCCCCCTCCCGTCCCTCCCATCGCCCCTCCCATACCCCCACCACCAGCACTGTTCCCCCATGCTTCAGCTATCCAACCAGCCACCAGCAAGAGCCTGAAAATTGAATCGGTGGTGGCTGGAGGCAGGCGGAAGAGTCGGTGCACTGCTGCTCGTGAAATGGTCCTCCTTGACAGCGCTGCTTGCTGTAGGATGACCTGTTGGGTATGGGTGGGCGTCGGGTGGGAGAGAGGACGGTGTGAGGCATGAAGGCAGGCAAATGTTGTCAGGGGTGGCAGGGGGCAGGCGGAAGAGTCGGTGCACTGCTGCTCGTGAAATGGCCTAACCTGAGAAGGCTGCTTGTTGTAAGATGACAGGGTGGGAGGGGGGGTTGTGGAAGGAAAAAGCCAGGGCAACAGGCAGGCATCCATAGTGGATGCTTGATGCATGCTCTTAGACCTACTTACAAGAGTTCACCTTCGTTCGTCGCCCTCCTATGCCTACTCGCTCCGCGCGCATCATACAAATACCAACACAGTGCACGGAGATAGTATGCTGCTAACTGCAGCCAAGCTTTGAGGCCCGCACTTAGCACACCTCATTTGGCGTACGTAGTATCATACACACGGGACACACCTACACTACAAACCTCACCTGCTTGGCCCGGAGGTAGTGTGCTGGCAGCAGGCACATGTGCGTGCAGATTTCCCTCTCCTGGGCGCACAGCATGGTTTGGCATTGTTCATTAGAGTGGATGGCGTTGTTTGTCATGATCTGTACGACATGCACAAGAGGAAGGATGGGAAGTTGATCCATGGGTAGGGGCGAGAGGAAGGCAGGGAGGTAGTGGGGAATGAAAAGGGTTGGCCAAACGTATGGAGTGGATTGAAGGCAACGGGAGTCAAGAGAAGAAAGACACACAAGCAGAGAAGAAGAGCACGAGGCAGAGCAGTTACAACACAAAGTCAGGTAGGCAGAATAGAAGGGAGAATTGGAGGCATGCAGATGGTTGAAGGAGATAACTATGCTTATTATCTAGCCTTGACTGATAGCAGCAAATATCAATACCTGTAAACCTCTCACCTTGGGTGACAGCAGCTCGCATCCCGGGTGGGAGGAGATGTGAAGTGCTGCTGAGGCGCCTCCTCCTGCTGCTGTTGTGCTGATGGCTGTGGGTGCAAGTGGCGAAGGAACAACGAGAGAAGAGTGGCAGTGGCAGAGGTTTGAAGAATGAGTGGGATTGGACATGCACGTGGAGGCAGACATGTGCATAGGCTGCTTATTGAAGGTGGAACTAGCAATTTGACTTGAACCGTTTCTGGTTCGAGTATGACCATTCGGTTTTCGCTCCACATTGCGAGTCGAACCGAACCGATTCGATGCGTTTTCAAATTGCGTCGAACCCTGTTTGGATTGACACGGAAACCTGCCCGGCTCAGGCCGACGGAAAAGGGAATTTGCGGGAGTTGGGGGTCCCAAGTCCTCACCCAACTCCTTAGCCACCCTTACCTTCCTAGAGTCTTTTGACAATGGAAGCTAGCTACCATTATATTAATATCCGTTCTGGACTGTAACAAATGGACGGTTGAATTGAACAGAATTGGTTCGGGTAACCACCACCACCAATGGCTCGGGCCAAAGAGCATGGGTTCGATGACGAAGGTCGAAACTCCAACTTCCATACCCGTTACGATCGAACACCACCAAACCAGTTCGGTTCAACCAGGTCAGGTTTGGTACTTGCTCTGTCATGTACACATGCATTCATGCACATGCAGGTATGCCACCTCTCAAGTGAATGGGTGTAACATGAGAGCGAGACATGAGTCAGGTCGATGGTCACAAGGAGTGAGGCTCAGGCTCAGCCGCTCAGCAGAATGCAAATCTAGCACACCAACACGGTGCAAGACATGCGATGCAGCAACAGCAGCGGCGGCGGCTGCAGTGGTGGAGGCGGCACCAATGGCAGCGGCAGCATTACTGCCTTGCAGAACAGACATACACGTGTTCGTGCCACCTGTATTCGTGCCACCTGGTTTTCACAGACCTGTGGCGGAGGGTGGAAGGCACGCAATGGCAGGAGCAGCAGCCGGGGGGTTGTCCTTGTAATGTGCTTGGATGAAGCGACGACCCTCTGCCAGTGACTTGCACCCCGCTGCTCTTTACTCCTAAACCACCAGTGGCACCAGCAGCAGCAGCAGCAGCAGCAGCAGCAGCAGCAGCAGCAGCAGCGGGGTTGTCCTTGTGTGTGCCTGGGGATGGGAGGGATGGGAGGGGATGGGAGGAGATGAAGAAAAGGAGAGGTGAGGAATAAGAGAGTTCATGCTGACATCTGATGGCTCAAATCAGCACTACTTACTCACTAGGTACTACTTCAGTCAAACTACAAGCCTCACCTGCAGCACGGCCATTTTGTCCCAGTCTCTCTTATTTGAGTCAGGTTCTGCATCTGCCAGACCCTCGTCCTCCCCTGCACAGAGGAACCGTAGAAACATCTCCCGCAGAGCACAGACCTGTCTTCCTTTTTCTCTCCTGCCTTCACCTGCAGCACGGGTCCCTCAGTCGCTGCGCCTGGGTAAGCATCTGCACCAGCCCCTCATGCTCCTCAGGACTGAGTAACCGCGTAAACACGCAGCACCGCAGAAACATCCGCAGGGGGGAGAGCAGAGAGGGGAGGGGTTGGAAGGGTTTGCAGCGGAATGATGCTATTTGAGTGGTTGCTCTTCTGGGGTCAAGCATATCGTGCTCCAGGATAAAGGCCTTGCGCCAGGACCGTACTTCCAGCCTAAAACGGTGAGCGAGAAGAGGGGAGGGAGAGGAGGGGAGGAGGGGGGATGATATATGATGTGACAGAAAGTGGCTCCTCGGGCCTTACACCTTGTGTTACACCCTACGTTACCTTACACCTTACGCTACGTTACACCTTACGGTACATTACACCTTATATTTGAGGATTCTCAGATGTGGATCTATCTATGCATAGTAAAATTAACCACGCACACCTGGAGAGTTATACGTATGCATCATCTTGATCTTGAACCAACTGTCTCAATGAGGATTTCAGCAGCAGCAGCGCCTGCATGAGATGTTTGGGGGGGGGCAGGAACAAAAAGGTGCTGTAGCAGGCACTTAAGCAGGGACCATGGTGTAGCAGGAGCAGTTGTAGCAGTCCTGGGTGGTCCATCAATCCAGATGTCATCCAGACGAACCCAGAGCAGTGCTGTCACCCACACACACACATGCATCAGGGGTTTGGGTAACCAGCCGGACGAACGTGTTGATAAATAAATCGAGAGGAGGAGCAAAGGAGGAGGAAGCGGGGAGGTGCAGGGACAGGCGGTGCGGAGGAGGGGCGGGAGGGAGACGAGTGGGAGAGAGAGCAGGAGCAGCAACAGCGGTTGGTGAAGGGAGTGGAGGGGAGGAGGGGGTGGGTGGGGAGGGAAGGAGGGGGTGGGTGGGGAGGGGAGGAGGGGGTGGGTGGGGAGGGAAGGAGGGGGTGAGGGAGAAGAGGGGAGGGAGAGTAGGGGAGGAGGGGAGATGATCTATGTGAGAAAAGGTGGCTCTTCTGGAGCCTTACACCTTGTTACACCCTACGTTGCGTTACACCTTGCGCTACGTTACCACCTTACGCTGCGTTACACCCCGCTCACCTAGGTTTCAGGTTTAGGGCACCCGTGCAGCACATGGAAGTGCCCTTGTGCAACCGGAAGATCAAGGATGTGCTCAATCTATTCGGATTTTTAAGGTGATTTGAGAGGTTTCGAGATGGAGTTGCGGGAGAAAGCGTTCGAAGAAGAAGTTCAGTAAAGCACAAAGCGAGGACAATCATCGTGTCCAGGGTACGGTATGCCACAGGACAGGGACAGGAGGAACCTAAATACCGTAGCTGGAAAAAGTGCAGCAAAATTACTAGCCTTCACAAATCTGTGTTCTCAATCTCCTGGCCCTAACCGGCAGTCAGCCTTGTCCAAAAATGACAAGGCTAAATCCTGACCTAAGACCCTCACTTCCGCCCATCCACTAGTCTCTTCACTCAGCCCAGGCCCCCAAAGGCGGGGCAAGTGAAGCACACAGCATTGATCTTCATAAGCACGATGATGATTTCAACACCACAGGACCTATCCACAATAAGGCTCAAACTCCGTGCAGACGGTAACCTTCACATTAGGAAGGCCCCTTGAAGCCTTCGTTGACATCTGCCAGTCTTGCATTCCAACCTTCTCAAGGCATGGAAGGGCCTTCAAGCACTCGATGGCGCGCTGATAATCTTGAAAATAATTCCTCAACCAAAGGGTCTTGAGGGATTTGAAGTGTTTCAGATGCACCATGCTCTGCTGAGTGATGTCCGGTGGCAGGCTGAGCCATGTCAGGTTAGATAGAGGCACAAGATGTGCTAACCCATCATCCCTGACATTACACACACCAATATCCAGTGCTTCAAGACTAGTCAGCTTCCCCACGTGCACCATGCCAGCTGATGAAAAGGGATTTGTGGCACCGTTAGGGAGATTCTGGCCACGAGAAAGGACAAGGACTTTAAGGGACCCAATGCATGTCAAATGAGAAAGCCCAACATCTGTAACCTGTGCATCAATCAATTCCAGTCGACGGAGAGCTGTAAGATTGCTGATTCCCAGAAGCATTGAATCATTGAAATTGCTTGACTTAAGTTTCAGCTCCTCCAGCCATGTCATGGAGTAGAGATGTCTCAAGGCTGGGGCCGTTACGTTGAAGCCAAAAGAAATTCTGAGGCTCTTTAGGAATGTCAAGAATGGGAGATGAAGAAGCCCGAGATCACTGATTGGTCCAACGTTAGCAGTGCTCAGCTCCAATACAGTTGTGTTAGCGTGAGCATGGATGATCTTCTCATCTGCATTGGTTGGTCGCACCGCATTGTATTGCTGCTTCGAAGTCACAAAAATAGCCTGGAAAATTGATACCTTGGGAATTAGCCTGTCGAACGGACAAAAAAGTGCAAGTTGAAGCACAAACCCCTAAAAGCTAAATTCTCACCTGCCAGACCTTCTTCGTTTCCTCCTTTTGCTGCTCCAACGTCTTTACTGCCTGCGCCGATTGTGCTACCAACGTAGACACAAGAGATTCCATCTCCTTGTTTGACACCCTAGCTTCATCCTGAGCAACTATACCAGTTGTTGACTGACACAAAGCCCGAGAAGCCTGAAATCGACACATCGTGAAAGGAACGCTAGAACTGGGGTAAGTAGACATCGTATAACTCACGTTTAGGTAACAGTCTTACGCTCACCTCCCAAAGCTTGGACGTTTCTTCCTTCTGACGAGCCAGCGACTCCTCTGCTTTCGAGAGTCGCGCTGTCAATGCAGCTACCTCATTTTCCTTCTCCTTGTTTGAAACCCGAGTCTCATTCTGAACAGCGGTTGTCGTAACAATGACCTGAAAACGACACACGACGAGATTATGCTAGAGCTGGGTGGACTAGTATCGCTCCATGCAGTTGCATGCTTTTAAGAAACTTATCCGCTCACCTCCCGGATCTTGCACATCTCTTCGTTTTGATGCAAGAACTTTGCGTCTGCCTGCGAGAGTCGCACTGTCAGTGCGTCCACCTCCTTTTCCTTCTCCTCTCTTGCAGCCCTTTCAGCTGCTAGCTCTTTCTTGAGTTCGCTTATGTTGTTGCTGTTCTCCTCCCTCGTTTCTTTTAGAAGTTTCTCCAGACTTTCCAATCTATCAGTCAGCATTGGGCTCTCCGTGATTTCCGAAGAGTTTCTCTGTCGCTGATCCTCTTCCAACTCCCTCCTTGCATCCTCGAATCGAACGGCTAACCTTGTCCCTACGCTCAAAAGCTCCTCCAAAAGCCTTGCTGTCGCCGTCATCATTGTGAGCTCGGCCCCGTTTGTTGACAAGAGGAAGAGCCGATGCGTTTCGTGAGAAGAACGGACAGCAAAACAACTACCACGGATTCTGGAAATGAACTTCTAACGCTAAGTCCTCTGGGAGGTTGGTAGGGGATCTCCAAGGTTCTGTGTATCCTCTCAACGTCGGTCGACCGCCCGTGACATGGACATCGCCATCGCCGCCAGCTGGGGCCCGTCGGGACGCGACGAGCTCCCCGTCCCGCCTGAGTGCTGCACCCTCCGCGCATGTCCTGCTTCGGCGTCACGACGACGACCCGTGCAAACTTCGTGCAAAATTATGCGTGCGAGATGCCCGTCTCGCCGGATCCGTGGTCGTCACTCCTCGTTAGGCGTGAGGAGGCCGTGGGCTAGGCGTGAACGATGGGGGGGAGGAGAGTGATCAGGGTCACTATTAAGGACGCGTCACATTTCACAAACGTGAGGAAGATCAGAAGGACACCAAGCCTGTGAGCTTCGGTCACCACACCAGTGTTCAAATCTGCGTGTTAAAAATATTACGGGGTTAAAAATGTTTCTAAACGTTTTGGATGTAAGAAACAGGATCTCAGTGCGGTTTCAGATCGACGCTGGACGATCTATCGAATTATGGGACGCATCCTGAGTCTTCGCGAAATCGGGATACAAAAGCATTCACGAGATCGCGAGCCACTGTACACTTCACATCGAACCCTAACAGGTTCGAATTGTGAAATGTAACGCGTCCTAACCTGCAACGTCTACCTCAGATTCTCTGTTGTGCGCGAGTGTTCACGAATTATATACGGTGAATGCAATGAAGTCTAAAACTACAAAAACATCTCTGTGTGCAAGGACATCCTCAAATTCTCCCACACTATTCACGGGCTAGATCGTTCTTCACCCATTACTGGTTAGCGGTTTTCACAACATCACGTGCCCGATTTTGTTGAGCCATGCATTGTTGTACAAGGCCAGTCGGTCTACACCTCGCTCGCTACCAACATAGCATGCTTGTGCCTGCGCATTACCGTTTGCATAATTCACTCCCCATCTCGACCATCAAATCAAAAGGACTTCAAATCTCGTTGCTGCTCACTATCATTTCCCCCCAACCCAACCCAACCCCCCATTGGCACTACCGTATCTCCCCAAGCCTCAGCCATTCGATTGAAACACTGGTGGCTGGAGGCACCATATGATCTCACATCTCACCATTGATTCCCAATCCCATCGCCCATCCGCAATCCATCCCCCGAGCAGAATTATTCAGCCAATCCCAAGCAAGAGGCTGAAGATGGCATCAGTGATGGCTGGGGAGAGCATGGGCTCACATCCCTTCCTGCTTCACCATCCCCCCTCCCAGCGCCCCTCCCATCCCCCCACCACCGTTTCCCCCGGCTTCAGCTATCCAGCCAGCCGCCAGCAAGATTCTGAAGATGGCATCAGTGGTGGCGGGGGGCAGGCGGAAGAGTCGGTGCACCGCTGCTCGCGAGATGGCTCCCCCTGAGAGTGCTGCTTGCTGCAGGATAACCTGATGGAATGGGGAGGGGGGGATGCATTAAGAAACGTCAGTGGTGGCGGGAGGCAGGCGGAATAGTCGGTGCATTGCTGCTCGCGAGATGGCCCCCCCTGACAGCGCTGCTTGCTGAAAAATAACCTGTTGAGATGGGCGGCAAGGAAGGAGGGGATGTAGGGAGAAAACGACGGGAACATGCCGTCAGTGATGGCGGGGGCAGGCGGAAGAGTCGGTGGCACTGCTACTCGTGAGATGGTCCCCCCTGAGAGGGCTGCTTGCTGCAAGATAACCTGATAAAATGGGTGGGACGGAAGGAGGGGATGGAAGGAAAGAGGAAGGGTACATGACGTGAGTGGTGGCAGGGGGCAGGCTGGAAGAGTCGGTGCACCGCTGCTCGTGAAATGGTTTCCCCTGACATCGCTGCTTGCTGTAGGATGACCTGATGGGAGGTAGAAGGGGTGGCCGAAGGGAGAGAAGACAGGGCACATGGTGTCAATGGTGGCTGGAGGCAGACGGAACTGTAAGTGCACTGCTGCTCCTGAGAAGGTCCCTCCTGGGAGCGCTGCTTGTTGCAAGATGATCTGATGGATGGGTGGGAGAATGGTTGGCGTGAGAAACGAGGCAGGGAACACACATCTTGTCAGTGGTGGATTGAGCAGGGAAAAGGGTCGGTGCACTTGTGCTTGTGACGTGGGTGGTTGAAGCAGGCCCTTAGACAAGTCTTATCCAGCTAACCTGTTTGGCCCTCTTGAGCCTACTTAGTAGACTGGTCATACACAAAACTACAATAAGAATCTCACGTGCTTGGCCCGGAGGTAGTGTGTCGGCAGCAGTCAATTGTTTAGGCATGCGGTCAGTGTGGCCTCATTTAGGCTCCTCACACGCCTACACAAAGAACCTCACCTGCTTGGTTCGGAGGTAGTGTGCTGGCAGTGTGCCGTGTGCGCGTGTGCATACACAGCTAATACTATTGAGTGTACACACACTTTAAGTTCCTTAAAAGAGGCATCATACACACACACGCGCGTGCTCATGCACGCACACACACACGCACGCACGCACACACGCACACACACACAACACACACACACTAGGCGATTTAGCAGCACACTAAGGTAGTGGCCCAGCACACGAATCTCACCTGCTTGACGCGGAGGTAGTGTGCTGGCAGCAGGCGCATGTGCGTGCACAGCTTACCCACTTGCATGCACACACACTAGGATACTTCATAGCACACCAAAAGGTAGTGGCCCAGCACACGAATCTCACCTGCTTGGCGCAGAGGTAATGTGCCGGCAGCAGCCAAGTTCAGAGGCCGGAATTGTGTGCATCAAAGTCAAACCTTCTTCACCAAACTCACCTGCTTGGCTCGAAGGTAGTGAGCTGGCAGCAGGCGCATGTGCGTGCACAGCTCACGCTCCTGAGCAGATGGCAGAGTTTGGCGTTGTTTGTCGTGATCCGGAAGACATGCACAAGTGGAAGGACGGCAAGTGGACACATGTGTTAGAGGGAGGAGAGAAGGGAGGTTGTGAGGAAGGGAGAGGTTTGCTTTGAAGCATGGACTGAATAGAAAGGAGGAGTCAACAGAAGAAAGATGAAACGGTTTGGAGGCAGAGCGGAGCAGTCACAACAACACAGAGAGGCATGAAGGCAGCATGGAAAGGAGAATGGGAGGCATGTAGATGGTTGGAAGATACCCGACCTTGTGATCTCACCTTGGCAGATATCATCATAGCGCAATATGATTAGAGCGCAACCCCATTAGAGCGAAATAATATATCGGGAATGGATCTCTCACCTTGGGTGACAGCAGGTCGCATCCTGGGTGGGAGGAGATGTCAAGAGCTGCTGAAGCGCCTCCTGATGATGCTGTGCTGATGGCTGGTGGCGCAAGTGGCAAGGGAGCAAAGAGAGAGAGGGAAAAGTGGCAGAATGGAGAAGAACAAGCGGGACACTGGAGCAGGGAAGACGGAGCATGAGGCGATGAGAAAATGGGATCTGTTGCTGATCGTGCTACGCCATTGGCTGTGAGTGCAATTGCAGCAGCAGCAACAGCAGCGGCAGCAGGGTTGTCCTTGTGGCAATACATGTGTTGGTGCTAGCTAGCTTTCACACACATGTGACAGAGAGTGGGTAACACACCTGTGGCGGAGGGTGGAAGGCATGCAATAGCAGCAGCGGCAGCGGCGGGGTTGTCCTTGTAATGCGCCTGGATGAACCGACGACCCTCCGCCAGTGACTTGCACCCCGCTGCTCTGAGTTCCTGTCAGGGACGGGAGGGGCGGACGAAGAAGAACAGGCAACGCAGCAGCAGAAAGAACATCATCAGCAGAAGAAGCAGCAGCGACGGCAACAGCAGCAGCAGCAGCGGGGTTGTCCTTGTAGTGATCCTGGATGATTCGACGACCTTCTGCCAGCGACTTGCACCCCGCTGCTCTCAACTTGTGGTGGCGATGGCATGGCGGGAAGGGGAGAATGGAGAGCACACATAAAGCAGCAGCAGCAGCAGCAGCGGTAGCAGCAGCAGCGGTAGCAGCAGCAGCAGCGGGGTTGTCCTTGTAGTGTGCCTGGATGAACCGACGCCCTTCCTTCTGCCAGTGACTGCACCCCGCTGCTCTCAACTCCTGGAAAGGGGATGTGATGGTGGGGGAGGGGAGGGGATGGGAGGAGAGAGAGTACAATACAACCCTTTGAGGCACCTCATATAATGTTAGAGAACTACACAATCTCTCTGGTTGAGACCCTCCAACCAACCACCCCCCAAGAAGGCCACTCTCACCTACAGTACAACTACTCTGTCTCGCAGCCTCTGTGCCTGGGTCAAACTCTGCACCGGCCCCTCGTGCTCCTTCTCCTCCCCAGGGTACAGAGGCACCACCGACCACTCACCCACACGGAAGCTGCTCTCACCTGCAGCACAGCCACTCTGTCTCTCAGCCTCTGCGCCTGTGTCAAGCTCTGCACCAGCCCCTCATGCTCTTCTGCACTGAGAAATCTCGCTCAAAACACGCGGCACCACAGAAACATCTCCCTCTCCTCCACCTCCGGAAACCCCATATCCCACGAGCAAGCTGCTCTCACCTTAGGGATGAGCAAGGGGCGAACACGAACATGTTCGTGTTCGCCCCTAGACGAACACATCCGTTTGCCGAACCGAACACTGTTCGGTTCGGCGAACACTTTAAGCAAAAACACGTGTTCGCCGTTCGCCTGTGAAGGCATGTTCGGGCGAACATCGAACACGTTCGTGTTCGTCGCGGGGAAAATTGCAGCAGCGGCCCGAACACGAACGTGTTCGGGCGAACATCGAACACTGTTCGGCGAACAATTTAAGCAAAAAAAACAAACCTGTTCGGTTCGCCTCGAACACGTTTGAGGCGAACCGAACAGGTGTTCGCCCTTGTGCTCATGTCTATCTCACCTGCAGGACAGCTACTCTATCCCTCAGCCTCTGCGCCTGAGTCAAGCTCTGCATCAGCCCCTCGTGCTCCTCTGAACTGAGAAAACAACAAACAAGCTGCTCTCACCTGCAGCACGGCCACTCTGTCTCGCAGTCGCTGCGCCTGTGTCAGGCTCCGCACCAGCCCCTCGTGATCTTCTGCACTCCAAATCAGCATTACTACTAGGTGCAATTTCAGACGAGCCACAAGCCTCACCTGCAGCACGGCTACTCTGTCTCGCAGCCTCTGTGCCTGAGTGAGGCTCTGCACCAGCCCCTCATGCTCCTCTGAACTGAGAAATCAACAAGCAAGCTGCTCTCACCTGCAGCACGTCCACTCTGTCTCTGAGTCTCTGTGCCTGAGTGAGGCTCTGCACCAGCCCCTCATGCTCTTCTGAACTGAGAAACCTCGCAAACACACGGCACCGCAGAAACATCTCCCGTTCCTCCTTGGACCTTCTCCTCTCCCCGCCGCTTCCTCGCTTCCCTCCACGCTTCCCTCCCCCCTCCCCCTTCTCCCCCTCTCCCTCTCCCGCCGCCGCTCCCATCTCCCCCACAGCTTCCCCTTCCCTTTCCCCTCCCCTGTTCGCTCCCTCCGCTCCCTCCTCGCTCTTGCGTTCACCTGTCCCGTCCCTGTCCCTGCCCCTGCTGCTGCCGGTGTTGGTTTCGGGTCGAATCGTCCCATCCACTCTTCTCGGGTCTAGCAACCCTCGTTCCAGGACGAAGGCCTTGCGCCGGGACCGCTCTTCCAGCCTGAAGGGGAGAGGGGAGAGGGGAGGAGCGGGAAGGATTTGTAGTTGAATAAAGCTGCGTGAGTGACAACTCTTCTCGGGTCTCGTGAGGATCACGCTCCAGGACGAAGGCCTTGCTCCGGGACCGCTCTTCCAGCCTGGAGCATGAAAGGGAGGAGGGGATGAGAGGGGGAAGGGGGGAGGTGGAGGCGGGTTAATCCGTGCAAAGGTGTGAGAGGAAGATGGTGGATATATTCATCCACTCTTCTCTCTCGGCTCTAGAAGGTCACGCTCCAAGATGAAGGGCTTGCTCCGGGACCACTCTTTGAACCTAAAGCACAGAATAGGGGAAGGGAGGGGGAAGCTTTGTAGACGACAGCTCGTCTTGGGTCAAGCAGACCCCTCTCCAGGATAAAGGCCTTTTGGAGAGACCGCTCTTCCAGCCTGAAGCGGAGAGGGAAGCGGGTGAAGAGGGGGTGGAGTGTAGTAAAAGTGGTTCTTCTAGCCTTGCATTCCAATCTGTTCCATCCACTCTTCTCGGGTCTAGAAGGCCACGTTCCAGGATAAATGCCTTGCGCCGGGACCGCTCTTCCAGCCTGAAGGGGAGAGGCAGAGATGAAAGGAAAAGGAGAAGCTTTGTAGGTGATTGCTCGTCTTGGGTCCAGCAGATCTCGCTCCAGGATAAAGGCCTTGCGCCGGGACCGCTCTCCAACCTGACACAGAGAGGGAGAGCGGGGGGCAGACGATGCTATACGAGCAATGGCTTCCAGCTCTGCCTGCCAGCGATGCCTCCAACCAGCCACACATGTTCTGTACACTCGTGTACGCTGTACACGCTACTGTTACAATTACTATTCATACCACATACACACCTGGAGCAGTAAATGTGCAGCATTTCGGTCTTGAACTCCAGCTCTGCCAGCGATGCCTCTGCCTCTGCCTCTGCCTTTTGAGTCGACTAGCAAGAAATTACCACAACCAAGCGCACCTGGAGTAGTAGATGTGCAGCATTTTAATCTTTAACTGTCTATCCACGCTCGAGTCCGACTCATCATAATACAAACCCCACGCACCGTGAGTAGTAAATATGAAGCATCTTAATCTTTAACTGTCTATCCACTCTCGAGTCCGTCTCTTTGAACTCCAGCTCTGCCAGCGGGGCCTCTGCCTCGTTATCATATTCCGGGTCGAACTCGTTGCGCTTCGTGTTGTACCCGCTCGTTATTGGTGTTGCTGCATCGTCTGTCTTGGTGCCTGGTTCGGGTCTGTGGTGGCGGGTGAGAGCCAACACAGGAGGAGAGAGAGACAAAGGGGAGGCCTTTTGAGATGATTCAAGAGCCGAGGTGGCCTGTGAGTGAGTTAACGCAAAAGAAGCCGGTTTGCTACTGGCTCTGCCAGAGGTGCCTCTGCCTCGTTGTCATACTCCGGGTCAAACTCGTTCGTTGTGCTTCGTGTTGTACCCACTCATTATTGGTGCTGCAGTGTCGTCTGCCTTGGAGCCAGGTTCGGGTCTGTGGTGGTGGGGGGAGGAGAGGAGGAGGGGGGAGGGGAGGAGGGGAGTGTGAGGACGGGGGAGGAGAGGAAAGTTACGAAGAGGCATACAGCAGTGCCTCTGCCTCGCTGTCATATTCGGGGTCCAACTCGTTGCACTTCGTGTTGTACCCGCTGGTCATTGGTGCTGCAGTGTCGTCTGCCTTGCTTCCTGGCCCTGGCCTGTAGAGCAGGGGAGGAGGGGAGGAGGGAGAGGAGAGGTAAGATAAGAGGCATACAGTGGGGCCTCTGCCTCGATGTCGTATTCCGGGTTGATCAGATACTGTCTTGGAGATTCAAACGTTGTGGAGGTGCTGCTGGACTCTGGTCTGTGGGGAGATTGGCGTCTGATACAGAATCGCACAGGACAGGACAGGATAGCACAAGACAGGAGAGGAGAGGAGAGGACAGGACAGGACAGGACAGGACAAGCAGAATGCTTAATTTCAACCGTGACGTACAGACCTTGTTTCAGTCGACTCAATGAGCGCTGACTGGACCACGTCATTAGCACCCTGCCACTAATACTCACTTGACGACAGGAACGTTGAACAGAACTGCCTCCTGCGCCCTCGCAGCAGTCTCTGCTGCCTCCTGCTCCTCCATTGCCATCTTGGCTGCTTCCGTGTCCGCTTGGGTTCGTAGGCGAGTCAGGTCCTGGAGAGGCGGCAATACAGGAGGGACACAGGAGGCACTAAAGAGGGTGAGGAGGGTTAGTGGCGGATAGCAGTCTCTCCTGCCTCCTCCTCCACTGCCACCTTGAGTGCTGCCTTGTTTGCTTGCGTGCGCAGGCGAGATAGGTCCTAGAGAAAGGCAGGAATACAGGAGGGCCATGGGAGGGACACAGATAGAAATTGCGGGTTAAAGCCAAGCCAACAGTCTCTGCTGCCTCCTGCTCCTCCATTGCCGCCTTGGCTGGCTCCGTGTCCTCTTGGGTTTGTAGGCGAGATAGATCCTAGCAAGAGAGGCAGGGACACGGGAGGCACGGAGGAGGAGTTGGACTCAAGTTAGCAGTCTCTGCTGCCTCCTCCTCCATTGCTGTCTTGGCTGCTTCCTCCTCCATTGCTGTCTTGGCTGCTTCCTCCTCCATTGCTGTCTTGGCTGCTTCCTCCTCCATTGCTGTCTTGGCTGCTTCCTCCTCCATTGCTGTCTTGGCTGCTTCCCTGTCCGCTTGCGTGCGCAGGCGAGATAGATCCTAGCAAGAGAGGCAGGGACACAGGAGGGACAAGACAAAGGAGGGACGAGGAATGGACAAGGGTGGCACTGCGGCTTGCTCCCATGCTTACATGCCCCACATGCAGACATGGTTACAGAGTGTACTTACAGGCAGCGGCCCACAGGGCGAGAGCCGGTAGTGGTCGTGGCACTGCGCCTTGCTCATTGCATGCCCGCACCACCACACATACCCGCATGAGGACAGAGACAGTCTACTCACAGGCAGCGGCCCACAGGGCGACAGCAGGTAGTCGTAGAGGTAGTGGTCGTGGCACTGTGTCTTGCTCTTCGCATGCCCACATGCCCACACGCCCACACACACACACACACACACACACACACACACACACACACACACACACACACACACACACACACACACACACACACACACACACACACACACAAGGCTACATACATGGCTCTACTACTCACAGGCAAGGGACCGGTCGGTGACAGCAGGTAGACGTAAAGGTAATGGTCGTGGCACTGCGCCTTGCTCTTCGACTGGCAGGTGGGCAGAGGGTCTACTAGCAAGGTGTGGTGCGGGGATGGTAAACTCACAGGTAATGGACTGGTAGGTGACAGCAGGTAGTCATAAAGGTAATGGTCGTGGCACTGTGCCTTGCTCTTCGACTGGCAGGCAAGGTCAAGGTGTGGTCAACTCACAGGGAGGGGGCCACAGGGCGACAGCAGGTAGTCGTAGAGGTAATGGTCATGGCACTGTGCCTTGCTCTTCGACTGGCAGGTGGGCAGAGGGTCTACTAGCAAGGTGTGGGGATGGTGAACTCACAGGCAAGGGACCAGTAGGTGACAGCAGGTAATCGTAGAGGTAATGGTCGTGGCACTGTGCCTTGCTCTTCGACCCCACGTGCTCTGCAATCTCCCCCCAGTTGCCCATTCCGTACATCTCTAGGGCCTGTGGGTTGCCGTGGGAGAGGGGACGGAAGCGAATAGGAACCATCACATTATGGAATTCAATTTTGAATGAAAGTATTTTCGATGTTCACTTCTCAGATGGAATTATCTCAAACGATATTATCCTTCATGGAAAAAAAGAAAAAATGAAAACAAGAACAAGAAAAAAAACAAAAGCACCCACAAAAAAAAAAAAAAAAAAAAAAAAAAAAAAAAAAAAAAACGAAACCATTCTGAACGGAATTATTTTCTCGACAAGGCTGCGCGTGCCTCCTCACCTCCAGCAGCGCCATCTCTTCATCGGCAGTCCAGTTGTCGTGCACGAGAGGGACGGGAAGCGCAATGACTCATTCTACAAAGAAAACAACCGTAACAATCGTAATCGTACACAATGCCGTGCCATGCCTCACCTCCAGCAGCAGCATCTCCTCGTCAGCAGTCCAGTCCTCGCGGACGAGAGGAAAGCTCATCGTGTCCTGGTGGTGTGGGGTTGATTCGAAACAGTAGGAATGCGTTCGTGAGAAGGTAACCCATGTCATGTTGGTGGGGAGCAGGAGAATAACATGACATGATGAAAACACAAGCACGATGGTCCAACGGGATAACATGACATGATGAAAACACAAGCACGATGGTCCAACGGGATAACATGACATGATGAAAACACAAGCACGATGGTCCAACGGGATAACATGACATGATGAAAACACAAGCACGATGGTCCAACGGGATAACATGACATGATGAAAACACAAGCACGATGGTCCAACGGGATAACATGACATGATGAAAACACAAGCACGATGGTCCAACGGGATAACATGACATGATGAAAACACAAGCACGATGGTCCAACGGGATAACATGACATGATGAAAACACAAGCACGATGGTCCAACGGGATAACATGACATGATGAAAACACAAGCACGATGGTCCAACGGGATAACATGACATGATGAAAACACAAGCACGATGGTCCAACGGGATAACATGACATGATGAAAACACAAGCACGATGGTCCAACGGGATAACATGACATGATGAAAACACAAGCACGATGGTCCAACGGGATAACATGACATGATGAAAACACAAGCACGATGGTCCAACGGGATAACATGACATGATGAAAACACAAGCACGATGGTCCAACGGGATAACATGACATGATGAAAACACAAGCACGATGGTCCAACGGGATAACATGACATGATGAAAACACAAGCACGATGGTCCAACGGGATAACATGACATGATGAAAACACAAGCACGATGGTCCAACGGGATAACATGACATGATGAAAACACAAGCACGATGGTCCAACGGGATAACATGACATGATGAAAACACAAGCACGATGGTCCAACGGGATAACATGACATGATGAAAACACAAGCACGATGGTCCAACGGGATAACATGACATGATGAAAACACAAGCACGATGGTCCAACGGGATAACATGACATGATGAAAACACAAGCACGATGGTCCAACGGGATAACATGACATGATGAAAACACAAGCACGATGGTCCAACGGGATAACATGACATGATGAAAACACAAGCACGATGGTCCAACGGGATAACATGACATGATGAAAACACAAGCACGATGGTCCAACGGGATAACATGACATGATGAAAACACAAGCACGATGGTCCAACGGGATAACATGACATGATGAAAACACAAGCACGATGGTCCAACGGGATAACATGACATGATGAAAACACAAGCACGATGGTCCAACGGGATAACATGACATGATGAAAACACAAGCACGATGGTCCAACGGGATAACATGACATGATGAAAACACAAGCACGATGGTCCAACGGGATAACATGACATGATGAAAACACAAGCACGATGGTCCAACGGGATAACATGACATGATGAAAACACAAGCACGATGGTCCAACGGGATAACATGACATGATGAAAACACAAGCACGATGGTCCAACGGGATAACATGACATGATGAAAACACAAGCACGATGGTCCAACGGGATAACATGACATGATGAAAACACAAGCACGATGGTCCAACGGGATAACATGACATGATGAAAACACAAGCACGATGGTCCAACGGGATAACATGACATGATGAAAACACAAGCACGATGGTCCAACGGGATAACATGACATGATGAAAACACAAGCACGATGGTCCAACGGGATAACATGACATGATGAAAACACAAGCACGATGGTCCAACGGGATAACATGACATGATGAAAACACAAGCACGATGGTCCAACGGGATAACATGACATGATGAAAACACAAGCACGATGGTCCAACGGGATAACATGACATGATGAAAACACAAGCACGATGGTCCAACGGGATAACATGACATGATGAAAACACAAGCACGATGGTCCAACGGGATAACATGACATGATGAAAACACAAGCACGATGGTCCAACGGGATAACATGACATGATGAAAACACAAGCACGATGGTCCAACGGGATAACATGACATGATGAAAACACAAGCACGATGGTCCAACGGGATAACATGACATGATGAAAACACAAGCACGATGGTCCAACGGGATAACATGACATGATGAAAACACAAGCACGATGGTCCAACGGGATAACATGACATGATGAAAACACAAGCACGATGGTCCAACGGGATAACATGACATGATGAAAACACAAGCACGATGGTCCAACGGGATAACATGACATGATGAAAACACAAGCACGATGGTCCAACGGGATAACATGACATGATGAAAACACAAGCACGATGGTCCAACGGGATAACATGACATGATGAAAACACAAGCACGATGGTCCAACGGGATAACATGACATGATGAAAACACAAGCACGATGGTCCAACGGGATAACATGACATGATGAAAACACAAGCACGATGGTCCAACGGGATAACATGACATGATGAAAACACAAGCACGATGGTCCAACGGGATAACATGACATGATGAAAACACAAGCACGATGGTCCAACGGGATAACATGACATGATGAAAACACAAGCACGATGGTCCAACGGGATAACATGACATGATGAAAACACAAGCACGATGGTCCAACGGGATAACATGACATGATGAAAACACAAGCACGATGGTCCAACGGGATAACATGACATGATGAAAACACAAGCACGATGGTCCAACGGGATAACATGACATGATGAAAACACAAGCACGATGGTCCAACGGGATAACATGACATGATGAAAACACAAGCACGATGGTCCAACGGGATAACATGACATGATGAAAACACAAGCACGATGGTCCAACGGGATAACATGACATGATGAAAACACAAGCACGATGGTCCAACGGGATAACATGACATGATGAAAACACAAGCACGATGGTCCAACGGGATAACATGACATGATGAAAACACAAGCACGATGGTCCAACGGGATAACATGACATGATGAAAACACAAGCACGATGGTCCAACGGGATAACATGACATGATGAAAACACAAGCACGATGGTCCAACGGGATAACATGACATGATGAAAACACAAGCACGATGGTCCAACGGGATAACATGACATGATGAAAACACAAGCACGATGGTCCAACGGGATAACATGACATGACGAAAACACAAGCACGATGGTCCAACGGGATAACATGACATGATGAAAACACAAGCACGATGGTCCAACGGGATAACATGACATGACGAAAACACAAGCACGATGGTCCAACGGGATAACATGACATGATGAAAACACAAGCACGATGGTCCAACGGGATAACATGACATGATGAAAACACAAGCACGATGGTCCAACGGGATAACATGACATGATGAAAACACAAGCACGATGGTCCAACGGGATAACATGACATGATGAAAACACAAGCACGATGGTCCAACGGGATAACATGACATGATGAAAACACAAGCACGATGGTCCAACGGGATAACATGACATGATGAAAACACAAGCACGATGGTCCAACGGGATAACATGACATGACGAAAACACAAGCACGATGGTCCAACGGGATAACATGACATGATGAAAACACAAGCACGATGGTCCAACGGGATAACATGACATGACGAAAACACAAGCACGATGGTCCAACGGGATAACATGACATGATGAAAACACAAGCACGATGGTCCAACGGGATAACATGACATGACGAAAACACAAGCACGATGGTCCAACGGGATAACATGACATGATGAAAACACAAGCACGATGGTCCAACGGGATAACATGACATGACGAAAACACAAGCACGATGGTCCAACGGGATAACATGACATGATGAAAACACAAGCACGATGGTCCAACGGGATAACATGACATGATGAAAACACAAGCACGATGGTCCAACGGGATAACATGACATGATGAAAACACAAGCACGATGGTCCAACGGGATAACATGACATGATGAAAACACAAGCACGATGGTCCAACGGGATAACATGACATGATGAAAACACAAGCACGATGGTCCAACGGGATAACATGACATGACGAAAACACAAGCACGATGGTCCAACGGGATAACATGACATGATGAAAACACAAGCACGATGGTCCAACGGGATAACATGACATGATGAAAACACAAGCACGATGGTCCAACGGGATAACATGACATGATGAAAACACAAGCACGATGGTCCAACGGGATAACATGACATGATGAAAACACAAGCACGATGGTCCAACGGGATAACATGACATGATGAAAACACAAGCACGATGGTCCAACGGGATAACATGACATGATGAAAACACAAGCACGATGGTCCAACGGGATAACATGACATGATGAAAACACAAGCACGATGGTCCAACGGGATAACATGACATGATGAAAACACAAGCACGATGGTCCAACGGGATAACATGACATGATGAAAACACAAGCACGATGGTCCAACGGGATAACATGACATGATGAAAACACAAGCACGATGGTCCAACGGGATAACATGACATGATGAAAACACAAGCACGATGGTCCAACGGGATAACATGACATGATGAAAACACAAGCACGATGGTCCAACGGGATAACATGACATGTTGAAAACACAAGCACGATGGTCCAACGGGATAACATGACATGATGAAAACACAAGCACGATGGTCCAACGGGATAACATGACATGATGAAAACACAAGCACGATGGTCCAACGGGATAACATGACATGATGAAAACACAAGCACGATGGTCCAACGGGATAACATGACATGATGAAATCACAAGCACGATGGTCCAACGGGATAACATGACATGATGAAAACACAAGCACGATGGTCCAACGGGATAACATGACATGATGAAAACACAAGCACGATGGTCCAACGGGATAACATGACATGATGAAAACACAAGCACGATGGTCCAACGGGATAACATGACATGATGAAAACACAAGCACGATGGTCCAACGGGATAACATGACATGATGAAAACACAAGCACGATGGTCCAACGGGATAACATGACATGATGAAAACACAAGCACGATGGTCCAACGGGATAACATGACATGATGAAAACACAAGCACGATGGTCCAACGGGATAACATGACATGATGAAAACACAAGCACGATGGTCCAACGGGATAACATGACATGATGAAAACACAAGCACGATGGTCCAACGGGATAACATGACATGATGAAAACACAAGCACGATGGTCCAACGGGATAACATGACATGATGAAAACACAAGCACGATGGTCCAACGGGATAACATGACATGATGAAAACACAAGCACGATGGTCCAACGGGATAACATGACATGATGAAAACACAAGCACGATGGTCCAACGGGATAACATGACATGATGAAAACACAAGCACGATGGTCCAACGGGATAACATGACATGATGAAAACACAAGCACGATGGTCCAACGGGATAACATGACATGATGAAAACACAAGCACGATGGTCCAACGGGATAACATGACATGATGAAAACACAAGCACGATGGCCCAACGGGATAACATGACATGATGAAAACACAAGCACGATGGTCCAACGGGATAACATGACATGATGAAAACACAAGCACGATGGTCCAACGGGATAACATGACATGATGAAAACACAAGCACGATGGTCCAACGGGATAACATGACATGATGAAAACACAAGCACGATGGTCCAACGGGATAACATGACATGATGAAAACACAAGCACGATGGTCCAACGGGATAACATGACATGATGAAAACACAAGCACGATGGTCCAACGGGATAACATGACATGATGAAAACACAAGCACGATGGTCCAACGGGATAACATGACATGATGAAAACACAAGCACGATGGTCCAACGGGATAACATGACATGATGAAAACACAAGCACGATGGTCCAACGGGATAACATGACATGATGAAAACACAAGCACGATGGTCCAACGGGATAACATGACATGATGAAAACACAAGCACGATGGTCCAACGGGATAACATGACATGATGAAAACACAAGCACGATGGTCCAACGGGATAACATGACATGATGAAAACACAAGCACGATGGTCCAACGGGATAACATGACATGATGAAAACACAAGCACGATGGTCCAACGGGATAACATGACATGATGAAAACACAAGCACGATGGTCCAACGGGATAACATGACATGATGAAAACACAAGCACGATGGTCCAACGGGATAACATGACATGATGAAAACACAAGCACGATGGTCCAACGGGATAACATGACATGATGAAAACACAAGCAGCAGCCCGTTGCCCTTTTTCCCCCTCCCCCTCCCTTTCTTCCTTCCCCTTCCTCTGCCCCTCCCCCTGCCCACTCACCATGACGTGGTAGGGGTGGGAGGGCTTGTGGGGGTGAGCAGCGGCGCCCCTTCCCCCTTACCTTCCCCCCCCCATTCCATCTCACACTTCCCCCCCTCCCCCTCCCCCTCCCACTCACCATGACGTGGTAGGGGTGGGAGGGCTTGTGGGTGTGAGCAGCGGCGCCCCTTCCCCCTTACCTTCCCTCTCCCATTCCATCTCACATTTTCCCCCCTCCCCCTCCCCCTCCCACTCACCATGACGTGGTAGGGGTGGGAGGGCTTGTGGGTGTGAGCAGCGGCGCCCCTTCCCCCTTACCTTCCCCCTCCCATTCCATCTCACATTTCCCCCCCTCCCCCTCCCCCTTCCACTCACCATGACGTGGTAGGGGTGGGAGGGCTTGTGGGGGTGAGCAGAGGCTCCCCTTCCCACTCCCCCTCCCCCTCCCCCTCCCCCTTCCCCACCCACCTCCCACTCACCATCACATGGTAGGGATGTGAGGCAGAGTGCGGGTGAGCAGTGGCGCCCACGGAGAAGCATTCAGCGCAGAGGTCAAAGTCCACACACGCCGCACACTTCACGCGCACCTCCCCCGTCACGTCCCTGTGGCAGTAGTTGCAATGATACACCCCCTTCCGTGCGCCCCCCCCTGTTCCCCCCGGTCCCCCGCCCCCCGGTCCCCCCCCGCCTCCCCCTGCTGCTGCGCCTGTGCCTTCCCCCCCTGCTCCTGCGCCTCCCCCTCCGCTGCTTCCTCCACCCACGGCGTCCTGCCAGCTTGTGGTGGCATAACGGCGGCGCTTGGGCCTGGGGGAGGGGAAGGGGTGGGAAAGGTGAGGGGGAGGGGACGCGGAAGGGAAGGGAACGGGAATGGGAACGAGAATGGGAAAAGAAGGGGAAGGGGAAGGGGAATGGGGGGGTGGAAGGGCGAAGGGGAAGGTGAGGGGGAAGGGGATAAAAAGGGCAGAGGGGAGTTGGGAAGGAACGGAGCGAGGCAAAGGGAAAAGGAACGGTTGAAGGGGAAAGTTGTCCTCAGTTCTCTCATCATCACCCCCCCAGAGTCCTGCCAGCTTGGATTGAGGGAAGAGGAAGGGGAGGGGGATGGGGATTGGGGGGGAGGATGGGGGACGAAGGGAAAGAGAGGAGGGCCGTGGGAATAGTGGAAGCTGGGAAAAAAAAAAAAAAAAAAAGTTGGATAGATTGGCTCGGCAGAGTAAGTAATATGCGTAGGTGACGTTACGTGATGTGACTCAAGAAATGGAAGCGTGAAGGATACTAGTACAAGCAACATGTGATACATCACACACAGTACATGTGATACATCACACACAGTACATGTGATACATCACACACAGTACATGTGATACATCACACACAGTACATGTGATACATCACACACAGTACATGTGATACATCACACACAGTACATGTGATACATCACACACAGTACATGTGATACATCACACACAGTACATGTGATACATCACACACAGTACCTTCACACACCTGGAACCCCCACTAGGAGCAAAGCCCCCTCCCTGCGTATCTATTTTTGAGATATCTCAAATCTCCTCTCTCCCCCCTCTCTTTGCGTATCCCGTTAGTAGCACGTGCGTTACCAGCACTTCTAATGCTAGGAGCGTGGTACTCCTCCCTGCTTAGCTCAACCGATACTAGCACCAGCTTACAAATTATCCCTTACCTGGAACCCCCACTAGGTACGTGATCCTCCTCCCAGGCTCCCTTATTAGCTCACCTGTTACTAGCACCCTTAACATACCATCCAGACCACACTGCACCCCTCACCTGGAGCCCCCACTAGGGGCGTGGTCCTCCTCCCCGGCTCCCCTCGACCGTCCCATTTGGAGCCGAGCCTCACACTCGGAGGCTCGGAGACTACGAGGCTGGGAGGGTCGGAATAGAAGACTTGGAAACTGGGAAAGTCAAAGACGTCGCAGGATTTACGGGCGCAGATTCAGGATTCAGCGAAACGATGAATGATTTCAACCGCGGATTCGGCTGTTTTCGTCGGCGTCAGAACAAACCGCGA
The DNA here is from genome assembly GCA_947471745.1 of Closterium sp. Naga37s-1. Lineage (NCBI taxonomy): Eukaryota > Viridiplantae > Streptophyta > Zygnematophyceae > Desmidiales > Closteriaceae > Closterium > Closterium sp. Naga37s-1. The sequence continues at coordinate 304,294 of CANJKZ010001008.1, forward strand.
AACGAAGCTGCACGTAGGAATGCAGACCAAGTCGGTACCAATAACATGGACGGACTCTTACGAAGACTGGTATCGGTCGGCAGTGTACACGGGAAGCTAGTTGTCGCTCAAAGATCACCAGATAGCAGCGACGACGACGAAACGACAGGTTGGAAGTGCTAACCACCAATTTACCGACTGGTTATAATTTGCACGAGATGTTGCGAAATGAAAGGTAATTGGTCTTTTATCGCAGCGCGACAAACGCGGAAGCTCGTTCCGGTCGGCAACGGAGATACGGGCTTGTGACTGTAATGAGTGGTAGTAAATCTGTAGAGCACAAACAAATATCACGCAACTATTGACACGTCGATACCCCACAGCGAAGCTAAGAACTAGGCGCGACGCGAGAGGCCGCGTCGAAAGATGGGGAAGGCCCGCACGCGGACACAAGCGGCGTGCGCTAGCGCAACATGCGGACAGCTATAGCGGTTTTGGCGGGAAAGATTGCTGGAGAGTGTCACCAGTGGCAGATTCGCTATAAGAAGATCTGAATTCAGAGCAGGCTTTTCACATTAATGTGATTGCACCAGAGATTGCACCAGCCCCTCAAGGTATAGAATACCCTGCTCTCCTTAGATTGTATACCATGCCCTCCTTTTGCTACAACTTTATAATCAAACAGGTGAATGCAATAAACGATTCAGGCACTCATCGCTTCACCATATGGACATTCGTTACAACGCATGGGACATGCAATAAAGCCACCTCTACTATTACAATTATTTGTTACACCATCATTTCCTGTAACCGTAGGGCAGCGACCAGCATCTCATTCCAAGTATCCGGTACTCCAGGCACACAAAAGTGACTGCAATCTTCCCTTTCCGTCTTCCCCACACGCATTTCAGCAGGAAGTGACGAGCCCACATGAGCATCAAATCGAGCATCAGTTAACCCCCCTGCCTGCAGCAGCACAACCCTGTCCCCCCTCCCCATCTCCCTCTCAACCACCCTTTCCATCTGCCCCACACTCGACTGCACCCACTCCCTCCTCTCCCTCCTCTCCCTCTCCTGCCGCCACCGCCACCGCTGCCACCGCTGCTGATGCGCCTGCTCCTCCCCTCCCTCCTCCAACCACTCTCTCGGCCTCGAAAACCCACTACACCACCCGTTGTTTCGACATGTGGCGTCGTCAGGCAGGCAGAGCGAGCTGCTGTTGTCCTGGTCTGCCCGGAAATAATGTTCTCGGGGCAGAGCGAGGAAGAAAGTAGGGAGGGATTCGGCGGTGGGCTGGGAGGAGAGGAAATGGTGCAGCATGCGGAGGGTCTTGGTGAAAGCTGCTACCGGGTCAAGAAAGTCAACCGAGTCAAGCAGGTTAGGTGGGAGCGCACTATCAGCCGATCCCGGTGAATCATTCTCCTTATTAGCAGTCTCCTTACTCACACCCCCCTCGCGAACCTCCTCATCATTCTCTGTGCGTGAGACAGCGTTAAAACTGTGCTCCCGCCCAGGCACTTCATCCGCTTCCACTGAAGTTTGAGTCGCCTCAGAACTCTGCCCCTGCTCCACCCCTCCTTCCGCTTCCACTGCGTCTTCCCCCTCAAAAAAATCGACTCGACTGACAGAAAACCCGCTTTCAGACGCCCCCTCTTGGACCATGCTAGGTGCATCTGCCGTGAAACCACCACCCTGCTGCACTTCATCAATTTCCACCACCCTATCCTCCTCAAGAGAGCTGCCTTGACCGAATGAAGAGTGTGCTTCATACACCTCTTCTTGGACCAAGCTAGGTTCATCCGCCATGAAACCACCACCTTGCTGCTGCTGCTCCGCCCCCTCTATTCTCACATCACCCCCCTCCACTATAAATCCACCCATTGGCTCCCTTAAACCCCCCTCTGCCTCATCTGCACCATTCGTGCTACGAAGGGTCCCCGCCTCATCTGAACCGTCCGTGCCATCAAGCATCGCCATCTGGTCTGCCTTCACATGGGAGTCAACGCGTGTCAGAAGCAGGGGCGCCTGAGAGAGGAAAAAACGGCCTTCACCATCTCCCTTATAGAGGCCCTTGCTATCAACAGCCATTTGATGCTCAAAATGCATGGGAACCAGAGGCGTGCGGGGACGGAAGGAGTCACTTTCGGCATCCTCCTTCGGGACAATCTCTGTGCTTTCAAGATGGCTCAGCAGGTGCCGTTGCCACCACAGCCACTTGCCAATCCTTCCCCTCCCTCTCCTCCTCCCCCCCCCCCCCCCTTCCTCCCCTCCTTGTGGCTGTCCCTGGCACCCCCACTTGCGATGTTGCTGCTGGTGCTATTGCTGGCATTTGAAATGCTGCTGCCACTGGTACTGCTACTGCTGCTGCTGTTGTCACTCTCGATACTGTCACTCTGGAGAATAACATCATCACCAAAATCGCCCATTCGCAACCCCCCTCCTTCAGACGGATCAGTCTGAGAACCACTGGTGGTGTCCCCTCCTCCTCCACTACTAGTGGTCTGACTGCTGTTGTCGCCACCCTGTTTCATCTCACCCTCCACCTTCGTCCCAGCCTTCTTCGAAATCGCCTTGCCTCCTTTCCCTTGCCCCTCGCTTCCCTTCCCTTGCCCCTCGCCTTGCTTCCCCTGCCCCTTGCCTTGCTTTCCCTGGCCCCCAGACCCAGAATCCTGCTTTTCCCATCGTCTTCTCTCACCTTCCTTGACTCCTTTCTGTCCTCCATCCTTCCTCAATCGTTCGGCCTTCCCTCCTCCCCCTCCCCATCGTGCACCAGTTATTGGCACCGCTGTTACAGCTTTTCTTTGCTCCTTCACCTTATCAACCATGCTTACTCCTTTCCCCCCTTCTTTCTTCGACTCACTGCCTGCCTGCTTTCCTGCCCCTCCTCCTTGCAACCCAGCTTTACTATTGCCTCCCAATGCCATCCCAGCATTCCCTTTGTTTCCCGCACTGATTTTGCTATCCCCCCCACTGTTCCCCTTCTTTCCCCCACCATTCCCTTTGTTTCCCTGTCCAATTTTCTTGTTTCCCCCACCCTTGCCATGGTTGCCCTCAATGTTTCCCTGTTTTCCACCGCCACGGCCTTTGAGTTTCCAACCACTGACCCCATTTCCCCCAATATCCCCCTTATTCCCCCCACCAACCCCCTTACTGCCCCCACCACTTCCCTTATTCCCCCCACCGACCCCCTTACTGCCCCCAGCCTTGCCCTGATTCCTTTCACCCTTCCCCTTATTTCCAGCGCCATTTCTGCCGATTTCCCCACCAGCCTCTACTTTTTCACCACCAGGCTTCCCCTTTCCCTCACCAACCCCCTCTTTTCCCCCACCAGCCTCCCCCTTTCCCTCATCAGCCTCCCTCTTTCCCCCACCCATCTCCGCATTTTCCCCACCGGCCTTCCCCTTTCCCCCATCTGGCCCACCCTTTCCCCCACCAACCTCCCCCTTTCCCCCCCAAACCTCCCCCTTTCTGCCACCATCCTTCCCTTTTCCCCCGCCAGCTTCCCCCTTTCCCCCAACAGCCTCCCTTTTTCCCCCACCAACTTCCACCTTGCCTTCCCCTCCCCCTTCTCCCCCTCCCACTTTCCTCGAACCCATCCCTCCCTTCACTCCCCCCTTCACTCCTTCCTCAACTCCGTTCTCAGCCACTGCATCAGAAACCTTCCTTTCATTCGCTGCTACACTCTGCCCCTTCTGCCCCTTTTGCCCTTCCTGCCCCTTCTGCCTCTCCTTCCCCTTCTGCCCTTCCTTCCCCTTCTGCCCCTCCTTCCCCTTCTGCCCATTCTTCCCCTTCTGCCTCTCCTTCCCCTTCTGCCCTTCCTTCCCCTTCTCCCCCTCCTGCCCCTTCTGCCCCTCCTGCTCCTTCTGCCTCTTCTGCCCCTCCTGCCCCTCCTGCCCCTTCTGCCCCTTCTGCCCCTTCTGCCCTTTCTGCCCCTCCTGCCCCTCTTGCCCCTCCTGAGAGGCATGCGAACGCGCCCTATGCTCCTGAGAAGCATGTAAACGCGCCCTATGCTGCTGCCATCGCTGCTGCAGCTCCACCCACGCCCCTCCCGTGTGAATCACCAGCACATGCGGCTGTGCTGCCACCACATACGCTGCCCATGCATCCAACCGCACCACCCGCACCGCTCCCAACCCCTCCGAACCTGGCCTTAGAGCACCCGACCTGTCCGAACCCGGTTCCACCGCATTCAACCCATTCGCGCCTGGCTCCTGGCTGGTTTCAGAAGTGTCTGTAAGGAGACTTCTGCCAATGCCTGTGTTGCTACTGCTACCAAAGCTAGCAACGATATTGGTGGCAGTAATACTGCTGTTATTAATGCCCTCAGACATATTCTTGGTCGATAAAGGATTAGGCGTATCTGGAACAGCCATACTTGCAGGAGGTGTGTCTGGGGCAGGTGTATCTGATTGCTCGAGAGCATGTGAAGGGGCGGATTCCAGGACGGTTAGAAATTCAGAGTGGAAAAAGTCAAGGCTTGTGTTGGTGAGGGGGAATGTATACTGGAAGATGAGAGGATCGGGGGAGGGGGCTTTGGAGCCTGCAGGGGAAGAAAGTGAGGAGGAGGAAGAGGAGGGGGATGAGGATAGAAGGGAGGGAGACGAGGACGAAGGGTGGAGGAGGGAGGGGAAGGTGCGGTTGAGTCGCTCTGTTGGCAGGCTGTGATTGGGTGGGAGGGAGGGACCCACTGAGAGAAGGCAGAGCAGCGACTGGAACATCTGCAGGGCAGCGAGGGGAAGAAGAGAGGTGAGAAGAGGGGGTATAATCTGAGGAGCGAGAGGGAGAAAGGAAGAATTGAGAATATGCTGTGAATGGGTGGGAGGGAGGGACCCACGGCGAGCGGGCAGAGAGCAGCGACTGGAACATCTGCACGCAAGGGACTGAGGGAATGTAATAGGAGTGGGGAGAGATGGAGGATACGCGGCAGGAGGAGGGGGGAAGGGAGGAGTCGTTATGGTGGTTAGGAATGAGCATTAAAAGGCAGAGGTCAAAGGAGGGAGCTGGAACAATTGCAGACTTGATGGATGGAGAGAAAAAAAGAGGGTGGGAAAGGTGGGGGAAAGTGGTTTGGGAGGAGAGGGGGAAGAGGGGGAAAGATAGGAGGAAGGAAGACAGATGAACGCATTGGAACAAACTGAGAGAAAGGTCGAGTCCCCCCAAGATTTTCCTTTTTAGGCGCTTCAAAAGTTTTTTGGGACTTACCGAGAGCAGTGTAGAGTCGCCCACGAAGACGATCCGACGGTTCTGGAAGGCCTCGAAAAAACGATCAGCACGAAAGCGAGTGAATGGGTGTACGCAGTCACTCTCGCGCCATGCGAAGTGGAGATAGTCAAAGTCTGTGCGGCCATTCTCCTGAAATATTGGGATGGGGGGGAGGGTTAGTGTTTGTACGAGAGTGAGGAGAAGGGCAAGGAGAATGATTGGATGGGAGGGTGTAGTCGCTCTCGCGCCATATGATGTGAGGAACAAACACTCTTCTGCTGCACAAAACGGATTGGATACACCCTTTTTCTTTTGCTCAAATCTCACTCACCCTCCCTCCTCACCAGGCAGTTGAATGTGCCACTAATGAAGGGACAGTCTTCTGCTGCGTACAGCGGATACCCCTCCCTCTCCACTTGCCAGTCCCCCCTCCCCAGCTCACACACTCCCTCCCCCCTCCTCGGCCTCCACACCTCCCCCTTTCTCACTCCCCACCCATTTCCCCCCACAATTCCTCCTACTTTCCCTCCTCCTCCTCCGCTTCCTTGTCCCTTCTCCCCCCCAGCAGCAGGAAGTGCCTCAACAGAGGTGTGATTGAAGCGAAGGGCGCGGAAGTGCGGGTGGGAGGAGGTGGAGAGGTGGAGCATGACCCAGGGCATTATAACGAGGGAGAAGAACATCACAGCACACGCGCTCCAAGCAGCCGCCACCACCACCAGCACCCGCAGCACCACCACCGCCGCCTGGGGTAACCCTTCCTGTAGCCTGCTCACCCAGTGCTTGCGTGCTTGTAACGCAGCCACCGCTGCAGCGGCGCCTGCGGATGTGACTGTACCGAATGGGTTTTGTTTCCCATTCGCCGCTGCCTGCGTGCTGGTGGTTGAATTTGGGCCGCCTGGGCATACTTCCGAGAGTGTACTGTAACCTTTTGGGCCTGATTCCGAGATTATACCGAGGTCTGAGCTTATACCGAGTTCGGATCTTGTAGCGAAGTATCCCGGGCGACGAATCGCCGGGGCTGGGGCGACGGCGGTGCTGCTTCCCTGCGGAGCGATGTGAGGCTGGGGGAGGCTGTGCGCGGGAGAATGGTCTAATACGGCCCTCGGTATTGCCGACGAGCGCGCTGATTCTGATTCTGATACTGCTGCTGTTGGGAGAAGACCGTTTGCTGATGTAACAGCAGCGGGTAGTGATGCTGCTGTTGGTGACGCGGCTGACCCGATTGATGCTGCTTCGTTCGATTCCGTCCTTGATAAGATCGTTACCGTCGAACCGGCAAGTTGCGAATCTTCCGTCGCTGGGAATCGCGTGCCTGGGTCAGCAGAGTATCGCGCTGCTAGTGTTGCTTCGCCTGCTGATGCGCTACGTCTTTCTACAAAGGTGGCCCTGGCTGCATGAGGTTCCATTCTCGCGGTTTCGGTTACATCCAGTCCATTTCCGTGTGAAAAAGCAGTTGGCTTCTTCCCCATCGTGCTCTTACACCTCTCCCTTTTTGGTGCCAGCAAGGTCAACACATATTCCAAGAAAAAGCTGCCGGTTTCCACGCTGCTCGAAACCAAGCAATGGCAGTTTATGTGGATGTTCCTTTGTCGAGAGGGGCAGTCCACACTCACGCACAGTAGGCTGAATCAGGCCGGTTCGTTCGGGTAACCAACGCACAGTGTCGAAATTTCTGCATGGCGTTTCGACTCTGGTGGTAACATTACCTCGCAAAACGTCGTCATCGTGGATTCACTAACATGATCTACGAAATAGAGCGAACTTGAACGCGCTGTTCTGGACGAAGGGCTCTGTTGGTTCAGTTTCGCTCAAATGTACCACACCAGGATTCCTTTCACCACCCAACTTCGAGCTCAAGTTGGTGTGCTGTCGAATCCCCACGGTTTCCCTCGGTTCAAAGCGGCAAAGAGGGATGAACTCTTAATCTCCAGCGCACTCCAACTGAGACACCCCCGATTCCTTGTAGGCTCCCAGGATTGGTCTAGATCAATTGAGCAGCAAGACCCAGAATCAAGTTCGCTAACCAAGTTTCACGCTGAGGGTGCTCACTCGCTTGTTCCTCTTGTCACCAAGCTGAGTCGAGTTCAATGGCGACGGCGACCGCAAGGCTGTTGGAGGAGATCGTGAGCGTAGGGACAAGATTAGCCGTTCGATTCGACGATGCCAGGAGGGAGTTGGAAGCGGAAAAGCGACCGAGAAGAGAATTCACGGAGAGCCCAACGCGGACTGCCAAATTGGAGAGTCTGGAGGTACTTTTGAGAGAAATGAGGGAAGAACACAATAAGAGCATAAGCGAACTTAGGAATGAACTAGCAGTTGAGAGGGCTGCAAGGGAGGAGAAGGATAAGGAGGTGGCTGGACTGACAGTGCGACTCTCGCAGGCAGAGGAATCGCTGTTGCATCAGAAGGACGAAACGTGCAAGATTTGGGAGGTGAGCGGAAACGTTTCTTTAAGCAGGTCATTTAAACGGAAATAGAACTACGCCCCTACCCCCGAGTTTAGCGTTTCCTTATGATGCGTTGATTCAGGCGATTTCTCGGGCTTTGTGCCAGTCAACAGCTGGTGCAGTTGTTCAGGATGAAGCTCGGGATTCAGAAAATGATAAGGAATCACTTTTGTCCACATTCGTAGCACAATCGGCGCTGGCCGTAAAAGCGCTGGAGCAGCAAAATGAGGAAACGAGGAAGGTCTGGAAGGTGAGTATCCATCTTGTCAGGGGTCTGTGTTGAACATACGCATCTATTTCTGTTTGCCAGGCTAATCCCCAATGTACTGATGTTTCCAGGCTATTTATGTGACTTCAGAACCGGGATTGTCCCATTGGCTACCGACATGTGCAGATGTGAAGATAATTGATGCTCATTCTAATACAACGGTATTGGAGCTGAACTTTGACGATGGGCCAGTCAGTGATCTTGGACTTCTTCACCTTCCTTACTTGACATCCCTAAAGAGCCTCAGAATTCCTTATTGCGTCGACGTAACGGCCTTGAGCCACCTCTACGCCATGACATGGCTGGAGGAGCTGAAACTCGAGTCACACGGTTTTCTCGACAAAAACATTCAGGGAATCGGCAATCTGATGGCTCTCCACCGACTTGAACTCATCGGAACGCAGGTTACAGATTCTGGGCTTTTTAATCTGAAATACCTTGGGTCCCTTAAAGTCCTGGTCCTTTCTCGTGGCCAGAATAACTCCTACCATGCCACAAATAGTTTCTCATCAGCTGGCATGGTGCACGTGGGGAAGCTGACGAGTCTTGAAGCTCTGGATATTGGTATCTCTAATGTCGGAGATGATGGGCTGGCCCATCTGGTGCCTCTGTCAAAGCTGACATGGCTCAGCCTGCCAAGGTACATCACTGACCAGGGCATGGTGCACCTGAAACACTTCAAATTCCTCAAGACCGTCTGGTTGAGGAATTACTTTCAAGATTACCAGCATGACATCGAGTGCTTGAAGGCCCTTCCATGCCTTGAGAAGGTTGGAGTGCGAGACTGGCAGGCAGCAACAGAGGCTTCAAGGGACCTTCCTAATGTGAAGGTTGCCGTCTGCACGGAGTTTGAGCCTTATTGTGTATAGGTCTTGGAGTGTTAAAAAAATCATCGTTTTATGAAAAACAATGCTGCATGCTTCACGTGCCCCGCCTTTGGGGGCCTGGGCCTGGAGTGAAGAGACTAATGGATGGGCGGGAGGTGAGAGTCTGAGGTCAGGATTTAGCCTTGTCATTCTTGGACAAGGTCGACTGCCGGTTAGGGCCAGGAGATTGAGAACACAGATTTGGAAAGGCTAGTCATTTTGCTACACTTTTTCCAGCTATGGTATTTAGGTTCCTCCTATCCCTGTCCTGTGGCTTACCGTACCTGGACACGATGACTGTCCTTGTTAAAATAGTAGGTGAACCTGGGCTTAGGAGAAACCCTAGCCTAGGTGAATGTCGAGAGGAAGGAGAGAGAGTAGCACAGAAGGATGGTTGCACTATACAATTGCAAGTACAAATGATGAGAAACATGCAAGGAGAGGTGCACCACAAGCAGGAAATCATGATGCCTACACTACAACTACAAGCAGTTATAAAATATGTAAACATATTTCGACAGTCCTTGCTTTGTGCTTTACTGAACTTGTGTGTACACTCCTCAGAGTGTGTTTTTCTTCGAAATATTTTTCCCGCATGAACTCTATCTTGAAATCTCTCAAATCACCTTGAAAATCCGAATATATTGTAGAACAATTGCGCACATTCTTGATCTTCCGGTTGCACAAGGGCACTTGCCACGCCTGTCCCTGACCTTTTAGGCGCATGTGCAGCACATTATGTGGCCACACGCACAAACGCTGCCCTCCTTGGCCTCTCCATGCACACACAACACTTCCCCTCCTCCCCTCCCCACCCACCCCCTCCTCCCCTCCACTCACTTCACCAACCGCTGCTGCTGCTCCTGCTCTCTCTCCCATTTGCCTCCCTCCCGCCCCTCCTCTGGACTGCCTGTCCCTGCACCTCTCCTCTTCTTCCTCCTTTGCTTCTTCCCTCGATCTATTTATCAGAACGTTCCTCCGGCCGGTTGCCCGAAACCCTGATGCATGTGTGTGGGTGGGGTGAGAGCACGGCTCTGGGTTTGTCTGGATGCCACCTGGATTGGTGGGCCACCCAGGACTGCGACACCATGGTCCCTGCTAAACTGTCTGTTCTAGCAGCTTTTCGTTCCTACCTCCCCCAAACATCTCATACAGGTGAAGCTGCTGAAAACCTCATTGGGACAGACGGTTCAAGATCAAGATACTTCATATGTGTAACTCTCCAGGTGTGCGTGGTTAATTTTACTATGCATAGATAGGTCCACCTCTAAGACTCCTCAAATATAAGGTGTAACGTAACGTAAGGTGTAACACAAGGTGCAAGGCCCCAGAGAATCTCCCCTCCTCCCCAACTCTCCCTCTCCTCTTCTCCCTCTCCGTTTTAGGCTGGAAGAAAGGTTCCGGCCTTTGCCTTGAGCGCGATGTGCTTGACTCCAGAAGAGCAACCACTCAAATAGCATCATTCCGCTGCAAACCCTTCCAACCCCTCCTCTCTCTACTCTCCCCCCTCCTCTCTTCAGGCTAGAGGAGCGGTCCCAGCGCAAGGCCTTCATCCTGGAGCATGGTCTGCTGGACCCGAGAAGAGTGGACGGAATGATCCGATCCCAAACAAACACCAGTAGCAGCAGGGGCAGGGAGCAGGACAGGGCAGAGGAGGCGGCGGAACGAGGAGGGGAAAGGGAAGGCGGGGGTGAAAGGGAGATGGGGGGAGAGTAAGGAGAAGGGGGAGGGAAACGCGGAGGAGGGAAGCGAGGAGGCGGCGGGGAGAGGAGATCAAAGGAGGAAAGGGAGATGTTTCTGCGGTGCTGCGTGTTTACGCAGTTACTCAGTCCTGAGCAGCATGAGGGGCTGGTGCAGATGCTTACCCAGGCGCAGCGACTGAGGGAGAGTGGCCGTGCTGCAGGTGAGGCTTGTGGTTTGCTTGTGTGGATGTGTGGTGGTGGTGTCAGCACAGAAGCAGTACTTTCAAAGTAAGACAGGTTTGTGCGCTGCTGGAGATGTTTCTGTGGGAGATGTTTCTGTGGGAGATGTTTCTGTGGGAGATGTTTCTACAGTTCCTCTGCGCAGAGCACGAGGGTCTGGCAGATGCAGAACCTGACTCAAATAAGAGAGACTGAGACAAAGTGGCCGTGCCGCAGGTGAGGCTTGTAGTTTGACTGAGATAGCACCTAGTAAGTAAGTAGTGCTCATTTGAGACATCAACTGCTGAGTATGAACTCCCCGCCCCGCTGCTGCTGCTACTGCTGCTGCCATCGCGTGCCTTTCCACCATCTCTTGTTACACGTTCCTGTTCTATTACCAAGCTCGTGTTTCTGCCCTCCCTTTCCTTCTTTGACAGTTGCACTCACAGCAACCAGCACAGCACCATCAGCAAGAGGTCCCTCCTCCCCATCATCTCATGCTCCATTTTCCCTGCTCATTCGTCCCACGCGTTCTTCACCCCTCTGCCACTTTTTCCTCACTCTCTTTGTTCCTTTGCCACTTGTGCCACCAGCCATCGGCACAGCATCATCAGGAGGTCCCTCAGCTGCTCTTGACATCTCCTCCCACCCCATGTGTGCTTCTATCAGCCAAGCCAAGGTAAGAAATTCATTCCCAATAGATCAATATGTGCTGCTATCAACCAATCTGGGATCATGAGGATTATCTTCTTCCAGTTCCAACCATACACATGTCCCCGATACTCGTTTCCATGCTGCCTTCATGCCTCTCGGTGTTGTTGTGACTTCTTTGCTCTTCCTTCAAACTGTCTTTGCCTCCATCTCTCTTCTGTTGACTCCTGTTCCCTTCTGTCCAGCCCATAAGTTTCAACCAGACCTATTTCCGTCCTCGTTACCTCCCTCCCTTCCTCCCTCTGATCCATGCATCCAATTTCCCATCCTTCTGCTTGTGCATGTCTTCCGGATCATGACAAACAACGCCATTCACTCGCATGGAAAATGCCAAACTGATCAGGTTGTCTCCAGCCTCCACTAATCTCATTGCCACTTGCTTGGGGCTGGTTGGCTGGATAGCTGGATCCGGGGGGGGGGGGGGGGGGGGGGGGGATAATGCTGCTAGGTGGATGGATTCGGGATGGGCGATGGGATTGGGGATCAATGGTGACGAAAAAAGGGATGTGAGATCATGGGACCTCCAGCCACCAGTGCTTAAATCGGATGGCTGAGGCTTGGGGAGATAGTGCCAATGGGGGGTTTTGGGGGAATGATAGTGAGTGAGTGACAAGAGATTTGAACATATTTTGATTTCACGACTGGAGCAACCGGTAACGCGCAGGAGCAACCTAAGCATGCTATGTTGGTAGCGAGGTGTAGACCGATTTGGCCTTGTACAACAATGCGTGGTTCGACAAAATCTGGCACGTGATGTTGTGGGCGAAGAACAATTCAGCCCGTGAATAGTGTGGGACGTAAGGAAATTCATAGAATAAAATGAAGTTGTAGACTTGATTGCTTTGACATTCATTCGTAAACACTAGCGCACAACGAATCACGAGAATATGAGGTGCATGTTGCAGGGTAGCGCCGGTCATACTGATCACCCCAATGGTTCACGTGCACGCCTATTTCACGCCCTCCACACGCCTAACGAGGAGTGACGATGACGAATCCGGCGGGACGGGTTTCTCGCGCGCATCGCAAGTCTGTGCAGGCAACAGAAATCTCCGCAAAGTTTGCACGGGTCGTCGCAACGCCAATGGAGGACATGCGCGGAGGGTGCAGAGCTCAGGCGGGATGGGGAAGTGGGCCCGCGTCCCGACATGCCCCATCTGGCGGATGACGACGTTTACGTCACGGCAAAGTCGACGGATGTCGAGAGGACGCACAGTGAGAAGAAACGAGGAATGGAATGTCTAAGGGAAAGTTGGGTACAAATGCAAACCCTAGGAAAACTGTACCCCATATGTGCTACCCCACTATAGCCTACAGTAACTATGTCATATAAATCTGACACACCCCCATAGGCAAAGTGGGGGAGAACAAGGGGTCACAAGACCAGTCAAGCAAAGCAAAACAAGCTCAGGGTGGATCACAAAGTCACCACACATTCCGAGCACAAGTTCAAGGCCACAAGGCCAGTTCACATGCAGGATTACATATATATATAAGGCTAGACAAGCAAGAGCAGGTGTATATATATATGCAACAGTACAAACAAGGTCAAGGGGTGAGCAAGTGAGGTAAGGTAGGCACAAGACCCAGCTGAGTACAGAAGCGCTGATGATCAAAAGGCGCAAGTGCCTTGGTGAAGATATCAGCAGTGTTGGCCTCAGAGGCCACGTACGCAAGCCGCAGCTGACCACGCTGCTGTAGCTCACGAGCAAGGAAGTAGCGGAGAGCAATGTGCTTCGTTCTGTGCTCCAGTCTCTGCTCTCGACACAAGGCCAGCATGGCCTTGTTGTCTACGTACAGCACTGGAGGAGAACGAGGCGGCTCTCCGAGGTCAGTCAGCAGGTAGGTGAGCCAGCGAAGCTCCTGTGCAGCCATGGCCCCGGCGTAGATCTCAGCCTCACAACTGGAGCCGAGAACAGAAGACGAGCGGGTAGCCCGCCACGAAACAGAGCCGGAACCAAGGCTGAAGGTGTAACCCTGTGACGACCGCTGCGTAGCCTGGTCGTCAGCCCAAGAAGCGTCTGCGTGCCCAGTGAGGACCACTGGACTCTGCCCTCCAAGCACAAGCCCCATGCCCGACGTACTGCACAAGTAACGCAACACCCTCTTCGCTGCAGCCATGTGCTCCGGTCTGTGTCTCCCAGGAGCAACATAGCGTGCGAGAATGCTAAGAGGGTATGCGAGGTCAGGTCGTGTGCAGGTCATCAGGTACATGAGGCAGCCAACAAGCTCTGGGTACGGGCCACTCGACTCTACGGACTCATCCGAAGGCAGAGCTGAGAGCGAGTGGCGAGTAGGCAAAGGAGTGGCCTGAGGCGAGGAGTACGTTAAGCCGAAGCGCTGAAGGACCTGCTGCACCATGTGTGACTGAGTCAGGGTAATGGTGCGGCGTGCTCTGTCCCGGGTGATCTGCAAGCCAAGGTAGCTGCGCAGTTCACCCAGGTCTGTGCACGTGTGTCTCTTCTGCAGCTCGGACTTCACGTGGGCGAGTCCAGCAGTGTCAGCTGTGGCAAAGACCAAGTCGTCGACGTACACGAGGATGTAGAACGGCGGCAAAGAAGTGTCGGTGCGCAAAAACAGCGACGGGTCGGCAGTAGAGGGAGCAAACCCAAGAGCCGCAAGTGTAGTCCTCAGTGTGTCGTGCCACTCACGAGGTGCCTGGCGGAGACCGTAGACTGGCCGCCGGAGGCTCCACTGGGTGCCAGGAGGAAAAGACCCAGTGAAGCCAAGTGGGCGACGCAGCCAGATCTCCTCGTGCAGGCTGCCCTGCAAGAAAGCAGTGCTGAAGTCAAGAGAGTGCAGCTCGTAGTCGCGGTGAGCAGCTATGTGCAGCAGTACCCGAAGAGTGGTCATCTTCGGGGTGGGAGAGAAGGTCTGAAAGTAGTCAACTCCCTGCCGCTGACTGAAGCCACGAGCCACGTAACGCGCCTTGAAGACAGGCGGAGAACCCGGCGGCCGCTTCACCCTGAAAATCCACATGCCACTGACGATGTTCGCCCCAGGCGGGGGAACCTCGTCAACGTAGGTGCCTGTGGACTTCCAGGAAGCCATCTCTGCGTCCATAGCTGCCTGCCACTGAGAGGAGTAGGGACCCTCTATCGCCTCCGCGTAAGAGCGCGGAGTCGGGATCTCAAGTGCATCCGGGTCTCCCTCAGGGGTAAGCAGTACGGACACGAGATGAGGTGAAGCAGCAGCCAAACACTGGAACTCCTCCTGCCTGTCCTCAAGGACGTCCGTGCCAAGGGCACACTCACCCCCGACGGACGGAGGACAGACAGACTCAGACTCAGCAACAAGACTAGCAGCGTAGTCTAGACGACAGCGAGCAGCAAAGTCGACGAGCTCAGTAACTAGGGCAGACGCAGCAGTGGACTCAAAGGAAGGGTCAGTGACAACAGTAGCAAGGAGACGCGTGACAGTAGGACTGGCAGCACGAAGAGAGTCCGACTCCGGGTCAGGAAGAGCAGGAAGAGAGGACTCAGGAGGAGAAGGCAAAGGGGCACGCAGAGGAGCAGTGGACGGACGCAGAGACATCCGGTGCGTGCCAGGGACAGGAGGAGGACGCTGACGCGAACCACGACCACTAGTGCGAGCAGCACGGACAGGCGACGCAGGGCGAGACGCAGGCTCACGACGCTCAGCAAGACCTCCAGTAGGACCAGTGTAGGGAGAAGGAGCGGGCCGTGGGGAGGCCGGCTGTAACTGTAACTGTGACGGGACAGGCTGTGGACACTCTAAGGGAGGAGGAGGACCAGTAGAAGGCGGGAGACCAAGAACCTGCTGAAGGAGCGGAACGAAGTACGGCCTAGGCCGCGCGGCGACTCTAGACACAGCAGGGACAGCACCAGTACCCCCAGCGGCAGCACCAGCGCCAGCAGCACCTCCAGCTCCAGTACCTCCAGCAGCACCAGTAGCACCCCCAGCAGGACCGCCTCCAGGACCGACAGCAGTAGCCTCAGCGCCAACACCCTCAGCAGCTCCAGCTCCAGTCGTACCCGTAGGCCCAGCAGCTCCAGTACTCCCAGTACGAGCACCTCCGGGACCCGCGGCACCAGCACCCTCAGCAGCCGACGAACCTCCAGCTCCAGCAGCACGCCTCCAGCGCCGGGCAAACCACTCGTGCAGCTCCTGTGGAGAGAGTGGCTCCCGCCGAGACGAAGCACCCGGAGAACCTCCAGGCTCAGCACCGCCAGACGCCACACGAGCAGGCCCAGCTCCCTCAGGCTCCGCACCCCCAAGCTCAGCACCTCCAGGCGTGGCACCCCCAGGCTCAGCACCCCCAGGCGTAGCACCCCCAGGCTCAGCACCCCCAGGCTCAGCACCCCCAGTAGTAGCACCCCCAGGCTCAGCACCCCCAGGCTCAGGACCCCCAGTAGTAGCACCCTCAGGCTCAGCACCCCCAGGCATAGCACCCACACGCTCAGCACCCCCAGAGTCAGCACCCCCAGGCTCAGCACCCTCAGCAGCACCAGAGTCACCAGTAACCTCGACAGGCTCGACTGCGTCTACCTGGGACACACCTGAAGGGGCAGGACCCTGAGGGGGGAGGGGGTCTACCGGGGGGGGACCTGGTACAAGGAAGAGCGGTGGCGGGGGGAGGGACGGAGTGCGGTAGGGGAAGAGGCGGTAGTAGGGGACCGACTCGACAAACGTGACGTCCTGGGAGGACAGAACACGGCGAGAGGTGGGGTGGTAGAACTGCCACCCTGGCGCGTCAGGGGGGAAGCCAAGGAAGACGCAAGGAGCAGCACGAGGGGACAGCTTGTCCGCAGACAAGTCGCAGACAAACGCCCGAGATCCCCAGACACGGAACGCAGACGCATCGCCAACCTTCCCCGTCCACAGCAAGGCTGGGGAGGTCTCCGGCAGGGAGACCCTGGGGTGAAGGTTGATCTGATGCGCCGCGTACCGAACCGCAAACGGCCACAGAAAATGGGGGGCAGCCTCATGCATCGTGGACGTACGGGCGACGTCCATGACCATGCCAATGCGGCGCTCAGCAATCCCATTTTGCTGTGGAGAGTCCGGAAGCGTGAAGGTCTGGCGGATGCCTCGTGCACGACAGTAGGCTCGCAGAAGGCCAGAGGAGAACTCTCCACCTCTGTCAGAGTGCAGACGCAGAACAGGAAAGTCCGAGCCGAAGCTCTGCCTGAGCTGGAGACGAGCTGCGCGGATCCAGTCGATCAACACCTCAGTGACATCACCCTTGCTGCGCAAGGGGAAGACTGTGGTGTAACGCGAGTAGTCGTCAACCACCAGCAGGAAGTAGCGCTCGTGACCCTGTCCACGGATGCGGGCCGGGCCCCACACGTCCATGTGAAGCGTCTGCAGCGGGGCCTCTGTCGGAGGAAACTGGGAGGAGTGAGGGGCAGCCCGCTGCCGCCCCTCGACACAGGGGACGCAGGTAGGGCCAGGCCCCGGAGGAAGGGGAGGGAGGGACCGGGGAAGACCAGAGACAAGGACACGGGAGGCCATGCCTCGGAGACGAAGCAGGGAGGGGTGACCAAGGCGGTGGTGCCAGAGGAGAGTCTCGTGAGACAGGAGGCGACACGAACAGGGGGCAGACTCAGGACCAGACCTGGACGCTGCAGCAAACACCTGACCCGACGCAGCTACCTGACCAGACGCAGTGACTGGAGGAGACGCAGTGGTCAGGGTGTACAGGCTCGACCCCGGCCGACGGATAAACGTGGCCAGGTGTCGGCCAGTCCGAGCGTCCGTGCAGTGGGTCACCCGCTGACTCGCAGGAGTGAACTGGTGAACCCCCGCATCCTGTAGGTCAGCACCACTCACCAAGTTCGTAGAGAACGAGGGGAGGTAAAGACCAGACAGGGTGCCAGAGGGGGCCGCCGGACACGGGAGGACAGTGGAGAAGTGAGCAAGGACAGGACCCCCAGAGGGGTCTGCCAGAGAGACCGCAACTGGCCGGCCAAGCGGCGTGAGTGTGGTGCGGTCTCGAAAGAAGGAGCGAGAAGCCCCCGAGTCAAGGGTGAAGGTGTGGGAGGTTGAAGCCGACGCAGAACCTGAGAGAGCAGACTCACCAGCACCTGAGGGAGCAGACGCACCTAGAGCAGCAGCCTCGAAAGCACCTAGAGCAGCAGCCTCACCAGTACCTAGAGCAGCAGTCTCAATGCCCGGGTCGGGCGGAAAACACCGATAACAGTCACCCTCATCACTAATAGTCACAGTATACATGGCAGCAAGAATAGCATCAAAGTCAAGGTCAAAGACAGCGACACCCGCCCTAGACAGCTCACCCCAGCGGGGGATCTCAGTGGCCTCAGGGAACTGGTGACGCCAAGCGTCCGTCAGGCGGCCAAAGCAGCGCTGGGTGGAGTGCGCACCCCCGCACTGGTCACCCGCGCGGTCGCCGGTGCGCAGGACGTAGGTGCACGGACCAGTACCCCCACCCCGCTGGCGTGCAGCGTACCACTCACGGAGCTGCTGAGGGGGGGGGATGTCACGAGTGCGCTGCTGTTGCTGCTGCTGCTGCTGCTGCTGGCGCTGACCACCACCGGAGCCGACCCTCTGCGCAGCGCCACCCCGACCAGCTCCACCTCCTCCGCCGCCGCCTCCTCCACCGCCGCCACCTCCGCTCCCACCGCCACCGCCGCCGCCGCCTCCGCCTCCACCGCCGCCACCGACACCTCCACCCCCACCACCACCCCCACCGCCACCCCCACCCCCTCCACTGCCTCCACCGCCGCCTCCACCGCCCCCGCTAGCTCCTCCAGTGCCCCTGCCCCCCTTGCCCTTGCCAGGGCGGCGTCTCCCGCTAGGGGTAGACGCCGCACCGACCGACTCAAGCCCAACGAGGTCGGCCGCAGCAGCAGAGGCAACAGAGGGCAAAAGGGGGGAGGGGGAACACCCCTCAAAGATGGGGGTGCGAGGGTCACCACGAGAGGCTCCTACAGCTACTATGCTCTTCTCTGCTGCTAGGAGGGACTTCTCGAGGAGGTCAACGGTGAGAGTGGTGGGGCAAACTGAGAGGAAGTGGTCCCTGACTACGCGAAGGGAGTCAGGGAGCCGGGTGACTATGTAGTAGAGGGTGATGTACATGGGGGGGGGGTTCTTGGCGCAGAACTCAGCAGGAAGCGCAGCGCGGTAGCGAGCGTCACTAGTGCGGAGGTGCGTAATGAGGTCAGCGACTGTGGGAAAGGCAGCAAGGTCAGGGAAGAGGTACGGTAGCATGAGGCGGCTCAGTGCAGCAGTGGCAGGGGAGGAGTAGCGCGCAACTACAGCGTCGTACAAGGTCTGAGCACTCTTGTACTGGCTAAAGTGCGAACGCTCAGAGGTAGGCAGGTGGCGACGCACAGCAAGACGTGCAGCAGCATCGCGCGTGGCCCACTGTGAGCGAACAGTGGCGTCAGCATCAGCAGCGGGGGCAGGAGAGGCACCAGAAGTGAGGTCAAAGAGGGAGAGGCCGTCTGCTCTGTCGCACTGTAAGAAAAGCTGCAGGTCATCTATCCAGACGTCAAAGTCAATGGCCCGACCCTCAGCGTCAAAAGCGAGGACACTAGGGGTAGCCATGACAGCAGTAGACTAGCAGCGCAAACAGTAGGGTGAGGGCAGTGCTGTGAAAGAGGCGCTGCTCTTACCGGACAGGGCGGCTCGGGTGGTTCGGCTGCAGGGCGGCTCGGCGGCTCGGCTGCTGGGCGGCTCGGCGGCTCGGCTGCTGGGCGGCTCGGCGGCTCGGCTGCTGGGCGGCTCGGCGGCTCGGCTGTTGGGCGGCTCGGCGGCTCGGCTTCTGGGCGGCTCGGCTGCTGAGCGGCTCGGCGGCTGGGCGGCT
Organism: Closterium sp. Naga37s-1; assembly: GCA_947471745.1. Lineage (NCBI taxonomy): Eukaryota > Viridiplantae > Streptophyta > Zygnematophyceae > Desmidiales > Closteriaceae > Closterium > Closterium sp. Naga37s-1. The sequence continues at coordinate 323,457 of CANJKZ010001008.1, forward strand.
CGGCTGCTGGGCGGCTCGGCTGCTGGGCGGCTCGGCGGGGCCGCTGAGAGGAGGCGGCGGGGCCGCAAAGGTAGGTGGCGGGGCCGCAGGTAGGTGGCGGGGCCGCTAGTAGGTGGCGGGGCCGCAGGTAGGTGGCGGGGCCGCTGGTAGGTGGCGGGGCCGCAGGTAGGTGGCGGGGCCAGCAGGAAGGTGGCGGGGCCGCACAGGTAGGTGGCGGGGCCGCGGGTAGGTGGCGGGGCCGCTGGTAGGTGGCGGGGCCGCAGGTAGGTGGCGGGGCCGCACAGGTAGGTGGCGGGGCCGCACAGGTAGGTGGCGGGGCCGCGGAGGGCGGCGACGAGCCGTAGGGGGCCGTGAGGGGCCGCGGGAGGGGCCGTAAGGGGCGGCGCGAGGGGCCGTAAGGGGCGGCGCGACGGGCGCGACGGGCCGTAAGGGCGGCACGAAGGGCCGTAAGGGCGGTGCGAAGGGCCGTAGGGGCGGCGCGACGAGCCGTGAGAGGGCCGCTAAGGGCGACGCGACGGGGCCGTGAGGGGCCTAGCGAGGGCGCGACGGTAGGGAGAGCACACAGGGCGCGACTCGGGCCGGAGCGAAGCGCGCTCCGGGCAGGAAAAAAAAAAATTTCGTGGTGGTGGGCCCTAGGAATCGTTCCCACTAGGGAACCTGCTCGATACCATGAGAAGAAACGAGGAATGGAATGACTAAGGGAAAGTTGGGTACAAATGCAAACCCTAGGAAAACTGTACCCCATATGTGCTACCCCACTATAGCCTACAGTAACTATGTCATATAAATCTGACACACAGAACCTTGGAGAGCTCCTACGAACCTCCCAAAGAATTAGCGTCAATAGTTGGTTTCCGAATTTCGTGGTAGTTGTTTTGGTGACCGTTCTTCTCACAAAACGCGTCCGCTCTTCCTCGTCACAACCGGAGCCGAGTTCACAATGATGACGGCGACATCAAGGCTTTTGGAGGAGCTTTTGAGCGTTGGAACAAAATTAGCGGTTCGATTCGAGGATGCAAGGAGGGAGTTGGAAGCGGAACAGCGACAGAGAGAAGAAATCACAGAGAGCCCAATGCTGACAGCTCTACAAAATCTGGGGCCGCAACAACCATACACGAAACCCGCCTTGCCCCACCCATGCCCGGCGGCGATTGCCAAAGCAATGTGCACACATTCTAAACACAATGGTTGGCAAGGATGTTCAATGCTCAAACATAGCACTCACATTGCATACCTGTCTTTGCCCTTGCACATTGTATCCTACCCCTTCCACATTGTGTCCCCGTAGCTGCTAGCAGTTCCCATCCAACCCGCCCCGCACGTGCCAAATTGGGCTGGTACAGTGAATTTACTTCGGTTGTGTTGGATGTACAGTGGTGTCGAACTTCATGAATCTGAGCCTGATTTCGCATCGACGGAAACTTACTGGCGTTATAACAGGACTGACTATAGCGACATTGGAACTGGATAAGGTGTTGCTGACGCGTCAGAAAACAGCGTCACGTTTGAAGGTGCGCTGTCAAAATTAGATGTGACCGCGCTGAAGTGGTTTGGATTAGTGTGGCGAAATGAAACCCAAATATCATAGGGTTTCCATCTCGCTGGACTCGTCAGGTTCCCTGTGAACCCACAGTAGCGAAAACTTCATACCACACCAGGTTTGAACAATCACGCAAACCATTTCGTCCAAACTTCGCTCGAGCAAAAATGAGGGCTTTAGGTGTGTGATGCTCCTCTCCCACTCCTTCAAACTTCATCCACAGCTCAACACTCGTTCATTTTCACATCCTACGATTTCCTTGTACCGTTTTATTCACTCGATCTGCTTTTGTGATGCTCTGCCTGCTCCTACCTCTCCATTATTGTGCCATAAACACGGTTCAAAAACATGTGTCAATTTCTGTTCTTATATCCCCCCTCTTGCAGCTACAAAAATAGTATTGTTGTGGACGGTTTCTGCTGCGAAATTTGACCGGCTGCATGAAGCTCGAGATTAGGCTACCTTCTCACGCCTTCCTCCCACTGCTAAGTTCATGATCAACTCAGGTGAGTTTTGGTTTCAGCCAAATACGCATTGTCTACTACGACCTTGTTCGTACATTTTTTTTTTTGCAGAATACCAGCGCGCATGACAGCGCTCTATATCAGCGACTTCCGAGATTTTCGCCAAGCGAATTTTATTGCCAAGTTGATATTCTCCATAAGTTTTATCGTCACCGAACTTATTACGATTCCTGGAGGAGTCTCATAGGATGCAGTTCCGCGCATGTCAATGGCATCCATGATCGATAGGTTCATGTGTGTCGTCCGTTTTATGGTACGTGTCCTCTCTTTGTTGACCTAACTTTGCTGGTGTTCTGCAGAACCTTCGTTGCGCCTGGAATAAGCTGTTACCAGTAGTTGATGCATGTTATGCACCTGCTATGTGTGGATCATGTTCGCGGGTATATAAATAGGATGTTAGGTGTTCATTTGTTATTGATCATGCAGACCAGGTATTGTGATCATTGCTGTAAGGTTGAGTTGAAATGTAGGTTTGGGATTACTATTTTCCAGCTAGGAATTCATTTCATGAGTGTCACGAAGTTGCTATTTCCCCGGAACCTATTGTGTAAACTGCGTTTTGTATTTTTGCATTTTCCAATTATTTGTATTTAATCATACTGAGATGCGTGTACTGTGATGATTGATCAGTTAAAAGCTCCCATATATGACGATTTTCCAATTGCTTTAGTGAGGATGAGCAATGTTGGGTGTATGCTAGTGCACTCGTTGCCGATGTGTGGATCATGTTCGTGGGTATATAAATAGGATGTTAGGTGTTCATTTGTTATTGATCATGCAGACCAGGTATTGTGATCATTGTTGTAAGGTTGAGTTGAAATGTAAGTTTGGGATTACTAATTTCCAGCTAGGAATTCATTTCATGAGTGTCACGAAGTTGCTATTTCCCCGGAACCTATTGTGTAAACTGCGTTTTGTATTTTTGCATTTTCCAATTATTTGTATTTAATCATACTGAGATGCCTGTACTGTGATGATTGATCCGTTAAAAGCTCCCATATATGACGATTTTCCAATTGCTTTAGTGAGGATGAGCAATGTTGGGTGTATGCTGGTGCACTCGTTGCCGAGCCTACTGAAGATTTCTCAGGCAAACATTTCAATGATTCCTCTAACAAACCTGCACTGTTGAGCATTCATCATGACAAACCACAAGCATTGATGGCAGGGGAAAACCTCAAACAATCCCCGAAAAATGATTTTGCAATATTTTTCCTTCCAAGATTTTGTAGAGAGAGAGATTGGTGAATGTAGAGGTTCTTCTGAGAGAGAACAGTAAGAGTCCATGTGCACGCGATCGAGAGGTGCGGTGGAGATGGACTTGGTGGGAGGATGGGGCTGTTCACGAAGCTTGCTCCGTGCGCAGTCAAGGCAAGGCGGCCCTAGGTTGGAGGTAGGAGAGGGAAGTGAGGTTGGAAGTCCGTGGAGGAGCTGTTTTGTGGCAAGGTCTGAAAGCGCGCGGAAGTTGATTTGGCCGAGGCGGTGATGGAAGAGCATGGTTTTGTCAGAAAGGAGACGGCAGTGACCGGTGGAGGAGTCTGAGAAAGGGAGCGGAAGGTGGGTGAGCGAGCACGTTTGAATCGAAGGTACACCGAGCGTGTAGAGGTTGTTGGATTTGAGGGTGAAGCGGGCTAGATGAATGCCGGTTTTGGCATCAAAGAGGTCACAGTAGTCGACATCATTGGGAAAGATGGTGATCACTCCTGCATGTTGAGTTTCACGCTGTGCAAGGAGGTTATAGCGGAGGGTTGGGGCACAGATGCCAGTGACTGTGCCAGATGGGAAGGCTGGACAGGGAACTGTGGAGGACCCATGGCATTGGATGGAGAAGCTAGAATCGGCTCCAAGGAGAGGGGTGGGAGCCTAGTAGGGAATGAATGCGGTTTGGTCTTTTAGCACTGTGTGGGTGGCACCACTGTCTAGTACGAACTCGATCCCCTGTGTGGTTGAAACACCGATGTACTGCAACTCCTTCTCATTAATAATGCCAGCACCAGAGAACAACAGATTAAGGCGAACATCAGATGGGGCGCTAGCAAATGCCTAGGCAGGTCCCTCCACTGTCTCGACCTGGTTCACGCGACGGGGTGGTGCCCAGTTGGGAGGGCGCTTGTCCTTGGAGACACCATGGACGTCATACCACTCGTCATCTCGTTTCTTGAAGCAAGTGGCCTCAGGGTGGTTGGTGCTATTGCATTTCTGCCCCGCAGGTGGACCCTTCCTAATGATGTAGGGGCATGGGGGAAAGGAGTTGCGCCTCTGGCCCTGCTGAGAGCGAAATGGGATACCAGGGGAGTAGCACACAGCATTGACGGATGCTTGGGCGGCAAGGTCCTTTTCAACAAAGAGAAGGGCCGATGCGACTTTCTCGAAAGTGAGTTCCTTGGTGGGGAGCTGCTTGAGCATGGAACTGGTAACGTTGTACGCCGGGGTAAGTCCTACGAGAAGCCCAGCTGCAGGTGCCTGTTCGGGGAAGGTGATCCCAATCTCCTTGAGCTCCTCATGGATGTTGCGAATTTCAGAAACGTAGTCCGCCATGCCCGGGCATTCCTCAAGACGGATTCGGAACATGCGAGGAATGAGGATTGCTACTCCCACTGCAGTTTGTCATGAAAGCGGTCCTGGAGGTACTTCCATATGTCATGCGTGGAGCAAAAGGTGCGGTAAGACTTGATAAGCTAAACCGGAGTGGTGGTGATGAAGACCTTAATCACTGCTGCATCCGTCTGCTCCCTCACACTGAAGTCAGTCTCATACTTGGTGGTCTTAGCGTCAAACACACTCTTGGCTGTGGGAGTGGCTCCTTCGCCAAGAGGATCGAGAGGGAGAGGCATCTTTCCCTTGCCATGGTTGAGGAGGATGTCCTTGAGGCAAATCCCTTTAAGCTCCGTGCTAAGGAGGTGCTTCTCCACTCCATAGCACCACTCCCCGAAGTTGGTGCTCGTGCCGTTGGGAGCAAGGTTGAGGATGATGAGGTTTCCGACGAGGGTGGAAGTTGAAGTCGCCATTTCGCGCAGAGCGCAGCGCTAAAGTCTCCGAAACGCAATTTTGGCAAAGGAAAGCCCGGATTCTGGTCTGCTGCTCTGCTTCGCCGATGCCCCCTATTCTGCTTCCCCGCTGCCCTTTTTCCGCTTCTCTGCTGCGCCGCTGACCTGTTCTGCTGCGCTGCTGACATGTTCTGCTGCGCCGCTGAACCTGTTCGGATGCGCCGCTGGACCTGTTCCGCTGCGCTGCGCTGCTGAACCTGTTCCGCTGCGCCGCTGAACCTGTTCCGCTGCGTCGCTGGACCTGTTCTGCTGCACCGCTGGACCTGTTCCGCTGCGCCGCTGAACCTGTTCCGCTGCGCCGCTGGACCTGTTCCGCTGCGCCGCTGGACCTGTTCCGCTGCGCCGCTGGAACTGTTCCGCTGCGCCGCTGGACCTGTTCCGCTGTGCCGTTGGACCTATTCCGCTGCGCCGATGGACCTGTTCTGCTGCTCGAAGTTAAGGAATTCGAAAAAACGTGAAATTCAAGAAACGAGAAAATCGTCACGGTAGAAAAATAATACAGAACCTTACTTGAGAGAAATTGACGGCGGAAAGCGTCGCCGTTGAAATCGGGAGGCGTGAACGTAGAATGCGAATGAGAGAAATTGACGGCGGAAAGCGTCGCCATTGAAATCGGGAGGCGTGAAGGTAGAATGCGAATGCGCTCTTGACCGGCGCGAAGAAATGAAGGTTGAAAAACGCTTAAGCGAGGAAGCCAGAAATCGAAGGAGAAAGAGCCGAAAGGAAAAGAACCATCGCGACGCCAAGGATCGGATTCCGCGTGAGTGGAGTTTACTAGCTCTGATACCGTGATAGAATTGGAGCTTAAATTGATTGATCAAGAAGGCACTAGGCCTTAAGTACAAAGAAGGTTGGGTTGAGCAAAGCTAGGGAAAGGATGGGATGGGAATCCTAGCAAATCTCCAATTGGTGAGTTGGCAGATTTGTAGGATTACGAGGGAATCCCAACCAGATAGGGTTGGGATTACAAATCTACACCCAACCTGCAAATAACATAAACCATATAAAATAGAGTACACAAAGTGTTGACAGCCTATCTCTAACACCCGCCTCCTGCCACCACTGACGGCTTTTGCCTTGTCTTTTGCTTCACCCTCTCCCCTCCCCTCTCCCCCCATTTCCCATAGTCATCAGGTCATTTCGCAGCAAACAGACCTCTCAATGGGGCCCATGTCGCGATCAGTAGTGCACAGGCTGTTCCGCCTGCCCCCACCATTTTCCCTGGCCTTTGCCTCACCCTTCCCCTCCCTCCCCTCTCTCCCCTCATTTCCCATCAAATCAGGTCATCTTACAGCAAGCAGCCGTCTCACGAGCAGCAGTGCACCGACCGTTCCGCCTGCCCCCCGCCACCACTGATGGCATGTACCCTGCCTCATTCCACACCGCACACCACCCCATCTCCCATCTAATCAGGTCATCTTACAGCAAGCAGCGCTGTCAGGGGGAGCCATCTCGCGAGCAGTTGTGCACTGACTCTTCTGCCTGCCCCCTGCCACCACTGACGCCATCTTCAGACTCTTGCTGGGGGCTGGGTGGATAGCTGATGCCGGGGGAAACTGTGCTGGTGGGGTGATGGGAGGGGCAATGGGAGGGGGGATGGTGAAGCAGGAAGGGATGTGAGCCCATGCTCTCCCCAGCCATCACTGATGCCATCTTCAGGCTCTTGCTTGGGATTGGCTGAATAATGTTGCTAGGGGGATGGATTGGGGATGGGCGATGGGATTGGGAATCAATGGTGAGATGTAAGATCATGGTGCCTCCAGCCACCAGTGTTTCAATCGAATGGCTGAGGCTTGGGGAGATACAGTAGTGCCAATGGGTGGGTTGGGTTGGGGGGGATGATAATGAGCAGCAACAATAGATTTGAACTCCTTTTGATTTCACGGCCGAGATGGGGAGTGAAATATGCAAACGGTAACGCGCAGGCACAAACTAAGCATGCTATGTTGGTAGCGAGCAAGGTGTAGACCGACTGGCCTTGTACAAAAATGCATGGTTCAACAAAATCAGGCACGTGGTGTTGTGAAAACCGCTAACCGGTACCAGTAATGGGTGAAGAAAGGTTTAGCCCGTGAATAGTGTGGGAGAATTTGAGGATGTCCTTGCAGATTCAGAGATGTTTCTGTAGTTTTAGACTTAATTGAATTAACCGTATATAATTCATGAAACACTCGCGCACGACGAATCAACAGAAAATCTGAGGTGCACGTGGCGGGTCAGGGCGCGTCACATTTCACAAATTGAACCTGTGAGGGTTCGATGTGTAGTGTACAGTAGCTCGCGATCTCGGGAACGCTTTTGTATCCCGAGTTCGCGAAAACTCAGGACGCGTCCCATGAGGCGATAGATCGTCCAGCGTCGATATGAAACTGCACTAAGATCCCGTTTCTTCATCCAAAACTTGTAGAAACATTTTTAACCCCGTAAAAAAATAAATGAAGCCTGAGGACAATCGTCCCATGTGGCTTGGGGACACAAACACGCAGATTAGAACACCGCTGTGGCGACCGAAGCTCACAGGCTCGGAGTGGTTATGATCCTCCGCCAGTTTGTGAAATGTGACACGTCCTTAATAGTGATCCTGATCACTCTTACCCCTCCCTCCGCCCCCCCCCCCCCCCCCCCCCCCCCCGCCCCCCCTCCCATCATTCACGCCTAGTTCATGGCCTCCTCACGCCTAACGAGGAGTGACGATCACGGATCCGGCGAGACAGGCTTCTCGCACGCATCGCAAAGTGTGCAGGCTACAAAAAATTGCACGAAGTTTGCACGGGTCGTCGTCGCGACGCCGATGCAGGACATGCACGTGAAGGAATATATTAGAGAGCGTAGCGATAACGAGAGAGTTTCTGCTATGAGAATGATGTTGCGCCAGCAACTTGGTAGAGTTTCGATACAGTTTGCCTCTAAGGACTTAGTGAGGATTGAAGTAGCATTCGGGCCAAGTAGAATTGCAATATCAAATATGAATACAAAAGCAAACACACAACTAGATATAGGCTACGGGAAGGTTTCACAAAGTTGGCGTGGCACTGCGCAGTAACCCAACCCCACGAAAGTGGTGTGTGGGTGAGCGAACACGCCTCGTCAACTTCCCAACCCAACTCAGCAGGGAAGTCAATGCCGAGCTCGCCAATTCTCCCAGCACAACTAGAAATGGCGAGACTCACAGAGAATCACCCACAACCACCAAGACCACCCAAGAAGCATGCCCACGATTTCCCTAGACTAACACCACCCCAGCAATGACTGTTTAGTGCTGCCGTTGTCACATCGCGTCACTACGCAACCATCGCCAAATCATAGGGTCGGTGCTGGACTGCTCGTCTTGGTCTTTCATAGTCGACCTGCCAAGTCAAACGGTCGTCGAGGGCCCTTGCTGTCGTATGGCCCTCTAACAGTGCGGAGGGTGTAGCGCTCAGGCGGGACGGGGAAGTGGGCTTGCCGCGTCCCGATGGGCCCCAGCTGGCGGCGATGGCGATTGCGCGCAAAGTCGACCGACGTCGAGAGGATATACAGAACCTTGGAGATCCCCTACCAACCTCCCAGAGGACTTGCATTAGAAGTTAAAATCCAGAATCCGTGGTAGTTGTTTTGCTGTCCGTTCTTCTCACAAAACGCATCGGCTCTTCCTCTTGTTAACAAACGGGACCGAGCTCACAATGATGACGGCGACAGCAAGGCTTTTGGAGGAGCTTTTGAGCGTAGGGACAAGGTTAGCCGTTCGATTTGAGGATGCAAGGAGGGAGTTGGAAGAGGAACAGCGACAGAGAAACTCTTCGGAAATCACGGAGAGCCCAATATTGACTAATAGATTGGAAAGTCTGGAGAAACTTCTAAAAGAAACGAGGGAGGAGAACATCAACAACATTAGCGAACTTAAGAATGAGCTAGCAGGTGAGAGGGCTGCAAGGGAGGAGAAGGAAAAGGAGGTTGCTGCACTGACAGCGCGACTCTCGCAAACAGAGGAATTGATGTCGCATCAGAAAGAAGAAACAAGCAAGATTCGGGAGGTGAGCGGATTTTTTTCTTCAAGCGTGTTGCCCACAATTGAATGATTTAATATCTACTCACTCCAGTTCTAGCGTTTTCTCACAATGTGTTGATTTCAGGCTGTTTCGCGGGGTTCTTGTCAGTCGCCAACAAGTGTAATTGCTCAGGATGAAGAAGCACGGGTTTCAAGACAACAGATGGAATCAATTGTGTCTGCATCGGTAGCACAGGCAGTAAAATTGCTGGTGTAGCCAAAGGAGGAAACGAAGGATTGGGAGGCGAGAGCTTGTTATCAGCCAAAAGGCACTGTTTTTTCTGTTCGCCGGTCTCGTATTCAAAGTAACGGTGTTCCAGGCAATCCATGTGACTTTGAAACAGGGGCCGACCAATACATGTTTGAAGATATGACAAAACGGCATCAACGGTGAGCAAAAACAATGGGGTAGACCCTGATCCAGGACTTCCTAACCTCCCTGGCTGACACCCCTGAAGAAAAGCGTTAGGATTCATTCTGTCAACGTAACAGCCTTGAAGCCCCTTCACACCATGACATGGGCGGAAGAGCTGGAATCTATGATCCTAGTTTGCTGACTCATCGTTTTTTTTTTTATCATCATCCTGACGGCTCTCTGTCACGGGTTACAGGTCCAGGGCTTTCCCAAAGTCCCTCATAATCCTTGTTCTTTCTCGTGGCCATATCATGCCACGAGAGATTTTTTATCAGCTGACATGGTGCACATGAGGGCGCTGACGAGCCTCGAGCACTGGATCTCAGCTTGACGGATGCCAGGAGGGACGATGGGTTACCCCATCTTGGAAAGTGAGGCACTGAGAAGGCTAGTACATGCGTGCGTGAAAGTGGCATTGTAGGTCCTTTAGGGTCGATTGGTACCAAATGACTCTGAGGTGAGGCAGGAGACCCTGCCTAGCACCTCAGGGTCAGTTGGTAGCATGTCCTCCCCCCTATAGTTCCTTGTATCATGTCGGCGTGTGCCTTCTCCTCCCGCTCCCTCTTCAGTGAAGCTTGAGCAGGAGGAGAAGGAGTGCAAACGCAAGGGGTGTGGCATTTTCCTCCCATGAACCCGTTTGCCTGATTCCCGTGTGTATTTGCCTCTATCTCTTTCCCCGCCACTCCCCAGATGCAGTTGAAGCGGAAGCAGGCGGAGCAGGAGGAGCAGGAGGAGGGGAAGCGCAAGGAGCAGGCCGAGGCGCACCTGTTCACGGTGATCAAGGTGTCGCGAGACAAGGACCTGTGGGAGCAGATCGGCAGCGACCTCATCTTTGACCTCGTGGACCACGAGCACGTGACAAGTTTCCGCTTGCCGAACCAGATGTGCTTTGTGGACTTCCAGAGGGAGGTGGAGTGGGAGGTTGGCGTTCCGGTGGCAGGGCAGCGGTTTTGGCTGTGGGCGCATCAGCAGAACCACACGTACCGCCCCAACCGACCGCTTAATCCCGTGGAAGAGGGCATGACGGTGAGAAGGGGGGGAAGGTGGGGGAACGGGGATGGGGCGGTGGAAGTGGAGAAAGAGTGAGAGTGAATAGCGTCCATTACACTCTGTTCGGTTTCTCCCTCGCCCGATTTCCCTCCACTCTAGTCCCTTACACGCTGTTCGGTCTACCCAGACGGGGCAGCTGAGGGAATCAGTGTGCGGGCCACATGCAATGGACCTTCGTCTGCTCTCCCAATCTTTTCCAATTCCTTTCTCCCCGTATCCTCCCGCCCCCTCCCCTCGTCCCACCCGTCCTCCCCTTTCAGGTGCGACAGCTGAGGGACTCAGTGAGCAGGGCACACCGCACGGACCTGCGTCTGTTCCTAGAAGGCTCGCCAACCCCCCCTGTAAGTCCTCTCACCCCCTCGTTGCTGCATTTCAATTCCTCATGGGGCTACTTGTGAGTCGTCTCGATCCCCTTCCCTTACCTGTAACCCGATCACGCCACGACCACACAGACGGTATTCCTTCCTTTACTCCCCCCACCCCTCGCACTCCCTCCCTCCTATTTATTAATTTCCTCCCTGTCCCGGTCCCTCCTTCCCACCCTTCGTTGACCTGGAGGTGACTATCTAAGTCGATGCAAGATTCCCCAACCTACCCATTTCCCCCCTCCTTCGTAACCCGATTGCACCAGAACCAGCTGGCCCCGCTACATGAGAGGGCCACGGACGACATTATGCTGTTTTTCAAGTTCTACAACCCAGTCACTGAGACGCTTTGGTGATAGACGTTTGGATGAGATGCTTAGGTGAGAGACACTTGGATGAGATGCTTAGGTGAGAGACGGTTAGGTGAGAGACTCTTGGGTGAGAGATGCTTAGGTGAGAGACATGCTTAGGAGGATGGTCGGTTTGGGGAGCGGGAATGCATTGTGGGCTTGGAAAACATCTTCTCCTTCATCCTCCTCTCAATCCTCCTCTCTCCACCCTGCTCCCCTCTTCCTCTTTCCTCTCCACCCCCTTCCTTTGCAAGAAATTGGGTTGTCTGTTTGTGAAGCCTGGGAAAATCGTGCCACACCTTCTGATGCATTTCTTACATGTCTTACTCTTTCCCTGCTCACACTTTTTCCCTAACCTCTACCTCCCCTCCCTCGTCTCCTTTTCCCCTCCCACCTCCCTTCGTGAAGAACGTCAGTTCGTGAAGCTCGACCAGAAGGCACGTTTTGATGTATTGTTTTACGCATCCAAAATGTATATACTCTTACCCTGCTCCCCACTCCGTCCTCTCCCTCTCTCTTACAGGTACGTGGGTCGTCTCTTTGTGAATCTCTGGCAGACTCCTGCCGATGTGCGAGGGAAGATCAACAAGATGTGTGGCCTCGCTCCCACCGATGACATCCTGCTCTTTGAGGTGCGTGTGGGTTGATGGGGGGGTGGGGAGGTGGGGTTGGGGGGGGGGGTGTAGTACTCTTAGTAATGAGTGCTGAGTCGGTTCAAGAGGGAAGGTCGACAAGATGTGTGGCCTCGATCCCAGCGTCAACATTCTCCTCTTACAGGTTTGTGTGTGTGGGGCGAGCGAGTGTAATACTGTGTGCTTTTTAGTAGGACCCTGAGAAAGTAGTCAGTGTGCGGGGTGATCAATTAACAAGATGTGTGGCCTAGATGACATTTTCCTTTTGAGGTACGCTTGGGGCAAGTGGCGTATTGTGCGCTGATAATCAGAGTCTGGCATGATATTGGTGGTGGTGGGTGTGTGTGTGTGTGTGTGTGTGTGCGTGCGTGCGTGTGTGTGTGTGTGAGGGCGAAGGTAAATTCTCCTCCCTGCGGTATTTGAGAGGAGAGTATTGTGCGGCATTTGCCAATAATCTGAGCACTCATAGCCCAGGAGATTCAGACGTCTCCCCTCCCCCCTTCCCCCCTCCCCTCCCCTTCCCTCCAACACTCCAGGAGATAAAGTTTGAGCCGAGTGTCATGTGCGAGGCCCTGGACCGCACGGTCACATTCAAAGGCGCAGAGCTGGAGGATGGCGACATTGTGTGTGTGCAGCGCACCAAGCCACTCGCCCCAGAGGGTGCGGCTGGGGCTGCCAGGAGTGGTGAAAGTGCGGTGAGGTACCCCGACGTGCCGTCCTTCTTGGAGTATGTCGCAACCGGGAGGTGGTGCACTTCCGGCGGCTGGAGAAGCCCAGCGAGGACGCGTTCTGCTTGGAGCTGTGAGTGATCTGCTGCTGAGTGTACGTGTACCTTAGTGTAGCTGTACTTCAGGTATCAGATGGTGCCACTCTCTCCTTCCTGGAGTGAGTGCGCAGCCGGCAGCTTGGTGCTCTTTTGAGATGCCTGGAGAAGCCCAGCAAAGACACCTTCTTTCTGCCTCGAGGTGGGAGTCTCATAGAGTACCTCACCCACACACAGGTGGGTGTTGATTGCTTTCGGGTGAACGGTTTTTTTTTTCTGCCTTGTTTTCTTTTAGCCAGCTTACGAACCTGCATCACAAAAATCAAGTGGCGGAAAACCTCTCATGAAGTGTGTTTGATGTGTTTTTGCAGATGATTTGAAGATGTAGGGGTCGGTACTTTTTGAGAAGAAAGTATCGAACTTTTTCCAGGTCTGTCAGATGCTTTGTAGATTTTTGGGATGTTTTAAAACAGTTTCGAAATGGTTGTGAGGAACTCCTCATTGTGTTTAGGATAACTCGTTTAAATCATGTTTGGTTAAGTTGTGTGATTATTTTTTGAACTTGGATAAGGTTTGCAATATACTTTTATGTGCACATAATAACCTTGTAAAATGAATATGCAACATTTCAAGAAAAAACTAATTGGGCTCTGAAAAACACAATTGGTAGTTTGTATATGTTACGAGTGCAATTGAGTGAACAAGCGAGGATTGCACTATCGAGACATTATAATTTTTAAGCACACATAGTGTTTTTCAAAATTGTGTATTGTGAAAGCGAAGCTGCTTGTATTGCACAATTGGCATCGTCGAAGTGCGCTAAACGGCCTTCTCCAACCACAAAAACAAGAGGGTTGGAGCTCATTTCCTCCACCCACGTTTCTCTATTTTCAAACGGCTCACTCAACCTTCCCACCACCCACCCCAGCGTAAACCGTTTTGTGCATGCCACTTGGATAGGGTATATCGTAGCTAGTGATATGAGCATGCACTAGCTTGTGTTCAATTGTGATGCAAATGTTGTAAACAGCCATTTGTAATGAGAACGATGCCAATTGATAAGAATAAGAAAGCAAGCTTTCTCAATAAGAATACAATGAGTGAAGGATCGAGCGAAGAATATATCGCGAAGCTACGGTGGTAACGGTAACGTGTGGAAAATGGGGTGCGCGACGGGCCTGGTGCCGAGGTTGGGGGACTGTCGAGGCGGAGGTCCGGAGCGCGGGTTACCAACCGAACCGTGAGGTTGGGTCGCATCGTGAACAGTGGCGGGAATGGGGTCGAGGCGAATGTCGCGAGTGGTAACGGAATATTGTGGGGTGCTGTTGGCGCAAGCAGTGGTGTACGCGCTGAGCAGGGACGCGAAGTAAGGAAAAGGGATTTTCCTTACACTACCCCCCCCCCTCAAGGAGGCCTCTCTTACGAGAGCGCGTGTATATCCCGGAAATTTCGGCTGCGCAGATACTCGTTGAGGACGGGGTGGTTTTCGATTTTGTCCAGTGGAACCCAATTGTCCTCGGTGGGTGTGCGGTCTCTCCAGCGGATTAGAAATTCGACCCTTCGAGCTCCTCGTGGGTCACGAACTCGGTGGCTCAGAATTTTCTCGGGCGTGATGACTGGCTCGGTCGGTGGTCGTGTCATGCTGGCTGGGCGATTTCGGGCCAGTTGGCTGGTGGATGGAATGTAGGGGCGAAGCAGGCTAACGTGGAAGGACGGGCTGACGTACCAGTCAGCAGGGAGGAGGAGGTGGGCGGTGACAGGTGTGATAATGTGGCTGATGCGAAATGCCCCGCAATATCGGGGGCGGAGTTTCGGAGTTATGGGCAGGCGGAGGTTTTGGGTGTCGAGTAGAACTAAGTCGACGGGCTGATAAGTGACGGGTCTGCGGTGGCGGTCGGCATTGCGCTTAGCGATGACGTTGGCTTTTTTTATTGCCTCTGCTGCCTTTGTTCGTGCTGCCTGTAAAACTTCTGCGAATTGTTGCGCACGTGGTACTGGGTTGTCGGGATTCGGGGTCATGGGTACTGTACGGTCTTGTCCGTAGTTCAGGTAAAACGGTGACTGTTGGGTCGTGGCGGATGGCGAGTTGTTGTACGCGAATTCGATGAGTGGTAGTTGCTGTTCCCAGGTGGCGGGGTCGTCGCACGTGGCTCGGATTAACTGTTCCATGGTCTGATTTTTCCGTTCCGTCTGTCCATCGGTTTCGGGGTGGTATGAAGAACTGAACTGCAGCCTCGTGCCGAACTGCTGCCACAGGTTCCGCCAGAAATTGCTGGTAAATTTTGTATCGCGGTCGCTGATGATTGCTGCTGGTATCCCGTGTAATCGAACGATGGTTGAGATGAAGAGGCGGGCCGTTTCTTTGGCTGTGATTGATTTTTTGCAGGCTGAAAAATGTGCCATTTTCGTCAGCTGATCGACGACGACTAGGATCGCGTCGTTCCCACTTGCTCCGGCCGGTAACCCCGTGACGAAGTCCATCGTCACCTGCTGCCAAGCACGCTTTGGGGGTGGTATCGGCTGCAACTGTCCTGCCGGTCGCTTCCGTGATGATTTCATGACTTGGCAGGTGGGACACGATGCCACGTGTCGCTGCATGTCGGTCAGCATTTCGGGCCAGTAATAATACCGCTGCAGCTGCTGCCGTGTTTTTTCTACTCCGAAATGTCCTAAGGTGACTCCGTCGTGTGCCTCTTGCAACAATAATTCCCGTAGGAGCGTGTAGCCCGATACCCAGATGCGATCGGTGCCCGCTTTTACGTAATAGACCCCTCTTGCCGTTGCAAACTGCTGCGAATTTCCGCTTGTAAAAAATGGGTCAGTCTAGTAACCGTGGGTAAATAGGTCTGTCAGCAGTGGGCTGGTCTGGGCGAGTAGTATGGCGTGGAGTTGGGCTGTGGGCCGGATTAATGCGTCGACGATGTTCGATGCCCCCTTTTTGTAGGTGACCGTGTAGTGAAATGTCGACTCGAGGTAGTCGAGCCAGCGGATTTGTCGTAGGTTGAGGCGGGGTTGTGCGCGGAGGTACTGTAGAGATTTGTGGTATGTTTGTACTGTCAAGTCGGCGCCGGTCAAGTAACAGTGCCACACTTTGAATGCATGCACGATCGCAAGCATTTCGCGATCGTGTATCGGGTAACTCTTCTCGGGCGGATGCAACTTTCGTGATTCGTATGCGAATCCTGTAGCAGTACGGCTCCAATGGCGATGTCGCTTGCGTCGGTAACCACTTCGAATGGGCGGTGTGGGTCGGCGATGTGCAGTACGGGTGGTGAACATAGAACATTTTTCAGGGTAGAGAAGGAAGCATGCTCTCTCTCCCCCCACGTAAAAGCGACCCCCTTCCGCGGTAAGTGCGTCAGCGGGGCAGTTAAGCGTGCCATGTCGGGGACGAACCGACGCACGTAATTAACGAACCCTAAAAAACTCAGCAGCTCCGTGATGTTCGTAGGGGGGTTCCACGCTTTTACCGTGTCCAGTTTCTTTGGGTCGATTTCTACTCCAGCCTTTGAAATAACGTGCCCCCAAAACTATAGTCTATCCTGGAAAAACTCGCACTTGGAACCCTTGGTCAGTAGTCTGTGTTTGTCTAAAACTATAAATACTGCTTCTAAATCGGCTAAGTGCTGCTGCTTGTCCCGACTGTAGACTAGAATGTCGTCGAGGTAGATGATCACACATTTATCTAAGAGTGGTCTAAACGCCTCGTTCATGGTCATCTGAAAAGTCGCCGGTGCGTTGGTCAGCCCAAAAAGCATCACAGTGTACTCAAATGACCCGTACCTAGTCCTAAATGCTGTCTTGGCACGGTCCGATGGTTCGACCTGAATCTGATGGTAACCTCCCCGTAAATCAATTCTCGAAAAGACCCGTGCAGTTCGCAGTTGATCTATCAGTTCGTCGGCGTGGGGGATGGGGCATCGCGATTTGACTGTAACCCTGTTCAATGCTTTGTAATCGATGCACATGCGAAATCCTCCGTCCTTTTTCAGTGTGAACAGGATCGGTGCGGCGAATGGGGACGAGCTCGGTCGGATGAATTTTTTCTCTAACATGTAATCTAACTGCTTCCTTAGCTCGTCGAGCTCGGGCTGTGTCAGTCTGAACTGTCGCTGTACGGTTGGCTGTGCCCCGGTTTCTAGTTCTATTCGGTGATCGTGCGCCTGCTGAGGTGGCAGACCCTCCGGTAAATCATCGGGGAAGATCCCCGGGAACCGTTTCAACAGTTCCTGTAGCTCCGATAGTACTGCCGCCAGTAGTTTCTGAAAATCGCTCGGTTGATCTGCTTCTTCCACCATTGCGATATCCACCACGTACACGTCAGCTCCAGCGGCGACAGCCCGTTTCATCGTGATGGCGTTGACTGTTGTGCCAAAGCACTATAGTGGCACGGTCATCGCACTCCCATTCAGCCTACAAGCCTGCTCAGCTTCTGGAATTTTTTCGGGAGGTGCTTCAACATGTTTTCTTCAGACCCTCAACGTTTCAGAATTTTTGAAGCAGTTTACAAGGCATGGCAACATGTTTTACTTTCAAGACTTATGGCATCCCGGAAGTGTGTGTTACTCTTTTTTGGTAACACCCGAGTTCACCATTTCAGCTGCTGACTCATCTGCCAAGCTCTGATTGGTCTGAAAATCGGTGTGGCAGTCCATTGCCGTTTTGTGCAGGTGGTCACCGAGTTTTAGGACAACCCATCATCGGAGCAGCACGTGACAGCTGTCGAAAGTTACTATTCCGTAGTCATGGTGCATTGTTGGCAGCATTTCCCTTGCCACCCTTTCATTGTTGTCATGCCAATGGTGCAGGGACAGAGAATGAGACAAGAAGTAAAGGTGTTCAAGTGGGACTCTACCACCCTCCTTTTGAGAAGTGTGGTCTTCCTGGAAGCAGCTTGCAAGAGGGTGCAAGTGGGAAGACAAGCTGACTCATGGTTGGCTTGACTCACTATGGTTAGCCTTGAGTACAGCTCTGAACATCCAAGTGTGGTTGGCTTTGCTGACCTAGCTAGGACGTTTCTCATCCTTCTCTAGCCTTTCTCCCCTAGGACTCAACCTTCTCTGAGTTCCCAGGATGGTCCCAACCCCTTAAGAGTCCCCTGGGCAATGTTGTACTCACCTCTTCCTTGCATCAATGAAACTACAATTGTTTTAGCCGAGCTTACGTTTTTGTTCATTGTGTAGCGCATACACCTTAGATGAAAGCAACCAATACACCGTTGGAAAGCAGACATCTGAAGCTAAATTTCCTCCAAGTTTCAGCCTTGTATGTTATCGGAGCTGATCGTGACGACGTTTTGAACAGAGGCGATTCGAAGTCATCAGATTCTGCTTAGGCGGTTTCAAGGACATGCGCGACCCCTAAGTGGAATCTAGACTATAACATTGACGTGGACTGTTGAAGACTCAGGCGATCGCCAGCGAGGTAGTTCGACCCAGTTACCGCTACTTCGCACAGTGCAGCTACCCGTTGTCCAGTCGATTCGCGGGTTGTACCGTCGCAGCCAATCACGTCCTAGTAAAATGTCGTGCCCATCCAATGTCGTCGCGAGCATTTCCTGTGTAAACCTGAAGTTTCCCCCACCGCTGACTTTTACTCTCTCCACTTTCTGTCAGAATAGTGAACGAATGAATGACTGAACTAGCAAGCATGTGGGTACAAGTAGAAAACCTAAAATTGTTGTACCCTATATGAACTACCCCACTACAGCCTAGATAGACCATAGCATATAAGTTTGACACACCCCCATAGGCAAAGTGGGGGAGAACAAGAGGTCACAAGACCAGTCAAGAAAGGCAAAGCAAGCTCAGGGTGGATCACAAAGTCACCACACAGTCTGAGCACAAGCAAATGGCCACAAGGCCAGTTCACATGCAGAGTTATATAAAGGAAAACAAACAATACAGTGAACACAACCTAGCAAGTGTAAGCATGCAAGTATATGTATAGAGAGTACAGTACAAGCAGAGTCGAGAAGTAAGCAAGTGAGGCACATTAGGTACAAGGCCTAGAACAGTACAAAAACGCTTATGATCACAAGGCTGAAGTGCCTTGGTGAAAACATCAGCAGTGTTGGCCTGAGAGGCCACGTAAGCAAGACGAAGCTGACCACGCTGCTGCAACTCTCGAGCAAGGAAGTAGCGCAGAGCAATGTGCTTCGTTCTGTGCTCCAGTCTGTGCTCCTGACACAAGGCTAGCATGGCCTTGTTGTTGACGTACAGAACTGGAGGAGAACGAGGCGCCTCTCCCAAGTCGGTCAGCAGGTAGGTGAGCCAGCGTAACTCCTGTGCAGCCATGGCCCCAGCGTAGATCTCAGCCTCACAACTGGAACTGAGAACAGAAGAAGAGCGGGTAGACCGCCAAGAGACAGAACCGGAGCAAAGATTGAAGGTGTAACCCTGTGACGACCGCTGCGTAGCCAAGTCGTCAACCCAAGAAGCGTCAGCGTGACCAGTGAGGACAACTCGAGCCCGTCCTCCAAGCACGAGCCCCATGCCCGACGTACTGCACAAGTAGCGCAACACCCTCTTAGCTGCATCCATGTGCTCCTTCATGTGTCTGCCAGGAGCGACATAGCATGCTAGAATGCTAAGAGGGTAGGCAAGGTCAGGTCGAGTGCAGGTCATCAGGTACATGAGGCAGCCCACAAGCTCTGGATACGGGCCACTCGGCTCTACGAACTCGTCCGAAGGTGGAGCGGAGAGCGAGTGACCGGTAGGCAGAGGAGTGGACTGTGGCGAGGAGTACGTGAAGCCGAAGCGCTGAAGGACCTGCTGCACCATGTGTGACTGAGTCAAGGTAATGGTGCGCTGTGCTCTGTCCCGGGTGATCCACAAGCCAAGATAGCTTGTCAGGTCACCCAGGTCTGTGCACGTGTGTCTCTTCTGCAGCTCCGACTTCACGTGGGCGAGTGCCTCAGTGTCAGCAGTAGCAAAGACTAAGTCGTCTACTTACACGAGAACGTAGAACGGTGGCAGAGTGGTGTCAGTACGTAGAAACAGCGACGGGTCAGCAGTGGAAGGAGCAAACCCAAGAGCAGCAAGAGTCATCCTCAGTGTGTCGTGCCACTCACGGGGTGCCTGGCGGAGACCGTAGACTGGCCGCCGGAGGCTCCACTGGGTACCAGCAGGAAACGACCCAGTGAAGCCAGGTGGGCGGCGCAGCCAGATCTCCTCGTGCAGGCTGCCCTGTAGGAAGGCTGTGCTGAAGTCAAGAGAGTGTAGCTCGTAGTCACGCTGAGCGGCAACGTGCAGCAGCACCCGAAGAGTGGTCATCTTCGGGGTAGGGGAGAAGGTCTTGAAGAAGTCAATTCCCTGTCGCTGACTGAAGCCTCGTGCATCGTAACACGCCTTGAAGACAGGCGGAGAACCCGGCGGCCGCTTCACCCTGAAAATCCATATGCCACTGACGATGTTCGCCCCAGGCGGGGGAACCTCGTCGACGTAGGTGCCTGTGGACTTCCAGGAAGCCATCTCGGCGTCCATGGCTACCTGCCATTGAGAGGAGTAGGGACCCTCAATCGCCTCTGCGTAAGAGCGCGGGGTCGGGATGTCTGGTGCATCCAGGTCTCCCTCAGGGGCAAGCAGCATGGACACGAGATGAGGTACAGCAGCGGCAAGGCACTCAAACTCCTCCTGTCAGTCCTCAAGAACGTCCGTGCCAAGAGCACACTCACCCTTGACGGACGGAGAACATACAGACGCAGACGCAGACTCAGCAACAAGACTAGTGGCGTAGTCTAGGCGACAGGCTGCAGCAAATTCAACAAGCTCAGCAACGAGAGCAGATGCAGTAGTGGACTCAAACAAAGGGTCAGTGAAAGTAGTGGCCAGAAAGCGCGTGACAGTAGGACTAGCAGCACGAAGGGAGTCAGACTCCGGGTCAGGACCGTCAGGAAGAGAGGATGCAGGAGGAGACGGCAGAGGGACACGCTGTGGAGCAGTGGAAGGACGCAGTGTCATAGAGTGAGTGCCGGCGACAGGAGGAGGACGCTGATGCGGAACACGACGACCAGTGCAAACAGCGCGGACAGGCGACTCAGAACGAGACTCAAGGGACGCAGGACGGGACTCAGGCTTACGACGCTCCGTAAGGCCTTTAGTCGGTCCAGAGTAAGGAGAAGGACCAGGCAGTGGAGAGGCCGGCTGTAACTGCGACTATGACCGGACAGGCGGTGGACTCAGTTAAGGAGGAGAAGGACCAAGAACCTGCTGAAGGAGCGGAACGTAGTACGGCCGCGGCCGCGCAGCCTCTCCAGAAACAGTAGAGACAGCACCAGTACCCTCAGCTCCAGGGTCTCCAGCTACAGCTCCCGCAGCACCACCAGCTCCAGGAACTCCAACAGCTCCAGCTCCTGCAGCAACTCCAGTAGCAACAGCTCCAGCACCTGCAGCACCAACTCCTGATGCACCACAAGCCCCAGCAGCTAAAGTACCTCCAGTACGAGCACCTCCGGGACCAGCTGTTACAGCACCCCCAGCAGCTCCAACAGCACTAGTATCTCCGGCACCAGTACCTCCAGGACCAGCAGCTCCAGCAGCTCCAGCACCAGCAGTACCTCCAGCAGCACCTCTAGCAGCTCCAGCTCCAGCAGCACCTCCAGCAGCTCCAACATCAGCAGTACCTCCAGCAGCTCCAGCTCCAGCAGCACCGCCAGCAGCTCCAGCACCAGCAGCACCTCCAGCAGCTCCAGCTCCAGACGCACCTCCAGCAGCCCCAGAAGCACCTCCAGCAGCTCCAGCACCAGCAGCACGGCGACAGCGCAGAGTGTACCACTCTTGAAGCTGCTGCGGAGACAGGGGCTCCCGCCGTGACGGGACACCCGGGGGACCTCCAGGCTCAGCACGCTCAGGCTCAGCACCCCCAAGCTCAGCACTCCAAGACTCAGCACCCCCAGGCTCAGCACCCCCAGACTCCACACGCTCAGGCTCAGCACCCCCGGGCTCCGCACCCCCAGTCCCCGCACCCGCAGGCTCAGCACCCCTAGCAGCACCTGAGTCGACAGCTACCTTGACAGGCTCGACATTGTCTACCTGGGACACACCTGAGGGGGCAGGACCCTGAGGGGGGAGGGGGTCTACCGGAGGAGCACCTGGTGCTAGGAAGAGTGGAGGAGGGGGGGAGAGAGGTTGTGCGGTAGGGAAAGAGACGGTAGTAAGACACCGACTCGTCAAACGTGACGTCCTGAGAGGACAGAACACGGCGCAAGGTGGGGTGGTAAAACTGCCACCCAGGTGCGTCAGGGGGAAGCCAAGGAAGACACAGGGAACGGCACGGGAGGAGAGCTTGTCCGCTGAAATATCGCGGACAAAAGCTCGAGATCCCCAGACACGGAACGCGAACGCATCGCCAACCTTCCCCGTCCACCGCAGAGTAGGTGTGGTCTCCGGCAGGGAGACACGAGGCTGAAGGTTGATTTGATGCGCAGCGTACTGAACCGCGAACGGCCACAGAAAATGGGGAGCAGCCGCATGGATCATGGACGTACGAGCGACGTCCATGACCACGCCAATGCGGTGTCAAGACTAGAACGGGTGAAAAGATTGACTAAGGGAAACGAGATACAAGAGGATATAGCTAACCCTAGGAATATGAAATGGTACACCTAGACTAACATAAACTAAACATATAAAATATATGTTGACACACCCCCATAGTCTAGGTGACGGCAGTCCTGTGGAAAGCAACACAAATCTCAGAGTGGGTCTCAAGGACACACAGATTCTGAGAGCAAGCAAGGGTCATGTGACCGGTCAGCAAGAACAAGCAGGGGTCACAAGACCAATCCACAAGAACAAGACAAATCTCAGGGTGGAGCTCAAAGTCACCACACACTCCGAGAGCAAGCAAGAGGCCACAAGGCCAGTCCACATGCAGGTATATAGCAAATATAATGAGATGCAAGAGTACAAGACAAGCAGGACAAAGCATCTCTACGGAAGCAAGTGAGGACGGGCAGGCACAAGGCCAAGCTGGGTGCAGAAACGCTGGTGGTCACGAGGCGGCAACGCCTTGGTGAAGATATCTGCCGTGTTGGCCTCAGAGACCACGCGTCGTACGAGTGCCTGGCCACGCTGCTGCAACTCACGCAGAAGGAAGTAACGAAGCTGGATGTGCTTCGACTTCCCAACCAGTCGGGGCTCCTCACACAACAGGACAGCAGACCTGTTGTCGGCGAACAAGACTGGGGGAGAGCGAGGCCGCTCACCAAGGTCGGTGAGAAGGAAAGACAGCCAGCGAAGCTCCTGAGCGGCCATGGCCGCAGCGTACACCTCTGCCTCATAGCTGGAACCGGAGACGGACGACGCCCGAGTCGACCGCCACGAAACAGCACCTGTCCCGAGGCTAAAGGAGTACCCCTGTGTAGACCGACGCGTCTCCGCGTCGTCGGCCCACGACGAGTCCGAGTAACCTGTGAGTGTAACTGGCTGCTTCCCTCCAAGGACAAGTCCCATGCCTGATGTACTCGCCACATACTTCGCCACCCTCTTAGCAGCGTACCAGTGGGACGGTCGGTGTCTCCCAGGCGCAACAAAGCGCGCAAGGACGCTAAGAGGGTAAGCTAGGTCTGGGCGAGTACATGTCATCAGGTACATGAGACAACCCATCAGCTCAGGATATGGACCACTGGGCTCAAATGACTCGTCCGAAGGTGGAGCCGTGAGCCCATGATCCACACCAAGAGGGGTGAGCTGTACCTTGGAGAACGGGAAGCGAAACCGCGTGAGGATCTGCTCGACCATATACGACTGCGTCAGCGTAATGGTGCGAGCTGCCCTGTCCCTAGTGATCTGCAGACCAAGGTAGTGCTGCAGCTCACCAAGGTCAGTGCAAGTGTGTCTCCTCTGCAGTTCCTCCTTCACGGAGGCCAGTGCGTGTCGGTCGGGAGTGGCGAAGACCAGGTCGTCAACGTAAACAAGAACAAAGAACGGGGTCGAGCCACGGCGGACGAACAGTGACGGGTCGGCAGACGACGGAAAGAAGTCAAGCGCTGCAAGGGTCGAGCGAAGTGTGTCGTGCCACTCACGTGGAGCCTGACGCAGGCCGTAGACTGGTCGACGCAGCTGCCACTGGGTCCCAGGTGGGAAAGTGCCAGTGAAGCCAGGCGGGCGACGCAGCCAGATCTGCTCGTGCAGGCTCCCCTGAAGGAACGCGGTGGAAAAGTCTAGAGAGTGCAACTCGTAGTCGCGCTGGGCTGCAATGTGCAGCAACACCCGAAGAGTACTCATCTTCGGGGTGGGAGCGAAGGTCTGGAAGAAGTCCACCCCCGCTCGCTGACTGAAGCCTCTCGCCACATAGCGCGCCTTGAACACTGGTGGTGAACCAGGCGGCCGCTTCACCTTGTAGAGCCATCGGCCACTGACGACGTTCGTCCCAGGTGGTGGGACTGCGTCGACGTAAGTGCCTGTGGACCTATAAGATGCCATATCTGCCTCCTCAGCTGCTATCCAGTACGAGGCCCAAGGTCCCGAGACCGCCTCAGCGTGAGTGCGAGGGATCGGAATGTCAAGAGCGTCTGGATCCCCCTCAGGGGCAAGCAGCATGGCGCAGAGGTGAGGAACAGCGGCCGCAAGGAAACCAAGCTCAAACTGACTGTCCTCCAGGACCTCCAAGGGAAAGACAGGAGCACCCCCAGAGGACGGAGAACGAGCAGCGCCACTCACCAGGTGAGCGGCGTAGTCAAGGCGGTGGGAAGAGGCAAAGTCAGCGACAGTGGTCACAAGTGCTGAGACAGACGACAAGGGTGCAGTCGGGTGAGTGACCAACGCGGACAAAACACGGGAGACAACAGGACGGGAGGCACGAAGGTAGTCGGACAACGGGTCGTGAAGCACAGTGAGGGACGACTCAGGGGGCTGTGGAAGGACGGGAGGAGGTGGAACACGAGAGCGAAGAACGAGGTGGAACGGACCGTCTGCACGGTAACGGGACCGACGACGCTCTGGGGACACAGCACGACTGAGGGGAGAACGACGAGTCCACTGGGACGAGGAAAGGGACTCAACAGGGGGAACAGGAGGGGACGGTAGGGGACCACGAACAAAGCGTGCAGGTGATGGGTCGGGGAGGTCGCGTAGTCGCAGTCGGTGCTGCTCCGCCTCCTCTGGCGTCTGCTGCGACGGTACCGGCCCCTGCTGCTACTCCTGTGGCTCCGCCTCTGCCCTCTCCTGCTGCGACTGCAGCTGCACCCGCTGCTGGGACCGGGACTCCTCCTCTACTCTCTCCTGCTGGGTCTGTAACTGCACCTGCTGCTGCGGGTGAGACTCCTGCTCTACTCTCTCCTGGTGGGTCTGTAACTGCACCTGCTGCTGCGGGTGGGACTCCTGCTCTACCCTCTCCTGGTGCGGCGGTGACTGCTCCTCTACTCGCTCCTGCCGGGTCTGTAACTGCACCTGCTGCTGCGGGTGGGACTCCTGCTCTACCCTCTCCTGGTGCGGCCGTGACTCCTCCTCTACCCTCTCCTGCTGCGGCTGTGACTCCTCCTCTACTCTCTCGTGCTGCTGCTGCTGCTGCTGCTGCTGCTGCTGCTGCTGCTGTGCCCTCTCAAACCGCGCACGCTCCTCCCTCTCCAACTGGAAGAGACGCTGCTCACGGGTCAGGAAACGTACAGTGCGCGGTGTAGGCGCCACAGTGTCAGTGCCTCCAGCTCCAGCACCCCCAGAACCAATACCTCCACCGTCGACACCCCCGGAGCCTCCAGTGCCTCCCGCAGTAGCACCCCCGGGCTCCGCAAAAACCGGCCGCAGAGAAGAACGAGGAGGGAACTGCGGGACGGACGGGAAGCCAGGGGGTGACGCGGGGCGAGGCCGCCGGCTCGAGGCTGCCGTGTCCTCCACGGGAGTGACCTCCACACCCACAACCCCTGCACCCCCAGAGCCGACACCACCAGCTCCTGCAGCCCCAGTACCCTCACCCTCCGCAACTGCACCTCCCGCACCCTCAAACACGACACGGACTGGACGCTGAGGGGGGGACGACTGCGGAGTGACGTGCGACACACCTGACGGGGCAGGACGCGAAGGGGGGGGGGCTACCGGGGCGACTGGGGGGGGCTCAAGGGTGAGGAACAGCGGGGGGGAAAAGGCCTCAGTACCTCGGTGGGGGCGACTCCTGTAGTAACAGACAGACTCGTCGAACGTGACGTCCTGAGAAGCGAAGAACTGGTAGGTGGCCGGGTCGTAGAACAACCAGCCGGAGGCGTCCAAAGGGAAACCAAGAAAGACGCAGGCACGGGTGCGCGGAGACAACTTGTTCGCGCCAGGGGCGCGAACGTGAGCCAGAGAGCCCCAGACACGGAAGTCAGCTGCTACGCCCGGAGAACCTGTCCAAAGGGAGACCGGCGTCACCCGTGGCCGTGCGTCACTAGGCCACAGGTTCAGCTGGTGCGCGGCGTAGCGGACTGCCTGGGGCCACAAGAACTGGGGGGCACCGGCATGGCACATGGAGGTCCGGGCAACCTCCATGACCAGGCCGATGCGACGCTCGGCTACCCCGTTCTGCTGCGGCGAGGCTGGTAACGTGTAAGACTGGATGATCCCCCGACCCTGACAGAACGTCTCCAGTCGAGTGGAAGAGAACTCACCACCACGATCCGAGTGTAGACGGAGCCCACACAGGCCCTGGGCGCCACCCCTCGCTAGTAGCCACGGCTCGAGGACGGTAGGCACGTCGGCCTTCCGTCGCAAAGGGAAAACCGTGGTGTAGCGGGAGTAGTCGTCCACCACAATCAGGAAGTAGCGCTCCTGACGTGGGCCAAGGACCGGGGAGGGGCCCCAGACGTCCAAGTGCAGGGTCTGGAAGGGAGACATGGTGGGGGGGAACGAGGAGGAGTGAGGGGCAGCGCGCTGCCGACCCTCGACGCAAGGAGTGCACGGCGGCGCTGGAGAGCGGGGAAGCGGGGCAAGCGACGCTGGGAGACCTGAGACCAGACGGTGACGTGCCATCCTACTGAGACGTGGGAACGACGGGTGACCTAGACGGTGGTGCCAGAGGACCGACGGGTGGGTGAGGGACCGACAGTCACACGACACAGCGGCTACCTGACCTGACCTGACCAGACCTGACCCAGTGTGGTGGGACCCGGTGTGTAGTGAGTACAGACCAGAGCCCGGCTCCCTGCGAAAGGTGGCCAGAGGGGCCCCAGTGGTACCGACTGTGCAGGAGGCAACTGACTCCTCTAAGGGAAAAGTGGTGACTACTCCGAGGTCGTGGAGGTGGCTGACACCCACCAGGTTCCTAGAGAACGAGGGGGTGTAGTAACCTGTAAGGACCCCAGAGGGAGCAGCCGGACACGGGAGAGTGGTGGTGCTGCGAGCAACCACAGGTCCCACAGAGGGGTCGGCCAAGGCAACGGTGACGGGGGTGCGTAGTGGTGTGAGGTCGGCGCGGTCACGAAAGAAACAGCTGGACGCCCCAGAGTCGAGTGTGAACGACAGGGACGCAGTCTCGGTGGTCGAACCTGGACAAGCTACGCTAGCAGGGAAAGCACTAGCAACCTCTACAGCACCTAAGCTAGAGAAACAGGAATAGTACGCAAAATCATCAACAATAGAGTCATCGGCATACATCACAGACATAGAACGCACAACCTCATCTAACTGAGGTGCAGTCATGCTATACAACTGCGGGCCAACAGAACGAGCCAGTGAGGCCCAATCGGGGACAGTGCGGGTGGGGCCAAACTGCGCACGGTAGCGGTCAGTGAGCTGTGCAAAGCACTGACCCGGGGGGTGGAAGCGGCCACAAGGGTAGCCTCCACGCGGCCCAGTCAGCACCCTATACTGGCAGGGGGGGTGCTGGGCTGGACCACGCGACGTCCAGCTGGGCGGGCCGCTGCTGCTGACAGAGCTCCCGGGTCCAGGGGACCTCCACTGCTGCTGCGGCGTCTGCTGGCGCTGGCCCTGGAACTGCTGCTGCCGCTGCTGCTGTGGCTGCGGCTGCTGCGGCTGCTGCTGGTGAGGCTGCTGCTGCTGGGGGGCCCCACTACCTCCACCTCCACTGCCTCCTCCTCCGCCTCCTCCACCACTCCCACCCCCTCCACCTCCTCCACCACCACCCCCTACGCCACCTCCACCACCGCCCCCTCCGCCACCCCCACCACCGCCCCCTCCGCCACCCCCACCATTGCCACCACCTCCTCCCTTCTTACCCCCCTTCTTGCCCCCTTTGTTGCCAAGGGCAACGGCTGCCACCTCTGGTACAGTGGCAACAGACGCCGAATCGACAGGGGAAGCTAGGAAGGACGGAGCACATCCCTCAAAGATGGGGGGGAGGGCAGTACCGGAGGCAGCAGCAAGGGAACGGGCAAGGTCCTCAACAGCAGTGAGCCTCTTCTCAAAGAGGTCAATGGTGAGGGACATGGGGTTAACAGTGAGAAAGTGGTCACGGGCTGTAGCAAAACGGTCAGGGAGGCGGGTGGACAGCAGGTACAGTGTCATCCACATCGGGGGGGGGTTGGCGGCAAGTAGGGCATCATCAGGGGCAGCAGAACGGAGCTGGGCATCAAGCGAGCGCAAGTGCAGCACAAGGTCAGGGACGCGGTGAAACGAGGGCAGGTCAGGAAATAGGAAGGGCAGTACAAGCCGACCGAGGGAAGCAGTGGTTGGGGTGGAATAACGTTTGACGACAGCATCAAACAGGCCCTTGGCCGTCACCTCCTGCTCGAAGTGCTGCTGCTCTGTCAGGGGCAGGAGATCGGTGATGGCGAGCACTGTGGCGTCGTCCCGCGCCGCCCACCGACTGGCCGCCAGCTGCAGCTTCTCAAAGCGAGCTTCCACTTCATCCGACGGGGAGGAACCTAAGGGGTCGGGTTCCTTCGGGGCTACGAGTTTGCCCATGGCATGGTCCAGAAGGCGAACGTTGTTCTCGATCCTACTCCCTAGGAAAAGCTTGAGTTTGCGGAGCCATCCTGGGAAGTCTACCGGCCTACCCTCAGGATCAAACGTGAGAATACAAGAAGTGGCCATGGGAGGAGGCCCTGGCGCGAGGGCAATGAACGGGCACGCTCGGGTGGGGTCTAGTACGTTTGAGAGCGGTACCACGTGGTTCAGTGAGGTGGATAGCGGCTGGTTACTGGTGTGGTGACGGGAACGGGTGGGGCAGCAGCTCTGGCTGGTACAGGTGGGGCAGTGGGTGCAGTTCTGTGCGGTGCTGCGTGGTTCTGTGCAGTTCTGCCCTGTTCAGTGCGGTGCTGCACGGTTCTGTGCGAGGGAGAGTACCGGGTGGGGTAGCAGCTCTGGCTAGTGTGGGTGGGTCAGCAGGTAAGGTTCTGGGCGGCGCCGCACGATTCTGTGCTGTTCTGCGCAGTTCTGTGCGGTTCTGCCCGGTTCTGCGCGGTTCTGCACGGTTCAGTGCGGTTCTGCCCGGTTCTGCGCGGTTCTGCACGGTTCAGTGCGGTGGAGAGTACGGGGTGGGGTAGCAGCTCTGGCTGGTGCGGATGGGTCAGCAGGTAAGGTTCTGGGCGGTGTCGCACGGTTCTGTGCGTTTCTACGCGGTGCTGTACGGTTCTGGGCGGGGGAGAGTAACTGGTGGGGCGGCTGGGACGGGTGGTACAGCGGGCACCAGGTGGGTCAGCGGGGACGGGTGAGACGGTACCGCAGCTGGCGGGCTGTGCGTGCGTGCGGCTATTGCTCCGCGTGCGTGCAGCTATGGCCGCGCGTGCATGCTGCTAATGCCGCGCGTGCGTGCTCCTAATGCCGCGCGTGCGTACGGCTAATGCTGCACGTGCGTGCGGCTAATGCTGCGCGTGCGCGCGGTCGCATGTGCGGCTACGACTGCACGTGCGCATGGGCCTGCTGCGCGCTAGCGGGCTGGCGAGCTACGCACGGGGCAGAAAACGGGTGAGGCGCGGGTGAAAAACGGGTGACGCTCTGGGCTAAACGGATGACGCGCTCAGGGCACTACGGGTGACGCGCGAGCTAAGGGGGGGTAGCAGGGCGCTTCGGGTATTAAGTGGCAACGTTCCTAGGTCGGGGCACGGGGCGGTGGGCCCATAGGGTCGACTAGCTCTATACCATGTCAAGACTAGAACGGGTGAAAAGATTGACTAAGGGAAACGAGATACAAGAGGATATAGCTAACCCTAGGAATATGAAATGGTACACCTAGACTAACATAAACTAAACATATAAAATATATGTTGACATGCGGCGCTCAGCAATCCCATTTTGCTGTGGGGAGGCCAGAAGCGTGAACGTCTGGCGGATGCCCTCCGCACGACAGAAGGCCCTCAGAAGGTCGGAGAAAAACTCACCACCTCTGTCTGAGTGCAGACGCAGAACAGGAAGGTCCGAGCCGAAACTCTCGCTGAGCTGGCGACGAGTACCGCGGATCCAGTCGATCAACACCTCAGTGACCTCACCCTTGCTGCGCAAGGGGAAGACTGTGGTGTAACGCAAGTAGTCGTCTACGACCAGCAGGAAGTAACGTTCGTGACCCTGTCCACGGACGCACGCTGGCCCCACACATCCATGTGAAGAGTCTGCAGGGGAGCCTCTGTCGGAGGGAACTCGGAGGAGTGAGGAGCGGCGCGCTGCCGGCCCTCGACACAAGGAACACAGGTAGGGGCAGGCCCCGAAGGAAGGGGAGGGAGGGACCGGGGGAAACCAGAGACAAGGGTACGGGAGGCCATACCTCGAAGACGAGGCAGGGAGGGGTGACCAAGGCAGTGGTGCCAAAGGAGAGTCTCGTGTGACAGAGGACGACACGAGCAGGGGGCAGACACTGGACTAGACCTGGACGCGGCAAAAAACACCTGACCAGACGCGGCTACCTGTCCAGATGCAGCAACCGGAGGAGACGCAGTAGTCAGTGTGTACAGACTCGACCCAGGCCGATGGGTAAACGTGGCCGGGTGGCGGCCCGTCCGAGAGCAAGTGCATTGGGTCACACGCTGACCTCCAGGGGTGAACTGGTCAACCCATGCGTCCTGGAGGTCATCTCCACTCACCAAGTTCGTAGAGAACGAGGGGAGGTGGAGTCCCGACAGCAAGCCCGACAGGGCCGGAGGACACAGTAGAACCGTGGAAGAGTGCGCAAGGACTGGGCCCCAGAGGGGTCAGCCAGGGAGACTGCGACAGGCCGACTGAGCGGCGTGAGTGTGGTGCTGTCGCGAAAGAAAGAGCGCGAAGCACCAGAGTCAAGTGTGAAGGTGTGTAAGGCCTCAGTAGGTGCAGTACCAGAGAGAGCAGACTCACCAGCACATGGAGCAGCAGACTCACCAGTACCTGGAGCAGCAGACGCACTAGCACCTAGAGCAGCAGCCTCAATGCCCAGGTCGAGGGGAACACACAGGTAGCAGTCACCCTCAGCACTATCAGTCACAGCATACATGGCAGCAAGGATAGCATCGAAATCAAGATCAAAGATAGCAACATTCTGCCTAAGAAGATCACCCCAGCGAGGGAGCTCAACAGCGTCAGGAAACTGAGTGCGCCAGGCGTCAGTCAGGCGACCAAAGCAGCGCTGCGCAGTGTGTGGCAGCCCGCACGTCTCCCCACGGCGCCCGCCGGTGCGAAGAACGTAAGTGCAGGGACCAACACCCCCAGACCTCCCACGCCCAGCGTACCACTCACGAAGCTGCTGGGCCGACGGGGTCTCACGGGAACGCGGCTGCTGCTGGCGCTGGCTACCACCAAAGCCTCCACGCTGCGCGGCACCACCTCGACCAGCACCACCTTTGCCGCCACCTCCACCACCGCTGCCGCTGCCTCCACCGCCACTGCCGCTGCCTCCACCACCCCCACCGCCGCCATCGAAGCCCCCACTCCTGTCACCACCCCTACCTCCACCGCCACCCCCTCCGCCTCCTCCACCGCCTCCACCACCTCCCCCACCGTCCCCTCCACCACCCTTGCCCCCCTTGCCCTTGCTGTTGCGGCGCCTCCCACTAGGAGCAGACGCAGCCCCGACCTCCTCAGTGCCAACGAGGTCGACAGCAGTAGCAGAAGCAACAGAGGGGAGAAGGGGGACAGGGGAACACCCCTCAAAGAAAGGGGCGCGATGGTCGCCGCGAGAAGCACCTACAGCTAAGATACTCTTCTCAGCCGCAGTCAGGCGCTCCTTTAGCATGTCGACAGTGAGCTCGGTGGGGCAAAGGGAGAGAAAGTGGTCCCTGACTGAAGCAAGGGAGTCAGGGAGGCGGGTGACTAGGTAGTAAAGGGTGATGTACATGGGGGGGGGGGGTCTTGGCACAGAACTTAGTGGGAAGCGTAGCACGGTAGCGGGCGTCACTAGTGCGGAGGTGAGTAATGAGGTCAGCGACTGTGGCAAAGGCGGCAAGGTCAGAGAAAAGGTATGGCAGCATGAGGCGGCTGAGGGCAGCAGTGGCAGGGGAGGAGTAGCACGCTTCGACAACGTCGTACAAAGACTTAGCATTCTTATACTGGCCAAAATGCGCGCGCTCAGCAGACGGCAGGTGACTACGAACAGCAAGGTGAGCAACAGCATCACGAGTGGTCCACTGAGAGCGAACCGTACTGTCAGTAGTGGCAGCAGGTGCAGTAGAGACACCGGACGTGTGATCAAACAGGGATACCCCATCCCTTAAGTCACACTGAAGAAAGAGCTGTAGGTCGTCAATCCACACGTCAAAGTCAACTGCACGCCCCTCAGCATCAAAGGTGAGAATAGTAGGGCTAGCCATAGTAGCAGTAGCAGCAGTAGCAGCAGAAGCAGCGCAAGCAGAATGGCAGTGCGGCTCGGCAGTGCGGCGCGGCTCGGCTGTGCGGCGCGGCTCGGATGGGCGGCGCGGCTCGGTTCCTGTCGGCGCGGCGCGGCAGCAGGCGGCGCGGCGCGGCAGGGCGGCGCGGGTGCTTACCAGGAGCGGGTGCAGGGCAGGGCCGCAGCTGGCGGTTTAGGTCAGGGCCGCGACCGGGGCGGCAGCAGGGCAGGGCCGCGACAGGGGCGGCTGCAGGGAAGAGCCGCGACTGAGGCGGCAGTAGGGCAGGGCCGCGACAGGGCGGCTGCAGGGCAGAGGCCGCGACTGGGGCGACAGTAGGGCAGGGCCGCAACGGGCGGCTAAGGCAGGGCCGCGACTGGGGCGGCAGCAGGACAGGGCCGCGACAGGGGTGGCTGCAGGGCAGGGCTGCGATTGGGGCGGCAGCAGTGCAGGGCCGCGACAGGGCGGCTTCAGGGCAGAGGCCGCGACGGGCGGCGAAGGTAGGGCCGCGACTGGGATGGGCCAGCGACAGGCGGCGACGGGCCGGCGACGGGCGACAACTGGCCGGCGACGGGCCGGAACGGGCCGGGTCGGGCCGGGACTGGCCAGCGACGGGCGGCGAAAGGCAGGACAGGGCCGCAGTGGGCGGCTAAGGCAGGGCCGCGACGCGTGGCGACGGGCCAGCGACGGGCAGCGACGGGCCGGGACGGGCCGGGACGGGCCAGCGACGGGCGGCTAAGGTAGGGCCGCGACGGGCCAGCGAAGGCAGGGCCGCGACGGGCCGTACTAGGGCAGGGCGCGAGGTGCGCTTCGGGCAAGGCGCGAGGCGCGCTTCGGGCAGGGCAAGAAAAATTCGTGGTGGGCCCTAAAAAAACGTTCCCACTAGGGAACCTGCTCAGAATACCATGTCAGAATCGTGAACGAATGAATGACTGAACTAGCAAGCATGTGGGTACAAGTAGAAAACCTAAAAGTGTTGTACCCTATATGAACTACCCCACTACAGCCTAGATAGACTATAGCATATAAGTTTGACACTTTTTCCCGTATGGCCAGCGGTGTTCCGTCAACTAAACGTGCATCGATCTCCGTTAAACACCGACTAAGTGCCAGTTGCAGCTTCCTTGCAGTCGCGGTGTTAACTAAACTATGACTTGCACCTCCGTCTATAAAAATCTTCATTGCTGCTCCCTGTATTTTCTCGTGAATCAATACTAGGCAATCCGTCGCTGTACCCTCCTTATTCGTCCGAGCCCGATCGATAGCATGAATCGGTACTGTGACTCGGTGAGGGTCGGTGAAGTTGGGCGAGCAGGCAGTCTCGTCAGTAGTTGGCCCAACTTCTACTGACTGCTGGCGTTTCCCGGCCTCTGAGACTCTTGCCCCTGCTCTGTTCCGCGGTGCCTCAGCTCCTCTGGGCATTCACTCTTGCGATGGCCCGGCCTATTGCAAGCAAAGCAGCGCCCCTTAAACGGTGCGACAGTTGCATTTGTCGCAACGGCATGTACGGTGGCGTGCTCGATCGGTCCCCGAGGACGTTGTCCGTAGTAGGACCCCGGTCTCGGTCGTCGTAGGATGTCGATTTTCTCGGCGAGCGCGAGGATTTCGTTGAAATTCGAGAGCCCGTGTAGCATAATTTCGTGCGAGATGTCCGACTTTAGCCCTCCGATGTAACGGTCCACTCGATCCGCTTCGTGCATATAGCCAACTTGCTCGCATAATGCGAGAAAACCGCTCGTGTAGTCTTGAACCAATCCAAGCTGCCGCCAAGTGCGCAATTTCCGACGCGTCGAAATCAAAGCCGCAATCGGCTTGAAACGCACCCGAAGCCCTGCGCACCACCCATCCCACGTGATGTACCGGGGTGTCTCGCAGAATGAACTCCAGGTGACAGCTGGGCCCGTGGGCCCGTCTTATTGCGACGGTGGCTCGTAGGCGCGTATCGACGTCACGATGACTCGCCACCAGTCCATGGCAGGGCCCCTCAGCAGCGAAACAGCGTAGCGAATCTTCGCTGCGTCCGAAGAATACGTTCATCGTGAAGACCCTCGACTGAACCGTCGGACCCCCACGTTGGCTCGGGTCGAAACAGGGCGGACACTGCGGCTTGAGTGGCATTGGTGCCGTGATGGCATACTCACCACTTGTCGCTGCAAATTCCACGTGCCGACGGGCTTCGCGGGGCTCCCGTGGGCTTGGTGCGGTCCTGTTTCTCTCCATGCCAGGCATTGAGTGAGCGGCGCCCTCACTGGCTACACCTGAGCACTGTCCCACGCTGTCGTTCTGTGTCGGTGTGTCTGAGGAGATAATGATCGGCTCATCGTGTGAGAATAACAAACGAGAATGAATGAACTAGCAAACAGTTGGGTACAAGTACTAACCCTAATTGGGTTGTACCCCTTATTGGCTACCCCACTACAGCCTACACAAATGTATAAGCTATAATGTTCCGACAAATCGGATTGTGCAGGTGCAATTGTTGGTGCTGGTGCATTCACTGTCGATTGTTGGCGAGCGGAGTCGCGTTCCGCCGTGAGTGTGGCGATTTCGAGCGCCGAATCTTCAAGTTGGCGCATGAGCCGGTCTAGCTGCTCCTGCGTCGGTGTCGCGACATTAAGTTCTGCCATGGCGGGGGTGTCGGGCGAGCTCAGCGAGAGCCTCTGTCATGGCCGTACGTGCTTACGAGAGAGCACTACGAGCGGCGGTGCTTGGTTGCTGAGGGACGTCTACCCCCCCCAAAAAATTTGAGATAGTGGGGAAGCGAAGGTGTGGGTGCGGTCCGAGAGAAGATTGTAGGCTCTGATAACCAAGTGTTACAAGTGCAATTGAGTGAACGAGCGAGGATTGCACTATCGAGACAAGAATACAATGAGCGAAGGATTGAGCGAAGAATATATAGTGAAGCTACGGTGGTAACGGTAACGTGTGGAAAATGGGGTGCGCGACGGGCCTGGTGCCCAGGTTGGGGGACTGTCGAGGCGGAGGTACGGAGCGCGGGTTACCAACCGAACCGTGAGGTTCGGTCACATCGTGAACAGTGGTGGGAATGGGGTCGAGGCGAATGTCGCGAGTGGTAACGGAATATTGTGGGGTGCTGTTGGCGGGAACAGTGGTGTACTTGCTGAGCAGGGACGCGAAGTAAGGAAAAGGGATTTTCCTTACAGTATAGCACGTTCCATAAATTCCCCTTACATGTCAGGCATGTATGTGTAAATCAAAATATTAGTTTAAAAAGGTTTACAATGCATTAGATGCCTACTTATTTTCTGGTTCCAAGCTTCTCTACTAATCATCCCCAATTCATGACACCTACGTTACTACTAACTGTCAGAATAATGAACGAGAATGAATGAACTAGCAAAGAGTTGGGTACAAGTACTAACCCTAATTGGGTTGTACCCCTTATGGGCTACCCCACTATAGCCTACACAATATAAGCTATACAACATTTTGACACACCCCCATAGCCAAAGTGGGGGAGAACAAGTGGTCACAAGACCAGTCAAGAAAAGCAAAGCAAGCTCGGGGTGGATCACAAAGTCACCACACAGTCCGAGCACAAGCAAAGGGCTACAAGGCCAGTTCACATGCAGAGTTATATAAAAGAGAACAAACAATACAGTGATCATACCCTAGCAAGTGTAAGCATGCAGGTATATATATAGATCACAGTACAAGCAGAGTCAAGCAGTGAGCAAGTGAGGCAAAGTGGGCACAAGGCCTCACACAGTAGAGAAGCGCTGATGATCACCAGGCGGAAGTGCCTTTGTGAATATATCAGCAGTGTTGGCCCTAGTGGCCACGTATGCAAGACGAAGCTGGCCACGCTGCTGCAACTCTCGAGCAAGGAAGTATCGCTAAGAGATGTGCTTCGTTCTATGCTCCACTCTGTGCTCCTGACACAAGGCAATCATGGCCTTGTTGTCTACGTACAGAACTGGAGGCGAACGAGGCTGCTCTCCCAAGTCAGTCAGCAGGTAGGTGAGCCAGCGTAGCTCCTGTGCAGCCATGGCCCCTGCGTAGATCTCAGCCTCACAACTCGAGCTGAGAACCGAAGACGAGCGGGTAGACCGCCACGACACAGAGCCGGAACCAAGGCTGAAGGTGTAACCCTGTGACGACCGCTGCGTAGCTGAGTCCTCAACCCAAGAAGCGTCTGCGTGACTAGTGAGGACAACTGGACCTCGTCCTCAAAGCACGAGCCCAATGACCGACGTACTGCACAAGTAACGCAGTACCCTCTTTGCAGCATCCCAGTGCACCTTTCGGTGCCTACAGGGAGCCACGTAGCGAGCCAGAAGGCTGAGAGGGTACGCGAGGTCAGGTCGTATGCACGTCATCAAGTACATGAGGCAACCCACAAGCTCTGGGTACGGACCACTCGGCTCTACTGGGTACCTGCAGGAAACGACCCAATGAAGCCAGGTGGGCGGCGCAGCCAGATCTCCTCGTGCAGGCTACCCCGTAGGAAAGCTATGCTGAAGTCCAGAGAGTGCAACTCGTAGTCACGCTGAGCAGCGACTTGCAGCAACACCCGAAGAGTGGTCATCTTCGGGGTGGGGGAGAAGGTCTGGAAGTAGTCAACCCCCAATCGCTAACTGAAGCCTCGAGCAACGTAACGCGCCTTGAAGGCAGGTGGAGAACACGGCGGCCGCTTCACCCTGAAAATCCACATGCCATCGACTATGTTCACCCAAGGTGGGGGAACCTCGTCGACGTAGGTGCCTGTGGACTTCCAGGATGCCATCTTGGCATCCATGGCTGCCTGCCACTGAGAGGAGTAAGGACCCGTAATCGCCTCTGCGTAAGAGCGCGGGGTCAGGATGTCTGGTGCATCCGGGTCTCCCTCGGGGGCAAGCAGCATGGAAGTGAAACGAGGTATAGCAGCTGCAAGACACTCAAGTTCCTCCTGCCTGTCCTCAAGGACGTCCGTGCCAAGAGCACAGAAAATGGGGAGCAGCCGCATGGATCATGGAGGTACGAGCGACCTCCATGACTAAGCCAATGTGGCGCTCAACAATCCCATTTTGCTGGAGTGGTGGTAGTGACCATCGAAACCTGGAGGGCAGCTATACTCACCAAGTTCGTAGAGAACGAGGGGAGGTGAAGACCTGACAGTGGGCCGGACGGAACCGCCGGACACGGGAGGACAATGGAGGAACGGGCAACGACCGAGCCCCCGGAGGGGTCAGCCAGTCTGACCGGGACAGGAGCAGAGAGAGGAGTGAGGGTGGTGCTGTCTCAAAAGAAACTGCGCTAGGCACCTGAGTCCAGCGTGAAGGTGTTCAAGGCCTCAGCAGGCGCAATACCAGGGAGAGTACCCGACTCACTAGCGCCTAGAGCAGCAGCCGCTATACGTGGGTCAGGTGGCACACACCGGTAACAGTCACCCTCAGCACTAACGGACAATGCATACATAGCAGAAAGGATAGCATCCAAGTCTAGGTCAAAGATAGCAACTCCAGACCTAAGCAGATCTGCCCAGCGAGGGCGCTCGACCTCGTCACCAAACTCAGCACGCGAAGCGTCGTCGAGGCGGGAGAAGTAGCGGTGCTGAGTGTGAAACCTCCCGCATGTCTGACCAACACGGTCACCCGTGCGAATGACATACGGGCAGCTATCACTACCCCCAGATGTCCCACGCTGAAACAACCACCCACGAAACTGCTGGGGCGACTGGGTCTTGCTCTGACGCTGCTGCTGCTGCCGCTGGTCACCTCCAGAACCTCCACGCCGAACTCCAGTCCTACCGCCACCAGTCCCACCGCTGCCACTGCTGCCACTCACACCGCTGCCTCCACCGCCGCCACCAGAGCCCCCACTCCCGCCACCAGTCCCACCGCTGCCACCACCTCCACTGCCTCCACCACCTCCACTGCTGCCACCTCCACCACCACCGCTGCCACCTCCACCACCCCTGCCACCCTTGCCCTTGCTGTTGCGGCGCTTCGCGCTAGCAGAAGCAGCCCCGACGTCCTCAGCAACAAGGACGTCTGTAGCAGCAGCAGAGGCGTAGGAGGGGGCAAGGGGGGAGGGGGAGCACCCCTCAAAGATGGGCGGGCGCGGAGTGCCACGAGCAGCACCTACAGCAACTGCACTAGTCTCAGCTGCGAGGAGGTGCTGCTCGAGTAGGTCAACAGTGAGGGAGGTGGGGTCAAGTGAGAGAAAGTTGTCCCTGACAGAGCGAAGAGAGTCAGGGAGGCGAGTGACTATGAAGTAGAGGGTGATGAACATCGGGGGCTGGTTCCTGTCAAGGAATTCAGCAAGGACGGTAGCGCGGTAGCGAGCGTTGCTAGTGCGCAGGTGGGAAACAAGGTCCTCTACTGTGGCAAAGGCTGACAGCTCGAGGAACAAGTAGGGCAGTAGTATTCGGCCTAGAGCAGCAGTGGCAGGCGAGGAGTAACGAGCGACTACAGCATCGTACAGGGCCTGTGCTGTCCTGTGCTGTCCGAAGTGAGCGCGTTCGGCTAACGACAGATGGTTGCGAATGGCTAAGCGGGCAGCAGCGTCGCGAGTAAGCCACTGTGAGCGAGTCGCACTGTCAGCTGTGGCGGGAGGGACGGTAGCGGCGCCTGACGCGAGGTCAAACAGAGAAACATGGTCCTTAGAATCGCTCAGTAGGTACAGCTGCAGGTCGTCGAGCCACGTGTTAAACTGAATCGGTCTGCCCTCATGATCGAATGCAAGAACTCAAAGCGAGGCCATAGCGGTGCGGCACGCAGGAGCAGCCGAGAGGGGCGGCAGTAGTAGCAGCAGTAGCAGCAGCAGTAGTAGTAGGAGCAGCAGTAGTAGCAGTAGCAGCAGTTTCTCGCAAGAAGCGGCGTACGGGGGCTGGGGTCGACGGGCCGGGGCCTAGGGGTGACGGGTCGGGGGCCTAGCGGCGACAGGCCGAGGGGCCAGGAGTGACGGGCCGCGGGGCCAAGAGCGACGGGCCGGAGCATAGGGGGGGGGGTTGAGCCGAAGGGCCTAGGGGTGACTGGCCACGGGGCCGAGGGGCGACGGGCCACGGGGCCTAGGTTAGGGGCGACGGGCGAAGGGCCTTGGGGCCGGGGCCTAGGTTAGGGGCGACAGACTGCGGGGCCAGGGGCGATGGGCGAAGGGCCTTGGGGCCGGGGCCTAGGTTAGGGGTGACAGGCCGCGGGGCCAGGGGCGGCGGGCTACAGCCGGGCCGAGGGGGGGGGGGTGGGGGTTTGACGGGCGACGGGCCTCGGGGCCGGGGCCTAGGCTAGGGACGACGGGCCGCGGGGCCAGGGGCGACGGGCGAGGGTCGGGCCTAGGGGGGGGGTCGACGGGCGACAGGCCTCGGGGCCGGGGCCTAGGTTAGGGGCGATGGGCCGCGGGGCCAGGGGCGATGGGCGACGGTCGGGCCTAGGGGGGTCGACGGGCGACGGGCCTCGGGGCCGGGGCCTAGGTTAGAGACGACGGGCCGCGGGGCCGCGGGGGGGGTCGACGGGCGACGGGCCGAGGGGCCGGGGCCTAGGTTAGGGTCGACGGGCGAAGGGCCGCGGGGCGGGGGCCTAGGGTAGGGGCGACGGGCCGCGGGGCCAGGGGCGACGGGCGACGGTCGGGCCTAGGGGGGGTCGACGGGCGACGGGCCGCGGGGCCGGGGCCTAGGCTAGGGGCGACGAGCCGCGGGGCCAGGGGCGACGGGCGACGGTCGGGCCTAGGGGGGGTCGACGGGCGATAGGCCGCGGGGCCGGGGCCTAGGCTAGGGGCGACGGGCCGCGTCGGGCGACGGGGGTCGGGGCCTAGGGGGGGGGGTCGACGGGCGACGGGCCTCGGGGCCGGGGCGACGGGCCTAGGGTGACGGGTCGGGGGTCGACGGGCCGGGGCAACGGGCCGGGGCGAAGGACCTAGGGCGACGGGCCTAGGGTCGACTGGTTGCGTCAGGCAGCAGGGGCAGCACGAGGGCTGCAGAAGTCGGCTAGCAGGGTAGCGCTGTGGTGGGCCCAAGGAGAAAAAACGGTCCTAACAGAGGACCTGCTCTGAAACCATGTCAGAATAATGAACGAGAATTAATGAACTAGCAAAGAGTTGGGTACAAGTACTAACCCTTATTGGGTTGTACCCCTTATGGGCTACCCCACTATAGCCTACACAATATAAGCTATACAACATTTTGACACTAACCACTATCAACCCTAGGTCCAAACTACGCTGCATCCTCCCTGCTGTGCTACTCCCTGCTGCATCCTCCCTGCTCTGCTACTCCCTGCTGCATCCTCCCTGCTGTGATTCTCCTTGCTGCATCCTCCTCCCTGCTCTGCTACTCCCTGCTGCATCGTCCCTGCTGTGTTTCTCCTTGCTGCATCCTCCCTGCTGTGCTTCTCCTTGCTGCATCCTCCTCCTTGCTCTGCTACTCCCTGCTGCATCCTCCCTGTTGTGCTTCTCCTTGCTGCATCCTCCTCCCTGCTCTGCTACTCCCTGCTGCATCCTCCCTGCTGTGCTTCTCCTTGCTGCATCCTCCTCCCTGCTCTGCTACTCCCTGCTGCGTCCTCCCTGCTGTGCTTCTCCCTGCTGCATCCTCTTCCCTGCTCTGCTACTCCCTGCTGCATCCTCCCTGCTGTGCTACTCCCTGCTGCATCCTCCCTGCTGTGCTTTTATTTCTTAACCCTGCCCCCTTGGTGTCAATCCTTTGCTTTCCCCCCATGTTGTTACTACTGTGCTCCCCTCCCTGCTGATACTCCTGCGCACCTCTCCTTGCTGCTACTCCTCTACTCCCTTCCCTGCTCTGGTACATCTCCTCCCTTCCCTGCTCTGGTTCCTCTCCTCCCTTCCCTGCTCTGGTACCTCTCCTCCCTTCTCTGTTGTGGTACCTCTCCTCCCTTCCTTGCTGTGGTTCCTCTCCTCCCTTCCCTGCTCTGGTACATTTCCTCCCTTCCCTGTTCACCTACCTCTCCTCCCTTCCCTGCTGTGGTTCCTCTCCTCCCTTCCCTGCTGTGGTTCCCCTGCTCCCCCCTCCATGCAGTTACTCCTCTGCTCCCCTTCATGTTGTTACTCCTCTGCTCCTCTCCCATGCCATTACTCTTGACTTCCCCCACTTGATGATTCTCTGTCCCCACATCTGCTCTTACTCCACCATTCATCTCCTCTAGATGTGTCCTGCCGCCACCCTCCTTGTCGGATTGTGGGGCTGTGGTCTTGGCCTATACTCCTCGAACCCCGACTCATGGATGAACAAGCCGAAATTCCCCCACTTAAACCCCTTCATCCGTGGGTCGTAGATAGGGTTCACCTGGCTGAAATGATCCGTCTGCGGAGATAACTCTATCAATGGGAGCTAGACTACGGGCTAGGCACGGGATATGAGGGGTCTCTGCGTTCGTTCACTTAGTCGTTCTCTAGCACTTGTGCATTCACAGGGCAAAACCGCAAGAGTTTCACTAGCAAAAGTTGAGAACAATGGTAGCAACTAGATTGGCAAGGTAGACTACATCAGAAGCCTAGCATACAAGTCGACCACCAGCACAGCACGAAGGCGACTTGCCAGCTGGTCGACCTCAGGCGTCCTCAATCGACCTGCAAGGCTTGCGTGCCAGCACACCAACAACAGGCCACCACAGGTCACCACACGTGCTCATGTGCGCGCACCTACTTCGCAGGTGCAAAGTGATGGTGACGATATGCACCGCACATTGCGCAGGTGCCAAGTCAACCACATGTCGACGGTTGCACCTGAGGAGTCCTGTTGACCACGTGCCACCAAACCGCAGGTCGATATTGCCAATGTACCTGGGCGACAGCCGCAAATCTCGCAGACCTCGTTGTCCGGGTAACCTGGTCAACCAGGCAACCATGTCAATCAGGTGTGTCATCCCAGGCCCGTCGACCGCCCAGGTCGATGACCACCACATGTCGGCCTCACCAGGTCGACCACTCCCCTGGTCGACCACCTCCAAATCGACAACCCACCTGTCAGCCGATCACACCTAGTCGGTTTCCCCTGGTTGGCGTCACCCAAGTCGACGCCCTCCACTGGTCGACCTCCCAAGTCGACCAGCCGAAGTTGGCGCCCTCCCAAAGTCAGCGCCCTTGCAGTGGCCCTTGTGCAGGTCGACCAGGCCCGTCAACCAGCTCGCCCACTGTTGCAAGCCGGCTGCACTCCTCACACCCGACCCCGAGGTCGGCTCCGCCCAAGCGAGGACGGGGCCATACCCAACTCCTGTTGACACTCCCCTGCCGCGTTCACGCTTGGGCCCCAGCCCAGACGGCAGCACTACTTGGAGAATAGCTCGTCGGCGTGCACCCAACACACAGCACGCCGGTCACCGCACCAGTCATGCAAGAGGGCATGGCATCTACTGCTGCACATCGTCGTCACTGTTGCCCACGTCGACTAGGCGCACCTGGCCGATTGCAACGGAGCACCGGTTGAAGGCCGGGTAGTGCAGCGCCTTCGTCAGGAAGTCGGCTGGCTGCTCAGCGGTCGGGATGTACCTCAGTGAAAACTTCCTGCGCTTGACCATGTGCTGCAGCCAGGCTTGTCGTCGCTCCATGTGCTTGAGGTTGCCCGTCAACCCCATGCCCTCGGCGACTGTGATGGCCAACTTGTTGTCCACTCGAAGGACAGTCGGCGTCCCTGAGTCCAGCTGCCGGAATTCTGCAAGGAGGAAGCGAAGGCGACGTCCCTCCTTGCC
This sequence comes from Closterium sp. Naga37s-1, assembly GCA_947471745.1. Lineage (NCBI taxonomy): Eukaryota > Viridiplantae > Streptophyta > Zygnematophyceae > Desmidiales > Closteriaceae > Closterium > Closterium sp. Naga37s-1. The sequence continues at coordinate 366,464 of CANJKZ010001008.1, forward strand.
GGCTTCGGTTGCCACCACGTACTCCGACTCGGTCGACGACAGCATCGCGCACTTGATGCGCTGGCTTGACCAAGAGATGGCGGTCCCTCCAAAGACAAACACGTAGCCGCCCGTGCTCGTCCAGTTCTACTTGTCGCCAGCGCCGTCGGCGTCCACGTAGCCGGCCAGCTTCAGCACCTATGCTCCACCGCCGAACTCCAGGGCAGTGTCACGGGTGTTGGCGAGGTAGGCGAGGCAGCGGTCGACCTCTCGTCAGTGCTGGTCGCTCCTCACAGTGAGGCTGCTCCCTAGCTTGCTGCAGGCGAAGGCGATGTCCGGCCTCGTCGTCGTCGCCGAGAACTGCAGCGAGCGGACCACCTGCCGGTACTCCTCCTCCTGGCGCTCCTGTGCCTCCTCGTCATCGAAGGTGAGTGTGGCATAGACCTCGACTGAGACCGGCGTCTTCAGGGTGCGCCCGTTCTGTTCCTCGTCGAGGAACCGCCTACGCAGCTTGTCGGCGTAGCCCTGCTGGTGCAGCCACAGCTTCCTCACCGACCTGTCGCGCACAATCTCCTGCCCGAGGTACTTCTGCACCGGCGAGATCTCCCACAGCTCGAAGGTGGCCTCCAGCAGCTCCTTCAGCATCGCCGCACTGATGCTGGCAGCGAGCAGGTCGTCGACGTAGACCAGCACCCAGCAGGTCACCTTGTCGTCGCCGACTTTGAAGTAGAGCGTTGTGTCGACCTGGCTCTTCTTCCAGCCAGCGCCCAGCAGCACACCGTCGAGAGCCCTGTACCACAACAACGGCGACTGCTTCAGGCCGTAGAAGTTCTTTAGCAGCTTACACACCCGGCCGGTCCCGTCGTTGAAGTAGTCAGACTGGTAGATGTGCAGCACCCGGTCGAGCTTGCTCTGCAAGAAGGCGTTCTTCATGTCGAGCTACATCAGGTTGAGGTTGAGGGTAGCGACGATGCTGAGGAAGAACCTCAATGTGACGTAGCTGCTCACCGGTGCATACGTCTTGTCGTAGTTGGCACCATACACCTGCGTGAAGCCCTTCACGACCAGCCTTGCCTTCTCGCACTCAACGGTGTCGTCGATGTGGTACTTTGTCGTCAACACCCACCGGTTCTTCATGATGTTCACTCCAGGTGGGTGTTCGACCATCTCCCACGTTCCCATGCCGATGAGGCTGTGGATCTCCTCCTCCATGGCGGCCTTTACCGCCTTGCCCTTCCAGCGCCTCCTTCACCGTCATCGTCGAGATGTCCCAGCGGTGCTCAGGGTCGGCGTGCATGTCGGGGTCGAGATCCGGCAAGTCTTCGTCCTCCTTGGCGTTGTCATACAGCAGGTCGTCGTCAACCTCATCGAACACCGTGGTGAAGGCATCCGGGACGAAGAAGTGAGGTGGCCTCCGAAGTCGGCCTGTCTGCCGTGGTCCAACTTCTACCTCGTTGCTGTTGCAGGACTCCTCAGCGTCCGCCTGCTCGGCTTCATTTCCACCGGCGTTGCTGCCCTCGGCATCCTCGAGCACCACAGCCAGCGTCCCTGCCGATTGCCCGGTTGCCGATTGCTCCACTGCCAACCGCCCGGTCGCCGACTGCTCCTTGGTCGGCTTGGCTGCTGCCTGCTCCCCTGTCAGCTGCTGCCTTGTCCCTGACCCCTTTGCCGACTTCACCACCATCGGCTGCACTTCCTTGGCCTGCTCCTCACCTGCCGGCGTCGACTTCACTCTCATATCGACTTGCTGAACGTCACGTCGGCCACCGGGGATGCTCTTGGCCGGCGCCACTGGCGACGCCCCACTTCTCCCCTCATCGCCGGAGGCCGACACCGGAGTCAGCCCACGCAGGACGGCCACAAGGGGAGGTGCACGGGGGGCAAGGGAGGGGGAGGGAAAGGGGACACCCTTGACGTCCTCAGCAGCAGGCTCACCGACCTCGACGAGCAGAGGGGCTGTCGCCGTCGAGGCGTCCGTCGGCGGGGTGGTCGGCGTCCGGCCCGACACCGGCCCGTGCTTCGACTTCCACACCTCTAGCGACATGTTCTCGTAGAACACCACGTCCAACGTGGTGACTACCCGGTTGTCGGCGATGTCGAGGAGCTCCCAGCCCTTGCTCTCCTCCGACACGCCGAGGTGAAGGCCCCACCTAACCTTCGGCTTCAGCTTTCCACCACGCTGCTGCTCAGGGACCAAGAACTGCTCCATGCGGCCCCATACCCGTGCCAGCGACAAGTCGGGCTTCTTCCCGGTCAGCAGCTGGTATGGCGTCGTCCCCGGCTGCAGCGTCGACCGCTCCAGGCAGTTGCGGACCCAAACGGCCTGCCGCAGAGCGAGGTGCCACCACTGTAGCTGCACGCCAATGTGCAGCAGCATTGTTCGCACCGACTCCACCACCGTTCTCATCTCGCGCTCCGCCATGCCGTTCTGCTGCGGGGTGTAGGGGCAGGTCAGTTCATGGACGATCCCCTTGTCGTTCACGAAGTCGGTTAACTGCTTCCCGAGGAACTCCCCTCCCCGGTCAGAGTGCAACCTCAACACCGACTTCTTCGTCTGCCGCTCAATCACCGCCAGCCACTGCACGAACTCCTGCAGCGCATCCGACTTCTTGGCGACCGGCCTCACACACACGTAGTGGGTCTTGCGGTCCTTCAGCAGCAAGAAGTACAGGCTGCCATCCTTAGAAGCCACCCAGAATGGCCCGCACAGGTCGATGTGTACGACAACCAGCACGTCGTCGGCGTCAGAACCCTGGTCGGGGAAGGTGTGCCGCGCCAGCTTCCCGCCGACGCACGAGACACACGGCAAGTCGGCGCCAGACGCCAACTTGAGGTCCAGCCCAGTGGCGACCTCGTGCTTTGCCGGGCTCCGGATGGTGTTCATGCCGACGTGTGCAAGCCTTGCATGCAGCCTGTCCGCCGTCGACTTTGTCACCGAGACGATCGCCCGCAGGGCCACGACCTCCGTCGTGGGCGTTGTCGACTTTGCTGAGCAGGGACCCAGGTCGGTGCAGAGGACTCGCCCGGTGTAGGACGCCCGACCGAGGACGTCTCCCGCCGCCGAGACGAGCAACATCCCGTCGCCGTCCTCCTGCAGCTTCACGCCGTTCTCCTTCAACTGACCGGCCGAAAGCAGGTTCGCTCGCACGCCCGGGACATAGAGCACGTCGGAGATGAGCACCTGCCTCCCGGCCTCCCCTTGCAGAGCGACAGTGCCGCGGCCCTGGACGTTCTGCAGCGCCCCATTGAAGCCGCGCATGTGCTGTAGGTCGACGAAGACCTCCTTCGTCCCCATCAAGTGGTGGGAGAAACCACTATCGTGCAGAAATACCGCCGGGTTTGCCTGTACGGCCGCCGCCATCGCCTGGAAGGCCTCGCCAGCCTCCGGCGCCAGCGAGACGGTCGGCTCCACGACGCCGACCAGCGAGCCCGACGCCTCCTTGTTGTCTCGCCCTTTGCCGCCAGCAGAGGAGTCAGCGCCCTTGCCGACGATGACTTGGTCGACTACTTCTCCTTGCGCGACTGGTTTCTGCCTCACAGGGATGACGGCTGCCAGACCTGCCACGGCCTCCCTTGGCGTCGTCGTCGTCAGAGTCACTGCGGTCGGGGCACTCGAAGGAGAGGTGGTTGGGGTCGCCGCACAGCCAGCACTCCCGACGTCGACTTCCTCCTCCAGGACCGCTATCCTTGGCCGACTTCTTCTTGTCGGCGTCCTTGGTTGGCTTCCAGCCACTACTACCACTGCTGCCAGACTGCCCGCGCTGCCCCGGTCGACCACCTTGCTTCACCGGGGCGACGTAGTTCACCTATGCAAGGAGCTCCGAGGGCCGCTCAGCTTCCTACATCGCCTCATCCTGCAGGATGTACGAGGTAAGAGAATCCTCGTTGAGTGTCGCCCTAGTACTCGGCGCCAACGACAGTCGTTTCAGCAGGTTGTAGCTGCTCGTGAGCCCTTTGATAACGTGCGTGAGGTACGATGCCGTCGAGTAGTGCACGCCGGCCATCCTCATGGTGGCGAAAATTCGCCGAGCCCGGTTGCAGTAGTCAGTCGCCGTCTCCTCTTCGCCCATCCGTATGTGCAACACTGCTCCTCAAGATGGCCGATGTACAGGTCGTCGGTGACCTGGTACGTCGACTTGATAAAGTGCCATGCCCGGTGGCCAGCGTCGAGGTACTCCCTGCACAAGTTCAAGGCAATCTGCACGCCCGGCGAGCAGCACCACGAGATGTCCATGAAGGTCAGCAACTGCACGGTGCGAAACTCCGCATGCAAGTCGGGGTAGTGTTCCTCCGGCGTCGCCACAGTGCCCCTGGCAAAGCCGATCAGCCCGGCCATCTCCAGCTGGGGCTCGATGGCTTCCTTCCAGGTGAGGATATAAGGTCGACCAACAAGCAGGGGGGTGACCGAGATCCTGTCCGGCGTAAACTTGAAGTAGCCGTAGCTCGGTGCACTCCCGCCCGTTGTCACGTGGGTCGCCGACATTGGCGTCAAACTGCTTTGTCGTCCTCCGACGTCGCCTTGTGAGGAGCCTATAGCCGCCGACGACCGCATCCCTCACGCCTGAACACCGCCGACCTCATCGGCGTGTATTACACCTCGCTGCCTCGACGTGCCTCCCGCACTGCTGCTGACTTGGTCACCACCGGCATTGACTCCCATGTCAACGCCGCCCTCGTTGTTCACCGGTCGAGGAGAAGCTGGTCCAGCAGGGTGCTCTTCCGCCCACACCAAGCGGATGCCTGCCTCGATGACCGCCAACAGAAGGTTTGGCCCGTACTCGTTGGCCTCATGGCATCTCCTTGCGTCCTCTAGCCGTGCCACGAGGGTGTCCACCACTCCTGCGTCACCTACGGCGCCTACCATAGTGACTACCGCACGGCTGCTGGCCTACAAACACGAATTAGGTAAGTGACCACTACGTCGACCTGACTGAAGAGGTAAGTCGTGTGCCGTCCACGCTCACCGCACCATGCCAAGATAACTCTATCAACAGGAGCTAGACTACGAGCTAGGCACGGGGTAGGAGGGATCTCTGCGTTCGTTCACTTAGTCGTTCTCTAGCACTTGTGCATTCACAGGGCAAAACCACAAGATTTTCACTAGCAAAAGTTGAGAACAATGGGTAGCAACTAGATTGGCAAGGTAGACTACATCATAACCTAGCATACAAGTTGACCACCACCTCAGCACGAAGGCGACTTACCAGCTGGTCAACCTCATGCGTCCTCAAGCGTCCTTAGTCGACCTGCAAGGCTGGCGTGCCAGCACACCAACAACAGGCCACCACAGGTCACCACACGTGCTCATGTGCGCGCACCTACTTCGCAGGTGCAAAGTGACGGTGACGAAATGCACTGCGACGCACATGGCGCAGGTGCCAAGTCGACCACATGTCGACGGTTGCACCTGAGGATTCTTGTTGACCACGTGCCACTGAACCGCAGGTCGACTTTGCCAATCTACCTGGGCGACAGTCGCGCACCTCGCTGACCTCGTCGTCCAGGTAACCTGGTCGACTGGGCAACCATGTCGACCAGGTGTGTCATCCCAGGCCCGTCGACCGCCTAGGTCAACGACCACCTCATGTCAACCACACCAGGTCGACCACTCCCCTGGTCGACCAACTCAGGTCGACAACCCACCTGGTCGACTAGTACACCTGTCAGCCGACCACACCCACTCGGCTTCCCCTGGTCGGCGTCACCCAAGTCGACGGCCTCCGCTGGTCGACCTCCCAAGTCGACCAGCCGAAGTTGGCGCCCTCCCAAGTCGGTGCCCTTGCACTGGCCCTTGTGCAGGTCGACCAGGCCCGTCGACCAGCTCGCCCACTAATGCAGGTCCGCTGCACTCCTCACACCCCACCCCGAGGTCGGCTCCGCACAAGCGAGGACGGGGCCAACAACAACTCCTGTTGACAGTTCCCCCTCTCCTGCTTGCCTTCCACCCCATTAAGCCCTGGTTCCCCCTCTCCTGCTTGCTTTCAGCCCCATCCAGCCCTGGTTCCCCCTCTCCTGCTTGCTTTCCACCCCATCCAGCCCTGGTTCCCCCTCTCCTGCTTGCCTTCCACCCCATTAAGCCCTGGTTCCCCCTCTCCTGCTTGCTTTCCACCCCATTTAGCCCTGGTTTCCCCTCTCTTGCTTGCTTTCCACCCCATCCAGCCCTGGTTCCCCCTGTCCTGCTTTCTTTCCACCCCATGAAGCCCTGGTTCCCCCTCTCCTGCTTGCTCTCCACCCCATCCAGCCCTGGTTCCCCCTATCCTGCTTGCTTTCCACCCCATTAAGCCCTGGTTCCCTCTCTCCTGCTTGCCATCCACCCCCTCCAGCCCTGGTTCCCCCTCTCCTGCTTGCTTTCCACCCCATTAAGCCCTGGTTCCCCTTCTCCTGCTTGCTTTCCACCCCATCCAGCTCTGTTTCCCCCTGTCCTGCTTTCTTTCCAACCCCTCCAGCCCTGGTTCCCCCTCTCCTGCTTGCTTTCCACCCCATTAAGCCCTGGTTCCCCCTATCCTGCTTGCCTTCCACCCCCTCCAGCCCTGGTTCCCCCTCTCCTGTTTGCTTTCCACCCCATTAAGTCCTGGTTCCCCTTCTCCTGCTTGCTTTCCACCCCATCCAGCTCTGTTTCCCCCTTTCCTGCTTGCTTTCCACCCCCTCTCCTGATTGCTTTCAGCCCCATCCAGCCCTGGTTCCCACTCTCCTGCTTGCCTTCCACCCCATTAAGCCTTGGTTCCCCCTCTCCTGCTTGCTTTCCACCCCCTCCAGCCCTGGTTCCCCCTCTCCTGCTTGCCTTCCACCCCCTCCAGACCTGGTTCCCCCTCTCCTGCTTGCTTTCCACCCCATTAAGCCCTGGTTCCCCCTCTCCTGCTTGCTTTCCACCCCATTTAGCCCTGGTTTCCCCTCTCTTGCTTGCTTTCCACCCCATCCAGCCCTGTTTCCCCCTGTCCTGCTTTCTTTCCACCCCATGACGCCCTGGTTCCCCCTCTCCTGCTTGCCTTCCACCCCATCCAGCCCTGGTTCCCCCTCTCCTGCTTGCTTTCCACCCCATTAAGCCCTGGTTCCCCTTCTCCTGCTTGCTTTCCACCCCATCCAGCTCTGTTTCCCCCTTCTCTGCTTGCTTTCCGACCCCTCCAGCCCTGTTTCCCCCTTTCCTGCTTGCTTTCCACCCCCTCCAGCCCTGGTTCCCCCTCTCCTGCTTGCTTTCAGCCCCATCCAGCCCTGGTTCCCCCTCTCCTGCTTGCCTTCCACCCCATTAAGCCTTGGTTCCCCCTCTCCTGCTTGCTTTCCACCCCCTCCAGCCCTGGTTCCCCCTCTCCTGCTTGGTTTCCACCCCATTAATCCCTGTTTACCCCTCTCCTGCTTGCTTTCAGCCCCATCTAGCCCTGGTTCCCCCTCTCCTGCTTGCTTTCCACCCCATCCAGCCCTGGTTCCCCCTCTCCTGCTTGCATTCCACCCCATTAAGCCCTTGTTCCCCCTCTCCTGCTTGCTTTCCACCCCAGTAAGCCCTGGTTTCCCCTCTCTTGCTTGCTCTCCACTCCATCCAGCCCTGATTCCCCCTGTCCTGCTTGCTTTCCACCCCCTCCAGCCCTGGTTCCCCCTCTCCTGCTTGAGTTTCACCCCTGTAAGCCCTGGTTTCCCCTCTCCTGCTTGCTCTCCACCCCATCCAGCCCTGATTCCCCCTGTCCTGCTTGCTTTCCACCCCCTCCAGCCCTGGTTCCCCCTCTCCTGCTTGCGTTCCACCCCATTAAGCCCTGGTTCCCCCTCTCCTGCTTGCCTTCAACCCAAATAAGCCCTAGTTCCCCCTCTCCTGCTTGCCTTCCAACCCCTCCAGCCCTGTTTCCCCCTTTCCTGCTTGCTTTCCACCCCCTCCAGCCCTGGTTCCCCCTCTCCTGCTTGCTTTCAGCCCCATCCAGCCCTGGTTCCCCCTCTCCTGCTTGCCTTCCACCCCATTAAGCCTTGGTTCCCCCTCTCCTGCTTGCTTTCCACCCCCTCCAGCCCTGGTTCCCCCTCTCCTGCTTTGTTTCCACCCCATTAAGCCCTGTTTCCCCCTCTCCTGCTTGCTTTCAGCCCCATCTAGCCCTGGTTCTCCCTCTCCTGCTTGCTTTCCACCCCATCCAGCCCTGGTTCCCCCTCTCCTTCTTGCATTCCACCCCATTAAGCCCTTGTTCCCCCTCTCCTGCTTGCTTTCCACCCCAGTAAGCCCTGGTTTCCCCTATCCTGCTTGCTCTCCACCCCATCCAGCCCTGATTCCCCCTGTCCTGCTTGCTTTCCACCCCCTCCAGCCCTGGTTCCCCCTTTCCTGCTTGCGTTCCACCCCAGTAAGCCCTGGTTTCCCCTATCCTGCTAGCTCTCCACCCCATCCAGCCCTGATTCCCCCTGTCCTGCTTGCTTTCCACCCCCTCCAGCCCTGGTTCCCCCTCTCCTGCTTGCTTTCCACCCCCTCCAGCCCTGGTTCCCCCTCTCCTGCTTGCGTTCCACCCCAGTAAGCCCTGGTTTCCCCTCTCCTGCTTGCTCTCCACCCCATCCAGCCCTGATTCCCCCTGTCCTGCTTGCTTTCCACCCCCTCCAGCCCTGGTTCCCCCTCTCCTGCTTGCGTTCCACCCCTGTAAGCCCTGTTTTCCCCTCTCCTGCTTGCTCTCCACCCCATCCAGCCCTGATTCCCCCTGTCCTGCTTGCTTTCCACCCCCTCCAGCCCTGGTTCCCCCTCTCCTGCTTGCGTTCCACCCCATTAAGCCCTGGTTCCCCCTCTCCTGCTTGCCTTCAACCCAAATAAGCCCTGGTTCCCCCTCTCCTGCTTGCCTTCCACCCCTCTGAGCCCTGGTTCCCCCTCTCCTCCTTGCCTTCCACCCCATTAAGCCCTGGTTCCCCCTCTCCTGCTTGCCTTCAATCCCATTAAGCCCTGGTTCCCCCTCTCCTGCTTGCCTTCCACCCCATCCAGCCCTGGTTCCCCCACTCCTGCTAGCTTTCCACCCCATTAAACCCTGGTCCCCCTTCTCCTGCTTGCTTTCCAACTTCTCCAGCCCTGTTTCCCCCTTTCCTGCTTGCTTTCCACCCCCTCCAGCCCTGGTTCCCCCTCTCCTGCTTGCTTTCAGCCCCATCCAGCCCTGGTTCCCCCTCTCCTGCTTGCCTTCCACCCCATTAAGCCTTGGTTCCCCCTCTCCTGCTTGCTTTCCACCCCATTAAGCCCTGGTTCCCCCTCTCCTGCTTGCCTTCAATCCCATTAAGCCCTGGTTCCCCCTCTCCTGCTTGCCTTCCACCCCATCCAGCCCTGGTTCCCCCACTCCTGCTAGCTTTCCACCCCATTAAACCCTGGTCCCCCTTCTCCTGCTTGCTTTCCAACTTCTCCAGCCCTGTTTCCCCCTTTCCTGCTTGCTTTCCACCCCCTCCAGCCCTGGTTCCCCCTCTCCTGCTTGCTTTCAGCCCCATCCAGCCCTGGTTCCCCCTCTCCTGCTTGCCTTCCACCCCATTAAGCCTTGGTTCCCCCTCTCCTGCTTGCTTTCCACCCCCTCCAGCCCTGGTTCCCCCTCTCCTGCTTGGTTTCCACCCCATTAAGCCCTGTTTCCCCCTCTCCTGCTTGCTTTCAGCCCCATCTAGCCCCGGTTCCCCCTCTCCTGCTTGCTTTCCACCCCATCCAGCCCTGGTTCCCCCTCTCCTGCTTGCATTCCACCCCATTAAGCCCTTGTTCCCCCTCTCCTGCTTGCTTTCCACCCCAGTAAGCCCTGGTTTCCCCTCTCCTGCTTGCTCTCCACCCCATCCAGCCCTGATTCCCCCTGTCCAGCTTGCTTTCCACCCCCTCCAGCCCTGGTTCCCCCTCTCCTGCTTGCGTTCCACCCCATTAAGCCCTGGTTTCCCCTCTCCTGCTTGCTCTCCACCCCATCCAGCCCTGATTCCCCCTTTCCTGCTTGCTTTCCACCCCCTCCAGCCCTGGTTCCCCCTCTCCTGCTTGCTTTCCACCCCCTCCAGCCCTGGTTCCCCCTCTCCTGCTTGCGTTCCACCCCAGTAAGCCCTGGTTTCCCCTCTCCTGCTTGCTCTCCACCCCATCCAGCCCTGATTCCCCCTGTCCTGCTTGTTTTCCACCCCCTCCAGCCCTGGTTCCCCCTCTCCTGCTTGCGTTCCACCCCTGTAAGCCCTGGTTTCCCCTCTCCTGCTTGCTCTCCACCCAATCCAGCCCTGATTCCCCCTTTCCTGCTTGCTTTCCACCCCCTCCAGCCCTGGTTCCCCCTCTCCTGCTTGCGTTCCACCCCATTAAGCCCTGGTTCCCCCTCTCCTGCTTGCCTTCAACCCAAATTAGCCCTGGTTCCCCCTCTCCTGCTTGCCTTCCACCCCTCTGAGCCCTGGTTCCCCCTCTCCTCCTTGCCTTCCACCCCATTAAGCCCTGGTTCCCCCTCTCCTGCTTGCCTTCAATCCCATTAAGCCCTGGTTCCCCCTCTCCTGCTTGCCTTCCACCCCATCCAGCCCTGGTTCCCCCTCTCTTGCTTTCTTTCCACCCCATTAAGCCCTGTTTCCCCTTCTCCTGCTTGCTTTCCACCTCATCCAGCTCTGTTTCCCCCTGTCCTGCTTGCGTTCCAACCCCTCCAGCCCTGTTTCCCCCTTTCCTGCTTGCTTTCCACCCCCTCCAGCCCTGGTTCCCCCTCTCCTGCATGCTTTCCACCCCATTAAGCCCTGGTTCCCCCTCTCCTGCTTGCTTTCCACCCCCTCCAGCCCTGGTTCCCCCTCTCCTGATTGCCTTCCAACCCATTAAGCCCTGGTTCCCCCTCTCCTTCTTGCTTTCCACCCAATTAAGCCCTGGTTCCCCCTCTCCTGCTTGCTTTCCACCCCCTCCAGCCCTGGTTCCCCCTCTCCTGCTTGATTTCCACCCCTTCCAGCCCTGGTTCCCCATCTCCTGCTTGCCTTCCACCCCCTCCAGCCCTGGTTCCCCTTCTCCAGACTGCTTTCCACGCAAACCCTGGCCAATACCCCCTTTTCTTTATGCTCTCCACCCCCTCTTTCGCGGCTTTCCACTTTTCTTTGTTCAATGCTCGTGGTGTCAGGTGCACACGGCACTTGCGATTCCGCCACACGACAAGATGGAATGGTTGTCAAGGGGGCAGTTCATCAAGGCTAGCCCAGCCCAGAAAAACTTCTCGTCCATCGCGATCAACCCTGCAGGGAAGGGATCCCCGTGGTATAGCCGTTGCCTTGTATTGTTTCATTACAACAAGGGTGGTGAGCTGAGGCGAGGCGCATATGTGGAGTACTACACTGAGGACAAGCGCCATAGCGGATGGCGGATTAGGTGAGAGCAATAGCGCCATTTGGGGGAAAGAGGAAAGGTGTTGGCATGGCGGATTAGGTGAGAGCAAGTTGCGTGCTTGTGACGATGGGAGCTGCAGCGGCTTAAGCCTCTCAAGTTCACATTTCACAACAGCAAGGTGGAGGCGATGTAGGGAGAGACTTGGGCAGAAGAATAGGTGCATACATTTTGTTCTTGTAGGTTTGAACCTTCTTATCAAACTTGCTCCTGCCTGTGTCTCAACCATGAGTGTTTTGTTTCGATTCGTGTTGCTGGTAAAAACACGGTATTCAATTTTTTTTTACCATTAATCATCGAACCAGTTCGAGATGGACCGGCCATTGATCAATAAATGTCTTGATAAACTGAATCGGTTTGTTTCAATCAACGAGAGATTTCGAGCTTGGAATGAGCTCCAGGTTTTTGGTATCTTGACCTAAAATGCAGTCGAACCTGCCCTGGTTCGTTTCGAAACGAACCCAGAAAAAAACTCAATTCAGCTAGTCGAACCGGGTTGATATCCAATTAGCTTTGTCCCTCTCGAACTGGAAGCCAAAAACGAGGTCCTTGGTTCGGTTTGCATCGAACCGAAACGTGTCGGCTCCTTGGACATTCACGCCTAGTTCTGGGTCTTTTCAAGGCTGTACATGCTTCATTAATGAATTTACTTTTATCAATCTTCACCTGCCTCCTTGAAGGTGTCGCTGCACAACATTAGGATGCCCAAGAAATCTACGGTGGCAGATGTGCTTGCGGACCTAAAGACCAAGGTAACGGATGGTGGAGATACTCTTGAGTTTCAGTAGGTATTGTCTAGCAGGGTGTTTCAATATTCGAAGCGGATCTTAACGGTTCTTTGAAAACACACACACACACATACACACACACACACGCGTACGCACACACACGCACACGCACGCACGCACGCACGCATGCACACACACACACACATACAATTGCTTCTTCTCTCACCTCTCTTTGCGAACCTCTTGGGATCAGACCTCACACACTCCCGTTTGCTGCACGCAAACTTCAAATTGAAGCATCCAAGTAGTGCAAAGAGCTGTGTGAAAGTCTGGATACTACTAATGCTGTGCAGGTGCTGCCCTGTCCCAGATAAGACAAATTTATTGCATACAAGTAACCTGACTCTTCGTAAAATGAAATTTCACCACGATGTAAGCATTCACAATCGATGGCATGAGCTCGCTAAGAGAGGCAGGCTGATGTGAGATACAGTAAGATCCTGGACGGTAAATTGAAAAGTAGCGAAGTTGCAAGTTTGTTATCTTAGGGCAGAAAAACATAAGAGCTGCCTCTAGAGGGGATGGAGCTTAACGACTCTTGTAGCGGCAGCAACACCTTTGGTCAGTATTGCTGACCGTGCCTCGCTGCCTCTCGTCATCTCTTTCTTCCTTGCCATCTCTATTCCTCTGTTGCCATGAAAGCCTGTCTCATAATCTTTCATATAGGCTTACATGTCACATTGGGTTCGCATGTGACATCGGGCTGGCATTACCCATTGATTGACATGTCGTATTGGACTGGCATGCCACATTGAGTTGACATGTCACATTGGGCTAACACGACACATTGGACTAACATGTCTCATTAGTTTGACATGAGGAACGGTGCACCGACTCTTCCGCCCACCCCTTCCATCATGAATGCGCCCAGCTTTTCGCCTCACACCACCACGTACCCCTTCTCCATCCCCACCCATCCCATCAGCTCATCTTGCAACAAGCAGCCCTATCAGGGGGTGCCATTTCATGAGTAGCAGTGAACCAACTCTTCCGCCTGCCACATGCCACCACTTATGCAATTTTTAGACTCTTGATGGGGGCCGGATGGATAGTTCAAGCTGGTAGGGGTATTTCTGGTGGGGGGATGGGCGGTGGGATAGTGAAGCAAGGGGAATGTGAGATCAGGTTCTTTCCAGCCCGAAAAGGAAAAGAAAAGGAAAAAAACTACTGATGATGCCATCTTAGGCTTCTCTACTGGGGGCTGGTTGGATAGCTGAAACTGGAGGTGTTGCCGTTGGGGGAATGGGAGGGGGGATGGGAGGGGGGATGGGAGGCCCAGCGAAGCAAGAAGAGGGGATGTGATATCTTCCTGCCCCCAACCACCATTGACGCCATTTTCAGGCCCTTGGTGGGGCTAGCTGGATACCTGAGGCTGGGGAGCAATGCTGCCAGGGGACAAGGGGGAGGGGAATGGGGGAGACAATGGTGAAGAAAGAGGGAATGTGAAATCAGGATGCCTCGAGCCACCAATACTGCCATCTTGAGGCTCCAGTTGTGCGTTGGCTGGATAACTGAAGCTATGGGAAAAATCTGGTCTTGGGATGGGAGTGGTCATGGTGAAGCAGGAAGGTTGCCTCCAGCCACCACAAATGCCATCTTTGGGCTCTTGCTGGGGACTGGCTAGATATTTGAAGCTGGGGGAGGGTGGTGGTGTTGTTAGGTGGATGGGAGAGGGGGAGGGATGAGAGGGGGAATGGGAAGGGGAATGGGATGGGGGATGGGAGGGGGGATGGAGGGAGCGATGGTGAAGCAACAGGGTATGTGAGCTCATGCTCTTTACTGCCACCATTGATGCCATCCTCAGGCTCTTGCTAGGGGCTAGCTGGATAAATGAAGCTGGGGGGAACACTGGTGCTGGGGGAGGGATGGGAGAGGGAATGGTAGGCGGGATGGTGAAGCTGGAAGGCATGTGAGCTCATGCTTCCTCCAGCCATCACCAATGCCATCTTCAGGCTCTTGCTGGGGGTTGGCTGGATAGCTGAAGCTTCTGGTGGGGATATTGCTGCTCAGAGGATGTGAGTGGGGGCAGTGAAGTAAGAGGGAAATTGATATCAGGTTGTCTCCAGCCACCACGGACGCCATCGCCAGACTCTTGCTTAGGCTTGGATGAATAACCCGGGAAAAAAATTGCTGCTAGGGGGATGGATCAGGGATGGGAAGTGGGTTGGGGTTCAATGGTGAAGCAAAAAGAGATGTGATGTCATTGCGCCTCCAGCCGCCAGTCTTATTGAGATTTGAGCGCTTCAGTCGGGTCTAGTTCTATAGTGGCATAAGCTTTGGGAGATGTGCTAACGGGGGGGTGGGTGGAATGACAGTGGAGCATCAAGAAATTTGATTACATTATATTTTTATGGTTCAAACGAGGTAAGAGGTTTCATGAAATATTTATGGATATTGTTAGAGTAAGGATCTTGGATAGGATAGGAATGCTTTAGAGAGTTTTGGTAGCAGAAGTCTTTGTGGTAGGAACTCTGATCATAGTGAATGTAAATCACAAAGTTGATTCAAACATAAAATTACACACAATAAATAGATCTAACTAGCCATGTACTCTGAGGGGTACATTCCCTTATTCTAACTGCTTTACAGGCAATTCTACAGTGACTCTGACTATTGCACTTCTTCTTATTACCGAGTCGCTGCGTGTAACCGTACGGATGGTTACGCCTGTTGCCATTCCTCGATGGTAAGTCAATCGTCGGTCCAGATGGTCAACAGTCGCGACAGTTGACTCTTGCGACTGTTGACCTTCCTGCCCTTGATACGGGCTGATCTGATACTGCTGCTAGGGCTGCTTCGATAATGACGGGTGTGATACAGCTGCACCTACGGGAATGCTAAACTCTATTCCCTTCATACTCCAACACTCCCCTTCATTCCTGGAGGTGTGCCACGTGGCTCTTTCAGACGACTCTGCACAGGTCAGCGCAGTACCGGGACTTCTGACGTGGCAGTTTCTTCGTCAGGAAATCTGCTGCCATTTTGCCAGTTAGGCATTAGGTGAGCTGGACCTTCCCTTTGTCGATTTCGTCCTTGACAGAGAAGAAACGCAAGGCAATGTGTTTCGTGCGGTTGACGAAGCCGGGTTTGTTCGCGATCTTGATCGCGCTCTGGTTGTCGCAGTGTAACTTGAATGACCCGTTCATTGCCGTCTTCGTTTCCTGTAGGAGCTCCGTGAGGTAGATTCCTTCGCGAACTGCTGCACTTGCTGCGATGAATTCTGCTTCTGCTGACAAAGGGCTATGAGCTCCTGCTTCTGTGAGTTCCAGGAGATGGTTCCTGCAGGCTCAAGCTTGAAAATGAAGCCTGTACGGGACCTTCTGTTATCTGCGTCCCCAGCGTGATCGGCATCCACGTAGCCCGTGAGCTGTAGAGTTACTGTTAAGTTTTCTTTGTAGGTGAGGCCGTCGACAGGCGTGGAGATAAAGTATTGTAGGGCGCGTCGTAGATCCGACATGTTCTCCCCTTCAGGTCGGCGCAGGTACTGGGCGAGCTGGCTAGCGGCATGCGAGATCTCCGGGCGGCATGTGACGGCGGCGAATAGCAGTCACCCGAGCTGCTGCTGGTAGAGGCGGTCAGCCGAAGATAGCGGGGTGGTGTCGGGCTCGTGATTAGGAGGAGGAATGCGAAATGGGGTGGTAATGCCGATGAGGGCGATGCCGAATTAGTTGCGAGGCTCTCGGTGTATTTCGCGGCGGAGAGGTGGATCGTGTCGGCGATCTGGGTGACGTTGAGGCCGAGGAATTGGGTGACGTCGTGATCGATAGTCCCTCGAGCTTCTCCTTGATGTCGTGTTTGAAGCGATCGAGCAGCTCCGTGTTGTCCCTAGTGTAGAGCAGGTCATCCACGTAGGCGACGAGCAGGATGAAGCTGCCGCGGGATTCGAGGCGGTACATCCCCTGATCGTGGGGAAGCTGTTGGAAGCCGAGCTCGATGAGCACGGTGTGGAGGTAGTGCTGCCACAGGCGTGGTGCTTGCTTGATGTCGTACAGGGACTTCTGGAGTAGGCAGATAGCGTCGCCGTCTTCCTCAAAGGCATGCGACTGCTCGACGTAGATGATGGCGTTGACGATCGCGTAGAGAAGCGCGTTCGACACGTCGATTTTACACAGTGGACGATGTTTTACGGCTGCGACGTAGAGTAGAACGCGAACAGAGGTGTGTCATCCGGCGTGAGCGAAGGTCTTGTCGTAGTCCATGAATTGAGTCTGTTCGAAGCCACGAACGGCCCATCATGCTTTATACTTGTCAAAAGTCCCGTCCGCGAGTGTTTTGATCCTAAAAACCCACTTCCCTGTGAGAATCTTTCTCCCCTTTGCGTGTCGTCGTGTCACCAGCTTCCAAGTGCCACGCCGCTGTAGTGCAGCGACTTCTGCAGCCATGGCTACTCTCCACTTCTCAGCATCGGGCCCGCTGAGGGCCTGGCGAACGGTGCTGGGCTCGACCAGCTGCTGGTTACCGCGAACGGCGACGGCGAGACTGAGAATGCGAAGGCCGGAAAGGTTGGATTTGGCTGTGGTGGTAACCTCAATCACGTCGACATCGTCGCCGGGGATGTCGCGAACGGTGTCACGAGAAGTGTCGCGAGCTGGTTCGTCCTCCATAGGTGAGTGCATTTCTGCACTTGCGTAGTTATGCTGTGCTTGTACTGCTTCGTGCGGATCCGTGTCTGTTGGGAAGAAGGTTGCTATTCCGAATTCCTCTGTAACGGGTACGAAGGGTGCCTCATCCCCAGTTGCCTCGTCTGGCTGTTCTCCTGCCACTTCGGCATCATCCTCGTCATTGGCGTAGCTATGCTGTCCCTGGAAAATGTTGTCCGGTGCGTTTTGTGCAGTGCGGTGCTGTCGGTACAGTGGCAGGGTCAGCCTTTCGTAGAAGATGCAGTCACGTGAACGCATGAGCTGGTGGGTGGCGAAGTCCTGAATTGTCCATGCATGGTATTCGGATTCGATTCCGATGTGAATGCCCCACCGAGCGCGGTCTTCAAATTTTCCGGTCCGGGCAGTGTGGGGGCGGTATTGTACCATGCACCGGAAGACCCATAGCAAGCGTGTGTCGGGGTGTTTGCCGGTCCACTCCTTGAAGGATGAGGTGTTGTTGGATTCGCATGATGTGTAGCCGAATTGCATGTGCCATCGCGAAGGGCCAATATTTGGTTGGCACAGCTAACTGCTTCATGAGGGCTCGCATTTTTGTCGCGAGGCTCCTGTTGGTTCACTCAGCCAAACCTTGCTGCTCGTGAGCGTAGGGGAGGGAAAGCATCCTCTTGATTCCCTTATGCTTGTAGAGGGTTTTGAACTCCTCCGTCTGGTACTCCAGGGCTCCGTCCGTTTGGAATGCCTTCAGCTTCCTTCCTTCGCTCTGGTTTTCCGCCATGCTGAGCCAGACCTCAAAGCATTGGTAGGCGAGATAGCGGTTGCTGACATTTACAACCCAAACAAAGCGGGTGCTGGCGTCGATGAAGGTGAGTGTATACTGCTCTCCTTCGACCCCTTTTGCCGTGAGCACCAGGAAGTTGCTGTAGACTTTTCGAGCGGCTTGTAGTGTTCGGCTCCATGTATCTTCTCGGCGAAAGGCGTCTGACGTAGCGCAGCTGTCGGGCACATGGTGCAGTTGGGTGGATCAGTTCTTGGCTTGAGTAATTTTCCATCTGGCATCAACAGTGCGTCTGCCGCAAAGACATTTGTGTTGATGCAGTTGTTGAGCACTTCAATTGATGGGTGCCCAAAGCGTTGATGCCAGAGGTCTCCATCAGCACAATACCCTTTTGTGCGTGCGTAGAGCTCTTTCTCCCATGCTAATATTATTTCCACGATTTCCTTACCAACTTGTTCCGCAGGTTCGTCGGATACGGTGACTTGAACTGCCACTGCTTGGAGTGTCGTGCCGTGGTATGTGCCGCTGGTGTCGCCGATGATGGAAGTGTCGATCGTTACGGGAAGCTCCAGTGGTTCTTCAGGAGGCGGGACGACGATCTTCTGGCTGCGTGACTTCTCCTTCTTCGAAGTTGGTGTCACCTATCGCCGCTCCCCTTATCTCGATGCGGAGGTAACCCCTACCGACCATTGTGATGGGGATGAGGTGAGGGTCGTACTCCGTCAGAGACTCTTCTTCCTCTGCTTCTGGTGCCTCCTCAATGACTTTTGGTTCTTTTGCTGCTTTTGCTTCCTCTGCTGCAGGTCCTTCAGCAGAGTTCACCTGCGACGGCTTCTCCCATCGCGGTGTTCTCCGTGACCCATCGTACGTCCACGGAGTCCCAGCCCTCAGTGGTGTTCCAGCCGGTAGGTTGTTGAACACGGGGCCAAATTGCTCGTGCCCATCCTCCAACTTCCGTGTTTGCCATTTCCGTTGTTGCGACTTCCGTTTCTGATGTGATCTCTTCTCCTTCTTCCACCGCTTGTGGTCCTGTGACTGCAGGGTTCGTGGTCGACGCGACGGGTATGGCAAGGGCGCGGAAGGTTCCATCGGGTCTGGGTCATTGAAAATCGGTCTCTTCTGGATGGCTCCACGTTGGTAGTGATGGGTGGCCGGGTGGATCAAGGACGATGATGTGGTGGTTGTCGCCAGAGGTATTGGGTGATTCAAAGTCAAGCACGAACACTCCTCCTTCGCTTGTCGCTTTTCTTATGAAGATTCCGTCGTATATTAAATAAAGCTCGTTTTCTGTGGTTTGTACAGCGACGTCACACTTCATCAGCTGGTCGAGGGACAGGAGATTGTACTGAAGCTCGGGCACGACGAGGACATCGCTGATGTGGATGATGTAGCCCGTGTCGTGTGATTCCAGCTGGATCTGTCCGCGGCTTCTGGCGTGGATGGTCTAGATGTTGGCAACAGTGATTTCAACCTCGTTGAAGAGCTCTTCGTTGTTGAGAATGAAGATGCTCGACGACACCATGCGTTGGCCGCAGCAACTGTCCATGTACCATTTGTTAACCTCTTTCCTTGTCTTGGCGAGGTTGGCGAGCTTCGGAGTGATGTGATGCTCCATGTCATGTTCGCTTTCGTAATTGTAGTAACACCCCTCCTCGTTGTATGCAATGCGTGTAGGTGGTGACTCTTGGATCCACTATGGCGCTTCCCAGTCGAAATGCATTCGTCCGACTGTTAGCTCATCATAGGTTGAATCATTCTCTTCTTCGTCTTCAACCGAACCTTCTGGCCGCTCCTGAGGTGGGTCTGCGAACATGTCTTCCCAGCTGCGGAAGAAGCGGTAGTGTCCGATTGGGCGAGGCGGTCCCCAACGCACCATGCAAGTTAATACCTTGCTCTTGCCTTTGTCGTTTGTGTTTGCAGGAATATGCGCCGGAGCTTGAGAGGTGCTGGCGACGGCTGGTGGTGACACTGTCTGGTTGCGTGCTGGAGCTCCTCCTTGCTAGTGAGTCGCTCCACCCTTCTAGCCGTGATTGTTGTTATTGTTGCCGTTCAGCTTCCCGCATTCTTGAATCGTGTGTCATGTCTTCTTGCAGCATTTGCATAAGAGCCTTTTCTTGTCCGGTGGCGCTTGCGCGTAGAAAGCGATCTTCTCTTTCTTGTTGCCTCTTTCGTTGTACAGATCAATCTCTTGCTGCTCGGAGAGAAGCGAAGCGCAGAGGGAGGTTTCGCTGAGGGTTCCTTGTGTGCAAAGGAGCGACTTGCAGTGGCGCCATTCCGGGCTCAAGCCAGCGAGGATGATAGTGACGAACATATCGTCAGGGAAGTTGCCGCCGCTTTTCCTGAATTGATCTCTCATGTTTCTACAGCGGTTGATGTATGGTCTGGCCTTTTCGCCGGGGAACATTTTAACGTTGTTCAGCTGGTTGAGCAGGCGACTCAGTGTCACCGAGTCTGTTGCCATGTGGCAAGTGCGCAGGTGCTCCCAGGATTGCTGCACGGGCGCCCAGTCGTTCTTGAAGGGGCGGATGCTGAGCTATTCTTCGGGCGCCAGGTTGCGGATTAGGACGGTGAAGACCATCAGTGACTCGTTATAATACTGCGTCTTCTCTTGAGGTGAGCCGTTGGCCGGGAACGCGTAGGTGCCGTCGTAGTACATTCAGATATGTGCGCCTTGTGCCAGGAGTTCGAACTCGAAACTCCAGGTATACAAATCCTTCCTGTCAAAGGGCTTGGTTGTCCTCAGTTTTGTCGTTGTGAGGAACTTGCTCTGCATTGACTCCATTGTTTCGAAATGCGCCTGTTGTCCTTGTGCAGAACCTTGAGCTCCGCGATTGTCGAATGTGAAGGATCGTTCGGACCCAACTCCTTGAGGATCGGGAGGTCGACGGGTGTAGCTAGAGCCATCAATGCTCATTGGTTGGTGGCTTTCCAGGGCGCTAATGCGGGAGATGAGCTGCTCGAGGAGCGTTGAGTCCACAGTCGTTGTTGTAGAAGCGACATTGGTGGAGGGAAGTACTGGATTTTCTCCAGCCTCTCCGCAATATGCGCCTGGCATGTTGCGTGCCCTCGATGTAAGGATAAGTTATAGTGGAAATTGTCTTGTTGAAGACCTTTAGCAGTTCCTATAATCCAAACTAACTCTCATACCATGTTAGAGTAAGGATCTTGGATAGGATAGGAATGCTTTAGAGAGTTTTGGTAGCGGAAGTTTTTGTGGTAGGAACTCTGATCATACCGTATTACCCCGGATAGAAGCGCAGGTGCGCTTATAATAAAGCAATGTTTTTTAGGGGGGTGCGCTTCTAATCGAGTCATTTTTATAAGCGCATGCGCTTGTAATAGGAAAAAAGAAAATCGCTTTTAAACATACCAAATTGAAGCCCGCAATAAGGCGAATTCAACCGACCATGCAACACGTGGGATCGTGCATGGTTTTCAGACAAAAACAACAGCGGTTCGGTTTCCCACCGCACAGTTTTGTCTAGAACCATCGATCGTGACAGCAGTGACGGGGATGTTGCCGTGCGGCCCAATCACAGTCGCATGCATTGCTTGGCATGTGCATTTCTTCCGAACCCTCTCGAAGGGTGGGGAATATTCCCTGCCATCGCAGCGATTATGCTGCCACGCAGGGTCCTCTACGGGGGTAGGCGGGGGTTTCCCGCCTGTCATTGACGAGGACCCCGAGGCGCCAATCTTACGCGGTCCCCTTCGTTGCCCATTTGTGCACCATCTCTTTCATTTTTTTCATTCAGATTCCAGTGTAGGCCGCCTGGCTGGCGAAGCCATGGCGGAATTCAGCGGGACACACTTCCTCTTCAAGAACAAGAGTGCTTGCCCATGGCGACTTACCGACGACGGGTGGTATACCCGTGAGCCCGCAGCGCCTCCAGTGCCACCTGAACCCCCAGCGCCCCCTGCTCCTCCTGCTCCTCCTGCACCTCCTGCTCCTCCTGCTCCTCCCGCACCTCCCGCTCCTCCAAATCCGCCTGATATCGGTGCCAGTGCTCACCAACGGCCCGTGCTCCAGCTGTATTTACCAGCCACTTTCGACAAGTGGCTATCTGAACCGGACACACCCAAGGCCCCTGATGTGTTCATCCAGGCTCCGCCGCCTGCACCACGGTGGGGACAGCCCGAAGCCTGCACGTGGGTCGAGTCGGCTGTGGGCGCCGACGATGACGTGGCCGCCAATAAACAATACAGCGGCGACGGCGACGGTGAAGCGGGCGCCGAGGAGGACGTGTTCCCAGATCGTGGTGCAAGTGCCGAGGACGACGACAGTGTGGAGTCATAGTGGCGCGACGCACCACGCGAGAAGATGCCGATACCAACGTATCCGCCGATTAACAAAAACGACCCCACCCCTCCTCCCAGAACCGAGATGCCCGCCCCCCCTCTCCCAGGCACAAGCCGTCTCAACATAAACGGCAGGCCTACACCTCCCAGGAGAAACTCAGGTGGCTCGTGCAGCTGGACCTGGCGGCATCGATAAGCGAGGTCGCGCGGGAGTCCGGCATACATCGCAAATGCCTGACGGAGTGGAAAAGCCAAGCAGAGGAGCTCAAGGCTTCACATGCCGCACGGTGTTGAATTCATGGGCGTGGGAGGTCTTCTTGGTACAGACCCATGGAGTTAAAGGTGTACGCTCAACTCCTTGACTGGCGACGCCGCGGTGTCGCAGTTTCAATCGGCCGGCTCCAAGAATGGTCACGCGAAGTGATGAAGGTGCTGTTCCTGGAAGTCAAGTGGAAAGGGAGTCAGCGGTGGTCGGAGCGGTTCCGCAAGCGGTGGAACCTCAGCGTGCACATGAAAACTAAGGTGGCGCAGAAAACGCAGGAGCGTAAGTTGTTAGAATATGGAACGAATGAATGATTGAACTAGAAAGTAGTTGGGTACAAGTAGCAAACCTAAAAGTGTTGTAACCTATAAGAACTACCCCACTACAGCCTAAACAGACCATAGCATATAAGTTTGACACACCCCCATAGGCAACATGGGGGAGAACAAGAGGTCACAAGACCAGTCAAGAAAGGCAAAGCAAGCTCAGGGTGGATCACAAAGTCACCACGCAGTCTGAGCACAAGCAAATGGCCACAAGGCCAGTTCACATGCAGAGTTATAAAAAGAAAACAAACAATACAATGAACACAACCTAGCAAGTGTAAGCATGCAGGTATAAGTATATAGAGTACAGTACAAGAAGAGTCAAGAAGTAAGCAAGTGAGGCACAGTAGGTACAAGGCCTAGAACAGTACAGAAACGCTGATGATCACAAGGCTGAAGTGCCTTGGTGAAAACATCAGCAGTGTTGGCCTGTGAGGCCATGTAAGCGAGACGAAACTGGCCACGCTACTGCAACTCTCGAGCAAGGAAGTAGCGCAGAGCGATGTGCTTCGTTCTGTGCTAGAGTCTGTGCTCCTAACACAAGGCAAGCATGGCCTTATTGTCGACGTACAGAACTGGAGGAGAACGAGGCGCCTCTCCCAAGTCGGTCAGCAGGTAAGTGAGCCAGCGTAGCTCCTATGCAGCCATGGCCCCAGCGTAGATCTCAGCCTCACAACTGGAGCTGAGAACAAAAGAAGAGCGGGTAGACCGCCAAGAGACAGAACCAGAGCCAAGACTGAAGGTGTAACCCTGTGACGACCGCTGCGTAGCCAAGTCGTCAACCCAGGAAGCTTCTGCATGACCGGTGAGGACAACTCGAGCCCGTCCTCCAAGCACGAGCCCCATGCCCGACGTACTACACAAGTAGCGCAACACCCTCTTCGCAGCATCCCAGTGCACCTTTCGGTGCCTACCGGGAGCCACGTAGCGAGCCAGAAGGCTGAGAGGGTATGCGAGGTCAGGTCGTGTGCAAGTCATCAGGTACATGAGGCAGCCCACAAGCTCTGGATACGGGCCACTCGGCTCTACGGACTCGTCCGAAGGTGGAGCTGAGAGCGAGTGACCGGTAGGCAGAGGAGTGGACTGTGGCGAGGAGTACGTGAAGCCGAAGCGCTGAAAGACCTGCTGCACCATGTGTGACTGAGTCAAGGTAATGGTGCGCTGTGCTCTGTCCCGGGTGATCCGCAAGTCAAGATAGCTTGTCAGTTCACCCAGGTCTGTGCACGTGTGTCTCTTCTGCAGCTTGGACTTCACGTGGGCGAGTGCCTTAGTGTCAGCAGTAGCAAAGACGAGGTCGTCTACGTACACGAGAACGTAGAACGGCGGCAGAGTAGTGTCAGTGCGACGAAACATTGAAGGGTCAGCAGTGGAAGGAGCAAAACCAAGAGCAGCAAGAGTCGTCCTCAGTGTGTCGTTCCACTCACGGGGTGCCTGACGGAGACCGTAGACTGGCCACCGGAGGCTCCACTGGGTACCAGCAGGAAACGACCCAGTGAAGCCAGGTGGGCGGCGCAGCCAGATCTCCTCGTGCAGGCTGCCCTGTAGGAAGGCTGTGCTGAAGTCAAGCGAGTGGAGCTCGTAGTCACGCTGAGGGGCGACGTGCAGCAGTACCCGAAGAGTGGTCATCTTCGGGGTAGGGGAGAAGGTCTGGAAGAAGTCAACTCCCTGTCGCTGACTGAAGCCACATGCAACGTAATGCGCCTTGAAGACAGGCGGAGAACCCGGCGGCCGCTTCACCCTGAAGATCCACATGCCACTGACGATGTTCGCCCCAGGCGGGGGAACCTCGTCGACGTAGGTGCCTGTGGACTTCCAGGAAGCCATCTCGGCGTCCATGGCTGCCTGCCACTAAGAGCAGCAGTGGACTCAAACAAAGGGTCAGTGACAGCAGTGGCCAGAAAGTGCGTGACAGTAGGACTAGCAGCACGAAGGGAGTCAGACTCCGGGTCCGGACCGTCAGGAAGAGAGGACGTAGGAGGAGACGGCAGAGGGACACGCTGTGGAGCAGTGGAAGGACGCAGAATCATAGAGTGAGTGCCAGGGACAGGAGGAGGACGCGGACGCGAAACACGACAAACAGCGAGAACAGTGCGGACAGGCGACTCAGAACGAGACTCAGGCGACACAGGACGCGACTCAGGCTCACTACGCTCTGTAAGACCTCTAGTCGGTCCAGAGTAAGGAGAAGGACGAGGCAGGGGAGAGGCCGGCTCTAACTGCGACTGTGACTTGACAGGCGGTGGACTCAGTAAAGGAAGAGGAGGACCACGAGAAGGCGGTAGACCAAGAACCTGCTGAAGGAGCGGAACGTAGTACGGCCGCCGCCGCGCAGCGCCACCAGAAACAGCAGAGACAGCATCAGTAACCTCAGCTCCAGGGTCTCTAGAAACAACTCCCGCAGCACCACCAGCTCCAGTACCTGCAGCGCCAACGCCCGCAGCACCACCAGCCCCAGCAGCTCCAGTACCTCCAGTACGAGCACCTCCAGGACCAGCGGCTCCAACACCAGCAGCACCTTCAGCAGCTCCAGCACCAGCAGCACCTCCAGCAGCTCCAGAAGCAGCAGCACCTTTAGCAGCTCCAGAAGCAGCAGGACCTCCAGCAGCTCCAGCACCAGCAGTACCTCCAGCAGCATCAGCAGCGCCTCCAGCAGCTCCAGCACCAGCAGCACCTCCAGCAGCTCCAGCACCAGCAGCTCCAATAGCACGGCGACAGCGCCGAGCGTACCACTCACGAAGCCGCTGCGGAGAGAGGGGCTCCCGCCGCAACGGGACACCCGGAGAACCTCCAGACTCAGCAAGCTCAGCACCCCAAGACGCAGTACCTCTAGGCTCAGCACCCCCAGGCTCCACACGCTCAGGCTCAGCACCCACAGGCTCCGCACCCCCAGTCCCCGCACCCGCAGGCTCAGCACCCCCAGACTCCACACGCTCAGGCTCAGCACCCCCAGGCTCCGCACCCCCAGTCTCCGCACCCCCAGTCCCCGCACCCGCAGGCTCAGCACCCCTAGCAGCACCTGAGTCGACAGCTACCTCGACCGGCTCGGCAGGGTCTACTTGAGACACACCTGAGGGGGCAGGACCCTGAGGGGGGAGGGGGTCTACCGGAGGAGTACCTGGAGCTAGGAAGAGTGGCGGGGGGGGGAGAGAGGCAGTGCGGTAGGGAAAGAGACGGTAGTAAGACACCGACTCGTCAAACGTGACGTCCTGAGAGGACAGAACACGACGCGAGGTGGGGTGGTAGAACTGCCACCCGGGTGCGTCCGGGGGGAAGCCAAGGAAGACGCAGGGAACGGCACGGGAGCACAGCTTGTGCGATGAAGTATTGCGGACTAAAGCTCGAGATCCCCAGACACGGAATGCTGATGCATCGCCAACCTTCCCCGTCCACCTCAGAGTGGGTGTGGTCTCCGGCAAGGAGACTAGTGGATGAAGGTTGATCTGATGCGCAGCGTACTGAACCACGAACGGCCACAGAAAATGGGGAGCAGCCGCATGGATCATGGACGTACGAGCGACGTCCATGACCATGCCAATGTGGCGCTCAGCAATCCCATTTTTCTGTGGGGAGGCCGGAAGCGTGAACGTCTGACGGATGCCCTCCGCACGACAGAAGGCCCTCAGGAGGTCGGAGGAAAACTCACCACCTCTGTCTGAGTGCAGACGCAGAACAGGAAGGTCCGAGCTGAAACGCTCGCTGAGCTGACCACGAGCACCGCGGATCCAGTCGATCAACACCTCAGGGACCTCACCCTTGCTGCGCAAGGGGAAGAATGTGGTGTAACGCGAGTAGTCGTCAACGACCCGCAGGAAGTAACGCTCGTGACCCTGTCCACGGATGCGGGCTGGGCCCCACACGTCCATGTAAAGAGTCTGCAGAGGAGCCTCTGTTGGAGGGAACGTGGAGGAGTGAGGAGCGGCGCGCTGCCGGCCTTCGACACAAGGAACACAGGTAGGGGCAGGCCCCAGAGGAAGGGGAGGGAGGGACCGGGGTAGACCCGAGACAAGGGTACGGGATGCCATACCTCGAAGACGAGGCAGGGAGGGGTGACCAAGGCGGTGGTGCCAAAGGAGAGTCTCGTGCGACAGAGGACGACACGAGCAGGGGGCAGACGCAGGACTAGACCTGGATGCGGCAGCAAACACCTGACTAGACGCGGCTACCTGACCAGACGCAGAGACCGGAGGAGACTCAGTAGTCAGTGTGTACAGACTCGACCCAGGCCGACGGGTGAACGTGGCCAGGTGGCGGCCCGTCCGAGAGCAAGTGCAGTGGGTCACACGCTGACCTCCAGGGGTGAACTGGTCAACCCACGCATCCTGGAAGTCAGCTCCACTCACCAGGTTCGTAGAGAACGAGGGGAGGTGGAGTCCCGACAGCAAGCCCGACGGGGCCGCAGGACACGGTAGAACCGTGGAAGAGTGCGCAAGGACTGGGCCCCCAGAGGGGCCAGCCAGGGAGACTGCGACAGGCCGACTAAGCGGCGTGAGTGTGGTGCTGTCTCGAAAGAAAGAGCGCGAAGCACCAGAGTCAAGTGTGAAAGCGTGCAAGGCCTCAGTAGGTGCAGTACCAGAGAGAGCGGACTCACCAGCACCTGGAGCAGCAGACTCACCAGTACCTGGAGCAGCAGACGCACTAGCACCTAGAGCAGCAGCCTCAATGCCCGGGTCGGGCGGGACACTCAGGTAACAGTCACCCTCAGCACTATCAGATAAAGCATACATGGCAGCAAGGATAGCATCGAAATCAAGATGAAAGATAGCTACATTCTGCCTAAGCAGATCACCCCAGCGAGGGAGCTCAACAGCGTCAGGAAACTGGGCATGCCAGGTGTCAGTCAGGCGACCGAAGCAGCGCTGCGCAGTGTGTGGCAGCCCGCACGTCTCCCCACGACGACTGCCGGTGCAAAGAACGTAAGTGCAGGGACGAGCACCCCCAGACCTCCCACGCCCAGCATACCACTCACGAAGCTGCTGGGCCGACGGAGTCTCACGGGAACGCGGCTGCTGCTGGCGCTGGATACCACCAAAGCCTCCACGCTGCGCGGCTGCACCTCGACCAGCACCACCGCCACCGCCACCTCCGCCACCGCTGCCGCTACCTCCACCACCGCTGCCGCTGCCACCACCACCTCCGCCGCTGCCTCCACCACCTCCACTGCCACCACTGAAGCCCCCACTCCCGGCACCACCCCCACCTCCACCGCCACCCCCTCCGCCTCCTCCACCGCCTCCGCCACTGCCCCCGCCATCCCCTCCACCACCCTTGCTCCCCTTGCCCTTGCTGTTGCGACACCTCCCACAAGGAGCAGACGCAGCCCCGACCTCCTCAGTGCCAACGAGGTCGACAGCAGCAGCAGAAGCAACAGAGGGGAGAAGGGGGACAGGGGAACACCCCTCAAAGAAAGGGGTGCGACGGTCGCCGCGAGAAGCTCCTACAGCTAAGATACTCTTCTCAGCTGCAGCGAGGCGCTCCTCTAGCAGGTCGACACTGAGCTCGGTGGGACTAAGGGAGAGAAAGTGGTCCCTGACTGAAGCAAGGGAGTCAGGGAGGCGGGTGACTAGGTAGTAAAGAGTGATGTACATGGGGGAGGGGGGGGGGGGGGGGTTCTTGGCACAGAACTCAGTGGGAAGGGCAGCGCGGTAGTGGGCGTCACTAGTGCGGAGGTGAGTGATGAGGTCGGCAACTGTGGCGAAGGCGGCAAGGTCAGGGAAAAGATACGGCGACATGAGGCAGCTGAGGGCAGCAGTGGCAGGGGAGGAGTAACGCGCAACTACAGCGTTGTACAAAGACTGAGCAGTCTTGTACTGGCCAAAATGCGCGCGCTCAGCAGGCGGCAGCAGACTACGAACAGCAAGGCGAGCAACAGCGTCACGAGTGGTCCACTGCGAGCGAACCGTGCTGTCAGCAGTGGCAGCAGGTGCAATAGAGACACCGGACGTGTGATCGAAAAGGGATACACCGTCCCTATAGTCACACTGAAGAAAGAGCTGTAGGTCGTCAACCCACACATCAAAGTCAACTGCACGCCCCTCAGCATCAAAGTTGAGAACCGTAGGGCTAGCCATAGTAGCAGTAGCAGCAGTAGTAGTAGTAGCAGCAGAGGCAGCAGTAGTAGCGGGAGCAGTGCAGGCAGGGCAGTGCGGCTCAGTAGGGCGGCGCGGCTCGGTAGGGCGGCGCGGCTCTGTAGGGTGGCGCGGCTCGGCAGAGCGGCGCGGCTCGGTGGGCGGCGCGGCTCGGCTGGGCGGCACGGCTCGGCTGGGCAGCGCGGCTCGGTTTGGCGGCTGGGCCAGCTCCGGGCGGCGCGGGTGCTTACCAGGGGCGGGTGAAGGGCAGGGCCGCGACAGCAGGGGCCGTGACAGCAGAGGGGCCGCGACTGTAGGGGCCGCGACAGCAGAGGGGCCGCGACGGCAGGGGCCGCGACGGCAGGGGCCGCGATAGCAGGGGCCACGACAGCAGCAGGGGCCGCGACGGCAGCAGGGGCCGCGACGGCAGTAGGGGCCGCGACGGCAGCAGGGGCCTCGACGGCAGCAGGGGCCGCGACGGCAGTAGGGGCCGTAGCGGCAGCAGGGGCCTCAGCGGCAGTAGGGGCCACGACGGCAGATGGGGCCGCGACAGGCAGCGATGGCAGGGCCGCGACAGCAGAGGCTGCGACGGGCGGGGGCCGCGACTGCAGCAGGGGCCGCGTCGGCAGTAGGGGCCGAGTCGGCAGTAGGGGCCGCGACGACAGGTGGGGCCGCGACGGCAGTAGGGGGCGCGACGGCAGTAGGGGCCGCGACGGGCAGCGACAGCAGGGCCGCGACAGGCCAGCAAAGGCAGGGCCGCGAGGAGCGCTTTGGGCAGGGCGCTAGGCGCGCTTCGGGCAGGGTAGAAAAAAAAAATCTCGTGGTGGGCCCTAAAAAACGTTCCCACGAGAGAACCTGCTCAGAATACCATGTTAGAATATGGAACGAATGAATGATTGAACTAGAAAGCAGTTGGGTACAAGTAGCAAACCTTAAAGTGTTGTACCTTATAAGAACTACCCCACTACAGCCTAAACAGACTATAGCATATAAGTTTGACATAAGTGCCTTGTTTCCCGCTTACCTCGAGCGAATTCGCATGGTTTATGTGTTGTACTCATCCTTCTTCCTATCTGTCCTTCCCTCCCCGTGCGCAGACGTGGCGACGCAGTGCAAAGAATTTTGGCAGTTCGTCCGCGACGCACGCAACGAGTACGCGATCGACAATCGATACATAATCAACGCCGACCAAACACCTCTTTGGTTGGAGATGCCGGCCACTACCACCGTGGAGCAGACGGGCGTGAAGTCGGTGCCCATCCGCAGCGCTGGTTACCAGAAAGAAAGAGTCACCATGATGCTGGCGTGCACGGCGACGGGCGAGAAGTAGAAGCCGTGGGTGATTTTCAAGTGCAAGACACTCCCTAAGGGTGACTTCCCGAACGGTAAGCACATGTTCTTGTGCGTGTTTTGTACGTTCAACAAAAAAAAGGGACTAACCACCGCTTGCTTGTGTGCAGATGTCGTGGTCGGCTGCCAAGCGAACGGGTGGATGGAGGCCACGGGCGTCATCCAGTTGCTCGATGAGGGCGTGGTGCCGTTCCTGAAACCGAAATTCGGCGTGCAGAGTCGGAGCGCCATGCTAGTACTCGACTCCTACCGTGGTCACCTTACCAAGGAATTCAAGGCGAGATTCGCGGCGCTCAACATCGTGCCGACGGTCATCCCGGCGGGATGCACGGCAGACGTGCAGCCGCTCGATGTGTCGGTGAACAAGAGGTTCAAAGCAAGTGTTCGCCAGCAGTACCAGTCCTGGTTTGAGGCGGACGGCATGAACATCCTGACACCTGCAGGTGAGCGATGACATGTCCTCCCGTCTCCCCTTCGTATGCTTGTCTGTCTGCTTGTGTTCTAATGTCCCCACTCCCTTTCATGTGGTGCAGGGAACATCAAGAAACCACCCCCGGAGGTGGTGCTCTAGTGGATTTCACGGGCGTGGAAGGCCGTGTCAGAATCCCAACCACTAGACCATTGGGATAAAAGGGCTTGTTAAGTAGCGGGTCAGTGCGCCCATAACCCCCCAGGACAACGAGCCTATAACCCTTCCCTAGGATCAATCGGGGATCACCAGTGGACCTCTGACACCCCCCCGCACTGGGATGCCCGAAGTGCACACACTGGGATTCGAACCCGAGACCTTCGCTCTGATACCATGTCATAATCCCAACCACTAGACCATTGGGATAAAAGGGCTTGTTAAGTAGCGGGTCAGTGCACCCATAACCCCCCAGGACAACGAGCCTGTAACCCTTCCCTAGGATCAATCGGGGATCACCAGTGGACCTCTGACAGGCCGTGCCCGCCGACCTGATTAAGAAATCCTTCCTCACGTGCGGCATCAGCAATGCCCTTGACGGGAGCGAGGACCATATGGTGATGGCGCACCGGAGAAGCCAGCTGAGCCACGAGGTAGAGGTAGATGACGACATCCAAGCAGACGGGTTCTGGGGCAACAACTCTACGGAGCCTGAATCGGGCGTGGAGGAAGTGGAGGCCTTAGGCTAGACTAGGCAAGATGGTGTTTAGGCTAGGACAATAGTCGCCCTATTGTATGTGAAACTTTTAGGTAGTGCAAAATTTCCTATTGAAGGCTAGCCTAGCTTTAGCTCTAACGATAATGACATATAAAGTGTAATTTTTTTTTTTACTACAAGGGTGCGCTTATGATAAGTAAAGATTTTATAAGGGGTGCGCTTCTAATTGAGAATCGGCCATAAGCGCATTGCTCCAGATATAAGCGCACGCGCTTTTAATAGGCCTGCGGTTATATCCGGGGCGATACGGTAGTGAATGTAAATGACAAAGTTGATGAAAACATAAAATTACACACAATAAATAGATCTAACTAGCTATGTACTCTGAGGGGTACATGTCAGATGTATATGCCTTAGCCTATGTAGGCTGTAGTGGGGTAGACACTAAGGGGTACAAGTTTTATATTTGTATCTCACACTTTCCTAGATCATTCATTCCTGTTTCTTCACATGGTATAGAGCGGGTTCCCTCATGGGACCGTTCCTTCGTAAGGGCCCACCATAAGAATTTTTTTTTAGCTGCCCGAAGCGAGTCTCGCGCCCTGCCCTAATTTTTCGCGGCCCCTACGTGGCCCCTTCGTCGCCTAGCGCGCCCCTACGCGGCCCCTACACGGCCCCTACGCCGCCCCTAACGGCCCCGTCGCCTAGCGCGCCCCTCACGGCCCCGTCGCCTAGCGTGCCCCTACGCGGCCCCGGCGCCTAGCGCGCCCCTACGCGACCCCTGACGCGGCCCCTACGCGGCCCCTACGCGGCTCATGCGCCGCCCCTACGCGGCCCCGTACCTGACGCGGCCCCGTACCTGACGCGGCCCCGTACCTGACGCGGCCCTGCCCCTACGCGGCCCCTACGCGGCCCCTACGCGGCCCCTACGCCGCCCCTACACGGCCCCGTCGCGGCCCCGTACCTGACGCGGCCCCTACGCGGCTCCTGCGCCGCCCCTACGCGGCCCCTACGCGGCCCCTACGCGGCCCCTACGCCGCCCCTACCTGACCTGCCTCGGCCCCGTCCCGGACCTGCCCCGGCCCCGACCCTGTCCCGGACCTACTCCGGCCCTGTCGCAACCCTGTCCAGGACCTGCCCCGGCCCCGACCCTGTCCCGGCCCCGTTGCTGCCCCGTCCCGGACCCTGCTCGGCCCCGACCCTGTCCCGGCCCTGTCACGGCCCCTACCCAGTCCCGGACCTGTCGCAGCCCTGCCACGGCCCTCCCTCGACTCTGCCCCTGGTAAGAGCGTAGCGAGGCCGAGCCGCCCTGCTTTCCCGAGCCGCACTGCTTTGCCGAGCCGCCCGGCCGAGTCGCGCTGTCCTGCCTAGCTCAGTTGCACTGCTGCCACTGCTAGTCTGCTGCTGCTCCTATCATGGCTAGTCCTAGTCTTCTTACCTTTGATGCTGAGGGTCGAGCGGTTGACTTCGATATCTGGCTAGATGATCTGCAGCTTTTCCTACAGTGCGATAGCAAGGATGGTCTCTCCCTGTTCGATCTCACGTCTGGCGCCTCTACTGCCCCTACTGCTGATGCTGACAGTACTGTTCGCTCGCAGTGGCTCACGCGCGATGCTGCTGCCCGCCTTGCTGTGCGTAGTCACCTACCGTCTACTGAGCGCGCGCACTTTAGTCAGTACAAGAGTGCTAAGACTCTGTACGACGCTGTAGTTGCACGCTACTCTTCCCCTGCCACTGCTGCACTTAGCCGCCTCATGCTACCGTACCTTTTCCCTGACCTCGCCGCTTTTGCCACAGTCACTGACCTCATTACGCACCTCCGCACTAGTGACACTCGCTACCGCGCTGCGCTTCCTGCTGAGTTCTGCGCCCAGAACCCCCCCCCATGTACATCACCCTCTACTACCTAGTCACTCGACTCCCTGACACTCTTCGCTCGGTCAGGGACCACTTCCTCTCTCTTTGCCCTACCACCCTCACTGTCGACCTCCTCGAGGAGCGCCTCCTTGCAGCAGAGACTAGTATTACCGCTGTAGGAGCCTCTCGTGGTGACCCCCGTACCCCTTTCTTTGAGGGGTGCTCCCCCGTTCCTCTTTTGCCCTTCGTTGCCTCTGCTGCTGCTGTCGACCTTGTTGGCACCGAGTAGGTCAGCGCTGCGTCTGCTCCTAGTGAGAGGCGCCGCACCAGCAAGGGCAAGCGGGGCAAGGGCGCTGGAGGAGGTGGTGGGGGCGGCGGTAGTGGCGGTGGAGGCGGAGGAGGGGGTGGGGTGGGAGTGGTGGCAGAGGTGGGGGCTTCGGTGGCAGCGGTGGAGGTGGAGGCGGCGGTGGCGGTGGCGGGAGGGGTGGAGGAGGCGGAGGCGGCGGCGGCGGAGGTGGAGCTGGCAGAGGCGGAGCTGTGCAGCGGGGACCCCAGCAGCAGCACCGCTCTCGTGAGACCCCGTCACCCCAGCAGCTTCGTGAGTGGTACGCGGGGCGCCAGGGGTCTGGGGGTGCTGGTCCCTGTACTTACGTCCTGCGCACCGGCGACCGCACTGGAGAGCAGTGTGGCGGCCTGCACGCCACCCAGCGCTGCTTCGGTCGCCTGACTGACGCCAGGCGTGCCCAGTTCCCGGACGCCACTGAGATCCCTCGTTGGGGGGATCTGCTCAAGTCGGGTGTAGCTATCTTTGATCTTGACTTTGATGCTATTCTTGCTGCCATGTATGCTGTGTCTATTAGTGCTGAGGGTGACTATTACGTGTGTGTTCCGCCTGACCCTGGTATTGAGGCTGCTGCTCTAGGTGCTCGTGAGTCTGCTGCTCAAGGTGCTAGTGAGTCTGCTGCTCTAGGTGCTGGTGAGTCTGCTCTCTCAGGTACCGCGTCGGCTCAGGTCTTGCACACCTTCACCCTCGACTGGGGTGCCTCCCGCTCCTTCTTTCGAGACAGCACCACCCTTACGCCGCTCAGTCGGCCGGTTGCGGTCTCCCTGGCAGACCCCTCTGGGGGTCCTGTTCTTGCTCGCTACTCCACTGTCCTCCCGTGTCCCGCGGCACCGTCCGGCTCCCTGTCTGGTCTCTACCTCCCCTCGTTCTCTACGAACTTGGTGAGTGGTGCTGACCTTCAGGATGCAGGGGTTGACCAGTTCACTCCTGCGAGTCAGCGAGTGACCCACTGCTCGTGTGCTCAGACGGGCCGCCACTTGGCCATGTTTACCCGTCGACCGGGGTCGAGCCTGTACACACTGACCACAGAGTCTCCCCCGGTTGCTGCGTCTGGTCAGGTAGCTGCGTCGAGTCAGGTGTTTGCTGCAGCGTCTCGGTCAGGTCCTGAGTCTGCCCCCTGCTCGTGTCGCCTCCTGTCCCACCAGACCCTCCTCTGGCACCACCGCCTTGGTCACCCCTCCTTGCCTCGTCTCTGAGGCATGGCCTCCCGTGTCCTTGTCTCTGGTCTCCCCCGGTCCCTCCCTCCCCTTCCCCCGGGGCCTGCCCCTACCTGCGTTCCCTGCATCGAGGGGCGGCAGCGCGCCGCTCCTCACTCCTCCGAGTTTCCCCCGACAGAGGCTCCGCTGCAGACTCTTCACATGGACGTGTGGGGCCCAGCCCGCGTCCGTGGACAGGGTCACGAGCGTTACTTCCTGCTGGTGGTTGACGACTACTCGCGTTACACCACAGTCTTCCCCTTGCGCAGCAAGGGTGAAGTCACTGAGGTGTTGATCGACTGGATCCGCGTTGCTCGTCTCCAGCTCAGAGAGCGTTTCGGCTCGGACTTTCCTGTTCTGCGTCTGCACTCCGACAGAGGCGGAGAGTTTTCCTCCGACCTTCTGCGAGCCTTCTGTCGTGCGGAGGGCATCCGCCAGACGTTCACGCTTCCGGCCTCTCCACAGCAAAATGGGATTGCTGAGCGCCGCATTGGCATGGTCATGGATGTCGCTCGTACGTCCATGATCCATGCGGCTGCTCCCCATTTTCTGTGGCCGTTCGCGGTTCAGTACGCGGCGCATCAGATCAACCTTCAGCCCCGGGTCTCCCTGCCGGAGACCTCCCCTACTCTGCGGTGGACGGGGAAGGTTGGTGATGCGTCTGCGTTCCGTGTCTGGAGATCTCGAGCTTTCGTCCGAGACTTGTCTGCGGACAAGCTGTCCTCCCGTGCTGTTCCTTGCGTCTTCCTCGGCTTTCCCCCTGACGCGCCTGGTTGGCAGTTTTACCACCCCACCTCGCGTCGTGTTCTGTCCTCCCAGGACGTCACGTTTGACGAGTCGGTTCCGTACTACCGTCTCTTCCCCTACCGCACTGCCCCCCTCCCCCCCCCACCGCTCTTCCTCGCTCCAGGTCCACATCGTCAGTGGCATGTGGATTTTCAGGGTGAAGCGGCCGCCGGGTTCTCCGCCTGTCTTCAAGGCGCGTTACGTGGCTCGAGGCTTCAGTCAGCGGCAGGGAGTTGACTACTTTCAGACCTTCTCCCCGACCCCGAAGATGACCACTCTTCGGGTTCTGCTACACGTTGCTGCTCAGCGTGACTACGAGCTTCACTCCCTTGACTTCAGCACTGCTTTCCTACAGGGCAGTCTGCACGAGGAGATCTGGCTGCGCCGCCCACCTGGCTTCACTGGGTCGTTTCCTCCTGGTACCCAGTGGAGCCTCCGGCGGCCAGTCTACGGTCTCCGCCAGGCGCCACGTGAGTGGCACGACACACTGAGGACTACGCTTGCGGCTCTTGGGTTTGCTCCTTCCACTGCTGACCCGTCGCTGTTTCTTCGCACCGACACTTTGCTGCCGCCGTTCTACATCCTCGTGTACGTCGACGACTTGGTCTTTGCTACAGCTGACACTGCTGGACTCGCCCACGTGAAGTCCGAGCTGTAGAAGAGACACACGTGCACAGACCTGGGTGAACTGCGCAGCTATCTTGGCTTGCAGATCACCCGGGACAGAGCACGGCGCACCATTACCTTGACTCAGTCACACATGGTGCAGCAGGTCCTTCAGCGCTTCGACTTCACGTACTCCTCGCCTCAGGCCACTCCTCTGTCTACTCGCCACTCGCTCTCAGCTCTGCCTTCGGATGAGTCCGTAGAGCCGAGTGGCCCGTACCCAGAGCTTGTTGGCTGCCTCATGTACCTGATGACCTGCACTCGACCTGACCTAGCATACCCTCTGAGCATTCTGGCACGCTATGTTGCTCCTGGGAGACACCGACCAGAGCACATGGCTGCAGCGAAGAGGGTGTTGCGCTACTTGTGCAGTACTTCAGGCTTGGGGCTAGTGCTTGGAGGGCGGAGTCCAGTGGTCCTCACTGGTCACGCAGACGCGTCTTGGGTTGACGACCTGGCTACGCAGCGGTCGTCACAGGGTTACACCTTCAGCCTTGGTTCCGGCTCTGTTTCGTGGCGGTCTACTCGCTCGTCTTCTGTTCTCAGCTCCAGCTGTGAGGCTGAGATCTACGCAGGGGCCATGGCTGCACAGGAGTTACGCTGGCTCACCTACTTGTTGACTGACCTGGGAGAGCCGCCTCGTTCTCCTCCAGTTCTGTACGTAGACAACAAGGCTGTGCTGGCCTTGTGTCGGGAGCACAGACTGGAGCACAGAACGAAGCACATTGCTCTTCGCTACTTCCTTGCTCGTGAGCTGCAGCAGCGTGGTCAGCTGCGCCTTGCTTACGTGGCCTCTCAGGCCAACACTGCTGATATCTTTACCAAGGCACTTCAGCCTTGTGATCATCAGCGCTTCTGTACTATGCTCGGTCTTGTGCCTACTTGGCCTC
Organism: Closterium sp. Naga37s-1; assembly: GCA_947471745.1. Taxonomy (NCBI): domain Eukaryota; kingdom Viridiplantae; phylum Streptophyta; class Zygnematophyceae; order Desmidiales; family Closteriaceae; genus Closterium; species Closterium sp. Naga37s-1. The sequence goes on from CANJKZ010001008.1 coordinate 403,052, forward strand.
ACTTGCTTACCTCTTGAGTTTACTTGTACTGTGATCTCTATATACCTGCACTTGCTTGTTTACCTTTATATATGAACTTGCATGTGAACTGGCCTTATGGCCTTTGAACCTGTGCTCAGACTGTGTGGTGACGTTGTGATCCACCCTGAGCTTGCTTTGCTTTGCTTTGCTTGGCTTTGCTTTGCTTTGCTTGACTGGTCTTTTGACCCCTAGTTCTCCCCCACTTTGCCTATGGGGGTGTGTCAGATGTATATGCCTTAGCCTATGTAGGCTGTAGTGGGGTAGACACTAAGGGGTACAGGTTTTATATTTGTATCTCACACTTTCCTAGTTCATTCATTCCTGTTTCTTCACAGTACATTCCCTTATTCTAACTGCTTTACAGGCAATTCTACAGTGACACTGACTATTGCACTTCTTCTTGTAACCGAGTCGCTGTGTGTAACCGTACGGACGGTTACGTCTGTTGCCATTCCTCGATGGTAAGTCAATCGTTGGTCCAGATGGTCAACAGTTGCGACAGTTGACTCTTGCGACTGTTGACCTTCCTGCCCTTGATACGGGTTGATCTGATACTGCTGCCAGGGCTGCTTCGATAATGACGGGTGCGATACAGCTGCACCTACGGGAATGCTAAACTCGATTTTCTTCATACTCCAACAGATATAAAACATTACATTTAAGTGGATTAATTTGCTCCTCTGTGAGCCTACGAAATGCAACCCTTCCTTTTGGGGGTCTTCATATGATTTTTGCTATGATATGCTTTCCACTTTACCAGTAAGTGCCCAAGAGAAACTACTGTTCTGGAAACTTTAGTGTACATACCAGAGCTTATAAGTGCCATTCTAAAAAATGTTTCCAGAAATGACAGTTGAATGTGACTGATGTTTAAGACGAGTACACCTCGTTCTGACTGAACCCTCTGAGACACTGGTGGTGTCAGAAGGTTGCCCATCCAGGAGTCAACCAATGCTAGAGGTGAACGATTGAGGTGTGAAGACCCTTTCGTGCCCAAATCGCGAGGAGGGACAACAGTCCCTTTGTGAACGCTCTGGAACGCGGACAATCTCATTGAACCGAGCGAGTATCATCTGTTGGACATTCCCGTACATGGAGGCAACAAAATTTCCCGCGACGCGACGCACGCGAGGTTGTCAGAAACTTGCTACGTCGAGGCGGGAAAACGACAGCATCATTTATTGAGGGCCTTCATCACATATCAGCGAACAGCAAGTGAGCATCTCGCACCGCATATCTGCTACGTCAGCCCAACGTGACAAGCCTGAAAGTAATACAATGCTGACTCTTCTAGATGTTTGAAATCCCCTTCTCATCCTGCTATGTCAATGCATATTTTTCGCCTCCTTCAGCCTCCCGTGTTCTCTATTTCCCTCTCCACGACATCTAGCACCGCGGCATCAAACACAACGACACACACTCTAGACAACCGCCTAGTACGTGAATGGCGTTTCCCGGGTCGACTGTGCGGCTGCTCGTTGTTCTGCATTTCGTTCTCGTGTTTGCCTCGCTGGCCACATCCCAGCGCATCAAGGTAAAGAATCACGAAACTTTGAACCGCCCGACTATTTCCGTAAGCACCGAACCAGGAAACTGCTTAACATACTCTGCAACCTCAGGTCTGAACATCACCGACCTCCTTTCCCTCAGGTCCGCGAAACGTACTCTGCATCCCTCCCCCTTTCTCCACCCTCCTTCCCTTCCTCACTCCTTCCCTTCTTCCTTCTTCCCCCTTTCTGCCCTCTATCTCCCTCCTCCCGCACACTCTCACCCACGCGTTGTCGTTGAACGCTTCCTTGTTGTTAACTTGCTTCGTGTTGTTCCGTGTTGTTCCGTGGTTCGTGTTGTTCTCCTTCATGCCCGCATTCACCTGCCGATGGCAGGAGCGCCAGTTGCGACAACGGACTCGCATGCCGCGTTTTTTTTTTTTTTTTAAGAATTCTCATCTGAATCTGTTTCTTGTCTCTGTTCTCGAAAAACAGACTCGCATGCCGCGCTCTTTGGACTTCAATTTCTCCGAAACGCACGGGTTATGCGGGACTTGGGCTAGTGACTACGCCGCATTGCACAGCCGAATACGCGCACGCGCCTTAAAAGCGTACCTGACACAGCAACACGCGGAGAAATCAAGGGGGAACGAAGAGGTAGAGTCTTTTGGGACACCTCTTTTGAAGCCGTATGGGATAGAGCAGAAGCCTGCTGAGCTGATGACGGATGGACAGCTGGATCCGCCTGTTCGCTTTCTCACATTCGAGTGGTTGGACGGCTGTGGCGGCTTCGCGGACGTTCTCGCGGGGCTGGTAACCGCATTAGTCGTGGCTATACTCGACAATCGCGCGCTTATAGTCCGAAACCACTGCCTTCCCAAAGCTTTCGAACCCAGCATGATCAACTGGGAGCCCGACCCGTTCGTGCCGTTGGAACCTGCGCGGAACCTCACGTTGGTGGACTATGGCTGGGGAAGGATGATCCCCGAGCGCGCGCGCGACGGGGAGGTGGTGCTGGTGTGGCTGCGGGATAAGTTCGTGCGGATCGAGCCGTTTTTTAAGGAGCTGGAAGGCGCGGTGAACGTTCGCATGACGAGCAACCGCGGCGTGCTGACGTGGCTGCAGACGAGGGCGAAAGGGGAGTGGGCGGAGAGGTTTAAGGCGATGGGTATGCGGCTGCCATACGCGCTCGGATGCTCGCTGCGGTTCCTCATGCGGTAATGAAGGGGGGAGGAAAGGAAGGGGGAAGTTTTTGAGTCGACTCGAAAACAGACTCATTACTCTCGGATGCTCTCTGCGGTTCCTCATTCGGTAAAGGGGAGGAAGAAAAGGAAGGGAAAAGCGAGAGGAGAGAGAGGAGAGTGGTGTGTGACTGGAATTTTTGGAGTCCATTCCAGTTATTGGAATTCTTGGCGAGAGACAGTTGTTCCACTTTCCATTCCCGCCTCGCCTACCTGTCTACCGTCTCTTTTTTGCATTCTGTTCTCACTCTTCCCCGCGCCGCGTTCACCCTTCACCCTCTCCCTCATCCCCCTCCACCCTCCCCTCTCCCCGCTCTCTCTCCTCCCTGCAAGCACTCCTCCAGTCCCAAGCCAGAGGTGCAAGCGCTGTACCGCTCGATGCTGTACCTCTGACGATGTTGTACCTCTGGCGATGCTGTACCACAGCAGCGAGCGGCGCCTGCGGAGGAGGTCTTCGGAGTCGACTCTCAAAAGTTGGCTCTCTCTCTCCTCCCCTGCAAACCCTCCTCCAGTCCCAAGCCAGAGGTGCAAGCGCTGTTCCACAGCATAGAGCGGCGCCTGCGGAGGAGGTCGTGGGCAGGGAAGGCAGGCGCGGGGAGGCCGCGGGTGGCAACAGTGGGGATCCACATCCGCGTGCGCGACCGGGTGGTGTGGGCGGGCGACAGGGGGGCGCCCAAGGAGCTCAGTGCGAAGCAGGTGGACGTGCTCATTGCTGGCGCCCGGAAGTGGATTCTGTGCGCGAAGGTGAGTGGATTCTGTGCGCGCAGGTGAGTGGATTCTGTGCGCGCAGGTGAGTGGATTCTGTGCGCGCAGGTGAGTGGATTCTGTGCGCGCAGGTGAGTGGATTCTGTGCGCGCAGGTGAGTGGATTCTGTGCGCGCAGGTGAGTGGATTCTGTGCGCGCAGGTGAGTGGATTCTGTGCGCGCAGGTGAGTGCAGAGGAGTGGGGATGGGGAAGTTGGGAGTGGGAACACTGAGCAGGGAAGGGATTCGGGTATCTTATCTCACCACGTTATTCCCTGGACCTCTCATTTTCCAACCCCAAGGGTGCGCAAGCGCATAGGATTCCGTCCTCCTGACTACCCTCGCCATCCCTCATTTCTCCCTGCGTCCACTTAACAACCTTCCTAAACACTTGCTGCTCGCCCTGTTTCCCCGTGCCTCCAGCGTGTGGAATCGTACTGGTTCCCGTCGTCCGTTGCGGTGCGATGGATGCTCATCACCAACTCAGCGCAGCTCAAGGCCGCTCTCAAATCTAGATTTCCCTACAAGGTGTGTGAGAGGGGTGTGTGTGTGTGTGTGTGTGTGTGTGTGTGTGTGGGTGTGTTTGTGTGTGTGTGTGTGTATCACTCGGTGGGAAGGAAGGTGCAGTGGAGGGAGGAGAGAGGGACCAGGGGGAAAAGGGAGGTGGGAGAGCCAGCACTCGGCGGCCATTTCCAAGGCTCTCTTATGAGAATGACCCTCGTGGTTTTTTATGTATCACGCTGCCCTGAAAACCTGTTATTCTTTTCTTCTTTCGCTCTCCTTTCTTCCTCGCTCTCTTCTTCCGCTGACCCTGCCAGGTTATCACTACCGACTTCATACCTCGGCATGCGAATAGTCTGAGCTCCAGCATTGCCAGCAGCATTGGCAATGGCTCTTCCAATCCAAGCCTAGGGGAGCTTGACGGGAAAGTGGAGGGAGATACAAAACGTGAGCAGGAGCGTTTGTTCCAAGAGCTGGTAACAGAGTGGCTGCTGTTGGCCTCGTGCGATGCGTACGTTATTTCCGTGTCTGGTTACTCGAGCACAGCTGTGTATTACGCTAATAGACCCATGGCCGCATTTGAGTCAGGGAATTGCGACCCTGAAAAGCCGTTGCGAGCTAAGTTTCAAGGTAAAGCGCGAGGTAGGATTTAGAAGCTGTCAGCTTGCCGTTATTTGGTTGTGTGTTTGTTGTGATTTCTCCTTCACTAGTATACGCTAGCTTGAAAAACAGTTTTGTGATACCCGTAACCCAGCCCCTCGGGTTCGTTTTGGGGTACGCTGAAGGTCAAATGCTGATTTTCAGTTGAGTCATATTGAAAACACTGTGTTACTCACTACTCATACTACATGCCCGAAGTAGTTGGCACCTAGATTTGCACCATATTGTCAAACTAAATGTTTGTGTTCTCTCTAGGCTATAGTGGGTTAGCCTTCACAACACTTAAGGGTTAGTACTTGTACCCAACTCATTCATAGTTCATTCATTCCTGCACAGTTATTTTGACATGGTATTCATATCAGGAAACCTGTTAAGTTTTTAGGGCCCACCGATAGTTCCGCTCGTTCCTGCCCGAAGCGCCCTTGCACTGTCCGGCCCTGCTCGCACAGTGTCGAGCTGCCCTGCAGCTACTCGCACTGCCTGCCCCCCGCACGTCGCGCCCTGCTGCAGCCCGCGCGTCGCGCTCTGCTGCCCCGTGCGTCACGCCCTGCTGCAGCCCGCACGTGGCGCCCTGCTGCCCTGCGCGTCGCGCCCTGCTGCAGCCAGCGCGTCGCGCCCTACTGCAGCCAGCGCGTCGCGCTCTGCTGCCCTGCGCGTCGCGCCTTGCTGCAGCCAGCGCATCGCACCCTACTGTAGCCCGCGCGTCGCGCTCTGCTGCCCCGCGCGTCGCGCCCTGTTGCCCTGCACAGCGCGCGCCCTGCTGCACTGTCCACCGCGCGCCCTGCCCTGCAGTCCGCGGCGCGCCCTGCCTTGCCCAGCCGCGCCGCCCAGCCAGCCCGAGCCGCCCTGCCCAGCCCGAGCCGCGCCGCCCTACCTCGATCACCAGCCCCACCGAGCCGCCCTGCTGCTACTACTTCTGCTGCTGCTGCTCGTGCTACTGCTGCTGCTGGTGGAGGTGCTGCTGGGAGTGCTGGGAGTTCTGCTAGTGCTTGAGGTGCTGGAGGTGCTGCTGGTGCTGGAGGTTCTGGACCTACTACTGACCGTCACTGCCTGTCATGGCCACTATCACGGCAGTTGCAGCGGCTAGGGGTGGGCAGCGGCGGTCACTGCCTCTCCCGGACGACCCCACCCCTCGGCAGCTTCGCAAGTGGGTTCTTCAGCGAGCCCATCCAGGTGGTGGAGGCTTTGGTCTTCTACGTACTGCACAGAGGCGGCAGCAGAGTCAGCAGGAGACCTTCTCCCCGCAGGTGCTTAGTGAGTTGTTTCCTCAGCGATGTGTCACTGGTTCTGTCGAGGCTGCTGCACTAGGTGCTAGTGAGTCTGCTGCCGCACTAGGTGCTAGTGAGTCTGCTGCCGCACTAGGTGCTAGTGAGTCTGCTGCCGCACTAGGTGCTAGTGAGTCTGCTGCAGCTTTAGGTGCTCGTGCGTCTCCCGCCACAGGTCCTTCCTCAGCTGAGGCCTTGGATACTTTCACACTTGACTCAGGCGCATCACGTTGCTTCTTTCGTGACTGCACCACACTCACACCACTTGCTGCACCGGTACCGGTCTCACTGGATGACCCCACTGGGGGCCCAGTAGTCGCACGAGCCTCCACTGTCCTCCCGTGTCCAGCAGTCCCCTCCGGTTCTTTGTCAGGTCTCCACCTCCCCACGTTCTCGACGAACTTGGTGAGCAATGCTGCCATTCAGGATGTCTGGGTTGATACCTTTATTCATGGAGGGCAGCGTGTGGCGATCTGTACGTCCTCCCGGGCTGGCCGTCACCTAGCTACGTTCACTTGACGTCCTGGGTCTAGTCTGTACACACTGACCACTGCGTTTGCACAGGTAGCTGAGGCAGGTCAGGTGGCTGCGTCGAGTCAGGTGTCTGCGTCTGGTCAGCTTGCAGCATCTTGCTCGTGTCGGGTTCTCTCCCACCATACTCTCCTCTGGCACCACCGCCTCGGTCACCCCTCTTTACCGCGTCTCCGCAGTATGCACTCCCGTCTCCTTGTCTCTGGCCTTCCCAGGTCCCTCCCCTCCCTCCCGCGCTTGCCTACCCCGCCGTGCCTTCCCTGCGTCGAGGGGCGGCAGCGCGCCGCTCCTCACTCCTCCAAGTTTCCTCCGACCACTGCTCCTCTGCAGACTCTCCACATGGACGTTTGGGACGTGCGGTGAGTTCTCTTCGGACCTCCTTGCGGAGTTCTATCGAGACGAGGGCATCCACCAGTCGTTCACGCTTCCGGCCTCTCCTCAGCAAAATGGGATTGCTGAGCGTCGCATTGGATTGATCATGGAGGTTGCTCATACCTCCATGATCCATGCGGTTGCTCCCCAGTTTCTGGGGCGTGCTCTCCCTTGTTTGCGATGCCAAAGCAAGCAAGCTCTCCTCTCACACTCTCTGCTGTGTCTTCCTTGGCTTCCCCACCGACGCCCCACCGTGGCAGTTCTACCACCCACGCTCGCGTCGAGTCTTCTCCTCCCAGGACGTCACCTTTGATGAGTCTGTCTGTTTCTACAGGCTACACCCGCACATGTCCCACCCGGTCCCCCAAGCGCCTCTTTTCTTGGTACCAGTCCCCCCCCCCCGGAAGAACCCCCCACTGGGTCCTGCTCCCTTAGGTGTGTCTTAGGTAGACCCACCCCCCTTGGTTGAGCCTTTGGAGATCTCTTCTGACTCCTCTGGCCCAGCTGAGGAGGGTGACCCCGCCGCTGACAACACGGCGGCCACTCGCCGCTCTCCACGCTTGGAGACCCCCCCTGGTTTTCCGCCTCGGCCGTCTTCGCCGCCTCCGCAGCCTGCTGTTGTGGACTCCGGAGCTGAGACTCCTGGTGCTGAGCCTGGGGGTGCTGAGACAGAGGGTGAGGGTTATGGGGGTGCTGCGACTGGGGTTGCTTGTTCTGGGGGTGCTGCGACTGGGGGTGCTGGTTCTTGGGGTGCTGCGACTAGGGGTGCTGACTCTGGGGGTACTGCGAGTCCCAGTGGCGGTGGAGCTGTTGGTGACCCTGCAGGAGGTCCTGGAGTTGGACAGCCACCGCAGCCTGATCTACTTGAGACGCTCTCGCCGCAGGCGATTCGTGCGTGGATCGTTCGGCGAGGCAGTCCTGGTGGTGGAGGGTACGGTCCTGCTGGTGCTGGAGCTGCTAGTCCTGGAGGTACTGTTGGTGCTGGAGGTACTGGAGGTACTGCTGGAGGTGCTGGAGGTGTTACTGGTGCTGGAGGTACTAGGGGAGCTGCTGGTGCTGGAGGTGCCGGAGCTACTAGTCCTAGAGGTGCTACTGGTGCTGGAGGTGCTGGACCTACTAGTCCTGGAGGTACAGCTGGTGCTGGAGGTGCTGGAGGTGCTGCTGATGCTAGAGGCGCTGGAGCTGGAGGTACAGGAGGTGCTGGAGCTGCTGGTCCTAGAGGTGGTCGTACTGGAGGTACTGGAGCTGCCGGAGCTGGTGGTGCTGTTCGTGCTGGAGGTGCTACTGGAGCTGCTGGCACTGGAGGTGCTAGAGGTACTACTGGTGCTGGAGGCCCTGGAGCTGGAGATTCTGGAGGTACTGGAGGTGCTGGTGCTGTTGGTCCTGGAGGTGCTCGTACTAGAGGTGCTGGAGCTGCTGGAGCAGGTGGTGCTGCTGGTGCTGGAGGTGCTGGAGGTGCTACTGGAGCTACTGGCACTGGAGGTGCTGGAGGTACTACTGCTGCTAGAGGTCCTGGCGCTGCCGGAGCTCGTGGTGCTGCTGGTGGTAGAGGTGCTGGAGGTGCTACTGGAGCTGCTGGTGCTGGAGGTACTGGTGGTGCTGGTGCTAGAGGAGCTGGAGCTGCTGGTTTTGCCCCTTGCCGACCATTTTTCTACCCACAGCCGCAGTCGTCCCTGCCGCCGCCTGACTCGGTCCTTCGCCAGGTTCTTAGTCTCCCGTCTTCCACTGGCCTCCCTCTACCCCTCCTATGTCTACCGACAGACCAGTCTCAGCCACACCTACTACCTGGCTCCCCGCTGCCTGCGCTTGCTCCTCACACTGAGGTGACTGAGTCCCTGATTGAGCCTCGTGAGCCTGAGACTCATGCTTCCACACCTACTCGTGCTCGTCGTCTCGCCCGTCCTCGTCCTCCTGCTCTCCCAGGCACTCACGGTATGGCACTTCGTCCTTCCTCTGTTCCACGGCGTGCTGTCCTGCTTGAGCCTCCCGCGTCCTCTCTCCCGCATGTTCATGACCCTGAGTCCGACCTTGCTCGTGTTGCCAGTCCTACTGTCACTCGTCTCCTGGCTACTGTCGTCACTGACCCTGACCTTGAGTCTACTGCAGCGTTTGCCCTAGTCCCTGAGCTAGTCGACTTTGCAGCTAGGAGTCGTCTCGACTACGTCGCGAGTCTTGTCACTGAGTCAGAGTCTGCCTGTCCTCCATCTGTCGGGGGTGAGCGTGCCCTTAGCAGTGACATACTTGAGGATAGACAGTTTGAGCTTCAGTGTCTTGCGGCCACTTTACCTCGCTTTGCATCCATGCTGCTTTGCCCTAAGGGAGACCCGGATGCACTTGACATCCCTACCCCGCGCTCTAACACTGAGGCGATTGCGGGTGAGTACTCCTCTCAGTGGCTGACAGTCATGGACGCAGATATGGCTTCCTGGAAGTCCACAGGCACCTACGTCGACGAGGTTCCTCCTCCTGGAGCGAACATAGTAGATGGCATGTGGATTTTCAGAGTGAAGCGGCTGACGGGTTCTCCGCCTGCCTTCAAGGCGCATTACGTTGCTCGAGGCTTCAGTCAGCGACAGGGGGTCGACTTCTTCCATACCTTCTCCTCCACCCCAAAGATGACTACTCATCAGGTGCTGCTGCACGTTGCAGCACAGCGTGACTACGAGCTGCACTCCCTCGACTTCTCTACAACATTCTTGTAGGGCAGCCTTCACGAGGAGATCTAGCTGTGCCGCCCACCTGGTTTCACTGGGTCGTTTCCTGCACGTACCCAGTGGAGCCTCCGGCGGCCAGTCTACGGTCTCCGCCAGGCGCCCCGCAAGTGGCACGACACACAAAGGACTACACTTGCAGCTCTTGGGTTTGCTCCTTCCTCTGCTGACCTGTCGCTGTTTCTACACACCGACACTACCCTGCCGCCATTCTACAGTCTCGTGTACGTCGACGACTTGGTTTTTGCTACTACTGACACTGAGGCGCTAGCCCTAGTGAAGGCGGAGTTGCAGGAGAGACACACCTGCACTGACCTGGGTGAGCTGCGTAGCTATCTTGGCTTGCAGGTCACCCGGGACAGAGCATGGCGCACCATCACCCTGACTCAGTCACACATGGTGCACCAGGTCCTTCAGCGCTTCGGCTTCTAGTTCTCCTCGCCACACCCACTCCTCTGTCTACCGGCCACTCGCTCTCAGCTCCACCTTCGGACGAGTCCGTAGAGCCGAGTGGTCCATACCTAGAGCTTGTGGGTTGCCTCATTTACCTAATGATGTGCACACGAGCTGAACTCGCGTACCCTCTTAGCCTCCTGGCTTGCTACGTGGCTCCCGGTAGACACGAAGAGGTGCACTGGGATGCTGCAAAGAGGGTACTGCATTACTTGTGCAGTAGATCGGGCATGGGGCTCGTGCTTGGAGGAGAGGGTTTCGTGGTACTCAGAGGACACTCCGACGCTTCTTGGGTCGACGACCAGGCAACTCAGCGTTCGTCACAGGGTTACACCTTCAGTCTTGGCTCTGGTTCTGTCTCGTGGAGGTCCACTCGTTCTTCTTCTGTGCTTAGTTTCAGCTGTGAGGCCGAGATCTACGCTGGGGCCATGGCTGCACAGGAGCTACGCTGGCTGACCTATCTGCTGACCGACTTGGGGGAGCGGCCTCGTTCTCCTCCAATTCTGTATGTCGACAACAAGGCAATGCTTGCCTTGTGTCACGAACAGAGACTGGAGCACAGAACGAAGCACATTGCTCTTCCCTACTTCCTTGCGCATGAGCTGCAGCAGCGTCGTCAGCTCCGCTTTTCCTACGTGGCCTCGCGGGCCAACACTGCTGATGTGTTCACCAAGGCCCTTGGGTCTGGTAATCATCAGCGTTTCTGCACTACTCTTGGGCTTGTGCCCACTCTGCCTCACCTGCTGGTTGCTTGACTTGCTCTTGTTGTACACTGATATATATATTTGTACCTGCTTGTTTACTCTTGCTAGGTTGTGATTAGTGTACTGCCTTGCTATTATAACTTTGCATGTGAACTGGCCTTGTGGCCGCTTTCTTGTGCTCAGATTATAATACAAACATGCAGGTATATATATAGATCACAATACAAGCGAAGTCATGCAGTGAGCAAGTGAGGCAAAGTAGGCACAAGGCCTAACACAGTAGAGAAGCGCTGATGATCACCAGGCGGAAGTGCCTTGGTGAATATATCAGCAGTGTTGGCCCTAGTGGCCACGTACGCAAGACGAAGCTGGCCACGCTGCTACAACTCTCGAGCAAGGAAGTATCGCAGAGCGATGTGCTTTGTTCTGTGCTCCAGTCTGTGCTCCTAACACAAGGCAATCATGGCCTTGTTGTCTACGTACAGAACTGGAGGCGAACAAGGCTGCTCTCCCATGTCAGTCAGCAGGTAGGTGAGTCAGTGTAGCTCCTGTGCAGCCATGGCCCCTGCATAGATCTTAGCCTCACAACTGGAGCTGAGAACCGAAGACGAGCGGGTAGACCGCCAGGAAACAGAGCCGGAACCAAGGCTGAAGGTGTAACCCTGTGACGACCGCTGCGTAGCTGAGTCGTCAACCCAAGAAGCGTCTATGTGACTTGTGATGACAACTGGACCCCGTTCTCCAAGCACGAGCCCCATGCCTGACGTACTGCACAGGTAACGCATTACCCTCTTCGCAGCATCCCAGTGCACCTTTTGGTGCCTATCGGGAGCCACGTAGCGAGCCAGGAGGCTGAGAGGGTACGCGAGGTCAGGTTGTGTGCACGTCATCAGGTACATGAGGCAACCCACAAGCTCTGGGTATGGACCAATCAGCTCTACGGACTCGTCCGAAGGTGGAGCTGAGAGCGAGTGGCCGGTAGACAGAGGAGTGGGCTGTGGTGAGGAGAACTAGAACCTGAAGCGATGAAGGACCTGCTGCACCATATGTGATTGAGTCAGGGTGATGGTGCGCCGTGCTCTGTCCCAGGTGATCTGCAAGCCAAGATAGTTGCGCACTTCACCCAGGTCAGTGCAGGTGTGTCTCTTTCGCAGCTCCGACTTCACAAGGGTCAGTGCCTCAGTGTCAGCAGTGGCAAAGACCATGTTGTCGACCTAGACGAGGACGTAGAACGGCAGCAGCAATGTGTCGGTGCATAGAAACAGCGACGGGTGAGCAGTCGAGGGAGTAAACCCCAGAGCCACAAGTGTAGTCCTCAGTGTGTCGTGCCACTCACGAGGTGCCTGGCGGAGACCGTAGACTGGCCGCCGGAGGCTCCACTGGGTACCTGCAGGAAACGACCCAGTGAAGTCAGGTGGGCGGCGCAGCCAGATCTCCTCGTGAAGGCTGCCCTGCAAGAAAGCTGTGCTGAAGTCCAGAGAGTGCAACTCGTAGTCACGCTGAGCAACGACGTGCAGCAACACTCAAAGAGTGGTCATCTTCGGGGTGGGGGAGAAGGTCTGGAAGTAGTCGACCCCCTGTCGCTGACTGAAGCCTCAAGCAACGTAGCGCGCCTTGAAGGCAGGCGGAGAACCCGGCGGCCGCTTCACCCTGAAAATCCACATGCCATCGAGTATGTTCGCCCCAGATGGGGGAACTACGTCGACGTAGGTGCCTGTGGACTTCCAGGATGCCATCTCGGCATCCATGGCTGTTTGCCACTGAGAGGAGTAAGGACCCGTAATCGCCTCTGCGTATGAGCGCGGGGTCGGGATGTCTGGTGCATCCTGGTCTCCCTCAAGGGCAAGCAGCATGGAAGTGAAACGAGGTACAGCAGCTGCAAGACACTCAAAGTCCTCCTGCCTGTCCTCAAGGACGTCCGTGCCAAGAGCACACTCACCCCTGACGGACGGAGGACTGGCAGACTCACACTCAACAACAAGAGCAGTGGTGTAGTCTAGACGACAGGCAGCAGCAAAGTCAACCAGCTCAGCAACGAGGGCAGACGCGGCAGTGGACTCAAAAGAAGGGTCAGTGAAAACAGTGGCGAGGAGACAAGAGACAATGGTACTGGCAGCACGAGCGAGGTCAGACTCAGGGTCAGGGACAGCAGGAAGAGAGGACTCAGGAGGAGGCGGCAGAGGAACACGCAGTGGAACAGAGGAAGGACGAAGTGCCATAGCATGGGTGCCAAAGACAGGAGGAGGACGTGGACGAGGAACCCGATGACGAGTCCGAGCAGCGCGAATAGGTGAGGCAAGACAAGACTCAGGCTCACGACGCTTTGTGAACGAGTCTATCTACTCAGCGTAAGGAGAGGGTAGTTTGGTTGTAACTATGGCTGCGACTAGCTAGGCGGTGGACTCAGCAAGCTAGGAACTTGGCGAAGCAGGGGAACAAAAAACGGTCACGGCCGCAAAGTGCCTCCAGCACCAGTAGCGCCAGACACAGCACCCCAAGCTCCAGCACCTCCAGCGCTAGGGTCAACAGCTCCAGTGTCTCCAGATCCAACTCCTCTAGCTCCAGCGCCACCAGCGCCAGTGCCTCCAGCTCCAGCTCTAACAACTCCAATGTCCCTAGCTCCAGCTCCTCCAGCGCCAGTGCCTCCAGCTCCAGCGCCTCCAGCCCCAGCACCTACAGGCTCCGCAAGGTCTCCAGCTCCAGCTCCTCCAGCTCCAGCGCCCCCAACACTACCAGGTCCGGCAGCTCCAGTACCCCTGGTACGAGCACCTCCAGGATAAGTAGCTGCAGCACCTCCGGTACCACCAGCTCCAGCAGTAACTCCAGCACCTCCAAGACGAGTAGCTCCAACACCTCCAGCTCCAGTGTCTCCAGTGGCAGAGTCTCCAGCCCCGGCAACTCCACTCCGAAGGCGTCTGCGCTGAGCAAACCACTCGCACAGCTGCTGCGGGGAGAGAGGCTCCGATCGGGGAGACAATCGCGGCAAAGCACCCGCAGGACCTCCACAAGAAGCAGTACCCCGAGGCTCAGCAACCCCAGACTCCGCACCCTCAAACTCAGCACCCCCAGGCTCCACACCCTCAAGCTCAGCACCCCCAGGCTCCACACCCGCAGGCTCAGCACCCCCAGGCTCTGCACCCCCAGGCTCAGCACCCCCAGACCCGGCACCCTCAGACCCAGCACCCCTAGGCTCCGCACCCCCAGGCTCCGCACCCCAAGACGCAGCACCCCCAGATGCAGCACCTCAAGCAGCACCTGACTCGACAGCTACCTCAACAGGCACAGTACCAAGGAGGGGGTCTACCTGAGACAAACCTAAGGAAGAAGGACCCTGGGAGGGGAGGGGGTCTACCGGAGGGGGACCTGGAGCAAGGAAGAGCGGCGGGGGTGGGGGAGGGGCAGAGCGGTAGGGGAAGAGACGGTGAAAGGGAACCGACTCGTCAAACGTGACGTCCTGAGAGGGGAACCCACGGCGCGAGGTGGGGTGGTAAAACTGTCAGCCAGGCGCGTCAGGGGGAAAGCAAGGAAGACGCAGGGAATAGCGCGGGCGGAGAGCTTGTCCGCAGACGCATCGCGAACAAAGGCACGAGAGCCCCGGACCCGGAACACAGACGCATCGCCAACCTCTCCCGTCCAACGCATTGTCGGCGAGGTCTCCGGCAAGGAGACACGGGGCCAGAGGTTGAGCTGATGCGCAGCATAACGGACCACAAACAGCTACAGAAAATGGGGAGCAGCTGCATGGATCATGGAGGTACAAGGGACCTCCATGACTAAGCCAATGCGGCGCTCAGCAATCCCATTTTGCTGAGGGGAGGTCGGAAGCTTGAATGACTGGAGAATGCCCTCCCCATGACAAAAGTCACGCAAGAGGTCGGAGGAGAACTCACCACCTCTGTCAGAGTGCAAACGCAGGACAGGAAGGTCCTCGCGGAACCGCTCGCGGAGCTGGAGACGGACTGCACGGATCCAAGGGATCAAGACATCAGGGACCTCACCCTTGCTGCGCAAGGGGAAGACGGTGGTGTAACGCATGTAGTCGTCAACTACCAGCAGAAAGTAGCGCTCGCGGCCCTGTCCACTGATGCGGGCTGGGCCCCACACGTCCATGTGGAGAGTCTGCAGTGGAGCAGTCGCCGGGGGAAACGAGGAGGGGTGAGGAGCAGCGCGCTGCCGCCCCTCGACGCAAGGAAGGCAGGGCGGGGCAGGCGAGGGCGGGAGGGGAGGTAGAGACCAGGGAAGACCTGAGACAAGGAGGCGGGAGTGCATGCCACGAAGGCGTGGTAGGGAGGGGTGACCAAGGCGGTGGTGCCACAGGAGAGTCTGGTGCGACAGGAGGCAACACGAGCAAGGGGGTGCTATCGGACCTGATGCAGACACCTGGGCAGACGCAGCTATCTGAGGAGGCTCAGTAACCAGTGTGTACAGACTCAACCCAGGCCGACGATTTGAACGTGGTCAGGTGACGGCCCGTCTGTGTACACATGCATATCGACACATGCTGACCCCCAGGAGTGGTGGTAGTGACCATCGCATCCTGGAGGGCAGCGGTAAACCAAGTTTGTAGAGAACGAGGGGAGGTGAAGACTTGACAGTGAGCCGGACGGGACCGCTGGACACGGGAGAACAGTGGAGGAACGGGCAAGGACTGGGCCCCCTGAGGGGTCAGCCAGTCTGACCGATACAGGTGCAGAGAGAGGAGTGAGGGTGGTGCTGTTGCGAAAGAAACAGCGTGAAGCACCTGAGTCAAGTGTAAAGGTGTGCAAGGCCTCAGCAAGCGCAGTACCAGGGAGAGCAGACTCACTAGCACCTAGAGCAGCAGCCTCTATACCTGGGTCAGGCACCACACACAGGGAACAGTCACCCTCAGCACCAATAGTCAAAGCATACATGGTGGTGAGGATAGCGTCATAGTCTAGAGCAAAGATATCCACACCCTGCCTAAGCAGCTCTAGCCAGCGGGGATGCTCAGCCGCGTCGCCAAACTCTGCATGCCAGGTGTCGCTCAGACAGGAGAAGCAGCGGGACTGTGTGTGACCAACTGTTCCGCCAGTCGGACCAGCCCGATCACCTGTGCGAATGACGTACAGGCAGCGAGCAATACTCCGAGACGCCCCACGCTGAGCGTACCACTCACGGAGTTGCTGAGGCGTAAGGGTCTCGCGCGGCACCGCTGCAGTTGCGCCAGGCCACCGCCAGAAATTCCCAACTGAACAGCCGCACAGCGACTGCCACTACTGTCGCCGCCACCACTCCTACGAGCGTACCACTCACGTAGCTGATGTGGTGAAAGGGTCTCGTGCTGACTCCACTGCTGCTGCAGCTGGCCACCGCCAGAAAATCCCCACCGAACAGCTCCACAGCGACTGCTACTACGGCCGCCACCACTCCCACTGCTGCCACCACCGCCGTCACCATTCCCACTGCTACTACGTAGAGAAGTCATAGCGGGCAAGCACGGAGGCGCGCGACCAGCAGAGCAGCAGGGGGGGCGGCGAGCGAGCCGTGAGCAGGCGGTGAGCAGGCGGTGAGCAGGCGGTAGGGGGGCGGCGCGCGGGGCCTAGGGACGACGGGCGGGCCGCAAGCGGCGGCGCGCGGGGCAGCAGGGGCGGCGGGCAGGCCGCAATGGGTGGCGCGCGTGGCTGCATGTGCGGCTCGCGGACTGCAGGGGCGAAGGGCGGGCCGCAAGGGGCGGCGGGCGGGCCGGGCCTAGGGTCAACGGGCGGGCGCGTGGGGCAGCAGGGTCGACGGGCGGGCCGGGCCTAGGGTCGACGGGCGGGCCGGAGCCTAGGGTCGATGGGCGGGCTGGGCTAGGGTCGACGGGCGGGCCGGAACTAGGGTCGACAAGCGGGCGCACGGGGCTGTAGGGTCGCCGGGGGGGGGGGGGGGGGCGGGGCGGGGCCTAGGGTCGACGGGGCGCGCCAGGGCCTAAGGTCGATGGGGCGGGCCGGGGCCTAGAGTCGACGGGGCGAGCTGGGGCCTAGGGTCGACGGGGCGCGCGGGGCCTTGGGTCGACGGGGCGCGCCAGGGCCTAGGGTCGACGGGGCGGGCCGGGGCCTAGGGTCGACGGGAGGGGCCGGGGCCTAGGGTCGACGGGGCGCGCCAGGGCCTAGGGTCGACGGGGCGGGCCGGGGCCTAGGGTCGACGGGGCGAGCGGGGCCTAGGGTCGACAGGGCGGGCCGGGGCCTAGGGTCGACGGGGCGCGCGGGGCCTAGGGTCGACGGGCGGGCCGCAAGGGGCAGGCGCGAGGAGCCTAGGGTCGACGTGCAGGCCGCAAGAGGGCGGCGCGCGGGGCAGCAAGTGCGGCACGAGGGTCGCTAGGGGCGGCGCGGGAGCCAGCAGGGCGGCTAGTGGGGCAGCGCTGTGGTGGGCCCAAAAAAATCGGTCCTAACGAAGGACCTGCTCTGAAACCATGTCAAACTAACGAACGAGAATGAATGCATTGAACAGAAGTTGGGTACAACTATAACCCTAATTGGGTGCTACCACTATAGCCTACACAATTGTAAGCACTATAACACTCTGACAGTGGTTCTCCATATCTTGTTCGCTTTCGTAATTGTAGTAACACCCCTCCTCATTATATGCGATGCGTGTAGGTTGTGACTCTTGGATCCACGGTGGCGCTTCCCAGTCGAACTGCATCCGTCCGACTGTCAGCTCATCATAGGTCACTTCTTCGTCTTCAACCGAACCTTCCGGCCGCTCCTGAGGTGGGTCTGCAAACATGTCTTCCCAGCTGCGGAAGAAGCGATAGTGTCGGTTTGGGCGAGGCGGTCCCCGACGCACCATGCAAGTTAATACCTTGCTCTTGCCTTTGTCGTTTGTGTTCGCAGGAATACGCGCCGGAGCTTGAGAGGTGCTGGCGACGGCTGGTGGTGACACTGTCTGGTTGCGTGCTGGAGCTCCTCCTTGCTGGTGAGTCACTCCACCCTTCTGGCCGTGATTGTTGTTATTGTTGCCGTTCAGTTTCCCGCATTCTTGAATCATGTGTCCTGTCTTCTTGTAGTATTTGCAGAAGAGCCTTTTCTTGTCCTGTGGCGCTTGCGCGTAGAAAGCGATCTTCTCTTTTGTCAGAATATTATGCTCTAGCCTGTAGTGGGGTGCTCTATAGCGAGTACAACCCTTCTAGGGTTTGCTATTTGTATCCTCATTCTTGCTAGTGCAACTCCTCCTTCTTTGCCTAAACTGTTTCTTGCCTAGCTAGGGCTTTCCTAGCTATGGCGCCTTCTTCTACTGCTTATCTTCACATGGTATTAGAGCGATATGCTCCTGGCCTGTGGGCCCCACCTCACTGCTTCCGCTGCTACTGCTACTCCCTGTCCGCCGCGCGCCCCGTGGTGCGCGGCGTCGAAATTAGGGTTTTTCAGCCCGCCGTGCGCCCCGAGGCGCGCGGCGGTTTTCTGCCCGCCGTGCGCCCCGAGGCGCGCGGCGGTTTTCTGCCCGCCGTGCGCCCCGAGGCGCGCGACGGGTTTCTGCCCCGTCACTCGGCGCGTCGCCCCCAGGAGGCGCTACGACGGGCGACGGGGACCCGCGCGTCGCCCCCCGTCGCCCGTCGTGGCCTGCGCGCGGCCCGTACAGCCGGCGCGCGGCCCGTACGGGCTGCGCCAGGCCCGCGCGCGGCCCGTACGGGCTGCGCCAGGCCCGCGCGCGGCCCGTACGGACTGCGCCAGGCCCGCGCGCGGCTCGGGCCGCCTGCGCGCGGTTCGGGAGGCTGTGCCAGGCCCGTGGGCGGCCCGTTCTTCGCTGCCCCTGTCCTCCCCGCTGTCCCCCGTGCTTCTGAAGGCGCCCCACCCCTCCTTCTGCCTGTTCTCCTGGATTAGGGTTTGGGGGTGGGGGGTATGGGGGTGCAGCTTCTGTGTGCCGTTCCCTGCTCCTCCTCCTCCTCCGTCTCCCTGTGCTGCAGCTGCCGCTGAAGGGGGGTGGACCTGTTGGAGCCGTCGGAGTGGTACTAAGGGGGGGTGAAGAGGGAGTGGAGCTAGGGGTGAAGCAAGGGGTGTGTGTCAGGGGGGGTGGTACTGTTTGGGGGAGGTTGAACGGAGGTTGCCGTCGTGTCGCCAGCAGCACCTGTAGTCCGGGGAGTTGCTCCGGTAGCCCAGTCGTAGCCACCTGTGCCAGTCGCCCGTGGGTCCGTTGCTCGTCTGCCGCTACTTTTAGCCGCGGGGCCAGTTACTCCAGTAGTCCGGAGCGCTGTTCCGGTAGCCGCTGTGCCAGTGTGCCTCCTGTTGCCCGTCTGTCTGCAGCTTCAGCCGTCGCCTCCTATCTCCTCTCCTCTCACTGTCCCTCCTCCTCCTCACTTGCCCGTTGTGACTACCACTAGCTTTGCTCATAATTGTGAACTTCAAACTATTGCTTCTTGAACTTGTGCTCAGAATGTGTGGTGACATTGTGATCCACCCTGAGCTTGTTCTGCTTTGCTTGCTCTGCTGATTACACCCCACTTTGGCTATGGGGGTGTGTCAGAATATTATGCTCTAGCCTGTAGTGGGGTGCTCTATAGCGAGTACAACCCTTCTAGGGTTTGCTATTTGTATCCTCATTCTTGCTAGTGCAACTCCTCCTTCTTTGCCTAAACTGTTTCTTGCCTAGCTAGGGCTTTCCTAGCTATGGCGCCTTCTTCTACTGCTTATCTTCACATCTTTCTTGTTGCCTCTTTCGTTGTACATATCGATCTCTTGCTGCTAGGAGAGAAGCGAAGCGCAGAGGGAGGTTTCGATGAGGGTTCCTTGTGTGCGAAGGAGCAACTTGCACTGGCGCCATTCTGGGCTCAAGCCAGCGAGGATGATAGTGACGAACATATCGTCAGGAAAGTTGCCGCCGCTTCTCCTGAATTGATCTCTTAGGTTTCTGCAGCGCTTGATGTATGGTCCGGCCTTTTCGCCGGGGAACATTTTAACGTTGTTCAGCTGGTTGAGCAGGCGACTCAGTGTCACCGAGTCTGTTGCCATGTGGTAGGTGCGCAGGTGCTCCCAGGATTGTTGCGCGGGCGCCCACTCGTTCTTGAAGGGGCAGATGCTCGGTTGTTCTTCGGGCGCCAGGTTGCGGATTAGGACGGTGAAGGCCATCAGCGACTTGTTATAATACTGCGCCTTCTCTTGAGGTGAGCCGTTGGCCGGGGATGCGTAGGTGCCGTCGTAGTACATCCAGATCTGTGCGCCTTGTGCCAGGAGTTCGAACTCGAAACTCCATGTATAAAAATCCTTCCCGTCAAAGGGCTTGGTTGTCCTGAGTTTTGCCGTTGTGAGGAACTTGCTCTGCATTGACGCCATTGTTTCGAAATGCGCATGTTGTCCTTGTGCGGAACCTTGAGCTCCGCGATTGTCGAATGTGAAGGATCGTTCGGACCCAGCTCCTTGAGGATCGGGAGGTCGACGGGCGTAGCTAGAGCCATCAATGCTCATTGGCTGGTGGCTTTCCAGGGCGCTAATGCGGGAGATGAGCTGCCCGAGGAGCGTTGAATCCACAGTCGTTGTTGTAGAAGCGACATTGGAGGAGGGAAGTACTGGATTTTCTCCAGCCTCTCCACAATACGCGCCCTGCAAGTTGCGTGCCCTTGATGTAAGGATAAGTTCTAGTGGAAATTGTCTTGAAGACCTTTAGCAGTTCCTATAATCCAAACTAGCTCTCATACCATGTTAGAGTAAGGATCTTGGATAGGATAGGAATGCTTTAGAGAGTTTTGGTAGCAGAATTCTTTGTGGTAGGAACTATGATCATAGTGAATGTAAATGACAAAGTTGATTAAAACATAAAATTACACACAATAAATAGATATAACTAGCCATGTACTATGAGGGGTACATTCCGTTACTCTAACTGCTTTAGAGGCAATTCTACAGTGACTCTGACTATTGCACTTCTTCTTGTTACCGATTCGCTGCGTGTAACCGTACGGACGGTTACGTTTGTTGCCATTCCTCGATGGTAAGTCAATCGTCGGTCCAGATGGTCAACAGTTGCGACAGTTGACTCTTGCGACTGTTGACCTTCCTGCCCTTGATACGGGCTGATCCGATACTGCTGCTAGTGCTGCTTCGATAATGACGGGTGCGATACAGCTGCACCTACGGGAATGCTAAACTCGATTCCCTTCATACTCCAATAGATATAAAGCATTACATTTAAGTGGATTAATTAGCTAGTCAGTGAGCCTACGAAATGCAACCCTTCCTTTTGGGGGTCTTCATATGATTTTTGCTATGATATGCTTTCCACTTTACCAGTAAGTGCCCAAGAGAAACTACTGTTCTGGAAACTTTAGTGTACATACCAGAGCTTATAAGTGCCATTCTAAAAAATGTTTCCAGAAATGACAGTTGAATGTGACTGATGTTTAAGACGAGTACGCCTCGTTCTGACTGAACCCTCTGAGACACTGGTGGTGTCAGAAGGTTGCCCATCCAGGAGCCAATCAATGCTAGAGGTGAACGATTGAGGTGTGAAGACCCTTTCATGCCCAAATCGCGAGGGACAACAGTCCCTTTGTGAACGCTCTGGAACGCGGACAATCTCATTGAACCGAGCGATTATCATCTGCTGGACATTCTCGTACATGGAGGCAACAAAATTTCCCGCGACGCGACGCACACAAGGTTGTCAGAAACTTGCTACGTCGAGGCGGGAAAATGACAGCATCGTTTATTGAGGGCCTTCATCACATATCAGCGAACAGCGAGTGAGCATCTCGCACCGCATATCTGCTACGTCAGCCCAACGCGACAAGCCTGGAAGTAATACAATGCTGACTCTTCTAGATGTTTGAAATCCCCTTCTCATCCTGCTATGTCAATGCATATTTTTCGCCTCCTTCAGCCTCCCGTGTTCTCTATTTCCCTCTCCACGACATCTAGCACCGCGGCATCAAACACAACGACACACACTCTAGACAACCGCCTAGTACGTGAATGGCGTTTCCCGGGTCGACTGTGCGGCTGCTCGTTGTTCTGCATTTCGTTCTCGTGTTTGCCTCGCTGGCCACATCCCAGCGCATCAAGGTAAAGAATCACGAAACTTTGAACTGCCCGACTATTTCCGTAAGCACCGAACCAGGAAACTGCTTAACATACTCTGCAACCTCAGGTCTGAACATCACCGATCTCCTTTCCCTCAGGTCTGCGAAACGTACTCTGCATCCCTCCCCCTTTCTCCACCCTCCTTCCCTTCCTCACTCCTTCCCTTCTTCCTTCTTCCCCCTTTCTGCCCTCTATCTCCCTCCTCCCGCACACTCTCACCCACGCGTTGTCGTTGAACGCTTCCTTGTTGTTAACTTGCTTCGTGTTGTTCCGTGTTGTTCCGTGGTTCGTGTTGTTCTCCTTCATGCCCGCATTCACCTGCCGATGGCAGGAGCGCCAGTTGCGACAACGGACTCGCATGCCGCGTTTTTTTTTTTTTTTTTTTTTTTTTTTTTTTAAGAATTCTCCTCTGAATCTGTTTCTTGTCTCTGTTCTCGAAAAACAGACTCGCATGCCGCGCTCTTTGGACTTCAATTTCTCCGAAACGCACGGGTTATGCGGGACTTGGGCTAGTGACTACGCCGCATTGCACAGCCGAATACGCGCACGCGCCTTAAAAGCGTACCTGACACAGCAACACGCGGAGAAATCAAGGGGGAACGAAGAGGTAGAGTCTTTTGGGACACCTCTTTTGAAGCCGTATGGGATAGAGCAGAAGCCTGCTGAGCTGATGACAGATGGACAGCTGGATCCGCCTGTTCGCTTTCTCACATTCGAGTGGTTGGACGGCTGTGGCGGCTTCGCGGACGTTCTCGCGGGGCTGGTAACCGCATTAGTCGTGGCTATACTCGACAATCGCGCGCTTATAGTCCGAAACCACTGCCTTCCCAAAGCTTTCGAACCCAGCATGATCAACTGGGAGCCCGACCCGTTCGTGCCGTTGGAACCTGCGCGGAACCTCACGTTGGTGGACTATGGCTGGGGAAGGATGATCCCCGAGCGCGCGCGCGACGGGGAGGTGGTGCTGGTGTGGCTGCGGGATAAGTTCGTGCGGATCGAGCCGTTTTTTAAGGAGCTGGAAGGCGCGGTGAACGTTCGCATGACGAGCAACCGCGGCGTGCTGACGTGGCTGCAGACGAGGGCGAAAGGGGAGTGGGCGGAGAGGTTTAAGGCGATGGGTATGCGGCTGCCATACGCGCTCGGATGCTCGCTGCGGTTCCTCATGCGGTAATGAAGGGGGGAGGAAAGGAAGGGGGAAGTTTTTGAGTCGACTCGAAAACAGACTCATTACTCTCGGATGCTCTCTGCGGTTCCTCATTCGGTAAAGGGGAGGAAGAAAAGGAAGGGAAAAGCGAGAGGAGAGAGAGGAGAGTGGTGTGTGACTGGAATTATTGGAGTCCATTCCAGTTATTGGAATTCTTGGCGAGAGACAGTTGTTCCACTTTCCATTCCCGCCTCGCCTACCTGTCTACCGTCTCTTTTTTGCATTCTGCTCTCACTCTTCCCCGCGCCGCGTTCACCCTTCACCCTCTCCCTCATCCCCCTCCACCCTCCCCTCTCCCCGCTCTCTCTTCTCCCTGCAAGCACTCCTCCAGTCCCAAGCCAGAGGAGCAAGCGCTGTACCGCTCGATGCTGTACCTCTGACGATGCTGTACCTCTGGCGATGCTGTACCACAGCAGCGAGCGGCGCCTGCGGAGGAGGTCTTCGGAGTCGACTCTCAAAAGTTGGCTCTCTCTCTCCTCCCCTGCAAACCCTCCTCCAGTCCCAAGCCAGAGGTGCAAGCGCTGTTCCACAGCATAGAGCGGCGCCTGCGGAGGAGGTCGTGGGCAGGGAAGGCAGGCGCGGGGAGGCCGCGGGTGGCAACAGTGGGGATCCACATCCGCGTGCGCGACCGGGTGGTGTGGGCGGGCGACAGGGGGGCGCCCAAGGAGCTCAGTGCGAAGCAGGTGGACGTGCTCATTGCTGGCGCCCGGAAGTGGATTCTGTGCGCGAAGGTAAGTGGATTCTGTGCGCGCAGGTGAGTGGATTCTGTGCGCGCAGGTGAGTGGATTCTGTGCGCGCAGGTGAGTGGATTCTGTGCGCGCAGGTGAGTGGATTCTGTACGCGCAGGTGACTGGATTCTGTGCGCGCAGGTGAGTGGATTCTGTGCGCGCAGGTGAGTGGATTCTGTGCGCGCAGGTGAGTGGATTCTGTGCGCGCAGGTGAGTGGATTCT
Source organism: Closterium sp. Naga37s-1 (assembly GCA_947471745.1). Taxonomy (NCBI): domain Eukaryota; kingdom Viridiplantae; phylum Streptophyta; class Zygnematophyceae; order Desmidiales; family Closteriaceae; genus Closterium; species Closterium sp. Naga37s-1. The sequence goes on from CANJKZ010001008.1 coordinate 426,908, forward strand.
GTGCGCGCAGGTGAGTGGATTCTGTGCGCGCAGGTGAGTGGATTCTGTGCGCGCAGGTGAGTGCAGAGGAGTGGGGATGGGGAAGTTGGGAGTGGGAACACTGAGCAGGGAAGGGATTCGGGTATCTTATCTCACCACGTTATTCCCTGGACCTCTCATTTTCCAACCCCAAGGGTGCGCAAGCGCATAGGATTCCGTCCTCCTGACTACCCTCGCCATCCCTCATTTCTCCCTGCGTCCACTTAACAACCTTCCTAAACACTTGCTGCTCGCCCTGTTTCCCCGTGCCTCCAGCGTGTGGAATCATACTGGTTCCCGTCGTCCGTTGCGGTGCGATGGATGCTCATCACCAACTCAGCGCAGCTCAAGGCCGCTCTCAAATCTAGATTTCCCTACAAGGTGTGTGAGAGGGGTGTGAGTGTGTGTGTGTGTGTGTGTTTGTGTGTGTGTGCGTGTGTGAGTGTGTGGGTGTGTGTTTGTGTGTGTGTGTGTGTATCACTCGGTGGGAAGGAAGGTGCAGTGGAGGGAGGACAGAGGGACCAGGGGGAAAAGGGAGGTGGGAGAGCCAGCACTCGGCGGCCATTTCCAAGGCTCTCTTATGAGAATGACCCTCGTTGTTTTTTATGTATCACGCTGCCCTGAAAACCTGTTATTCTCTTCTTCTTTCGCTCTCCTTTCTTCCTCGCTCTCTTCTTCCGCTGACCCTGCCAGGTTATCACTACCGACTTCATACCTCGGCATGCGAATAGTCTGAGCTCCAGCATTGCCAGCAGCATTGGCAATGGCTCTTCCAATCCAAGCCTAGGGGAGCTTGACGGGAAAGTGGAGGGAGATACAAAACGCGAGCAGGAGCGTTTGTTCCAAGAGCTGGTAACAGAGTGGCTGCTGTTGGCCTCGTGCGATGCGTACGTTATTTCCGTGTCTGGTTACTCGAGCACAGCTGTGTATTACGCTAATAGACCCATGGCCGCATTTGAGTCAGGGAATTGCGACCCTGAAAAGCCGTTGCGAGCAAAGTTTCAAGGTAAAGCGCGAGGTAGGATTTAGAAGCTGTCAGCTTGCCGTTATTTGGTTTTAAATGTGTGTTTGTTGTGATTTCTCCTTCACTAGTATACGCTAGCTTGAAAAACAGTTTTGTGATACCCGTAACCCAGCCCCTCAGGTTCGTTTTGGGGTACGCTGAAGGTCAAATGCTGATTTTCAGTTGAGTCATATTGAAAACACTGTGTTACTCACTAACTCATACTACATGCCCGAAGTAGTTGGCACCTAGATTTGCACCATATTGTCAAACTAAATGTTTGTGTTCTCTCTAGGCTATAGTGGTTTAGCCTACAAGGGGTACAATAATTTTGGGTTACCGTATGGCCCCGAATATAGGCGCCGTCCGATTAAACGCGCCGGCGCTTATATCTGGAGCATGGCGCTTATGGCCGAAACTCGATTATAAGCGCCCCCCCTGTAAACACTTTACTTATTATAAGCGCACATACAGTTTTAATTTGAAATCATGTTTCAAATGGTAACGATACTACTTTCTGCAGCGAGTCTTTTTCAATTTCGCTTCGTTTGACTTGCGAAGACCTGACTGGCGCGTCCAGTGGCATGATGTGTCTTCGCCTCTGTGTGTTGGCAGAATATCGCTTGCGCGCGATTCTGCTTTGTGACGCTAAAACATTTCGCCTCGGTTGAAATGGCAAGAATAAAATGTACAATCTGGTGCTCTAAATATATATATTTGTATTTGTCATTATATAAGAGCCGGCGCTTATGCCCAAAACTCATTTAGAAGCGCCTCCCTTCAAAAAATCGATTTTATTATAAGCGCACGTGCGCTACTATCCGGGGCCATACGGTATTACTTGTACCCAACTCATTTATAGTTCATTCATTCCTGCTCAGTTATTCTGACATGGTATTCAGATCAGGAAACCTAAGTTTTTAGGGCCCACCGATAGTTCCGCTCGTTCCTGCTCGAAGCGCCCTTGCACTGTCCAGCCCTGTTCGCACAGTGTCGAGCTGCCCTGCAGCTGTTCGCACTGCCTGCCCCCCACACGTCGCGCCCTGCTGCAGCCCGCGCGTCGCGCTCTGCTGCTCCGCGCGTCACGCCCTTCTACAGCCCGCACGTCGCGCCGTGCTGCCCTGCGCGTCGCGCCCTGCTGCGCTGTCAAGCTTATATATGCTATAGTCTGTTTAGGCTGTAGTGGGGTAGTTCTTATAGGGTACAACACTTTTAGGTTTCCTACTTGTACCCACCTGCTTCCTAGTTCATTCATTCCGTTCATTATTCTAACATGGTATTATGAGTAGGTTCCCTAGTGGGAACGCTTTTTTTAGGGCCCACCACGAAATTTTCTCCTGCCCTGCCCGAAGCGTGCGTTGCGGCCACTTAGCCGCCCGTCGGCCCCTTACGCCGTCCGTCACGGCCCCTTAGCCGCCCGTCGTCGGCCCCTTAGCCGCCCGTCGGCCCCTTAGCCGCCCGTCGGCCCCTTAGCCGCCCGTCGCGGCCCCTAAGCCGCCCGTCGGCCCCTTAGCCGCCTGTCGCGGCCCCTTAGCCACCCGTCGGCCCCCCTTTCGCCGCCCGTCACGGCCCCTTAGCCGCCCGTCGTCGGCCCCTCAGCCGCCCGTCACGGCCCCTTCGCCACCCGTCGGCCCCTTAGCCGCCCGTCGGCCCCTTAGCCGCCCGTCGCGGCCCCTTAGCCGCCCGTAGTCGGCCCCTTAGCCGCCCGACACGGCCCCTTCGCCGCCCGTCGGCCCCTTAGCCGCCCGTCGGCCCCTTAGCCGCCCGTCGCGGCCCCTTAGCCGCCCGTCGGCCCCATCGCCGCCCGTCACGGCCCCTTAGCCGCCCTGCCGGCCCCTGTTGGCGCGACCCTGCCGGCCCCTGCTGACGCGCCCCTGCTGGCGCGCCCCTGCTGGCCCCTACTGGCGTGACCCTTACTGGCCCGGCCCCTACTGACGCGCCCCTGCTGACGCGCCCCTGCTGACGCGCCCCTGCCGGCCCCTGCTGACGCGCCCCTGCCGGCCCCTGCTGACGCGCCCCTGCCGGCCCCTGCTGGCGCGGCCTCTTCTGGCGCGGCTCCTGCTGTCACGGCCCGCCCCTGCAGCCGTCTCTGGTAAGCCGAGCCGCGCCGCCCAGCTGAGCAGCACCGCCCAGCCGAGCCACGCCGCCCAGCCGAGCCGCGCCGCCCAGCCAAGCCGCGCCGCCCAGCCAAGCCGCGCTGCCCCTACCGAGCCGCACTGCCTTGCATTGCCCTCCTGCCTCTGCTGCTATTGCTGCTACTGCTGCTACTCTTGCTACTGCTCCTACTGCTGCTATGGCTAGTCCTACTATTCTCACCTTTGATGCTGAGGGACGTGCAGTTGACTTTGACGTGTGGGTTGACGACCTACAGCTCTTTCTTCAGTGTGATTCTAGGGATGGGGTATCCCTTTTCGATCACACGTCCGGTGTTTCTACTGCTCCTGCTGCCACTGCTGACAGTACGGTTCGCTCGCAGTGGACCACTCGTGACGCTGTTGCTCGTCTTGCTGTTCGTAGTCACCTGCCGCCTGCTGAGCGTGCGCATTTTGGCCAGTATAAGACTGCTCAGTCTTTGTACGACGCTGTAGTTGCACGCTACTCCTCCCCTGCCACTGCTGCCCTCAGCCGCCTCATGGTGCCGTACCTTTTCCCTGACCTTGCCGCCTTTGCCACAGTCGCTGACCTAGTTGCTCACCTTCGCACTAGTGACGCCCACTACCGTGCTGCCCATCCCACTGAGTTCTGTGCCAAGACCCCCCCCCCCCCATGTACATCACCCTTTACTACCTAGTCACTCGCCTCCCTGACTCCCTTGCTTCAGTCAGGGACCACTTTCTCTCCCTTTGCCCCACCGAGCTGACTGTCGACTTGCTAGAGGAGCGCCTCACTGCAGCTGAGAAGAGTGTCTTAGCTGTAGGTGCTTCTCGCGGCGACAGTCACACCCCTTTCTTTGAGGGGTGTTCCCCTGTTCCCCTTCTCCCCTCTGTTGCTTCTGCTGACCTCGTTGGCACTGAGGAGGTCGGAGCTGCGTCTGCCCCTAGTGGGAGACGCCGCAATAGCAAGGGCAAGGGGAGCAAGGGTGGTGGAGGGGGCGGCGGGGGAGGCGGTGGAGGAGCTGGAGGAGGCGGAGGGGGTGGCGGTGGTGGTGGGGGTGGTACCGGGAGTGGGGGCTTCAGTGGCGGCGGCGGAGGTGGTGGAAGAAGCGGCGGAGGTGGTGGAGGCAGTGGCAGCGGTGGTGGAGGCGGCGGCGGCGGTGATGCTGGTCGAGGTGCAGCCGCGCAGCGTCGAGGCTTTGGTGGTAGCCAGCGCCAGCAGCAGCCGCGCTCCCGTGAGACCCCGTCGGCCCCGCAGCTTCGTGAGTGGTACGCTGGGCGTGGGAGGTCTGGGGGTGCTGGTCCCTGCGCTTACGTTCTTCGCACCGGCAGTCGTCGTGGGGAGACGTGTGGGCTGCCACACACTACGCAGCGCTGCTTCGGTCGCTTGACTGACGCCTGGCGTGCCCAGTTTCCTGGCGCTGTTGAGCTCCCTCGCTGGCATGATCTGCTTCTGCAGAATGAGCCTATCTTTGATCTTGATTTCGATGCTATCCTTGCTGCCATGTATGATTTTGCTGATAGTACTGAGGGTGATTGTTACGTGAGTGTCCCGCCCGACCCGGGCATTGCGGCTGCTACTCTAGGTGCTAGTGCGTCTGCTGCTCCAGGTGCTGGTGCGTCTGCTCTCTCTCGTACTCCACCTACTGAGGCCTTGCACACTTTCACACTTGACTCTGGTGCTTCGCGCTCTTTCTTTAGAGACAGCACCACACTCACGCCGCTCAGTCGGCCTATCGCAGTCTCCCTTGCTGACCCCTCTGGGGGCCCAGTCCTTGCACACTCTTCCACAGTTCCACCGTGTCCTGCAGCCCCGTCGGGCTTGCTGTCGGGACTCCACCTCCCCTCGTTCTCTACGAACTTGGTGAGTGGAGCTGACCTCCAGGACGCGTGGGTTGACCAGTTCGCCCCTGGAGGTCAGCGTGTGACCCACTGCACTTGCTCTAGGACGGGCCGCCACCTGGCCACGTTCACCCGTCGGCCAGGGTTGAGTTTGTACACACTGACTACTGCGCCTCCTCCGGTCAGGTAGCTGCGTCTAGTCAGGTGTTTTATGCCGCGTCCAGGTCTAGTCCTGAGTCTGCCCCCTGCTCGTGTCGTCCTCTGTCACACGAGACTCTCCTTTGGAACCACCGCCTTGGTCACCCCTCCCTGCCTCGTCTTCGAGGTATGGCCTCCCGTGCCCTTGTCTCGGGTCTACCCCGGTCTCTCCCTCCCCTTCCTCCGGGGCTTGCCCCTACCTGTGTTCCTTGTGTCAAGGGCCGGCAGCGCGCTGCTCCTCACTCCTCCTCGTTTCCTCCGACTGAGGCTCCTCTGCAGACTCTTCACATGGACGTCTGGGGCCCAGCCCGCGTCCGTGGCCAGGGTCACGAGCGTTACTTCCTGCTGGTCGTTGACGACTACTCGCGTTACACCACAGTATTCCCCTTGCGCAGCAAGGATGAGGTCTCTGAGGTGTTGATCGACTGGATCCGCGGTGCTCGTCATCAGCTCAGTGAGAGTTTCAGCTCGGATCTCCCTGTTCTGCGTCTGCACTCAGACAGAGGTGGTGAGTTTTCCTCCGACCTCTTGAGGGCCTTCTGTCGTGCGGAGGGCATCCGCCAGACGTTCACGCTTCCGGCCTCCCCACAGCAAAATGGGATTGCTGAGCGCCGCATTGGCATGGTCATGGACGTCGCTCGTACGTCCATGATCCATGCGGCTGCTCCCCATTTTCTGTGGCCGTTCGCGATTCAGTACGTGGCGCATCAGATCAACCTTCAGCCTCGTGTCTCCTTGCCGGAGACCACACCTACTCTGAGGTGGACAGGGAAGGTTGGCGATGTGTCTGCGTTCCGTGTCTGGGGATCTCGAGCTTTTGTCCGCGATACTTCAGCGGACAAGCTGTCCTCCCATGCCGTTCCCTGTGTCTTCCTTGGCTTCCCCCCTTACGCACCTGGGTGGCAGTTCTACCACCCCACCTCGCGTCGTGTTCTGTCCTCTCAGGACGTCACGTTTGACGAGTCGGTGTCTTACTACCGTCTCTTTCCCTACCGCGCTGCCTCTCTCCCCCCCCCGCCACTCTTCCTAGTACCAGGTACTCCTCCGGTAGACCCCCTCCCCCCTCAGGGTCCTGCCCCCTCAGGTGTGTCTCAGGTAGACCCTGCCGAGCCGGTCGAGGTAGCTGTCGACTCAGGTGCTGCTAGGGGTGCTGAGCCTGCGGGTGCGGGGACTGGGGGTGCTGAGCCTGGGGGTGCAGACTCCGGGGGTGCTGCGTCTTGGGGTGCTGAGCCTGCGTGTGCTGAGTCTGGAGGTTCTCCGGGTGTCCCGTTGCGGCGGGAGCCCCTCTCTCCGCAGCGGCTTCGTGAGTGGTACGCTCGACACTGTCGCCGTGCTACTAGTGCTGCTGGTGCTGGAGCTGCTGGAGGTGCTGCTGGTGCTGGAGCTGCTGGAGGTGCTGCCGGTGCTAGAGCTACAAGAGGTGCTGCTGGTGCTGGAGCTACTGGCGGTGCTATTGGAGCTGGTGCTGCTGGAGGTGCTGCTGGTGATGGGGCTACTGGAGGTGCTGCTGGTGCTGGAGCTACTGGCGGTGCTGCTGGTGCTGGTGCTGCTGGAGGTGCTGCTGGTGCTGGAGCTGCTGGAGGTGCTGCTGGTGCTGGTGCTGGTGGAGCTGCTGGAGGAGGTACTGGTGTTGTCTCTACTGTTTCAAGAGGCGCTGCGCGGCCGCGGCCGTACTACGTTCCGCTCCTTCAGCAGGTTCTTGGTCTACTGCCTTCTCCTGGTCCTACTCCTCCGTTACCGAGTCCACCGCCTGTCCAGTCACAGTCGCCGTTACCGCCGTCCTCTCCACTGCCTGGTCCTTCTCCTTACTCTGGACCGACTAGAGGTCTTACGGAGTGTCGTGAGCCTGAGACGTGTCCTGTGTCGCCTGTGTCTCGTGCTGCGTCGCCTGTCCGCACTGCTCGCGCTGGTCGTGTTTTGCGTCCGCGTCCTCCTCCTGTCCCTGGCACTCACTCTATGACACTGCGTCCTTCCACTGCTCCACAGCGTGTCCCTCTGCCCTCTCCTCCTGCGTCCTCTCTTCCTGACGGTCCGGACCCGGAGTCTGACTCCCTTCATGCTGCTAGTGCTACAGTCACGTGCTTCCTGGCCACTGCTGTCACTGACCCTTTGTTTGAGTCCACTGCTGCGTCTGCTCTTGTTACTGAGCTTGTTGACTTTGCTGCAGCCTGTCGCCTAGACTACGCCACTAGTCTTGTTGCTGAGTCTGCGTCTGCGTTTATCTGTCCTCCGTCCATCGAGGGTGAGTGTGCTCTTGGCACAGACGTTCTTGAGGACAGACAGGAGGAGTTTGAGTGCTTTGCCGCTGCTGTACCTCATCTCGTGTCCATGCTGCTTGCCCCTGAGGGAGACCCGGATGCACCAGACATCCCGACCCCGCGCTCTTACGCAGAGGCGATAGAGGGTCCCTACTCCTCTCAGTGGCAGGCAGCCTGGAAGTCCACAGGCACCTACGTCGACGAGGTTCCCCCACCTGGGGCGAACATCGTCAGTGGCATGTGGATCTTCAGGGTGAAGCGGCCGCCGGGTTCTCCGCCTGTCTTCAAGGCGCGTTACGTTGCACGTGGCTTCAGTCAGCGACAGGGAGTTGACTTCTTCCAGACCTTTCCCCTACCCCGAAGATGACCACTCTTCGGGTACTGCTGCATATAGCTGCTCAGCGTGACTACGAGCTCCACTCGCTTGACTTCAGCACAGCCTTCCTACAGGGCAGCCTGCACGAGGAGATCTGGCTGCACCGCCCACCTGGCTTCACTGGGTCGTTTCCTGCTGGTACCCAATGGAGCCTCCGCCGACCATTCTACGGTCTCCGCCAGGCACCCCGTGAGTGGCACGACACTCTGAGGACCACTCTTGCTACTCTTGGTTTTGCTCCTTCCACTGCTGACCCTTCTCTGTTTCTACGCACTGACACCACTCTGCCGCCGTTCTACGTTCTCGTGTACGTAGACGACCTTATCTTTGCTACTGCTGACCGTGAGGCACTCGCCCACGTGAAGTCCGAGCTGCAGAAGAGACACACGTGCACCGACCTGGGGGAGCTGACAAGCTATCTTGGCTTGCGGATCACCCGGGACAGAGCACTGCGCACCATTACCTTGACTGAGTCACACATGGTGTAGCAGGTCCTTCAGCGCTTCGGCTTCACGTACTCCTCGCCACACTCCACTCCTCTGCCTACCGGTCACTCGCTCTCAGCTCCACCTTCGGACGAGTCCGTAGAGCCGAGTGGCCCGTATCCAGAGCTTGTGGGCTGCCTCATGTACCTGATGACTTGCACACGACCTGACCTCGCATACCCTCTCAGCCTTCTGGCTCGCTACGTGGCTCCCGGTAGGCACCGAAAGGTGCACTGGGATGCTGCGAAGAGGGTGTTGCGCTACTTGTGCAGTACATCGGGCATGGGGCTCGTGCTTGGAGGACGGGCTCGAGTTGTCCTCACTGATCACGCTGACGCCTCCTGGGTTGACGACTTGGCTACGCAGCGGTCGTCACAGGGTTACACCTTCAGCCTTGGCTCCGATTCTGTCTCTTGGCGGTCTACCCGCTCTTCTTCTATTCTCTGCTCCAGTTGTGAGGCTGAGATCTACGCTGGGGCCATGGCTGCATAGGAGCTAAGCTGGCTCACCTACTTGCTGACTGACTTGGGAGAAGCGCCTCGTTCTCCTCCAGTTCTGTACGTCGACAACAAGGCCATGTTGGCCTTATGTCAGGAGCACAGACTGGAGCATAGAACGAAGCACATTGCTCTGCGCTACTTCCTTGCTCGAGAGTTGCAGCAGCGTGGCCAGCTTCCTCTTGCTTACATGGCCTCACAGGCCAACACTGCTGATGTTTTCACCAAGGCACTTCAGCCTTGTGATCATCAGCGTTTCTGTACTGTTATAGGCCTTGTACCTACTGTGCCTCACTTGCTTACTTCTTGACTCTGCTTGTACTGTACTCTATATATACATACCTGCATGCTTACACTTGCTATATTGTGTTCACTGTATTGTTTGCTTTCCTTTATATAACTCTGCATGTGAACTGGCCTTGTGGCCCTTTGCTTGTGCTCAGACTGCGTGGTGACTTTGTGATCCACCCTGAGCTTGCTTTGCCTTCTTGACTGGTCTTGTGACCTCTTGTTCTCCCCCACTTTGCCTATGGGGGTGTGTCAAGCTTATATATGCTATAGTCTGTTTAGGCTCTAGTGGGGTAGTTCTTATAGGGTACAACACTTTTAGGTTTCCTACTTGTACCCACCTGCTTCCTAGTTCATTCATTCCGTTCCTTATTCTAACAGCGTTCTGCCATTGCGAGCAAAGTTTCAAGATAAAGTGCGAGGTAGGATTTAGAAGCTGTCAGCTTGCCGTTATTTTATTTGTGATTTCTCCAGCACTAGTATACGCTAGCTTGGAAAACAGTTTTGTGTGTCAAAATTATAAATAGCTTAAATTGTGTAGGCTGTAGTGGGGTAGCCGATAAGGGGTACAACCCAATTAGGGTTAGTACTTGTACCCAACTCTTTGCTAGTTCATCCATTCTCGTTCATTCTTCTGATATGGTTTCAGAGCAGGTCCTCCGCTAGGACCGTTTTTTTTCATTGGGCCCACCACAGCACTACCCCGCTAGCTGCCCTCTGCAGCCCTCGCACTACCCCTACTGCCTTTCGCGACAATTAGGCCCCTAGGCCCGTCGCCCTAGACCCGTCGCTCCGCGGCCCGTCGCCCCTACCGTAGGCCCCGTCGCCCTCGGCCCCGTCGCCCCTCGGCCCTTCGCCCTAGGCCACGTCGCCCCGCGGCCCGTCGCCCCTAGGCCCTGTCGCCCTCGGCCCCGTCGCCCCTCGGCCCTACGCCCTAGACCCCGTCGCCCCGCGGCCCCCGCCACCCTAGGCCCCGTCGCCCTAGGCCCCGTCGCCCTCGGCCCCGTCGCCCCTCGGCCCTACGCCCTAGACCCCGTCGCCCCGCGGCCCCCGCCGCCCTAGGCCCCGTCGCCCTAGGCCCCGTCGCCCTCGGCCCCGTCGCCCCTCGGCCCTACGCCCTAGGCCCCATCGCCCCGCGGCCCCGTCGCCCTAGGCCCCGTCGCCCCGCGGCCCCCGTCTCCCTAGGCCCCGTCGCCCCGCGGCCCCCGTCGCCCTAGGCCCCGTCGTCCCGCGGCCCCCGTCGCCCTAGGCCCCGTCGCCCCGCGACCCCCCGTCGCCCCGCGGCCCCCCGTCGCCCTAGGCCCCCCGTCGCCCCGCGGCCCCCATCGCCCCGCGGCCCCGTCGCCCCTAGGCCCCCGGCCCCTCGGCCCCCCCCTTTGTTCCTGGCCTCGTGGCCCGTCGCCCCTAGGCCCTAGGCCCTCGGCCCCTTCATTCCTGGCCCCGTGACCCGTCGCCCCTAGGCCCCCGGCCCCTCCCCCCCCCCCCCCCCCCCCCCCCCCCCCTTCGTTCCTGGCCCCACAGCCCATCGCCCCTAGGCCCCCCCCAGCCCCTCGGCCCGTTGCTCCTGGCCCCGCGGCCCGACGCCCCTAGGCCCCCGCCGGCCCGTCGCCCCTAGGCCCCCCGGCCCCTCGGCCTGTTGCTCCTGGCCCCCCGGCCCCTCGGCCCCTCTGCTGCTGCTACTGCTACTACTGCTGCTACTGTTGCTGCTGCTGCCTGACCTGTGCTCTTCGCTCCCCGCTCTGCGTGCTGCGCCGCTATGGCCTCGCTTTGAGTTCTTGCATTCGATCATGAGGGTCGCCCGATCCAGTTTGACACGTGGCTGGACAACCTACAACTGTACCTACTGAGCGACTATCGGGACAGTGTTTCTTTGCTTGACCTCACATCTGGCACTGCTCCCGCCCCTCCCGCCACAACTGACAGTCCGACTCGCTCACAGTGGCTTACTCGCGACGCTGCTGTCCGCTTAGCCATTCGCAACCACCTGCCGTTAGCCGAATGCGCTCACTTCGGATAGCACAGGACAGCACAGGCACTGTACAACGCTGTCGTCTCTCGCTACTCCTCGCCTGCCACTGCTGCTCTAGGCCGCCTCCTCCTGCCCTACTTGTTCCCCGAGCTGTCCGCCTTTGCCACAGTTGAGGACCTGGTTTCCCACCTTCGCGCTAGCGACGCTCGCTACCACGCTGCTCCCCAGCAGAGTTCCTTGACAGGAACCCGCCCCCGATGTACATCACTATCTACTTTATAGTCACCCGCCTCCCTGACTCTCTGCGCTCTGTCAGGGACCACTTCCTCTCCCTTGACCCCACCTCCCTCATTGTTGACCTACTCGAGCAGCACCTCCTTGCAGCTAAGACTAGTGTAGTCGCTGTAGGTGCTGCTCGTGGCACTCCGCGCACGCCCTTCTTTGAGGGGTGCTCCCCCTCCCCCCTTGCCCCCTCCTACGCCTCTGCTGCTGCTGTAGATGTCCTTAGTACTGAGGATGTCGGGGTTGCTTCTGCTAGTGCGAAGTGCCGCAGCAGCAAGGGCAAGGGTGGCAGGGGTGGTGGAGGGGGCATCGGGAGTGGTGGTGGGGGCAGCAGTGGAGGCAGTGGCGGCAGTGGAGGTGGTGTCAGAGGTGGGAGTGGTGGAGGGAGTGGGGGCGTTGGTGGCGTCGGTGGAGGCAGCAGTGGGAGTGGCGGTAGTGGCAGTGGTGGCAGTGGTGGCGGTAGGACTGGAGCTCAGCGTGGAGGTTCTGGAGGAGGCCAGCGGAAGCGGCAGCAGCGTCGGAGCGAGATCCCTTCGCCCAAGCAGCTTCGTGAATGGTTGTTTCAGCGTGGGGCGTCTGGGGGTAGTGTGAGCTGCCCGTATGTCATTCGCATGGGTGACCGTGCTGGTCAGACATGCGGGAAGGCGCACTCGCAGCAGCGCTGCTTCTCCCGTCTCGACGACGCTTGGCGCGCTGAGTTTGGTGACGAGGTCGAGCGCCCCAACTGGGTAGAGCTGCTTAGGTCTGGTGTTGCGATCTTTGACCTACACTATGATGGTATTCTTTCTGCTATGTATGCTTTGTCTGCTAGTGTGGAGGGTGACTGTTACCGGTGTGTGCCGCCTGACCCAGGTATAGACGCTGTTGCTCTAGGTGCTAGTGAGTCTGTTCTCCCTGGTACTGCGCCTGCTGAGGCCTTGCACACCTTCACGCTGAACTCAGGCGCCTCATGGTGTTTCTTTCGTGACAGCACCACTCTCACTCCTCTCCCTGCACCTGTCCCGATCCGACTGGCTGACCCCTTCGGGGGCCCGGTCGTTGCCCGTTCCTCCATTCTCCTCCCGTGTTCGGCGGTTCCGTCTGGCTCACTAACAGGTCTTCACCTCCGCTCGTTCTCTACGAACTTGGTGAGCACCGCTGCCCTCCAGGATGCGATGGTCACTACCACCACTCCTGGGGGTCAGCGTGTGTCGATCTGCACGTGTACACGGTCGGGTCGTCACCTGGCCACGTTCACTCGTCGGCCAGGGTCGAGTCTGTACACATTGGCTACCGAGCCTCCTCAGGTAGCTGCGCCTGCTCAGGTGTCTGCGTTAGGTCAGGTAGCACCCCCTTGCTCGTGTCGCACCAGAATCTTCTGTGGCACCACCGCCTGGGTCACCCCTCCCTGCCACGCCTTCGTGGCATGCACTCCCGTCTCCTTGTCTCTGGTCTTCCCAGGTCTCTGCCTCCCCTCCCTCCCTCCCCTGCCCCGCCCTGCCTTCCTTGCGTCGAGGGGCGGCAGTGCGCCGCACCTCAGTCCTCCTCGTTTCCCCCAACGTCTGCTCCCCTGCAGACTCTCCACATGGACGTGTGGGGCCCAGCCCGCGTCAGTGGAAAGGGCCGCGAGCGCTACTTTCTGCCGGTTGTTGACGACTACACGCGATACACCACGGTCTTCCCCTTGCGCAGCAAGGGTCAGGTTGTTGATGTATTGATCCCTTGGATCAGCGCAGTCCGTCTCCAGCTCCGCGAGCGGTTCCGTGCGGACCTTCCTGTCTTGCGTCTGCACTCTGACAGAGGTGGTGAGTTCTCCTCCGACCTCTTGCGGGACTTTTGTCGTGGGGAGGGCATTCTCCAGTCGTTCACGCTTCCGGACTCCCCTCAGCAAAATGGGATTGCTGAGCGCCGCATTGGCTTAGTCATGGAGGTCGCTCGTACCACCATGATCCATGCGGTTGCTCCCCATTTTCTGTGGCTGTTTGCGGTCCGGTACGCTGCGCATCAGCTCAACCTCTGGCCTCGTGTCTCCTTGCCGAAGACCTCGCCGACACTGCGTTGGACAGGGAAGGTTCGCGATGCGTCGGTGTTCCGGGTCTGGGGCTCGGGTGCCTTTGTTCGCGATACTTCCACGGACAAGCTCTCCGCCCGCGCTATTCCCTGCGTCTTCCTTGGCTTTCCCCCTGACGCGCCTGGCTGGCAGTTTTACCACCCCACCTCTCGCCGTGTCTTCCCCTCTCAGGACGTCACGTTTGACGAGTTGGTTCCCTTTTACCGTCTCTTCCCCTACCGCTCTGCCCCTCCCCCGCCCCCGCCGCTCTTTCTTGCTCCAGGTCCCCCTCCGATAGACCCCCTCCCCCCCCAGGGTCCTGCTCCCTGAGGTGTGTCTCAAGTAGACCCTCTCCCTAGTACTGCGCCTGTTGAGGTAGCTGTCGGCTCAGGTGCTGCTCGAGGTGCTGTGTCTGGGGGAGCTGCGTCTGGGGGTGCGGTGCCGGGGGTTGCGGAGTGTGAGGGTGCTGGGTCTGGGGGTGCTGAGCCTGGGGGTGAGGAGCTTGGGGGTGCTGAGCCTGCGGGTGTGGAGCCTGGGGGTGCTGAGCCTGAGGGTGTTGGGACTGGGGGTGCTGAGTCGGAGGGTGCGGAGTCTGGGGGTGCTAAGCCTCAGGGTGCTGCTTCGTCTGGAGGTCCTGCTGGTGCTTCGCCGGGACTGTCTCCGCAGCACCTGCGTGAGTGGCTTGTTCGGCGCGCACGCCTTCGGAGTGGAGCTCTCGGAGCTGGAGGCGCTAGAGTCGCTGGAGCTGGAGGTACTGGCGTTACTACTGGAGCTGGTGGTACTGGAGGTACTGCGGCTAGTGGTCTTGGACGTGCTCCTACCAAGGGTACTGGAGCTGCCGGGTCTGGTGGTGTTGGTGGCGCTTGAGCTGGAGACCCTACAGAGCCTGGAGCTGCAAGAGCTGGAAGCTCTGGCGCTGGTGGAGCTGGAGCTGGAGGAGCTGGAGTTGGAGACACTTGCGCGGGAGGCGTTGGAGCTGGTGGCACTGCTGTTGGAGGCGCTGGAGTTGGAGGCACTGGCGCGGGAGGCGCTGGAGCTGGAGGAGCTGGAGCTGTTGACCCTGGAGGCACTGTGCGGCCGCGACCGTACTTCGTTTCCCTGCTGTAGAAAGTTCTTGGTGTCCCGTCTTCTACCAGCCTTACTCCTCCCCTCCTGTGTCCACCGCCTGACCAGTCGCAGCAGCCGTTACAGCCGGCCTCCCCACTGCCAGCTCCTTCTCCTTACACTAAGCAGTACGGCGGTCTTACAGAGCGTCATGAGCCTGCGTCTCGCCCTGTCTCGCCTGTTTGCACTGCTCGTCACGTTCCTCGTTCGCGTCCTCCTCCTGTCCCCGGCATGCACGCTATGGCACTTCGTCCTTCCTCTATTCCACTGCGTGTTCCTCTGCCTGCTCCTCCTGAGTCCTCTCTTCCTGCGATCCCTAACCTTGCGTCCGACCGCGCTCGTGCCGCCAGTCCCACTGTCCCTCGTCTCCTCGCCACTGCTGTCACTGACCCTTCCTTTGAGTCTGCTGCTGCGTCTGCCCTTGTTGCTGAGCTGCTTGACTTTGCTGCTGCTTGTCGTTTAGACTACGCCACTGCTCTTGTTGCTGAGTCTGAGTCTGCCAGTCCTCAGTTCGTCGGGGGTGAGTGGGCTCTTGGCACGGACGTCCTTGAGGACAGGCAGGAGGACTTTGAGTGTCTTGCAGCTGCTGTACCTCGTTTCGCTTCCATGCTGCTTGCCCCTGAGGGAGACCCGGATGCACCATACATCCCGACCCTGCGCTCTTACGCAGAGGCGATTACGGGTCCTTACTCCTCTCAATGGCAGACAGCCATGGATGCCGAGATGGCATCCTGGAAGTCCACAGGCACCTACGTCGATGAGGTTCCCCCACCTGGGGCGAACATAGTCGATGGCATGTGGATTTTCAGGGTGAAGCGGCCGCCGGGTTCTCCGCCTGCCTTCAAGGCGCGCTACGTTGCTCGAGGCTTTAGTCACCGACAGGGGGTTGACTACTTCCAGACCTTCTCCCCCACCCCGAAGATGACTACTCTTCGAGTGATGCTGCACTTCGCTGCTTAGCGTGACTACGAGTTGCACTCTCTTGACTTTAGCACAGCTTTCTTGCAGGGCAGCCTTCACGAGGAGATCTGGCTGCGCCGCCCACCTGGCTTCACTGGGTCGTTTCATGCAGGTACCCAGTGGAGCCTCCGGCGGCCAGTCTACGGTCTCCGCCTGGCGCCTCGCGAGTGTTACGACACGCTGAGGACTACACTTGCGGCTCTTGGGTTTGCTCCTTCTACTGCTGACCCGTCGCTGTTTCTACGCACCGATACCTCGCTGCCGCCTTTCTATGTCCTCGTGTACGAGCCGAGTGGTCCGTACCCAGAGCTTGTGGGTTGCCTCATGTACCTGATGACGTGCACACGACCTGACCTCGCGTACCCTCTCAGCCTTCTGGCTCGCTACGTGGCTCCCGGTAGGCACCGAAAGGTGCAATGGGATGCTGCGAAGAGGGTACTGCGTTACTTGTGCAATACGTCGGGCATGGGGCTCGTGCTTGGAGGACGGGGTCCAGTTGTCCTCACTGGTCACGCAGACGCTTCTTGGGTTGACGACTCAGCTACGCAGCGGTCGTCACAGGGTTACACCTTCAGCCTTGGTTCCGGCTCTGTTTCATGGCGGTCTACCCGCTCGTTCTCGGTTCTCAGCTCCAGTTGTGAGGCTGAGATCTACGCAGGGGCCGTGGCTGGACAGGAGCTACGCTGGCTCACCTACCTGCTGACTGACTTGGGAGAGCAGCCTCGTTTGCCTGTAGTTCTGTACGTAGACAACAAGGCCACCCTGAGCTTGCTTTTCTTTTCTTGACTGGTCTTTTGACCACTTGTTCTCCCCCACTTTGCCTGTGGGGGTGTGTCAAACTTATATATAGCTTACATTGTGTAGGCTGTAGTGGGGTAGCCCATAAGGGGTACAACCCAATTAGGGTTAGTACTTGTACCCAACTCTTTGCTAGTTCATCCATTCTTGTTCATTCCTCTGACATTGTGATACCCGTAACCCAGCCCCTCAGGTTCGTTTGGGGTAGGCTGAAGGTCAAACGCTGATTTTCAGTTGAGTCATGTTGAAAACACAGTGTTACTCACTAACTCATACTACTACATGCCCGAAGTAGTTGGCACCTAGATTTGCTCCCAGCATAAACAGCCCTTAATATAGGTATTCCATTCTTTCGGCTATGGCCCCCCCACCCATCTTTAAACTCATGTAGTCCATGGTAAAGTCCTCCAAGAACATTTTCGTGAATTAAAGAAGAAACTCTCAGGACAGAATCCCAGTCAGATGCAACTGACTCCAATCGAGGAGATGACTGCTGCGCAGATTCAAGCCACACAACGCAGATTGACGATGAGGATTGATGCTAACACTTGAATTTACAATTCCTCCCTCACAGCCCAACACTGTGGAACGCCTGCAGAGAGGGAAAACACAAGGCAAAATGAGACGGTTCGTCCTGCAGCCTTCGAAGCGAACTGCAGGTGCTAGGACTTGGAGGGACGAAATTGCCAATGGCATGAATCACATGCACACGGCACCACAGATGATGACCGGTAACAACTGTGATTGTTGAAACAGGAAATGATGCATTTCGGAGTGGTAAGATTGGGAATGGGTTCATACAAAATGGATACAGGCAGAAATGTTGCATAAAGCCCTTCCTGCGAGAAGAACCAAATCAGATGCCCACCTCCCACCATCAAACTTATGTTGTCCATGGTAAAGTCCTCCAAGAACATTTTCGTGAATTAAAGAAGAAACTCTCAGGATAGAATCCCAGTCAAATGCAACTGAATCCAATCTAGGACATGACTGTTGCGACGTCATACTTCATCAGCTGGTCGAGGGACAGGAGATTGTACTGAAGCTCGGGCACGACGAGGACGTCGCTGATGTGGATGAAGTAGCTCGTGTCGTGTGATTCCGGCTGGATTTGTATAGTTATTCTGACATGGTATTCAGATCAGGAAACCTGTTATGTTTTCAGGACCCACCAATAGTTCTTCCCTTTCCTGCTCGCACAGTGTCGAGCTGCCCTGTAGCTACTCGCACTGCCTGCCCCCCGCACGTCGCGATCTGCTGCTCCGCGCGTCACGCCCTGCTGCAGCCCGCACGTCGCGCCCTGCTGCAGCCCGCACGTCGCGCCCTGCTGCCCTGCGCGTCGCACCCTGCTGCAGTCAGCGCGTCGCGCCCTGCTGCAGCCAGCGCGTTGCGCCCTACTGCAGCCAGCGCGTTGCGCCCTGCTGCCCTGCGCGTCGCGCCCTGCTGCAGCGAGCTCGTCGCGCCCTACTGCAGCCAGCGCGTTGCGCTCTGCTGCCCTGCACGTCGCGCCTTGCTGCAGCCAGTGTGTCGTGCCCTACTGCAGACCGCGCGTCCCGCTCTGCTGCCCCACTCGTTGCGCCCTGCTGCCCTGTCCACCGCGCGCCCTGCCCTGCAGCCCGCGGTGCGCCCTGCCTTGCCCAGCCGCGCCGCCCAGCCAGCCCGAGCCGCCCTGCCCAACCCAAGCCGCGCCGCCCTACCTCGATCACCACCCCCACCGAGCCGCCCTGCTGCTACAACTTCTGCTGCTGCTGCTACTTGTGCTACTGTTGCTGCTGGTTGAGGTGCTGCTGGGAGTGCTCGGACTGCTGCTAGTGCTGGAGGTGCTGGAGGTGCTGCTGGTGCTGGAGGTTCTGGACCTACTACTGACCGTCACTGCCTGTCATGGCCACTATCACGGCAGTTGCAGTGGCTAGGGGTGGTTAGCGGCGGTCACTGCTTCTCCCGTACGACCCCACCCCTCAGCAGCTTTGCAAGTGGGTTCTTCAGCGAGCATGTCCAGGTGGTGGAGGCTTTTGTTTTCTACGTACTGCACAGAGGCAGCAGCAGAGTCAGCAGGAGACCTTCTCCCCACAGGTGCTTAGTGAGTTGTTTCCTCAGCGATGTGTCATTGGTTCTGTCGAGGCTGCTGCACTAGGTGCTAGTGAGTCCGCTACTGCACTAGGTGCTAGTGAGTCTGCTGCCGCACTAGGTGCTAGTGAGTCTGCTGCAGCTTTAGGTGCTCGTGTGTCTCCCGCCACAGGTCCTGTTGTGCCAAAGTACTATAGTGGCACGGTCATCGCACTCCCATTCAGCCTACAAGCCTGCTCAGCTTCTGGAATTTTGTGGGGAGGTGCTTCAATATGTGTTCTTCATACCCTCAAAGTTTCAGAATTTTTGAAGCAGTTTACAAGGCATGGCAACATTTTTAGTTTCAAGACTTATGGCATCCCGGAAGTGTGTGTTACTCTTTTTTGGTAACACCCGAGTTCACCATTTCGGCTGCTGACTCATCTACCAAGCTCTGATTGGTCTGAAAATCGGTGTGGCAGTCCTTTGCCATGTTTTGCAGGTGGTCACCGAGTTTCAGGACAACCCAGCATCGGAGCAGCACGTGACAGCTGTCGAAATTTACAGTTCCGTAGTCATGGTGCACCGTTGGCAGCATTTCCCTTGCCACCCTTTCATTGTTGTCATGCCAATGGTGCAGGGACAGAGAATGAGACAAGAAGTACAGGTGGTCAAGTGGGACTCTAACAACCTCCATATGAGAAGTGTGGTCTTCCTGGAAGCAGCTTGCAAGAGGGTGCAAGTGGGAAGACAAGCTGACTCATGGTTGGCTTGACTCACTATTGGTAGCCTTGAGTACAGCTCTGAACATCCAAGTGTGGTTGGTTTTGCTGACCTAGATAGGACGTTTCCCATCCTTCTCTAGCCTTTCTCCCCTAGGACTCAACCTTCTCTGAGTTCCCAGGATGGTCCCAACCCCTTAAGAGTCCCCTAGGCAATGTTGTACTCAACCTCTTCCTTGCATCAATGAAGCTACTCGTTTTTCAGCCGAGCTTACGTTTTTGTTCACTGCGTAGCGCATACACCTCTGATGAAAGCAAGCCATATACCGTTGGAAAGCAGACACCTGAAGCTAACATTTGTCCAAGTTTCAACCTCGTTTGTTATCGGAGCTGATCGTGACGGCGTTTTGAACAGAGGCGGTTTGAAGTCATCAGATTCTGCTTAGGTGGTTTCAAGGGCATCTACGACCCCTAAGTGGACTCTAGACTATAACAAGTGGTATCAGAGCGGTTCTTCTCTGTTCCTGGGTCAATATGGAGGCTGAAGGCTCTGCTCCAGCTGGTCCTAGTGGCAGTGGTGGCGTGAGAGGCGCTGGGGAAGCAGGAAGAGGCGTTGCAGGCGGATCTTCACCAATAGCATCCGTTTCAACACCTGCCAAGGATGATGTGAAGGCATTCAACCTAGAGAAGTTCTCTGGGGAGGATTGGGCATCATGGAGCTTCAGGATGGAGCTCTTATTTAACCATTACGGGCTGCTTGAAGTGATGGATGGAGAATTGAAGAGGCCTGCGAGCGAAGGAGCGACCAAGGAATGGGATCGCCGATCCAAGGATGGATTCTTCCTTCTCTCTCAATGCCTCTCATCCAACCAGCTGCACCACGTCAAGCATCTCATCAAAGATATCCAGTGTGGTCCCAAGGCATGGAAAATATTGAAGGATGTCCATGCCCCCAGCAGCGAAGCGATGGTGATGGTGCTCGAACGACAACTCCATGCGGTGAAGATCAACGAGGGTGATGCCGTGCAAGGAGCGTTCGATCAACTCCGAGACCTCTATGTGAAGCTCTCTGCTGCTGGTGTGGACTACCCTGAAAAGATCAAGTGCTACAAGGCTCTCTCCCTGCTGCCAGAGTCGTGGGGCCTCTTGGTGGTCAACCTCAATGGCATGAAGGACTCATGGTCCCTTGAGTGGATTCGTGCTCAAGTCCTTTAAGAGGAGTTTCGGAGGAAGGAGCTGACTGCCGCTGCCGGTGAAGGTGGAGGCTCTGCCTATGGCATGAAAGGCTTCAAGGGACGTGGCAGCAAGAAAGGCAAGGCCAAGGAAGGCTCTGGAGGGGAGCAGTATTCGGGAGGGAAGCGTAGCAACAAGGGAGGCAAGCGGTGTGGCGGCAAGTGTTGGTATTGCCATGTGGAAGGTCACCCATGGTTTAAGTGTCACAAGCTACCTGATGGTTGGAGGCCTGGTCAGCCATCAAATAAAGGCTCTAAGGGTGTTCATGGAGCTATGGGAGAAGGCATGGGCAGTGAGGAGGGCGATGGAGGTGCCGGCGGACATGGCGGCATGTTCTACCATGTAGGAGAGGCATGCTCCGAGGATATGGTTGTACCGGCCAGCAAGGTTGCTCTTCACCGTTCCTCCCATTGGGTCATCGACACGGGAGCCTTCATGACCATGACCAACCGAGAGGATCTGCTGGATGAATTCAGGCCATCAAAGGCAGCCACCGTTGTTTCAGCCACTGGCCAAGTTGTACCCGTGCGTGGCGAGGGGAGAGCCATGTTTATGGGTGCGGATGGGAGGCTTGTGGGGCTGAAGCGTGTTCTTCTTGTCCCTGGACTATGTGCCAACCTTCTCTCTACCAAGGCATTGAGTGAGGCAGGGATGAAGATGGAGATGATGGGCACAAAGGTGTTCAAGGCAACTCTGGATGGGCGTGTGTTGTGGGACCTCCGAGGCGGCAAGGACATGCACCGGTCCATGTGGGAGATACCGGTGCTGCCATGGAAGGAGGCGGCTGCACCCTCCCGCGCACGCCTACCCCGTTGTGCGTTCCCTGCGTCGAGGGGCGGCAGCGCGCCGCTACTCACTCCTCCGAGATTCCTCCGACCACTGCTCCTCTGCAGACTCTCCACATGGACGTTTGGGGCCCAGCCCCCGTCGGTGGAACGGACCAGGAGCGCTACTTCATGCTGGTTGTTGACGACTACACACCTTACACCACTGTCTTCCCCTTGCGGCGCAAGGCGGTCGTCAACGGTGTTTTGATCCCCTGGATCCGTGCTACTCGTCGCTTGTTGCGCGAGCGGTTCAGTCGGGACTTCCCAAACCTGCGTCTGCACTCTGATAGGGGCGGTGAGTTCTCTTCTACCTCCTTGCGGATTTCTGTCGAGACGAGGGCATCCACCAGTCGTTCACGCTTCCGGCCTCTCCTCAGCAAAATGGGATTGCTGAGCGTCGCATTGGCTTGATCATGGAGGTTGCTCATACCTCCATGATCCATGCGGCTGCTCCCCATTTTCTGTGGCCATTTGCGGTCTGATACGCAGCGCATCAGCTCAACCTCTGGCCCCGTGTCTCTGAGCCAGAGACCTCGCCCACACTCCGGTGGACGGGGAAGGTTGGCGATGCGTCGGTGTTTTGGGTCTGGGGCGCGCTCTCCCTTGTTCGCGATATCAAAGCGAGCAAGCTCTCCTCTCGCACTCTCCGCTGCGTCTTCCTTGGCTTCTCCACCAACGCCCCGCCGTGGCAGTTCTACCACCCGCGCTCGCGTCGAGTCTTCTCCTCCCAGGACGTCACCTTTGACGAGTCTGTCTGTTTCTACAGGCTACACCCGCATGCGTCCCACCCGGTCCCCCTAGCACCTCTTTTCTTGGTACCAGTCCCCCCCCCGGTAGACCCCCTCCCCCCACAGGGTCCTGCTCCCTCAGGTGTGTCTCAGGTAGACCCACCCCCCTTGGTTGAGCCTTTGGAGATCTCTTCTAACTCCTCAGGCCCAGCTGAGGGGGGTGACCCCGCCGCTGACGAAACGGTGGCCACTCGCCGCTCTCCACGCTTGGAGACCCCCCCTGGTTTTCCGCCTCGGCCGTCCTTGCCGCCTCCGCAGCCTGCTGCTGTGGACTCTGGAGCTGAGACTGCTGGTGCTGAGCCTGGGGGTGCTGAGACAGAGGGTGAGAGTTCTGGGGGTGCTGCGACTGGGGGTGTTGCGACTGGGGGTGCTGGTTCTGGGGGTGCTGCGACTGGGGGTGCTGGTTCTTGGGGTGCTGCGACTAGGGGTGCTGACTCTGGGGGTACTGCGAGTCCCAGTGGTGGTGGAGCTGGACAGCCACCGCAGCCTGATGTACTTGCGACGCTCTTGCCGCAGGCGATTCATGCGTGGATCGTTCGGCGAGGCAGTCCTGGTGGTGGAGGGTACGGTCCTGCTGGTGCTGGAGCTGTTAGTTCTGGAGGTACTGCTGGTGATGGAGGTTTTGGAGTTACTATTGGAGGTGCTGGAGGTGCTACTGCTGCTGGAGGTACTAGAGGTGCTACTGGTGCTGGAGGTGCCGGAGCTACTAGTCCTAGAGGTGCTACTGGTGCTGGAGGTGCTGGACCTATTAGTCCTGGAGGTAAAGCTGGTGCTGGAGGTTCTGGAGGTGCTGCTGGTGCTAGAGGCGTTGGAGCTAGAGGTACTAAAGGTGCTGGAGCTGCTGGTCTTGGAGGTGCTCGTACTGGAGGTGCTGGAGCTGCCGGAGCTGGTGGTGCTGTTCGTGCTGGAGGTGCTACTGGAGCTGCTAGCAGTGGAGGTACTGGAGGTACTGCTGGTGCTGGAGGTGCTGGAGCTGCCGGAGCAGGTGGTGCTACTGGTGCTGGAGGTGCTGGAGGTGCTACTGGAGCTGCTGGCACTGGAGGTGCTGGAGGTACTGCTGGTGCTGGAGGCACTGGAGCTGGAGGTACTGGAGGTACTGGAGGTGCTGGAGTTGCTGGTCATGGAGGTGCTCGTACTAGAGGTGTAGGAGCTGCTGGAGCAGGTGGTGTTGCTGAAGCTGGAGGTACTGGAGGTGCTACTGGAGCTACTGGCACTGGAGGTGCTGGAGGTACTACTGGTGCTAGAGGTCCTGGCGCTGCCGGAGCTCGTGGTGCTGCTGGTGCTGGAGGTGCTGGAGGTGCTACTAGAGCTGCTTGTGCTGGAGTTGCTGGTGGTGCTGGTGCTGGAGGAGCTGGAGCTGCTGGTTCTGCCCCACGCCGACCGTTTTTCTACCCGCAGCTGTAGTCATCCCTGCCGCCGCCTGACTCGGTCCTTCGCTAGGTTCTTAGTCTCCCGTATTCCACTGGCCTCCCTCTACCCCTCCTGTGTCCACCGACAGACCAGTCTCAGCCACACCTATTGCCTGGCTCCCCGCTGCGTGCGCCAGCTCCTCACACTGAGGTGACTGAGTCCCTGACTGAGCGTTGTGAGCCTGAGAATCGTGCTTCCACACCTATTCGTGCTCGTCGTGTTGCCCGTCCTCGTCCTCCTGCTGTCCCTGGCACTCACAGTATGGCAATTCGTCCTTCCTCTGTTCCACGGCGTGTTGTCATGCCTGAGCCTCCCGCGCCCTCGTGTGTTGAGTAACTCCTGTGCAGCCATGGCCCCTGCGTAGATCTCAGCCTCACAGCTGGAGCTGAGAACAGAAGACGAGCGAGTAGACCGCCACGAAACAGAGCCGGAACCAAGGCTGAAGGTGTAACCCTGTGACGACCGCTGAGTAGCCAGGTCGTCAACCCAAGACGCGTCTGCGTGACCAGTGAGGACCACTGGACTCCGCCCTCCAAGCACTAGCCCCAAGCCCGAAGTACTGCACAAGTAGCGCAACACCCTCTTCGCTGCAGCCATGTGCTCTGGTCGGTGTCTCCCAGGAGCAACATAGCGTGCCAAGATGCTCAGAGGGTATGCTAGGTCAGGTCGAGTGCAGGTCATCAGGTACATGAGGCAGCCAACAAGCTCTGGGTACGGGCCACTCGGCTCTACGGACTCATCCGAAGGCAGAGCTGAGAGCGAGTGGCAAGTAACAGAGGAGTGGCCTGAGGCGAGGAGTACGTGAAGTCGAAGCGCTGAAGGACCTGCTGCACCATGTGTGACTGAGTCAGAGTAATGGTGCGCCGTGCTCTGTCCCGGGTGATCTGCAAGCCAAGATAGCTGCGCAGTTCACCCAGGTCTGTGCACGTGTGTCTCTTCTGCAGCTCGGACTTCACGTGGGCGAGTCCAGCAGTGTCAGCTGTAGCAAACACCAAGTCGTCGACGTACACGAGGATGTAGAACGGCGGCAGCAAAGTGTCGGTGCGAAGAAACAGCGACGGGTCAGCAGTGGAAGGAGCAAACCCAAGAGCCGCAAGCGTAGTCCTCAGTGTGTCGTGCCACTCACGTGGCGCCTGGCGGAGACCGTAGACTGGCCGCCGGAGGCTCCACTGGGTACCAGGAGGAAACGACCCAGTGAAGCCAGGTGGGCGGCGCAGCCAGATCTCCTCGTGCAGACTGCCCTGTAGGAAAGCAGTGCTGAAGTCAAGGGAGTGAAGCTCGTAGTCACGCTGAGCAGCAACGTGCAGCAGAACCCGAAGAATGGTCATCTTCGGGGTCGGGGAGAAGGTCTGAAAGTAGTCAACTCCCTGCCGCTGACTGAAGCCTCGAGCCACGTAACGCGCCTTGAAGACAGGCGGAGAACCCGGCGGCCGCTTCACCCTGAAAATCCACATGCCACTGACGATGTTCGCCCCAGGTGGGGGAACCTCGTCGACGTAGGTGCCTGTGGACTTCCGGGAAGCCATCTCTGCGTCCATGGCTGCCTGCCACTGAGAGGAGTAAGGACCCTCTATCGCCTCTGCGTAAGAGCGCGGGGTCGGGATGTCTGGTGCATCCGGGTCTCCCTCAAGGGCAAGCAGCGTGGACACGAGAGGAGGTAAAGCAGTAGCAAAACACTGGAACTCCTCCTGTCGGTCCTCAAGGACGTCCGTGCTAAGAGCACACTCACCCCCGACGGACGGAGGACAGACAGACGCAGACTCAGCAACAAGACTAGCGGTGTAGTCTAGACGACAGTGAGCAGCGAAGTCGACAAGCTCGGCAACTAAGGCAGACGCAGCAGTGGACTCAAAGGAAGGGTCAGTGACAACAGTGGCTAGGAAACACGTGACAGTAGGACTGGCAGCACGAAGGGAGTCAGACGCCGGGTCAGCAAGAGCAGGAAGAGAGGACTCTGGAGGAGACGGCAAAGGGACACGCTGTGGCGCAGTGGAAGGACGCAGTGCCATCTGATGCGTGCCCGGGACTGCAGGAGGACGTGGACGTGGAACACGACGACTAGTGCGAGCAGTGCGAACAGGCGACGCAGGACGCGACTCAGGCTCACGACGCTCAGCAAGACCTCCAGTAGGACCAGCGTAGGGAGAAGGAGCAGGCAGAGGGGAGACCAGCTGTAACTGTGATTCGGACTGGACAGGCGGAGGACACTCTAAGGAAGGAGCAGGACTAGGAGAAGGCGGAAGACCAAGAACCTGCTCAAGGAGCGGAACGAAGTACGGCCGCGGCCGCGCAGCACCTCCAGAACCAGCAGGGACAACACCAGTACCCCCAGCGTCAGCTCCAACTCCAGCAGCACCACCAGCTCCAGTACCTCCAGCAGCTCCAGCTCCAGCAGGACCACCTGCAGACACAGCCGCTCCGGCTCCAGTACCTCCAGTAGCACCCACTCCAGCAGCACCACCAGCTCCAGCTCCACTAGTAGCTCCAGCACCAGGAGCACCACCAGGCCCAGCAGCTCCAGTACCTCCAGTACGAGCACCTCCGGGACCCGTGGCTCCAGCACCCCCAGCAGAAGCAGAACCTCCAGTACCGGCTCCGGCAGCACCTCCAGCTCCAGAACCTCCAGCAGCAGCAGAACCTCCAGCACCGGCAGCACCTCCAGCTCTAGCAGCACGGCTCCAGCGGCGAGCAAACCACTCGCGCAGCTCCTGTGGAGAGGGAAGCTCCCGCCGGGACAAAGCACCCGAAGGACCGCCAGGTCCAGCACCGACAGGCTCCACACCCCCACTCCCAGCAGCCCCAGGCTCAGCACCCCCAGAAGCAGCACCCCCAGGCCCCGCACGCTCAGGCTCAGCACCCCCAGACCCAGCACCCCCAGGCTCCGCACGCTCAGGCTCAGCACCCCCAGACCCAGCACCCCCAGGCTCCGCACGCTCAGGCTCAGCACCCCCAGACGCACCAGAGTCAGCAGCTACCTCGACAGGCTCGACTGCATCTACCTGGGACACACCTGAGGGGGCAGGATTCTGAGGGGGGAGGGGGTCTACCGGGGGGGGACCGGGAGCGAGGAAGAGCGGCGGGGGGGGGAGGGGGGCAGTGCGGTAGGGGAAGAGACGGTAGTACGGAACCGACTCGTCAAACGTGACGTCCTGGGAGGACAGAACACGACGCGAGGTGGGGTGGTAAAACTGCCAACCAGGCGCGTCAGGGGGAAAGCCGAGGAAGACGCAAGGAACAGCACGGGAGGGCAGCTTGTCCGCAGACAAGTCTCGGACGAAAGCTCGAGATCCCCAGACACGGAACGCAGATGCATCACCAACCTTCCCCGTCCACCGTAGAGTAGGGGAGGTCTCCGGCAGGGAGGCCCGGGGCTGAAGGTTGATCTGATGCGCCGCGTACTGAACCGCGAACGGCCACAGAAAATGGGGAGCAGCCGCATGGATCATGGACGTACGAGCGACATCCATGACCATGCCAATGCGGCGCTCAGCAATCCCATTTTGCTGTGGAGAGGCCGGAAGCGTGAACGTCGGGCGGATGCCCTCCGCACGACAGAAGGCTCGCAGAAGGTCGGAGGAAAACTCTCCACCTCTGTCGGAGTGCAGACGCAGAACAGGAAAGTCCGAGCCGAAACGCTCTCTGAGCTGGAGACGAGCAACGCGGATCCAGTCGATCAACACCTCAGTGACCTCACCCTTGCTGCGCAAGGGGAAGACAGTGGTGTAACGCGAGTAGTCGTCAACCACCAGCAGGAAGTAACACTCGTGACCCTGTCCACGGACGCGGGCTGGGCCCCAC
This sequence comes from Closterium sp. Naga37s-1, assembly GCA_947471745.1. Taxonomy (NCBI): domain Eukaryota; kingdom Viridiplantae; phylum Streptophyta; class Zygnematophyceae; order Desmidiales; family Closteriaceae; genus Closterium; species Closterium sp. Naga37s-1. Next base: position 453,932 of record CANJKZ010001008.1, read on the forward strand.
ACGTCCATGTGAAGAGTCTGCAGCGGAGCCTCTGTCGGGGGAAACTCGGAGGAGTGAGGAGCGGCGCGCTGCCGCCCCTCGACGCAGGGAACGCAGGTAGGGGCAGGCCCCGGGGGAAGGGGAGGGAGGGACCGGGGGAGACCAGAGACAAGGACACGGGAGGCCATGCCTCGGAGACGAGGCAAGGAGGGGTGACCAAGGCGGTGGTGCCAGAGGAGGGTCTGGTGGGACAGGAGGCGACACGAGCAGGGGGCAGACTCAGGACCTGACCGAGACGCAGCAGCAAACACCTGACTCGACGCAGCTACCTGACCAGACGCAGCAACCGGAGGAGACTCTGTGGTCAGTGTGTACAGGCTCGACCCCGGTCGACGGGTAAACGAGGCCAAGTGGCGGCCCATCTGAGCACACGTGCAGTGGGTCACTCGCTGACCTGCAGGAGTGAACTGGTCAACTCTGGCATCCTGAAGGTCAGCACCACTCACCAAGTTCGTGGAGAACGAGGGGAGGTAGAGACCAGACAGGGAGCCTGACGGGGCCGCCGGACACGGGAGGACAGTGGAGTAGCGAGCAAGGACAGGACCCCCAGAGGGGTCTGCCAGGGAGACCGCAACCGGCCGACTGAGCGGCGTAAGGGTGGTGCTGTCTCGAAAGAAGGAGCGGGAAGCACCCGAGTCGAGGGGGAAGGTGTGAAAGACCTGAGCCGACTCGGTACCTGAGAGAGCAGACTCACCAGCACCTAGATTAGCAGACTCACGAGTACCTGGAGCAGCAGACTCACTAGCACCTAGAGCAGCAGCCTCAATACCAGGGTCAGGCGGAACACACACGTAACAGTCACCCTCAACACTAATAGACACAGCATACATGGCAGCAAGAATAGCATCAAAGTCAAGATCAAAGATAACTACCCCCAACCTGAGCAGATCTCCCCAACGAGGGATCTCAGTGGCGTCCGGGAACTGGGCACGCCAGGCGTCCGTCAGGCGACCGAAGCAGCGCTGGGTGGCGTGCAGGCCGCCACACTGCTCTCCAGTGCGGTCACAGGTGCGCAGGACGTAAGTACAGGGACCAGCACCCCCAAACCCCTGGCGCCCCGCGTACCACTCACAAAGCTGCTGGGGCGAAGGGGTCTCACGAGAGCGCTGCTGCTGCTGGGGTCCCCGCTGCACAGCTCCGCCTCTGCCTGCTCCACCTCCGCCGCCGCCGCCTCCGCCTCCTCCACCCCTCCCGTCACCGCCACCGCCGCCTCCACCTCCACCGCCGCCACCGAAGCCCCCACCTCTACCACCACCCCCACCCCCACCCCCTCCTCCGCCTCCACCGCCACTACCGCCGCCCCCACCACCTCCTCCAGCTCCCTTGCCCCGCTTGCCCTTGCTGATGCGGCGCCTCTCACTAGGAGCAGACGCAGCGCTGACCGACTCGGTGTCAACAAGGTCGACAGCAGCAGCAGAGGCAACAGAGGGCAAAAGAGGAACGGGGGAGCACCCCTCAAAGAAAGGGGTACGGGGGTCACCACGAGAGGCGCCTACAGCGGTGATACTAGTCTCTGCTGCAAGGAGGCGCTCCTCGAGGAGGTCGACAGTGAGGGTGGTAGGGCAAAGAGAGATGAAGTGGTCCCTGACCGAGCGGAGAGTGTCAGGGAGTCGAGTGACTAGGTAGTAGAGGGTGATGTACATGGGGGGGGGGTTCTGGGTGCAGAACTCAGCAGGAAGCGCAGCGCGGTAGCGAGTGTCACTAGTGCGGAGGTGCGTAATGAGGTCAGTGACTGTGGCAAAAGCAGCGAGGTCAGGGAACAGGTACGGTAGCATGAGGCGGCTAAGCGCAGCAGTGGCAGGGGAAGAGTAACGTGCAACTACTGCGTCGTACAGAGTCTTAGCACTCTTGTACTGACTAAAGTGCGCGCGCTCAGTAGACGGTAGGTGACTACGCACAGCAAGGCGGGCAGCAGCATCGCGCGTGAGCCACTGCGAGCAAACGGTACTGTCAGCATCAGCAGCAGGGGCAGTAGAGGCGCCCGACGTAAGATCAAACATGGAGAGACTATCCTTGCTATCGCACTGAAGGAAAAGCTGCAGATCATCTAGCCAGACATCAAAGTCAACCGCTCGACCCTCAGCATCAAAGGTGAGAAGACTAGGACTAGCCATGATAGGAGCAGCAGCAGACTAGCAGCGGCAGCAGTGCAACTGAGCGAGGCAGGACAGTGCGACTCGGCAGGGCGACTCGGCAAAGCAGTGCGGCTCGGCCGCACGGCTCGGCCCGGCTAGGCTCTTACCAGGGGCGGAGCCGACAGGTCCGGGACTGGGTCGGGGCCGTGACAGGGCCGGGACAGGGTCGGGGCCGAGCAGGGTCCGGGACGGGGCAGCAACGGGGCCGGGACAGGGTCAGGGCCGGGGCAGGTCCGGGACAGGGTCGGTTCCGAGCAGGGTCCGGGACGGGGCAGCAACGGGGCCGGGACAGGGTCGGGGCCGGGGCAGGTCCGGGACGGGGTCGGGGCCGGGGCAGGTCCGGGACGGGGCCGAGGTAGGGCCGGGACAGGGTCGGGGCCGGGGCAGGTCCGGGACGGGGTCGGGGCCAAGGCAGGTCCGGGACGGAGTCGAGGCCGGGGCAGGTCCGGGACGGGGCCGAGACGGGGCCGTGGTAGGGCCGGGACGGGGCCTTTTAGGGGCGGCGTAGGGGCCGCGTCAGGTACGGGGCCGGGTCGGGCCGTTTAGGGGCCGCGTAGGAGCCGCGTAGGGGCGGCGTAGGGGCCGCGTAGGGGCCGGGTCAGGCCGTGTAGGGGCGGCGTAGGGGCCGCTGAGGGGCCGCGTAGGGGGCCGCGCAGGGGGCCGCGTAGGGGCCGGGTAGGGGCCGCGTAGGGGCCGCGTAGGGGCCGGGTAGGGGCCGCGTAGGGGCCGCGTAGGGGCCGCGTAGGGGCCGCGTAGGGGCCGCGTAGGGGCCGCGTAGGAGCCGCGTAGGGGCCGGGTAGGGGCGGGGCCGCGTCAGGGACGGGGCCGCGTCAGGTACGGGGCCGCGACGGGGCCGTTTAGGGACGGCGTAGGGATCGCGTAGGGGCCGCGTAGGGGCCGTTAGGGGTCGCTAGGGGGCCGCGAGAAAAAAAAAACAAATTTAGGGCAGGGCGCGAGACGTGCTTCGGGCAGCTAAAAAAAAGTTGCTTATGGTGGGCCCTTAGGAAGGAACGGTCCCATGAGGGAACCCGCTCTATACCATGTGAAGAATTAAACAGGAATGAATGAACTAGGAAAGTGTGAGATACAAATATAAAACCTGTACCCCTTAGTGTCTACCCCACTACAGCCTACATAGGCTAAGGCATATACATCTGACACCTCTCTCCCGCATGTTCGTGACCCTGAGTCCGACCTTGCTCGTGCTGCTAGTCCTACTGTCACTTGTCTCCTTGCTACTGTCGTCACTGACCCCGACCTTGAGTCTACTGCAGCGTTTGCGCTAGCCACTGAGCTAGTCGACTTTGCAGCTAGGATTTGTCTCGACTACGTCGCGAGTCTTGTCACTGAGTCTGAGTCTGTCTGTCCTCCGTCCGTCGGGGGTGAGCCTGCCCTTAGCAGTGACGTACTTACGGACATACAGTTTGAGCTTGAATGTCTTGCGGCCTCTTTACCTCGTTTCGCATCCATGCTGCTTTGCCCTGAGGGAGACCCGGATGCACTTGACATCCCTACCTCGTGCTCTTATGCTGAAGCGATCGCGGGTGAGTACTCCTCTCAAAGGCAGACAGCCATGAACGCAGAGATGGCTTCCTGGAAGTCCACAGGGACCTACGTCGACGAGGTTCCTCCTCCTGGAGCGAACATAGTAGATGGCATGTGGATTTTCATAGTGAAGCGGCCGCCAGGATCTCCGCCTGCCTTCAAGGCGAGTTATGTTGCTCGAGGCTTCAGTCAGCGACAGGGGGTCGACTTCTTCCATACCTTCTCCCCCACCCCGAAGATGACTACTCTTCGGATGCTGCTGCACGTTGCAGCACAGCGTGACTACGAGCTGCACTCCCTCGACTTCTCCACAGCTTTCTTGCAGGGCAGCCTTCATGAGGAGATCTGGCTGCGCCGCCCACCTGGCTTCACTGGGTCTTTTCCTGCGGGTACCCAGTGGAGCCTCCGGCGGCCAGTCTATAGTCTCCGCCAGGTGCCCCAAGAGTGGCACGACACACTAAGGACTACACTTGCGGCTCTTGGGTTTGCTCCTTTGATTGCTGACCCGTCGCTGTTTCTACGCACCGACACTACCCCACCGCCGTTCTACATCGACCACTTGTTCTTTGCTACTGCTAACACTGAGGCGCTGACCCTAGTGAAGGCGGAGCGGCAGGAGAGACACATCTGCACTGACCTGGGTGAGCTGCGTAGCTATCTTGGCTTGCAGATCACCCGGGACAGAGCACGGCGCACCATCACCCTGACTCAGTCACACATGGTGCAGCAGGTCCTTCAACGCTTCGGCTTCCAGCTCTCCTCGCCACAGCCCACTCCTCTGTCTACCGGCCACTCGCTCTCAGCTCCTCCTTCGGACGAGTCCGTAGAGCCGAGTGGTCCGTACCCAGAGCTTGTGGGTTGCCTCATGTACCTGATGACGTGCACACGACCTGACCTCGCGTACCCTCTCAGCCTCCTGGCTCGCTACGTGGCTCCCGGTAGGCACCGAAAAGTGCACTGGGATGCTGCAAAGAGGGTACTGCGTTACTTGTGAAGTACATCGGGCATGGGGCTCGTGCTTGGAGGACAGGGTTCAGTGGTACTCACAAGAAACTCCGACGCTTCTTGGGCCGACGACCAGGCGACTCAGCGTTCGTCACAAGGTTACACCTTCAGTCTTGGCTGTGGTTCTGTCTCGTGGAGGTCCACTCGTTCTTCTTTGTGCTTAGTTCCAGCTGTGAGGCCGAGATCTACGGTGGGGCCATGGCTGTACAGGAGCTACGCTGGCTGACCTACCTACTGACCGACTTGGGGGAGCGGCCTCTTTCTCCTCCAGTTCTGTATGTCGACAACAAGGCAATGCTTGCCTTGTGTCACGAATAGAGAGTGGAGCACAGAACGAAGCACATTGCTCTTCCCTACTTCCTTGCGCGTGAGGTGCAGCACCGTTGTCAGCTCTGCCTTTCCTACGTGGCCTTGCGGGCCAACACTGGTGATGTGTTCACCAAGGCCATTGGGTCTGGTGATGATCAGCGTTTCTGCAATGCTCTTGGGCTTGTGCCCAGTCTGCCTCACCTGCTGGTTGCTTGACTTGCTCTTGTTGTTCACTGATATATATCTTTATACCTGCTTGTTTACTCTTGCTAGGTTGTGATCAGTGTACTGCCTTGCCATTATAACTCTGCATGTGAACAGGCCTTGTGGCCGCTTGCTTGTGCTCAGATTGTGTGGTGTCCTTGAGATCCACCCTGAGCTTCGCTTTGCTTTGCTCTGTTGTCTTGCTTGACTGGTCTTGTGACCGTCTGCTGTGTTTGCTATCTCCCACTTAGCCTATGGGGGTGTGTCAAACTATATGTTTGTGTTCTCTCTAGGCTATAGTGGGTTAGCCTACGAAGGGTACAACACTTGTACCCAACTCATAGTTCATTCATTCCTGCACAGTCATTCTGAAACATACGTCACCCCCAGCATAAACAGCCCTCAATATAGGTATTCCATTCTTTCGGCAATGGGCCCCCGCCCGTCTTTAAACTCATGCAGTCCATGGTAAAGTCCTCCAAGAACATTTTCGTGAATTAAAGAAGAAACTCTCAGGACAGAATCCCAGTCAGATGCAACTGACTCCAATCCAGGACATGACTGCTGCGCAGATTCAAGCCACACGACGCAGATTGACGATGAGGATTGATGCTGACACTTGTACTTACAACGCCTCCCTCACAGCCCAACACTGTGGAATGCCTGCAGAGAGGGAAAACACAAGGCACAATGAGACGGTTCGTCCTGCAGCCTTCGAGGCGAACTGCAGGTGCTAGGACTTGGAGGGACGAAATTGCCAATGGCACGAATCACATGCACACGGCACCACGGATGATGACCGGTAACAACTGTGATTGTTGAAACAGGAAATGATGCATTTCGGAGTGGTAAGATTGGGAATGGGTTCATACAAAAGGGATACAGGCAGAAATGTTGCATAAAGCCCTTCCTGCGAAAAGCACCAAATCAGATGCTCACCTCCCACAGAGCTCGGATTTCCCCTTCAACCCTCGTGGTAACTTCCTGGAAGCTTCCCAGCCGAACACTCAACCCTTCCACCCTCTCCCGATCCTGCAGTGCACTGGCTGCGCTGGCTGCTCTGGCGCGTGCCTCCATCCTCCCCTCATCCAGCCGATGGTTGATCTTACTCAACCTCCCTACCACCTCTGCCTTTCCTGCGTCCACCTCCTCTTTCAACTCCCTCATCCTCCCTACCTCCTCCGCCCTTCCCTCTTCCATCTCACGCCTCCACTCATCCAACTTGCCAAAAACCCTCCTCTCACTCTGCTCCACTAACACAGCCATTTCTGCCTTCATCTCACCTCTCAGCTCGTCGAGGCACTTACTTGCTTCACCACTGCAACTTTTCAGACCCTCCACCTCCCTTCTCAGGCTACCGATGTCTCTCTCCCTCCCCTCCTCCATTCTTGCCTTTCTTGCCATCGCATTCTTCAACCTCTCCACGTCACCTTTCATCCTCTCCACCTCAGTCCCAACACCAGCCACGTCAGACTTGATATCACCCGAACGTCCTCCCGTGTCAGCCCTTCTTTCCCTACTCTCCATCATATCCCCATCTTCTTCCTCGCCTAACCGAACCACCCCAGCAGACATCCCTGCCTCATCATCCCCTGTAACAACGCCACCCGTGCTTCCCATTCGTTCAGACCCCTCCTCATGCTCCCGTCTATTCTCCCTCAAAACCCTTTCCAGAAACTGAATCCATGTCTCCAATTCCTGCTCATCCCAAGGCTCACACTCCTCACCTGCTGCTGCTTCCTCCTCTTCCACCTCCTCCAACTCCCCCAAATCCACCATCTCCCTCCTCGCTTTCAAAACTCTGATCATCCTCATCTGCATTCTGCATTCCTCCAACATCTCTTCAAGCATACGTACCCCAGACTCAGATAACCCTTGCAGCGGATGCCCCTCTTCCTCCCATGCCTCTGCCTGCACCTGCCTCTCCTCCATGCTGGAATGTTGCAGCCCATCCAGCCCATTGTTACACGTTCCCTCCTCGTTTGGCTCACTCTGCGATACCCGCCTACCCGCCTCCACCTCCCGTTTCACTGTTTGCAGCAGCTGCATCATGCTGTTCATCTTGGAGTTCATTTCAGCCGTCAGATTGTCGATCTGACGGGCCAATCCAAGGTGCTCTGCATTTTCTGTTGCTGAGTCTCCCATGCCAGGTTTAGCAGCGAACACATGCCTGCCAGGGAGGGGATATTCAATTATCAAACTCTGAGAAGCTGAAACGAAGACAGCAACCGATTTGTGATGGCAGAAGCAAGACGCAAGAGAATCCAATTATGGACCCTGGAAAACTGGCAGGTAACACTACACCTTAGCAGTAGTGATTAGTATGTGGCACTACACCTTACGTAACACTACACCTTAGCAGTAGTGATTAGTATGTGGCACTACACCTTACGCAACACTACACCTTAGCAGTAGTGATTAGTATGTGGCACTACACCTTACGTAACACTACACCTTAGCAGTAGTGATTAGTATGTGGCACTACACCTTACGTAACACTACACCTTAGCAGTAGTGATTAGTATGTGGCACTACACCTTACGTAACACTACACCTTAGCAGTAGTGATTAGTATGTGGCACTACACCTTACGTAACACTACACCTTAGCAGTAGTGATTAGTATGTGGCACTACACCTTACGCAACACTACACCTTAGCAGTAGTGATTAGTATGTGGCACTACACCTTACGTAACACTACACCTTAGCAGTAGTGATTAGTATGTGGCACTACACCTTACGTAACACTACACCTTAGCAGTAGTGATTAGTATGTGGCACTACACCTTACGTAACACTACACCTTAGCAGTAGTGATTAGTATGTGGCACTACACCTTACGTAACACTACACCTTAGCAGTAGTGATTAGTATGTGGCACTACACCTTACGTAACACTACACCTTAGCAGTAGTGATTAGTATGTGGCACTACACCTTACGCAACACTACACCTTAGCAGTAGTGATTAGTATGTGGCACTACACCTTACGCAACACTACACCTTAGCAGTAGTGATTAGTATGTGGCACTACACCTTACGCAACACTACACCTTAGCAGTAGTGATTAGTATGTGGCACTACGTAACACTACACCTTAGTAGTAGTGATTAGTATGTGGCAAGAAAGATTGTTATTGCCAACCAAGTACTACTTGCCATGATTATCCACAAATGATGTAAGGGAGATGTGACCAAGTACCTGGTAGCTTGGCGAAAGGAGGTTCCTCGAGTGGCCTGCAACATGGCATGAGCTGGTTTTACCATTACATTTCCAGAAAGGCGCAACAAGAATTTTTTAGGGGAATACTAGATTTCGTTTTACCATGAAATCAAGTGCGTCATTCATCAGCTTGAGAAAGGTTGTCCTGGTTGCCAGTAGATGCTGATGCAGACAGGATATGATGTGTGCCTGGAACACGCACAACCAACAATAAGAGGATAAGAACCAGCCAAGGTGCCCCATGCTAGATAGTAGATACATGTGATGCGCAAAGGCCGGCGTGTCAGCAGGAAAGGGACGAGAGAGGAGCGGCGCGAAAGAGGGAAGAGAGGGACCAGAAGGAAAGGGTCAATGCAGCCTTACCATAGAATCAAGGGCGTGTTTCTTCAGCTCGAGGAGGGTGGTTCTGCCTGCCAGTAGCTGCTGGTGCAGGTAGTGCATGATGCGTGACTGAGACACGCCCAGCGACCAGAGGATGAGAACCACGGTGCTGCATGCAAGATACACGTGGATGAGCTGAAGGGGGGGGGCGCAAACGGAGGAGGGAGGGGTTGCATGTAGCTGCTAGTGCAGGTTGTGCATGATGCGCGCCTGAGACACGCCCAGTGATCAGAGGACAAGAACTAGAGTGCTGCATGCGAGATACACGTGGATGAGCTAAAAGTGAGAGTTGTCAGGGGGGATGGCGGGATGGAAACAGAAGATGTGGATGAGCTGATGGGTTGTCAGTGGGAAACGGAAGAGGTAAGGAGCGGAGAGAAAGGCAGAGGTGAGGAGTGGAGGGAACGAAGGAAGTTGGTCCAGAGGATAAGCACCATGGTGCTCCATGTGAGATGCATGTGGATGAGCTGAAGAGTTCAAGAGCGAAGTGAAGACGAAGGGGTTGGGCAGGGGACAACACAGGGAGGTGGTGTGATGGAAGGGACAATGAACTGTATGGGAAGGGGTGAAGAGGAAGAAGAAACAAAACGACTCTTAAGCATTATATTCAATAAAATCACATACATACATGGCCTCTCACCACAATGTAAGTGTTGACGGCTGACGGCAGCAGTTCGCCGAGTGTGGCAGGCAGATACGATGAGATGCTGGGCCACAGATTGGACTGCGCCGCTGCCTTCCCCTTATCTGTAGCACCTGCCTCATGTCCTGAACCTGTGGTAGTCTGGATAAAGAGTCATCAGTTAAAACAAAAACAGATGATCCCGAAAATGTTTTGAGATGTCTCAAAGGGTCAAGTCGAAAACAGAGTGGCACAGGTAGAGTGGTAAAGTGAGGGACTAATCGAGCCACGTAACACAATATCATGTGAAGTGAAGTATGATAACCCTCAAACTGTGCGCCAACTAGTAAACCCAAACCCGAACCCCAAACAGCATATGCTGTGCTGTCTCAGACTAGCTTCTTCCTTTCCGTTTGTCTCCTAACCCGAACCCCAAACAGCATATGCTGTGCTGTTCCGCTAGAAAGGCCTTGGGCTTACCTGCTGCTGTTTTACTCTGCCCTCTTCCGCTTTCGCTTGGTTGCTCCACGCTCCTCCATGGCTCTGAAAAACAAAAAAGGAAAGGAAAAAGAATCTGCAGGGCTGGCGGTGACATGAGAACGGGAGGGACCCCCGGGTCCTCGGTCGTATCAACGCCGGATACTTAAAGCCAGGAGCAGGCAATTGATAAGCAATAACAGTAACACCAAAACAGCAACGTAATTGCTACACGCACTTGGTAGTCACTGTGGATGACCGCTTTTCCCTGTTCACTCTTCGTCCGATCAGCCTCTCCTCTCGTCAAGAGATTTATTACGACACCACTTTGTGTTCAAACAGCGAACATTGGCTCGTCGTAAAAGCTTCTATGAAGATCTGTTGTTTCAGGTGAAAAACTGGTTTTAAGCTCAAGAGGCATTGAGTTACTCCAAGGAAGTTAAAATGGTCGGGCTTATGGCAAATCGTCACCTATTATGGCACCTGAAGGACAAAACAGACTCATCACAACGTGCAAAATCGAAGTACAAGGCAGCAGGACTCATTTAGCGTGGCTCCAGGATTATCCGACGCGGCAAAATATGGTTCAGATGCGGATTGCAAGAAAACACTGTGTCTGACAGCAGAGTTGACTTTTGAGTCGCCTCAAAAGTCAACCAGCTAGACGAGAAGAAGTTGCTATTTTTACCATGGCTGGAAACGACGATCTGATTCATCGTGAAATACTTGAAGGCAGTTGCTTCAATGGTTGGGTGACAAAAAGGGAAGTGGTTGAAGACTAGGAATTTCTTCCAAGATCTCAACAAGAAAGCTCGGTGGATACCACTGGAAGGCTACAGGATGCTTTCATGCAGCTAGAAGAAGCTGATCTATGGGGTCTCACGAGTAACAAACCCTTGTCATCAACTAGGCAAGGTGGCGATTTATCAGGAGATAACTTGAGCTGTGTCAGGAAGAGCAGGAGAGAAGCAGCAGCGGCAGCAAACCTACCTCGTCATAGGCGTCGGAAAACGTCCAGAAGATTTCGCGCAACTTTCCCGTGGCTAGCTCACCAGAGCAGAACTGCATTTGTTACCACTTTCTACCCCTTCAACGGCAAAACATGGGTTGCTGGAACCACCTCACTCAACCACTCAGTGGCGACTGCTCAACCAAACCTGAAGGCAACCACGCGGCAAAAAAGTGTTCACAGATTACCAGATCTGAAGTATGGCAACTGTGCAAGTTTGGCAAGTCGTCCCTGTTGCGACCATACGCGGAAGCCGCCGTGGCAGCTGCGAGCAGCGCAATCACCGTCACAAGCAGCCTTGCAAGAACCGCCACCCTCGCCAGCCTCGCGCTCGTTGCCATGACCGGAAGATGCGACAGGAGTCACTTTTCAGATCCCTCAATCGAATTTGCACAGCCTCGACAGGAACTTACAAAGGGAAAGATTCGAGAAAAACAATATTGTTGTGCTCTAGAGTTGTGAACGCTTGAGTTCGGGTGTTCATCCTGCTTATATAGGGAGCAGACTGGCGAGTCTGAATCTATACCTTCGGAAACATGCTGCTAGCGCGCAAAACGCTCTGTGCGCGCCAAGGCCCGAACTGGCGCAGCGACTCAGCGGCCGCGGCTTCTGATGGAGCCTACTCTCCCCTCGCTCTCTCCACATCCTTCTTTCCCCACACCGCCTTCGCTCGCTCTCTTTTCCTAAACTCCTCGCGCTAACCGTCACGCTCCATCCCGGCTCCGCCGTAACAAACTGCGCGCGACCCACTCCTGCGAGCAGGGATGCTCGCGGGACAGGCGGGCTGAAGAAGCAGCGCGGAGGCATGCATGGTTGCGAGGAAGGCTGCGGCAGGAGGGCTGCGAGGGGAGGGCTGCGAGGAGGAGGGAACCGGCTCGTATGCATGGAGGAACGCGCGAGAAGCGGAGGGATTAAGGGAAAGACGAGGCCACGTGGCAGGGTAATGGGGTATGTTGGGGAGAGTGGAGGGTATGATGGCATATCTCCGTTTAGGGATGCCCAACTCGTATGTTTACAGCTCATTATTCGTGGCTCAGGGCGGTTCCATACGTTTTTGAACGGTTATTACTCTGCACCCATTTGCACCGTAATACAACCACTTCGACCGCGATGAACGAACAAGAATGGTAAAAGTTGAACACCCTCCAATTGACTGGCATGCGACATACCAAATAAGTATGCACCTTTTCGTAATTGTTTCTTGTACATACAACACCGTAAAACTATCGCGTATGATCCCAGTCAGTTTCAGAGCCTCCAGATGCATTTATTTCTGGAGAGAGTGGAACAGACACTTCCCGCGTGGTGCTATACTAGCACCTGGATGAGCCTCCTAGTCACGGCACTCTCTAAGGTAATGCGAGCCTTTCGCTTGCACCGCCTGCGACCGCCTTGCTCCGCGGATACCGGCGCCTCGCAGCAATACACGAGATACTTCCGTAACCCGACGACTTCATTACCGTTTCAACCCACCCGAAACCACCAAGAATCTTCCGCAACGGACACATTGCCGGCCAGAGGCATTACCGTTTCAACCCACCCGAAACCACCAAGAATCTTCCGCAACGGACACATTGCCGGCCAGAGGCACATTCCGAGCAGCAGGCACGTCGCCGAGTTACCACCCCGCAGCTGCAAGAAAATCTCCGACCGCGATCCCGACGCACGCACAAGCGAGGTCTCCGACCGTTATCCCGTCGCACACACGCATAAGCGATACATATTTTGAGTCGACTCTAGACCCGACGCACGCACGCACAGGAAATACGTCTCGTACGATCGTCCGCGCGTCCTCGCATAATCCCTTATCCTCCACTTATCACGGCTTTTCCGCTTCCAGGTTCAGCTTCAGCCGTTCTGAACCGTTTATTATACATCCAAACCGTTATCATCCGACATTTTTTCCCGGAACCGCATCGCCAGCTGGCTATTTGGGATTGGCCCGAATTCCCCATCGTATCACGTCACAGCACACCCATAAGCGGCTAGCCGGTCAAATGGACGGCCAACCGCAGCGGCAAGAGCTCAGATCTGACGGCGAGCCCAGGGAGGAGGAGTTCAGAAACGGAGAGGCGAATGCGACGGCCGGCGAGATGGCAGATTCGTTACCTCAAGGCACAGAAGCAGAAGCGGGGCCGCTTTTAGAGGGGATGGAGGCGAATGGCGCTCATAATGGCAGCAGCAGCTTCGGTCAGTACCGTTTCCCATCCCAAATTCCATCTCTTTCCTCATTACCAGCTCATGGGCTGTTGCTCTGTTGCCGTGACAGCCTTTTTCAAAATATCGCATATGGGCTGACGTGTCATCTTGGATTGACATGTCACCATCTATACGCTCCACTGTTTGACATGCACCTTCCTTGTGCTCTTGTTTCAATCGTTCTGCTGTGAGAGAGATGCGCGAGCCCTCTGTTCGGTTGTGTGAGGGAGCAGGGGACGCATGAGCCACTCGCTCTCTACCCCTGAGAGATGCATTTGCCGCTCCCTCTCTTGCGGTTATCATCATGATGCTGTATTGGAGATGCTGTCGTGAGTGGAAAATGCGTGGTGAGCCGCTCTCTTGCTGTTACATCGCGGGCGGAATCATGATGCTGTTTGTGCATCATTCACGCGGAATCATGATGCTGTTTGTGCATCATTCACGCGGAATCATGATGCTGTTTGTGCATCATTCACGCGGAATCATGATGCGGTTTGTGCATCATTCACGCGGAATCATGATGCTGTTTGTGCATCATTCACGCGGAATCATGATGCTGTTTGTGCATCATTCACGCGGAATCATGATGCTGTTTGTGCATCATTCACGCGGAATCATGATGCTGTTTGTGCATCATTCACGCGGAATCATGATGCTGTTTGTGCATCATTCACGCGGAATCATGATGCTGTTTGTGCATCATTCACGCGGAATCATGATGCTGTTTGTGCGTCATTCACGCGGAATCATGATGCTGTTTGTGCATCATTCACGCGGAACTCTTTGGATGGAGTGTCAACATCCCTTATCTCGATTTCACCCTTCCCTGCTGAACTCCCACCTTCCCTTCTCCTCCCCTTCCCTACCGATCTTCCATACCCACCCTCCAGGTTCCACCAGCAACTCTGTCTCCCGGGCCCATGCCTTCTACCTCACCCGCGCTGCCTTTCAACTCCTCTTTGTTGTGTCTTCTTTTGCTCTCTCCCTTCCCCTTGTTCCCGTTTCCCACTCCCTCCTTTCTCCCCTTCCCTCAGGCACCATCAATGGCTCTGCCTCCTCTCCCCACCCCACCCCGCCTATCCCCCTCTTCTCCCTCCTCCTCCTCGGCCTATCCCGCGCGCTGACAACCCTCCCCACGTCGTCCGACCTGTGATTCACGCTTCTCAGCGTCATCACCATCCCCTCTCTCATGTACCTCTTTGCCTCAAGAGCAGACGCCTTCTACCTCCCCCAAGCCGGCTGGATTCCTTGCTTACATCCCTCCCACTTCTCTTCCTTCTCTTTGACTTTTACCCTTCTCCCTTTCCCCCATTCCTTCTTTCCTCGTTTCCCGGATTGTTCCCTTTCCCCCTTCCCTCAGGCACCGCCGTCAACGGCTCGACTTCGCCTCCCCACCCCACCCCGCCTCCCCTTCTCCTCTCCCTCCTCTTCTTCCGCCTATCCCGCGCCCTCACAACCCTCCCCACGCCCTCCGACCTTCGATTCACGCTCCTCACCATCATCGCCATCTCGCCTCTCATGTACCTCTTTGCCTCCTGGGCTGACGCCTTCTACCTCCCCCAAGCGGGTTTCCCCATCTCTCTCATCCTCTTTGTATTCGTCTTCCCCTCCTTCTGGGAAGAGCTCTTCTGGAGGGTTCTACTCAACCCGCATCCTGCCGAGCCCCCCTCTCCTCTCCCCTCCTGGCTACACACTTGCATCACTTCCCTCCTCGCTCGCACCTCCTCCCCCCTCACTCCTTTCGTCTCCTGCGTCCCGTTTCTGCGCTCCTTCCCGCTCCCTCGGGATTGGCTTGTGGACCCGAAAGTGTTTTACGGCATTCTGTCGACGTCCTTATACGTGTTAGCGCATCCCTTTCTAGCGTGGTTAAGCCGGCCTGCTGCGTTAAGGTTATTTTCGCATCCGGGGTTTCTGCTCTGCTGTGTCGTGCTTGGGACGGCGTGTCTTGTTGTGTATCGGAGATCTGGGTCGGTATGGGCGGCAATCTTGGTGCACTGGGCGGCAGTGTCCGTCTGGATGTGCTTGGGAGGGAGGCACCAAGCACCTTTTTGAAACGTTACAGACTTATTTGTTTCTGCCATACTGTTTCTTATAATGGAAAGACTTGTAATGGTTGCAGCAGAACACGCGACATGTTTCATAGTGTTACACACAATAATATGCAATCGTGGGTATGATAAGGTATTTTAGAGAGATGTCGGCATCTAACTTCAAAACCTGCACTCCAAGGCCGGGCCTGACGATCACATCACACCTTCTCGACCTTGGCATTTTTTATGTGAATCATACAAACTTCTCTCCAATGCTCCTTGCCTCCGTCATCTGCTTTTCCCTCTCCTCGACCCCTCCCAATAAAACCTTAGCACTTGTTGAGATAGGTATTATCGAGACGTAAAGCACTTCAAGGAAATTCGTGTAGTACAGTAAAGTACCGTTAGGCTGACGTCAGCAAAGCGCTACTCGACCTAGGATGACGCCAGCACGTAGCTATAGACTTCGCGAAAAGTTACGTACCGTTTCAAGATAAGAACAGCACAGTACAGTAGGCGAACAGGTACTTTACTCTAGCTATATATTTTGTATGTTTGTCATTTTATAATATATATGATTTCAGAGACATTTTGATCCTGAAACATATCACTACATAGACTTTATTAAGTCTAGACAAAGCCTTCACAACTGGCTTAACTCATATAAGACTTCCGCTACGACTTTCACAACAGGAAGTTCCCATCCTAAGTAGTACGATCCTTCAAACTCATTTCAAATTCTAACATGGTATTGCGAGCGTCTTAGGATACTACGAACTTCCAACTACATATTCTACAACTATGTCTGGATCTCCACGGTCCAACTCCTCTGTTACGAGCCCTTCACGCCCAACAGCGTCTCCAGCTGCTGATAATTCTTATCTGCAGCAACAACAACAACAACAACAACAACAACAACAACAACAACAACAACAACAACAACAACAACAACAACAACAACAACAACAACAACAACAACAACAACAACAACAACAACAACAACAACAACAACAACAACAACAACAACAACAACAACAACAACAACAATATCAGCAACAACCGATGTACGGCATGCCATTGAGCAATCAGCCCGTACACACAACTACAGCAGCGGCATCATCGACAGCAGCCGCCGCAACAGCAGCATCAGCAGCCACAACAGCTGCAGCTGCAGTCACTAGTTCTTCTAGTCAACCGGGACAACAGTCCAATTTCGTACCGACTGGACCTTATCAATATCAAGGTGCTTACCAGCCAGCAAATCTTCAACAACGTGTTAATGCTGCCGTCTTGTCACTTAACCAGATGTTTCCAGCTCCTATGAGCATTGATGGCTCCAGTTATCAGCGTGGTCAGATGCCACAAGGAAGTGACGGGTCAAACAACTCCTTCTCTTTTGGTCCTGCTGGACAAGGACAACAAACACAACAAGGGTCACAAGTGCCATCACTTTATCAGCTACAATCAGCTGACGGTACCGGAAATTATATTCCTGCTTCTGCAAATCCAACGAAAATTAAAACGACAACGCCTTTTAACGGTCAAGACTTTTATACCTGGAGCTTTGAGTTTGAGCTTCTCGTTCAGACCGCGGGGTTCTGGCAGCTGTACGACGGCACAGCACCCTTTCCATCTCACGGGTCACCACTTCAACAAGCCACTTTTCGATCGGCGTCGCTGACTGCATACACAGTTCTCGTTCGTAATCTGACACCGACCGAACAGCTCGGAATTCGTTCTTTTCGTACCAGTGCCGCTCCCGCTGAAGCAGCTTGGTTATACCTGCAAGGGGTTCACATGGCAAAGGACACAGTCAACCAGAGTAAAATTTTGACGCAACTGTCAAATATACAGATGATAAATGGCGAGAAGGTGACGCAGTATATCAACCGCGCTCGAAATTTGCGTGATCAACTTCAGAAGTGTGGAGGGTACTTCCTCGACGCTATGTTTCACACGGTGCTACTCGCGGGTCTTGGACCAGAATGGCGACAGTGTCGCTCTATACTTCGGATGCAAGCACAGTTGTCCGAGGGGGCACTCTGTGCTGTCAGATTTATATGACAGAGCTACTGTAGGCTATAGTGGGGTAGCACATATGGGGTACAGTTTTCTAGGGTTTGTATTTGTACCCAACTTTCCCTTAGTCATCCTCATTCCTGTTTTCTTAATTCACATGGTATCAGAGCGGGTTCCTACATGGGACCGTTCCTTCCTAAGGGCCCACCATAACGAATTTTTTTTTTAGCTGCCCGACGCGCATTGCGCCCCTGCCCTAATTTTTTTTTTTAGCGCCCCCCCCCCCCTAGCGGCCCCTACGCGACCCCTACGCGGCCCCTACGCGGCCCCTACGCGGCCCCTACCCGGCCCCTACGTCGCCCCTGACGCGGCCCCTACGCGGCCTCTGACGCGGCCCCAACGCGGCCCCTGACGTGGCCCCTACGCGGCCCCTGACGCGGCCCCAACGCGGCCCCTGACGCGGCCCCAACGCGGCCCCTGACGCGGCCCCTACGCAGCCCCTGACGCGGCCCCTGCCGCGGCCCCTGACGCGGCCCCTACGCGGCCCCTACGCTGCCCCTGAGGCGGCCCCTGACGCGGCCCCTGACGCGGCCCCTCCGCCGCCACTACCGCGGCCCCTACGCCGCCCCTGACGCCGCCCCTGACGCGGCCCCTGCCGCGGCCCCTGACGAGGCCCCTGACGCGGCCCCTGATGCGGCCCCTGCCGCGGCCCCTGACGAGGCCCCTGACGCGGCCCCTGACGCGGCCCCTACGCCGCCCCTGACGCGGCCCCTGACGGGGCCCTTGACGCGGCCCCTGACGCGGCCCCTGACGCGGCCCCTGCCGCGGCCCCTGCCGCGGCCCCTGACGCGGCCCCTGACGCGGCCCCTGCCGCGGCCCCTGCCGCGGCCCCTGACGCGGCCCCTGACGCGGCCCCTTCGCCGCCCCTGCCGCGGCCCCTACGCCGCCCCTGACGCGGCCCTCTCCTGCACCTGACGCGGCCCCTAGCGGCCGGCCGCTGCCGTCCCTGAGGCAGCAGCCGCCGCCGTCTCTGCAGCAGCAGTCGCAGCCGAACGGCCGAGCCGCCGAGCCGCCGAGCCGCCCAGCAGCCGAGCCGCCCAGCCGCCGAACCGCCCAGCAGCCGAGCCACCCAGCAGCCGAGCCACCGAGCCGCCCAGCAGCCGAGCCGCCGAGCCGCCCAGCAACCGAGCCGCCGAGCCGCCGAGCCGCCCAGCAGCCGAGCCGCCGAGCCGCCCTGCAGCCGAGCCACCCGAGCCGCCCTGTCCGGTAAGAGCAGCGCCCCTTTCACAGCACTGCCCTCACCCTACTGTTTGCGCTGCTAGTCTACTACTGTCATGGCTACCACTAGTGTCCTCGCTTTTGACGCTGAGGGTCGGGCCATTAACTTTGATGTCTGGATAGATGACCTGCAGCTTTTCTTACAGTGCGACAGGGCAGACGGCCTCTCCCTCTTTGACCTCACTTCTGGTGCCTCTCCTGCCCCCGCTGCTGATGCTGACGCCACTGTTCGCTCACAGTGGGCCACGCGCGATGCTGCTGCACGTCTTGCTGTGCGTCGCCACCTGCCTACCTCTGAGCGTGCGCACTTTAGCCAGTACAAGAGTGCTCAGACCTTGTACGACGCTGTAGTTGCGCGCTACTCCTCCCCTGCCACTGCTGCACTGAGCCGCCTCATGCTACCGTACCTCTTCCCTGACCTTGCTGCCTTTCCCACAATCGCTGACCTCATTACGCACCTCCGCACTAGTGACACTCGCTACCGCGCTGCGCTTCCTGCTGAGTTCTGCGCCAAGAACCCCCCCCCCATGTACATCACCCTCTACTACATAGTCACCCGGCTCCCTGACTCCCTTCGCGTAGTCAGGGACCACTTCCTCTCAGTTTGCCCCACCACTCTCACCGTTGACCTCCTCGAGAAGTCCCTCCTAGCAGCAGAGAAGAGCATAGTAGCTGTAGGAGCCTCTCGTGGTGACCCTCGCACCCCCATCTTTGAGGGGTGTTCCCCCTCCCCCCTTTTGCCCTCTGTTGCCTCTGCTGCTGCGGCCGACCTCGTCGGGCTTGAGTCGGTCGGTGCGGCGTCTACCCCTAGCGGGAGACGTCGCCCTGGCAAGGGCAAGGGGGGCAGGGGCACTGGAGGAGCTAGCGGGGGCGGTGGAGGCGGAGGTGGAGGCGGTGGAGGGGGTGGGGGTGGCGGTGGGGGTGGTGGCGGGGGTGGAGGTGTCGGTGGCGGCAGTGGAGGCGGAGGCGGAGGCGGCGGTGGCGGTGGGAGCGGAGGTGGCGGCGGTGGAGGAGGAGGCGGCGGAGGAGGTGGAGCTGGTCGGGGTGGCGCTGCGCAGAGGGTCGGCTCCGGTGGTGGTCAGCGCCAGCAGCAGCAGCAGCAGCAGCAGCAGCAGCGCACTCGTGACATCCCCTCCCCTCAGCAGCTCCGTGAGTGGTACACTGCACGCCAGAGGGGTTGGGGTACTGGTCCGTGCACCTACGTCCTCCGCACCGGCAACCGCGCGGGTGACCAGTGCGGGGGTGCGCACTCCACCCAGCGCTGCTTTGGCCGCCTGACGGACGCTTGGCGTCACCAGTTCCCTGAGGCCACTGAGATCCCCCGCTGGGGTGAGCTGTCTAGGGCGGGTGTAGCTGTCTTTGACCTTGACTTTGATGCTATTCTTGCTGCCATGTATACTGTGACTATTAGTGATGAGGGTGACTGTTACCGGTGTTTTCCGCCCGACCCGGGCATTGAGACTGCTGCTCTAGGTACTGGTGAGGCTGCTGCTCTAGGTGCTAGCGAGGCTGCTGCTCTAGGTGCGTCTGCTCCCTCAGGTGCTGGTGAGTCTGCTCTCTCAGGTTCTGCGTCGGCTTCGGCCTCCCACACCTTCACCCTTGACTCGGGGGCTTCTCGCTCCTTCTTTCGAGACCGCACCACACTCACGCCGCTTGGCCGGCCAGTTGCAGTCTCTCTGGCAGACCCCTCTGGGGGTCCTGTCCTTGCTCACTTCTCCACTGTCCTCCCGTGTCCGGCGGCCCCCTCTGGCACCCTGTCTGGTCTTTACCTCCCCTCGTTCTCTACGAACTTGGTGAGTGGTGCTGACCTACAGGATGCGGGGGTTCACCAGTTCACTCCTGCGAGTCAGCGGGTGACCCACTGCACGTACGCTCGAACAGGCCGACACCTGGCCACGTTTACACGTCGGCCGGGGTCGAACCTGTACACACTGACCACTGCGTCTCCTCCGGTCACTGCGTCTGGTCAGGTAGCTGCGTCAGGTCAGGTGTTTGCTGCAGCGTCCAGGTCTGGTCCTGAGTCTGCCCCCTGTTCGTGTCGCCTCCTGTCTCACGAGACTCTCCTCTGGCACCACCGCCTTGGTCACCCCTCCCTGCTTCGTCTCCGAGGCATGGCCTCCCGTGTCCTTGTCTCTGGTCTTCCCCGGTCCCTCCCTCCCCTTCCTCCGGGGCCTGGCCCTACCTGCGTCCCCTGTGTCGAGGGGCGGCAGCGGGCTGCCCCTCACTCCTCCCAGTTTCCTCCGACAGAGGCCCCGCTACAGACGCTTCACATGGACGTGTGGAGCCCGGCCCGCGTCCGTGGACAGGGTCACGAGCGCTACTTCCTGCTGGTGGTTGACGACTACTCGCGTTACACCACAGTCTTCCCCTTGCGCAGCAAGGGTGATGTCACTGAGGTGTTGATCGACTGGATCCGCGCAGCTCGTCTCCAGCTCAGGCAGAGCTTCGGCTCGGACTTTCCTGTTCTGCGTCTGCACTCTGACAGAGGTGGAGAGTTCTCCTCTGGCCTTCTGCGAGCCTACTGTCGTGCACGAGGCATCCGCCAGACCTTCACGCTTCCGGACTCTCCACAGCAAAATGGGATTGCTGAGCGCCGCATTGGCATGGTCATGGACGTCGCCCGTACGTCCATGATGCATGCGGCTGCCCCCCATTTTCTGTGGCCGTTTGCTGTTCTGTACGCGGCGCATCAGATCAACCTTCACCCCAGGGTCTCCATGCCGGAGACCTCCCCAGCCTTGCTGTGGACGAGGAAGGTTGGCGATGCGTCTGCGTTCCGTGTCTGGGGATCTCGGGCGTTTGTCCGCGACTTGTCTGCGGACAAGCTGTCCCCTCGTGCTGCTCCTTGCGTCTTCCTTGGCTTCCCCCCTGACGCGCCAGGGTGGCAGTTCTACCACCCCACCTCTCGCCGTGTTCTGTCCTCCCAGGACGTCACGTTTGACGAGTCGGTTCCCTACTACCGCCTCTTCCCCTACCGCACTCCGTCCCTCCCCCCGCCACCGCTCTTCCTTGTACCAGGTCCCCCCCCGGTAGACCCCCTCCCCCCTCAGGGTCCTGCCCCTTCAGGTGTGTCCCAGGTAGACGCAGTCGAGCCTGTCGAGGTTACTGGTGACTCTGGTGCTGCTGAGGGTGCTGAGCCTGGGGGTGCTGACTCTGGGGGTGCTGAGCGTGTGGGTGCTACGCCTGGGGGTGCTGAGCCTGAGGGTGCTACTACTGGGGGTGCTGAGCCTGGGGGTGCTGAGCCTGGGGGTGCTACTACTGGGGGTGCTGAGCCTGGGGGTGCTGAGCCTGGGGGTGCGGAGCCTGAGGGAGCTGGGCCTCCTCGTGTGGCGTCTGGCGGTGCTGAGCCTGGAGGTTCTCCGGGTGCTTCGTCTTGGCGGGAGCCACTCTCTCCACAGGAGCTGCGTGAGTGGTTTGCCCGGCGCTGGAGGCGTACTGCTGGAGCTGGAGGTTCTTCGGCTGCTGAGGGTACTGGTGCCGTGGGTCCCGGAGGTGCTCGTACTGGGAGTACTGGAGCTGCTGGGCCTGCGGGTACGACTGGAGCTGGAGCTGCTGAGGGTGTTGGCGCTGAGGCTACTGCTGTCGGTCCTGGAGGCGGTCCTGCTGGGGGTACTACTGGTGCGGCTGGAGGTCCTGGAGCTGGAGGTGCTGCTGGCGCTGGTGCTGCCGATGGGGGTACTGGTGCTGTCCCTGCTGTGTCTGGAGTCGCCGCGCGGCCTCGGCCGTACTTCGTTCCGCTCCTTCAGCAGGTTCTTGGTCTCCCGCCTTCTACTGGTCCTCCTCCTCCCTTAGAGTGTCCACAGCCTGTCCCGTCACAGTTCCAGTTACAGCCGGCCTCCCCACTACCCGCTCCCTCTCCCTACACTGGTCCTACTGGAGGTCTTGCTGAGCGTCGTGAGCCTGCGTCGCGTCCTGCGTCGCCTGTCCGTGCTGCTCGCACTAGTGGTCGTGGTTCGCGTCAGCGTCCTCCTCCTGTCCCTGGCACGCACCGGATGTCTCTGCGTCCGTCCACTGCTCCTCTGCGTGCCCCTTTGCCTTCTCCTCCTGAGTCCTCTCTTCCTGCTCTTCCTGACCCGGAGTCGGACTCTCTTCGTGCTGCCAGTCCTACTGTCACACGTCTCCTTGCTACTGTTGTCACTGACCCTTCCTTTGAGTCCACTGCTGCGTCTGCCCTAGTTACTGAGCTCGTCGACTTTGCTGCTCGCTGTCGTCTAGACTACGCTTCTAGTCTTGTTGCTGAGTCTGTATGTCCTCCGTCCGTCGGGGGTGAGTGTGCCCTTGGCACGGACGTCCTTGAGGACAGGCAGGAGGAGTTCCAATGTTTGGCTGCTGCTTCACCTCATCTCGTGTCCGTACTGCTTACCCCTGAGGGAGACCCGGATGCACTTGACATCCCGACTCCGCGCTCTTACGCGGAGGCGATAGAGGGTCCCTACTCCTCTCAGTGGCAGGCAGCTATGGACGCAGAGATGGCTTCCTGGAAGTCCACAGGCACCTACGTCGACGAGGTTCCCCCGCCTGGGGCGAACATCGTCAGTGGCATGTGGATTTTCAGGGTGAAGCGGCCGCCGGGTTCTCCGCCTGTCTTCAAGGCGCGTTACGTGGCTCGTGGCTTTAGTCAGCGGCAGGGAGTTGACTACTTTCAGACCTTCTCTCCCACCCCGAAGATGACCACTCTTCGGGTACTGCTGCACGTAGCTGCTCACCGCGACTACGAGCTGCACTCTCTTGACTTCAGCACTGCTTTCTTGCAGGGTAGCCTGCACGAGGAGATCTGGCTGCGTCGCCCACCTGGCTTCACTGGGTCTTTTCCTCCTGGCACCCAGTGGAGCCTCCGGCGGCCAGTCTACGGTCTCCGCCAGGCACCGCGTGAGTGGCACGACACACTGAGGACTACACTTGCGGCTCTTGGGTTTGCTCCCTCTACTGCCGACCCGTCGCTGTTTCTGCGCACCGACACTTCTTTGCCGCCGTTCTACATCCTCGTGTACGTCGACGACTTGGTCTTTGCCACAGCTGACACTGCTGGACTCGCCCACGTGAAGTCCGAGCTGCAGAAGAGACACACGTGCACAGACCTGGGTGAATTGCGCAGCTACCTTGGCTTGCAGATCACCCGGGACAGAGCACGCCGCACCATTACCCTGACTCAGTCACACATGGTGCAGCAGATCCTTCAGCGCTTCGGCTTCACGTACTCCTCGCCTCAGGCCACTCCTCTGCCTACTCGCCACTCGCTCTCAGCTCTGCCTTCGGATGAGTCCGTAGAGTCGAGTGGCCCGTACCCAGAGCTTGTTGGCTGCCTCATGTACCTGATGACCTGCACACGACCTGACCTTGCATACCCTCTTAGCATTCTCGCACGCTATGTTGCTCCTGGGAGACACAGACCGGAGCACATGGCTGCAGCGAAGAGGGTGTTGCGCTACTTGTGCAGTACGTCGGGCATGGGGCTTGGGCTTGGAGGGCAGAGTCTAGTGGTCCTCACTGGGCACGCAGACGCTTCTTGGGCTGACGACCAGGCTACGCAGCGGTCATCACAGGGTTACACCTTCAGCCTTGGTTCCGGTTCTGTTTCGTGGCGGGCTACCCGCTCGTCTTCTGTTCTCGGCTCCAGTTGTGAGGCTGAGATCTACGCTGGGGCCATGGCTGCACAGGAGCTTCGCTGGCTCACCTACCTGCTGACTGACCTCGGAGAGCCGCCTCGTTCTCCTCCAGTGCTGTACGTAGACAACAAGGCCATGCTGGCCTTGTGTCGAGAGCAGAGACTGGAGCACAGAACGAAGCACATTGCTCTCCGCTACTTCCTTGCTCGTGAGCTACAGCAGCGTGGTCAGCTGCGACTTGCGTACGTGGCCTCTCAGGCCAACACTGCTGATATCTTCACCAAGGCACTTGCGCCTTGTGATCATCAGCGTTTCTGTACTCAGCTGGGCCTTGTGCCTACCTTGCCTCACTTGCTCACCCCTTGACCTTGTTTGTACTGTTGCATATATATATACACCTGCTCTTGCTTGTCTAGCCTTATATATATATGTAATCCTGCATGTGAACTGGCCTTGTGGCCTTGAACTTGTGCTCGGAATGTGTGGTGACTTTGTGATCCACCCTGAGCTTGCTTTGCTTTGCTTGACTGGTCTTGTGACCCCTTGTTCTCCCCCACTTTGCCTATGGGGGTGTGTCAGATTTATATGACAGAGCTACTGTAGGCTATACTGGGGTAGCACATATGGGGTACAGTTTTCTAGGGTTTGTATTTGTACCCAACTTTCCCTTAGTCATCCTCATTCCTGTTTTCTTAATTCACATGTGCCGCTCTCATCGCCGAGCAGCAGGATATGGATCTGCACAACGCTCGAGGAGGGAAAAAGATGGTAAACAATACAGTCAGTTTTTATTCTAATCCACGTCACAAGCCCGTTTGTTCCTCATGTCGAAAAGCAGGACACACTATTGATACCTGCTGGTCGAAAGATAAACCATCTTGGAAGCGGTCTGCATCGAAATATACCAAAGATTCTTCAAGCGAAGCTGAGAAGCCGGAAGCTGAGAAGCCGGACGCTGCGAAGCAGAATACTGCGAAGCCGAACTCTGCGAAGCCGACTCCTACACCTGCCAAGACACAAAACAAAGAAGTTATTAATTGCATGACATCAGTTTCTACCGTCTACGACCCTGACGCTGAAGAACGTATTCACAGTAACTTCAACGATGAACTTCATACGCCTATACCACCCGAGGTCTACGCAAACCTTGCACATACCTTGGAAGGGCCCAACACTTGGTATCTTGACAGCTGTTGCGGCCGGCATATGTGTTCATCAGAAAATCGATTCGTCATCAATCAGCGTCGTCTTCAGAATCCGTGCGTTGTAACCGTCGCTAATAATCAACGTCTTACAGCGCACTGGATGGGTAACGTCATTCTCGATTCTGTTGACGAAGACTTCAGTCTTCATCTTAACGATGTACTCCTCGTTCCTCGACTTGGCTTCAATCTGATGTCATCTGCACAGCTCATGAGGAATGGCATTACTCTTCTTGGTGAACCGGGCAAGTTTACTTTAAAATATGGAGACAAGAAACTCGGCACGGCAATTGAACAGAACGGTGTGTTCGTTCTCAACTTCGTACCTGAACGCACCACTGCCGACTCCGAGAATATTCTCTCTCTTGGCCCATGGGAACATCGTGATGACATCGATTACACCGATGATACCATTCCTCGTGATGGAGTTGTACCCACGTCTTCGACCACAGCTGCCGCAGTCATGCTGACCTTTGACAATCAAGGTTTGAATGACGTCCAGAACTCCCGAGATTATCTTGCTGGTGGTTGGGGAGATACAACGAATATGCCCACGAATGAAGGTACTTGGGGGGCACAGGCACCTGAAGATACCACTTGGGGAGAAACACCGGCTGATCGTGATCGACGTCTTCTTACTGAAGCAGAGCAGCGTGTTGCTGACATGGAAGTCCTTGACTCCGGACGACTTGTCGGTGTTGAGCCTAAACCTGCAGCATCAGATCAAGAGAGTGGGGAGTTAATTCTTTCACCTGGCGAATCCATCAACGTCGAAATCAAAATACCTCCTCCTAACCTTACCATGTTCATCCCGCCAGTCACCGATCATGTTCACGCTGACGGTCATCGGCTGTTGTTATCTTTCTTCGCTAACGCCGATTATTATCTGCGCGCACAGGGACACAAAGCAACTACAGAAATCTGGCATAAGCGTCTTGGTCATCCGTCGCAGTCCACACTCAACAACACAATCAAAGCAGCTGTTCTCGACAAAAAATCTCTTCTTTTACCTGGCGGCCTTGAGATCAAACCGGTTAATCGTCCGTCACCCTGCTTGATCTGCCCAGCAGCAAATCTAACGCACGAACCGTACCCGACTCATTTTCCTGGCGCTGAGGATTATCGGTTGATGGAAAAAGTTTACAGTGACATTCTCAACTTACCTTCGGAGGGTTTCAACGGCGAAAAATATGTTATCACGTTCATTGAAGCTTCTACTCGATACGTCTGGACTGGTAACATGACTAACCGTTTTCTTGCTTTCACAGCTTTTCGGACATGGCTGCCTCTAGCAGAACGCGAGTCCGACACAAAACTCAAAAGCTTCCAGTGTGACGGAGTTGGGGAATATCGCAGCCTCGAGTTTACCACGTATCTGCAAGAACGAGGCATACGGCGCCTGTTCTCACTTCCTCACGCTCACCCGCAGAGCGGTGTCGCTGAACGTCTCAATCGTACTTTGCAAGAAAAGATGCGAGCTCTACTTGCACAGTCTCAAGTCGGCCCACTCTACTGGCCCTTCGCGATGGACCACGCAACACTGTTGCATAACCTCCTGTCTTCGTCAGCTTTACCCAACAACGCATCACCTCACTTGTTGTGGACAGGAAAATTGGGCACTACGAAACTTCTTCGCGTTTTTGGGTGTATCGTACAATATCGTCCTCCTACTGCTCCGCTCGGAAAGTTCGATCAACGCGCTAAGTGGGGTCTTCATCTCGGCCTTGAGAAGCAGTTTTCTGCCTGGCGTATTATGGATTATCGCAGACGACTTTTAATTCCTGACCGCGACTGTATTTTCTACGAAAATATGACCTTTCCTGTCTTCGAACAGTATCTCGCCACGCAGCGTGACCCTGCTACACTTTTCCACGGCGTTCGTTCATTCGCCAGCGCTGATGCCGAACTTGCTGCCAGCGAAGAACCTGACATTGACGGTGCACGTGAAGCCGCCCCTGATCCACCTATACCAACCACGTCATCCGGATTTCCGGAATTCATTCCTCTCGTTGACACTCATCCAGACGATGTTCGAAAAGTTCATCATACTTACCTGGTGGACGATCAACGACGTCCCATGCCAGCTGTCACTGACAGCAGCATCCGCGTCGATCCTGACGAAATTGGGGGGGCAAATGGTGAACAGTTTGAAGCTGTCAATTTCGCAGGACGGACCGACGACAGTCCTAACTATCAAATGTCAGATATATATGCCTTAGCCTATGTAGGCTGTAGTGGGGTAGACACTAAGGGGTACAACTTTCATATTTGTATCTCACACTTTCCTAGTTCATCCATTTCCTGTTTCATTCTTCACATGGTATAGAGCGGTTCCCACATGGGACCGTTCCTTCCTAAGGGCCCACCATACGTAACTTTTTTTTTAAGCTGCCCGAAGCGCGTCGCGCCCTGCCCTAAATTTTTTCGCGGCCCCCTAGCTGCCCCTACGCGATTCCTACGCGGCCCCTACGCGGCCCCTACCCGGCCCCTACGTGGCCCCCTGCGCGGCCCCTAATCCGCCCCTGACGCGGCCCCTAAGCCGCCCCTGACACGGCCCCTAAGCCGCCCCTGACGCGGCCCCTGCGCCGCCCCTACGCGGCCCCTACGCCGCCCCTGACGCGGCCCCTACGCCGCCCCTGCCGCGGCCCCTACGCCGCCCCTGACGCGGCCCCCTACGCCGCCCCTGACGCGGCCCCTACGCCGCCCTTGACGCGACCCCTAAGCCGCCCCTGACGCGGCCCCTACGCCGCCCCTGACGCGGCCCCCTACGCCGCCCCTGACGCGGCCCCTACGCCGCCCCTGACGCGGCCCCTAAGCCGCCCCTGACGCGGCCCCTACGCCGCCCCGACGCGGCCCCTACGCCGCCCCTGACGCGGCCCCTACGCCGCCCCTAAAACGGCCCGGCCCGGCCCTGTCCCTGACGCGGCCCCTTCGCGGCCCCTCCGCCGCCCCTAAAAGGCCTCGGCCTCGACTCTGTCCCGGACCTGCCCCGGCCCCGACCCCGTCCCGGACCTGCCCCGGCCCCGACCCTGTCCCGGCCCCGTTGCTGCTCCGTCCCGGACCCTGCTCGGCCCCGACCCTGTCCCGGACCTGCCCCGGCCCCGACCCGGTCTCGGCCCCGTTGCTGCCCCGTCCCGGACTCTGCTCGGCCCCGACCCTGTCCCGGCCCTGTTCCGGCCCCGACCCAGTCCCGAACCTGTCGGCTCCGCCCCTGGTAAGAGCCTAGCCGGGCCGAGCCGCGCGGCCGAGCCCCACTGCGCTGCCGAGTCGCCCTGCCGAGTCGCACTGTCCTGCCTAGCTCAGTTGCACTGCTGCCGCTGCTAGTCTGCTGCTGCTCCTATCATGGCTAGTCCTAGTCTTCTCACCTTTGATGCTGAGGGTCGAGCGGTTGCCTTTGATGTCTGGCTAGCTGATCTGCAGCTTTTCCTTCAGTGCGATAGCAAGGATGGCCTCTCCCTGTTTGACCTTACGTCGGGCGCCTCTACTGCCCCTGCTGCTGATGCTGACAGTACCGTTCGCTCGCAGTGGCTCACGCGCGATGCTGCTGCCCGCCTTGCTGTGCGCAGTCACCTACCGTCTACT
This sequence comes from Closterium sp. Naga37s-1, assembly GCA_947471745.1. Taxonomy (NCBI): domain Eukaryota; kingdom Viridiplantae; phylum Streptophyta; class Zygnematophyceae; order Desmidiales; family Closteriaceae; genus Closterium; species Closterium sp. Naga37s-1. Next base: position 482,797 of record CANJKZ010001008.1, read on the forward strand.
GAGCGCGCGCACTTTAGTCAGTACAAGAGTGCTAAGACTCTGTACGACGCTGTAGTTGCACGCTACTCTTCCCCTGCCACTGCTGCGCTCAGCCGCCTCATGCTACCGTACCTGTTCCCTGACCTCGCTGCCTTTGCCACAGTCACTGACCTCATTACGCACCTCCGCACTAGTGACACTCGCTACGGCGCTGCGCTTCCTGCTGAGTTCTGCGCCCAGAACCCCCCCCCCATGTACATCACCCTCTACTACCTAGTCACTCGACTCCCTGACACTCTCCGCTCTGTCAGGGACCACTTCCTCTCTCTTTGCCCTACCACCCTCACTGTCGACCTCCTCGAGGAGCGCCTCCTTGCAGCAGAGACTAGTATTACCGCTGTAGGCGCCTCTCGTGGTGACCCCCGTACCCCTTTCTTTGAGGGGTGCTCCCCCGTTCCTCTTTTGCCCTCTGTTGCCTCTGCTGCTGCTGTCGACCTTGTTGGCACCGAGTCGGTCAGCGCTGCGTCTGCTCCTAATGAGAGGCGCCGCATCAGCAAGGGCAAACGGGGCAAGGGAGCTGGAGGAGGTGGTGGGGGCGGCGGTGGTGGCGGTGGAGGCGGAGGAGGGGGTGGGGGTGGGGGTGGTGGCAGAGGTGGGGGCTTTGGAGGCAGCGGTGGAGGTGGAGGCGGCGGTGGCGGTGGCGGGAGGGGTGGAGGCGGCGGAGGCGGCGGCGGCGGCGGTGGAGCTGGCAGAGGCGGAGCTGTGCAGCGGGGACCCCAGCAGCAGCAGCGCTCTCGTGAGACCCCTTCACCCCAGCAGCTTCGTGAGTGGTACGCGCTGCGCCAGGGGTCTGGAGGTACTGGTCCCTGTACCTACGTCCTGCGCACCGGCGACCGCACTGCAGAGCAGTGTGGCGGCCTGCACGCCACCCAGCGCTGCTTCGGTCGCCTGACGGACGCCTGGTGTGCCCAGTTCCCAGACGCCACTGAGATCCCTCGTTGGAGTGATCTGCTCAGGTCGGGGGTAGCTATCTTTGATCTTGACTTTGATGCTATTCTTGCTGCCATGTATGCTGTGTCTATTAGTGCTGAGGGTGACTGTTACGTGTGTGTTCCGCCTGACCCTGGTATTGAGGCTGCTGCTCTAGGTGCTAGTGAGTCTGCTGCTCCAGGTACTCGTGAGTCTGCTCCTCTAGGTGCTGGTGAGTCTGCTCTCTCAGGTACCGAGTCGGCTCAGGTCTTTCACACCTTCACCCTCGACTCGGGTGCTTCCCGCTCCTTCTTTCGAGACCGCACCACCCTTACGCCGCTCACTCGGCCGGTTGCGGTCTCCCTGGCAGACCCCTCTGGGGGTCCTGTCCTTGCTCGCTACTCCACTGTCCTCCCGTGTCCGGCGGCCCCGTCAGGCTCCCTGTCTGGTCTCTACCTCCCCGTCGCGCTCCTTCCTTAGCGTGTCCTCCACCTGTCCAGTCCGAGTCACAGTTACAGCTGGCCTCCCCTCTACCTGCGCGACGGGGAGACCCGGATGCACCAGACATCCCGACCCCGCGCTCTTACGCAGAGGCGATAGAGGGTCCTTACTCCTCTCAGTGGCAGGCAGCCATGGACGCAGAGATGGCTTCCCGGAAGTCCACAGGCACCTACGTCGACGAGGTTCCCCCACCTGGGGCGAACATCGTCAGTGGCATGTGGATTTTCAGGGTGAAGCGGCCGCCGGGTTCTCCGCCTGTCTTCAAGGCGCGCTACGTGGCTCGAGGCTTCAGTCAGCGGCAGGGAGTTGACTACTTTCAGACCTTCTCCCCGACCCCGAAGATGACCATTCTTCGGGTTCTGCTGCACGTTGCTGCTCAGCGTGACTACGAGCTTCACTCCCTTGACTTCAGCACTGCTTTCCTACAGGGCAGTCTGCACGAGGAGATCTGGCTGCGCCGCCCACCTGGCTTCACTGGGTCGTTTCCTCCTGGTACCCAGTGGAGCCTCCGGCGGCCAGTCTACGGTCTCCGCCAGGCGCCACGTGAGTGGCACGACACACTGAGGACTACGCTTGCGGCTCTTGGGTTTGCTCCTTCCACTGCTGACCCGTCGCTGTTTCTTCGCACCGACACTTTGCTGCCGCCGTTCTACATCCTCGTGTATGTCGACGACTTGGTCTTTGCTACAGCTGACACTGCTGGACTCGCCCACGTGAAGTCCGAGCTGCAGAAGAGACACACGTGCACAGACCTGGGTGAACTGCGCAACTATCTTGGCTTGCAGATCACCCGGGACAGAGCACGGCGCACCATTACCTTGACTCAGTCACGCATGGTGCAGCAGGTCCTTCAGCGCTTCGACTTCACGTACTCCTCGCCTCAGGCCACTCCTCTGTCTACTCGCCACTCGCTCTCAGCTCTGCCTTCGGATGAGTCCGTAGAGCCGAGTGGCCCGTACCCAGAGCTTGTTGGCTGCCTCATGTACCTGATGACCTGCACTCGACCTGACCTAGCATACCCTCTGAGCATTCTGGCACGCTATGTTGCTCCTGGGAGACACCGACCAGAGCACATGGCTGCAGCGAAGAGGGTGTTGCGCTACTTGTGCAGTACTTCAGGCTTGGGGCTAGTGCTTGGAGGGCGGAGTCCAGTGGTCCTCACTGGTCACGCAGACGCGTCTTGGGTTGACGACCTGGCTACGCAGCGGTCGTCACAGGGTTACACCTTCAGCCTTGGTTCCGGCTCTGTTTCGTGGCGGTCTACTCGCTCGTCTTCTGTTCTCAGCTCCAGCTGTGAGGCTGAGATCTACGCAGGGGCCATGGCTGCACAGGAGTTACGCTGGCTCACCTACTTGCTGACTGACCTGGGAGAGCCGCCTCGTTCTCCTCCAGTTCTGTACGTAGACAACAAGGCTATGCTGGCCTTGTGTCGGGAGCACAGACTGGAGCACAGAACGAAGCACATTGCTCTTCGCTACTTCCTTGCTCGTGAGCTGCAGCAGCGTGGTCAGCTGCGCCTTGCTTACGTGGCCTCTCAGGCCAACACTGCTGATATCTTTACCAAGGCACTTCAGCCTTGTGATCATCAGCGCTTCTGTACTATGCTCGGTCTTGTGCCTACTTGGCCTCACTTGCTTACCTCTTGAGTTTACTTGTACTGTGATCTCTATATACCTGCACTTGCTTGTTTACCTTTATATATGAACTTGCATGTGAACTGGCCTTATGGCCTTTGAACCTGTGCTCAGACTGTGTGGTGACGTTGTCATCCACCCTGAGCTTGCTTTGCTTTGCTTTGCTTGGCTTTGCTTTGCTTTGCTTGATTGGTCTTTTGACCCCTAGTTCTCCCCCACTTTGCCTATGGGGGTGTGTCAGATATATATGCCTTAGCCTATGTAGGCTGTAGTGGGGTAGACACTAAGGGGTACAGCTTTCATATTTGTATCTCACACTTTCCTAGTTCATCCATTTCCTGTTTCATTCTTCACATCAAACTGGGCTTCAGATACTGGGACTCGCAGCAGCAGTACAGCATAATTCTTCAGAAGCAGAACCGAAAACTGCCCGACATGCCCTTTCAGGACCACATCGCGAAAAATGGCGTGAAGCCATGGATCGTGAATTGGCTGCCCTGGAAAAACGGGAGACTTGGGATCTCATACCCATCGAAAAAGCTACAAATAAAAATATTCTTACCGGAAAATGGGTCTTCAGGGTGAAGACGAAAGCTGACGGCTCTTATGAAAAACATAAGGCAAGGTGGGTTGTTCGTGGTTTTGACCAAACTCATGGGGTTGACTACACTCTAACTTTCGCCCTGGTCAGCCGACACACAAGTGTTCGTCTCGTTATCTGCGAAGCAGCTACGAAGAATTTTCCGCTTCGACAAATTGATGTCTCCAACGCGTTTCTACACGCTGACGTCGATGCCGAAATCTACGTCGAATATCCGCATACATTTTCGACAAATCCGCCAAGTGTCTGCAAGCTCAAAAAATCACTGTATGGCATCAAACAAGCACCGCGACTGTGGCAACAGCATTTGAACAGGAAACTTACAGAGGTTGGGTTCCGACAACTGCCACATGATCCTGGAATGTATCGGCTAGACGACAAGGGGAGCTACGCACTACTCGTGGCTTACGTGGATGATATTCTCTACGTAAGTTCTACAGCTTCTCTGGGTGATCGCATCGAAGCAGATTTGAAAAAGTCCCTTGACTTAACCGTTTCTACCGAAGTAACCCAATTTCTTGGGTTAAACATCTCGCGAACTTCTTCCGCAATCCACCTCACAGCATCGAAGTATGCTGAGTCACTCGCTAAGCGCTTCAAGATTCCTACAAGTTACGTCGCTACATCGTTTCGGTCTACACCCACTGGGTACATTTTCAACGACACCAAACTTTCGGCAGCTGGTTTACAACTGTACCAGCAGCAACTCGGGTGCCTTCTCTTCGCAGCAGTCACGTGTCGTCCCGACCTTGCGTACGTCGCAAGTTATCTCGCACAGTTTTTACGCTGCCCAAAAGAAGAACATCATCTCGATCTTCAGCGCGCTCTACACTATTTTGTTGCAACACCAACAGTCGGGCTGATTTTCAACACAGGAAAAACGACCGACAAAATGTACCTCAGCGGATATGTTGACCCAGACCACGCTGGTGACACGTCAGATCGCCGGTCACGAACAGGCTACATTTTTCGTCTCGAGCCCATTGGTCCAATTTCATGGAACTCATCGAAACAGGAACTGGTGTCACTTTCTTCAGCTGAAGCAGAATTCATTGCTGCGTGCGCTGCAACTCGAGAAGGACTATACTTACAGGAACTGCTCGACGAAGCGAAGTTCGTCACGCCGAATCAGTTTACGTTGCAGTGCGACAACCAAAGTGCGATTACCATCGCCAACAAACCTGGTTTCGTCAATCGCACGAAACACATCTCACTACGTTACTTTTTCGTCAAAGACGCGATCGACAAAGGGAGGATGCGTCTTGTCTACTGCTCCACTAACGACATGGCAGCTGATTCACTTACCAAGAAGCTGACACGACAGAAGTTCCACCACTGCAACGAGCTCAGCGGCGTTTCTGAGACAACCGCTTAAACTACACCGAACTCCTAGAAGTGAAGGGGAGTGTTGAGATAATATCGAGACGTAAAGCACTTCAAGGAAATTCGTGTAGTACAGTAAAGTACCGTTAGGCTGACGTCAGCAGAGCGCTACTCGACCTAGGATGACGCCAGCACGTAGCTATAGACTTCGCGAAAAGTTACGTACTGTTTCAAGATAAGAACAGCACAGTACAGTAGGCGAACAGGTACTTTACTCTAGCTATATATTTTGTATGTTTGTCATTTTATAATATATCTGATTTCAGAGACATTTTGATCCTGAAACATATCACTACATAGACTTTATTAAGTCTAGACAAAGCCTTCACAACTGGCTTAACTCATATAAGACTTCCGCTACGACTTTCACAACAGGAAGTTCCCATCCTAAGTAGTACGACTTTACCTTCTCGACCCTGGCATTTTTTATGTGAATCATACAAACTTCTCTCCAATGCTCCTTGCCTCCGTCATCTGCTTTTCCCTCTCCTCGACCCCTCCCAATAAAACCTTAGCACTGATCGCCTCAAATCCATAATCCATCTCCTCTACTTCGCATTACCACCCCTCTCGTTCCCTCCGCTCCTCCCGGATCTTCCTGTTCTTTTCTGCCCTCTGCTTCGCTCACTCCTCGAACCCACTCTCTGACACCTTTAGCAGCGCTTCTCGTCCCTCCAGAACCCCCCTCATTTGTCTTTCATGCCTTTCCCACCCCCTCTCGCTCTCTTCGCTCCTCCCAAATCTTTTGCTTCTGCTCTGCCCTCTGCTCAAATCAACGCGCTCCTCAAACTCTCTCTCTGCCATCTGCAACAGCACTGATCTCCCCTAACCTAAACCACCTTTCCTCACTTGCCTTTCTCGCCCTTGTCACCCCCCTCCCGCTCTCTTCGCTCCTCCCGAATCTTCCTCTTCTGATCGGCCCTCTGCTTGGCCCGCTCCTCAAACCCACTTTCTGACACCTTCAGTAGAGCTGCCCTCCGTGCCTTGAACACCTGGGGAAGGAGAAAAAGCGAAGAAATTTAAGAACACAAAATGTATAACAAAAAAGGTCACAACAGCACCCCTTTACGAGCCTTCCATGCACCAGCGACACCAGCGAGAGAAAAGGATGCAAGCAGGCACGCACTAACAGAGAGAAACGGCACAATAGCCATCTCCCCTTGTTCAGGCTGGCACACTCCTTCCTCCTCACCTTGCTGATGCATTTAAGCACATCGCCTTCAGTCACACTCCTTCCACTCAGCTTGATGTAATTAAAGCACATCTCCTCTCATCACACTCCTTTCCCTCACCTTGCTGATGCATTTGAGCACATCGCCTTCAGTCACATCAGTGCACTCCGCCAGCTGTCTGCCAATAAGCTTCTCAATGCTGTGCACCAGATGCACGTCGTACTGTCATGGGAGGGGTAGGCCCGTAAAGGAGGGATGGAACAGAGTGAGGGTGGTAAGGAGAGGAGTAAAGAGAATCATGCACATGAGATGTTCGATAATGAGCTTCTCAATGCTGTGCACCAGATGCACGTCGTACTGTGGGGTGGGGGGAGGGATGGGATGGGGAGTGGGGAGATGGAGAGAGCACACAGTGCACATCAGCACTCCCTCTCTGTGCTGCGCTTATCAGAACACTCCGCCAGCTGTCGACCAATGAGCTTCTCAATGCTGTGCACCAGATGCACGTCGTACTGTGGTAACGAGGGAGAGGGGGGCAGAAGAAAGAGGAAGGGAGGGAGGGAGGGAGGGGGAATGAGAAGTGCTGCAGCAGGCATGGCTTTAACAGCCCAGTGCTGTTGCCCTGAGCACCACTTGCACCATTCTTCTCACTCTTGCCCCTCACACAGTCCTCACAATACCATTCATTACAGTCACGCTTACCTAAATCAGCGCTACCACTCAAACAATATTTACAGCACCGTCACACTCACCTGAGTCACTAAACTGATGGCTCGTCCGCCCCTCCCTGCTCTGGCTGTTCGCCCCACCCTGTGTACATAGTCCCGTGTGAACCTGGGGGGTGGGCAGATATGATGGGGTGGGCAGATACGATGGGGTGGGCAGATACGATGGGGTGGGAAGATACGATGGGGTGGGCAGATACGATGGGATGGGGTGCTCTGGCTGTTCGCCCCACCCTGTGTACATAGTCCCGGGTGAACCTGAAGGGTGGGGTGGGGGCTGGGGTGACAGGGTAGGGTGAGAGGGGTAAGGCGTTTCTTCAAGTGCCTCACACATCGCCTCCCTGCTCGGGCTGTTTGCCCCACCCGATGCACAACAACAGGGTGAACCTGCAGATGGGGTGGGGGGTGGGGCAGGGGATATGAGCAGGAAGAGTGAAAGAGTGAGGTACATCAAAGGCCAGCGGACGGACTTGGGAATATTGTACTAGATGAAACAGTGCAGTGCAGTGGGAATGTGCAGCCCTCTACAGGCAACGTCTGTGGCCACCAGGATGTGCACTTGGGAGGGACGCCTCGAGTGCTGTAAGCACACTCCAAGCTGTAACCAAGATCATGAGAGAACCCACCTGGGGATATCGTAGTTGATCACCAGATCAACAGTGGGAGTGTCCAGCCCTCTGCTGGCAACGTCTGTGGCCACCAGGATGGGCACTTGGGTTGACGCCTTGAAGCACACTGATGTGGGTACGACTGAAGTGAAGTGAAGTGTGATGAGTGGACTCACCTGGGGATGTCGTAGTTGATAACCTTATCCACAGTCGGAATGTCCAGCCCTCTGCTGGCGACGTCTGTGGCCACCACGATACTGTGATAATAAACCAGCCGTGCGCCCATTTTCTCACCTGGGTATATCGTAGTTAATGACTAAATCGACTGTAGGAATATCCAGCCCTCTACTGGCGACATCAGTGGCCACCAGGATGGGCACTTGGGACGCCTTGAAGCGGTGCAGAGCGGCCGAGCGCTTGCGCTGGGGCAGCAGGGCGTGGAGAGGCGCGTTGGAGAGACCCACTTCGTCCAGCAGAGCACTCACTGCTTGACATGACCTGAAAGATTGGGGCGTTCAGGGGAGATAAGAGGGAGAGGAGGGAGGATTTGAGCAGCCTTGAAAGGGTGTAGAGCGGCTGAGCGTTTGCGCTGAGGGAGGAGGGCGTGGAGAGGCGCGTTGGAGAGACCCACTTCGTCCAGCAGAGCGCTCACTGCCTGGCAGGACCTGGCACATGGGGATTGGGTGAGAGGAGGAGAAAAGAGGACGAAGCAGAGCGTTGAGGGGCCTTGAAGCGCTGCAGGTATGCCAAGTCATGTGCTGGGGGAGGAGGGCAGCGCACTGACAGCCTGGCAGGATCTGGGAAGGCGAAAATGGAGAGGGCGAGGCGGGGAAGAGGGGGACAGGAAACCCGAGGCATGAACCGATGGGCAGTAGCCGACCAATTAGGCAAGAGACTTTGGGCTCAGATCTTTCCGAAAAAAAAAACCAAGGAAATGCTGGAAGGCTGATTGGCAGGAGGAGCGACACAAACCGAGACTAGAGGCGTAAAAAAATCCAAAACAAAATCCGCACATAGGCAGGAGTAGGAGACATTGGGCCTAGGCAGTGGCGAGTGGGACAAGGGCCACCACGATTACAGCACACATTGTGGGCGTGCAGCAGTAGAGGCGGGGAAGGGGAGTTTTGAGTCGACTCAACGGTCATCTCACAAGGGCCGCCACGATGACAGAGAGCACATGGTGGGCGTGCAGCAGCAGAGGCGGGGAAGGGGAAGCACCCTTTCAAAACACCTGCTACCGCATCACAATTCCCAGTTTGAGTTTGCTTACTGGCATGACGAGGTGAACACGATAACCGACCGCACGGGCGGGCGGGCGGCAGCAGATGAGGAGGGGGGCGGCGCGGGGGAGAGGATGGTGGAGAGGGAGGGGAGGAGGCGGGAGAGGAGGCGGCAGAGGTACACGTCTCGCACGTTGGAGGGCAGGAAGAGGTAGGATTGATCGAGGGCCTCGACTGTCTTGAATCCCTCGTAGGCCTCAAAGTGAAACAGCTTCTTCGTTTTGCTCATAGCCTGCATGTGTGTGTACGGAGTGCACAGAGTACAGTGCGCAGAAAGTGGGGGATGGGATGAAGGTTGGTGAGAACAGCAGCGAGTGCCTCTCTTTGGGGATCCAGGCTGTCAGCAGTGCAGGGGGCAGAGTTGAGGGGCACATGCTGCTACTACGTGTAGACTTGCCACCCACCTGAAGGGCGTTCTACACACACCTTCAGAGCGTGCAGATTGGCGGTGAAGGTGGCTGAAAACAGCAGCGTCTGCCTCTCTTTCAGCATCCTCGCCAGAATCGCCCCTATCTCCTCCTCAAAGCCTCTGTCCAATAGGAGGCCGGCCACACTTGGAGTGCATGGAACACACCTTGAGCGCATGAAGGTTGGCAGTGAAAGTGGCTGAGAAGAGCAGCGTCTGCCTCTCTTTCGGCATCCTCGCCAGAATCGCCCCTATCTCCTCCTCGAACCCGCGGTCCAGCAGGCGATCGGCTTCGTCCAGGACCAAGAACTGCGGGGAGGGAGGGCGGGCGAGGAGTTGAAGGAGAGAGAGATGAGGAGCGGCGGCGGGGCAGGAGGGGGGAAGGGGATCGAAGAGAATCGCCCCACACTCCTCTTCGAAGAGAATCGCCCCACACTCCTCTTTGAAGCCTCGGTCCAAGAGGCGATCGGCCTCGTCCAGAACCAGGAACTGCCAGGAAGGGAGAGATCAGGAGAGGGAATGAGATACGGATGGGAGGGGGCGGCAGGGAGCAGGGGGGGAGGGGAACGTATAAACGCCCCTATCTCCTCCTCGAAGCCTCGGTCCAGCAGGCGATCAGCCTCGCGCAGGACCAGGAACTGCCAGGACGGGGGAGCAGGTGAGGGAAGGAAGCACAGATGAGCGAAGGCAGGGGGGAGGAGGGCGGCAGGGGGGAGGAGGACGGGAGAGGGGCGTTGAGGGAAACAGAATTGGCGCTATCTCCTCGACGCCTCGGTCTAGCAGGCGATCGGCCTCGTCCAGGACCAAGAACTGCCGGGACGGGGAGAGAGGGAGGCGAATAAGGAGATGCGAATGAGGGGGAGGCGGGGAGAAGGGAAACAGAATCGGCACTATTTCCTCCTCGAAGCTTTGGTCTAGCAGGCGATCGGCCTTGTCCAGGACCAAGAACTGCGAAAAGCAGACAATCAAGAAAAGGAGGAGGGGGGAGGGAAAGCAAGCAGCAACAAGGGAACAATAGAATGAGCAGCAATTGAATGAGCTGCCCATCCGACCCTGCTCCATGCATACCAGCCTCATGATTGAAGAAGTGTTTTGAGACGTCTCAAAGCAATTGAATGAGCTGCCCATCCGACCCTGCTCCATGCATACCAGCCTCATGATTGAAGAAGTGTTTTGAGACGTCTCAAAGCAATTGAATGAGCTTCCCATCCGACCTGCTCCATGCATACCAGCCTCATGATTGAAGAAGTGTTTTGAGGCGTCTCAAAGCAATTGAATGAGCTTCCCATCCGACCCTGCTCCATGCATACCAGCCTCACCCACCTGCACTGCAGGTTGCTGAAAACTCGCCCCATGCTCTCCTCCTGTTCCAACATCTCCCTCAGTCAGGCATTGAGGCGCCCCTTCCTGCACACATTACTTTGTTACACACATACCGCCCTGTTATGCTGACTGGAGGCTGGTTGGTTCTCCCACACGCCACACCCACCCACCCACCTGGAGGTTGCTGAAAATTCGTCCCATGCTCTCCTCCTGCTGCAGCATCTCCCTCAGTCGCCCCGGCGTTGCCACCACCACGTGCGGCCTACTCGCTAGTTGCATGGCCTGAATAGGCAGGCAGGGGGAGAGGCGGGAGATGGGAGAGGGTAGAGGGGCAGGGGAGAGGGGTGGGCGAGTGGGGACAGTTGCATTTGCGTTTTGAGTCGACTCAAAAGGTGGGCGAGTGGGGACAGTTGCATTTGCGGATGAATGCGCACAGGTAATGCCATCTGTAGCTAGCACGTCAGCCACAGCCCCTCCAATAGCAGGCATGCAATGCACAGAGGGAGATGACTCAGGAACTAAAACGCTCCAGAGAACCAAACACCGAATCCCCATGCATGCCCTACTCAGCTCTCATCTTTATGCCCCGGACGGAGCAACCTCCCTCTTTCCCCCCAGTCGCGACAGCACCCCTTTTGAGTCGACTTAAAAAAAAAAAAATGAAGACCGACAAACAACTCCAGGGCGCATCGTACACTCAACCCCAAAAACCCACGCCCTCATTCTCACCTGCTCCACCATGTCACCCCCACCGATAGCAATGGCACAGCCCAGAGACAGCGACGAGCCCAGAGCCCGGAACTGGTCGGCAATCTGCAGGGCGAGCTCCCTGGTGGGGGTGAGCACCAGGGCGAACACGCCATAAGGGTCCTCTGCTAGCTTCTGCAGAGATCAAGGCAGAGCGGGTGGAAGGGTGCAGAGGGAAGGGAAGCAGGTGAGGAGGGAAAAAGGGGTTGTTGAACTGGTCAGCGATCTGAAGAGCCAGCTCCCTGGTGGGGGTCAGGACTAGGGCGAACACGCCATAGGGATCCTCTGCTAGCTTCTGCAGAGATCAGGGCAGGGCGGGTGCAGGGATGCAGAGGGAGGAGAAAGTGAGGTGGTGGTTTTCTAAATTGGTCGGCGATTTGCAGGGCAAGCTCCCTGGTGGGGGTCAGGACCAGGGCGAACACCCCATAGGGGTCCTCTGCTAGTTTCTGCACAGGGAAAGCCGGGGCGGGTGGAGGGGTGCCGAGGGAAGGAGAAGTGGGTGGAGAGGAGAGAGGTGAGTCCGGAACCGGTCGGCGATCTGCAGCGCGAGCTCCCTGCACGTGTGTGATGAGGCGATTTTTGAGGGGATCTCTCATTGAGGGGATCTCTCATTGAGGGGACGAAGGTCAGTGCACTGGTCGGCGATTTGCAGCGAGAGTTCCCGTGTGGGGTTTTTGAGGCGCCTCAAAAGTACCCGTGTGGGGTTTTTGAGGCGCCTCAAAAGTACCCGTGTGGGGTTGAGTACGAGTGCAAAGTCATTGCTGGGATCCTCCGCTACCTTCTGCACAAGTAAAGGCAGGGCGGGGTTGAACGGTGAACCAAGTGGGAAGGGGGTTCTGGTCTTGCCATGGCCGTCTAGGCGAGATGACGACGTTGATGTGTGCTGCGTGCACGCACACTGTACAGGGGTCAAGGATTCAAGGGTTCAGGCTCCAGACTAGGGTTCGGGCTCGCAGAATTGGCAGGGCAAATGCAGCCGTTTTCCCACTGCCGTTCTGAGCCAGCCAAATCAGGTTGCTGCCAGCGATGACAGGCGGGATGCACGCACACTGCACACTGCAGGGAGGCTCAGGGTTTAAGGCTTGGGGTTTAAGGCTTGGGGTTTCAGAGTGAAGAACCCACCTGCAGAATAGGCAGGGCGAAGGCCGCGGTCTTGCCACTTCCCGTTTGCGCCACACCAATGACGTTGCTGCCCGCAACGACGGGGGGAATGCATGCACACTGCACTGGGGTGGGATGGCGTAGACCCATCTCGTGACACGTGGCAACCAGCCATGGCGCCAGTGCCAGGTCAGCAAAGGAGTCACACGTGGCAGTGGCAGTGAGCGACACGTCAGCCTTGGCGAGAAGCGCAGCTGCTGCTCCGTCGTCCTCCTCTGTTCCGCCGTCCTCTTCTTTCTCCTCCCTCCCCTCTTCTTCCTCCTCGTCCCCTTCACTACCATCATCCTTCTCCTCTTCCCCTTCCTCTTCCACCTCCCCCTCGTCCTCTCCTCCTCCCTCCTCTCCATCTTCCCCATCCTCCTCCCCCTCCTCCCTCTCCCCATCCACCTCTCCATCGCCCCCCGCCTTCCCCCTCTTTCCCCCGCCCATCCGCTTCCGCCGTCCCCCGCGCCCCTTCTCCCCCATTGGCTCCCCCGCCTGCATGCCATCTCTGCTGACGTCACCTCCCTCCTCACTGCCCCTGACGTCGCCATGTGTACGGCCACTCTCGTCCACGTCAGCACCACAAACACCCCTCCGCGCCTCCTCGCCTCCGCGCAAAACCCCGCCTTCTCTAAAACCATCCTCCTCGTCTCCTCCCCTCTCCCCCTTAAACCCTACACCTTGAACCCTGCGCGCGGTCAACGTAGCTCCACCCGATGCCCATTTATGCGAGCCTGAAGAAGGAATTTCTCGGCGTCCAGTCTTAGCCTTATCCGTATCGTCAGCCCCCCCTGCTTTCCGTTTCTTACCGCCACGACCCTTCCCAACAGTACCCGGGCCTGCTGCCGGTAACTGATCTTCTATTAACTTCGCGTCGGTCCCGCCGTCCAATCCGGCTGCGGCCTTTTTAGATTTTCTTGCTTTCTGAAGGAATTTCGACGAGAACAATGGAGGCGCTTCGAGCGCCATCGCAACGTCTCTCGGGAACGGATAGCTTGAAACGAAACAATCGTGAATACCTCGCCGCTACCTCCGGCCTACAAGCTGTTGCCTTTAAGTCGTGGCTCGAGCTGTCAGCTAGCTGCAATCAGACCTCGCGGAGCTACCGACAATTTAGAGGCCAAATTCGCTAAAACGGCGAAGCGCGGGGTGCTGCGAGTCGATCGAGGTTGATTGTCGGTGTGTCCGTCAATGGAGGCGATTCAGACTCTAACTAAAAAAAAGGCTGGTTCTCGGTGCCTCGAAACGGACGGTTGCGAGATTAGAGCTCTTGCTAAGGCTGAGGGGCACCCTTACCAAGGACTATCTGTTTGTTCGGAGTAAAGGGTGTCTCCAACTCTGACCTACGAATGCAGAAATATCTCCGACTAAAAAATCATTAACCTCCGACTTCAATCAAAGCTTCTAAACTCGGGGACGAAACAAGCCTTGGGATGTTTCTCCTCCCCACTCCTTGCTTGCTAGGCCTTCGGAACCTATTGTCGCGACGTGCAGTATCGGGGTTTTTACTAGCCTTCGGGTTTTTATCGCTGACCCAAAGGTGATGCTCGCGAAAGGATTTTGCGAACAAAAGCATCCCCAGTCAGGGTTTGGGGAAAGCCCGTAACAGGGAATAAATCAGGTAACGTGAAAAGTCGAAAACTACGTCGAAAAGTCTAAAACTACGTCGCGAATGTCAGGTAACCAAGAGCCTCAATCTCGCAGGTAACGAAAAGTCTCGATTTCCACGAATTCAACCGACAGAAATTCGTCCGTCTGCTGCTTGATTAGATTAGCAGATTTGAAGGGAAGGACAAAAATTGTTCTCTCGGGATATCAATGGACGCCTCAGATGAATTCCTGATGTTGATTGATCAGCTGAGATACGTTACTAGACCTTGAGGCGAGCGCAAAAAGAAGCCCCTAGGACGGCCCCCTCTCGCACGGACTAAGATGCTCCAGCGCAGCTAGAAGCCAGAATTAAGAAAGAAAGTAAAGAAGCAGCTTATCTCAATTTGTTGTCGCCGCTCCTCAGACAGATTCTACGGCGTGTAGGCGAGTACAGAAGCGTCGGCGCCGCAGTGCCGCTGCACGTCCACCACGCATCGCGCGACGCCGCGCACTTGCATGCGCATATCAACGTGAATGGCTTCTCACGCAGCGCTCGGATCAGGCACAATCCACGCGTCCAAGACTCGACGGGTTGCTCCCGAGTCCCTTCGCAAGGCGCCTCGAGTCCGTAGCAGGTTCTACAATAGAGGGCCAGAAACCGTCCGACCCTCAGAGCAGCGCCGTCCTTCCCGTCCTTGCAGCTGCTCGCGTCCTCATTCCGCCTCCCTGCTCCTCGCCCGCCCATGCCTCCCTGCACCCTTCCATCCGTCCCTGAACCGACCATCCAAACGTCTTTTCACACGAGTACGCACCATCGCGTCACACTCCTCTCCACCCCTGACCTCTCTCTCGCCCGCACAGGAGGATGGGGGTCCCATGTCCACACTCCTCTCCTCCCTCCCCTCCGCCCTTCCACATGCGTTCACATGGTTGCTCCAACAGGGGAGGCTGGGCGCCAGTGCCCCACATGAGCCATCCTCACCCGAGCCTCCTCCGCCCAAGCCTGTCACAGTGGGGTGGTCCGAGCCTCTGCTCGAGCCTCGGACACTCTTCTCCCCCTCACTTGACAGTCCTCTGCGTCCTCTGCTGCTTCTGCTTTCGCTGCTGCAATTGGTGGCGCTGCTTCCTCTGCTTCCGCTGCTGCCACTGGTGGCGCTGCTTGTTTCGCCTGTTCAATTCACCACCGCCGTCAGCCGCATTGTCCCTGCTGCTCTTTCCCGTCGCAGCCGCATCGCTGCTGCTCTCTCCCATGTCAGCAAACTCCTGAGGAGTGGAGTGCGTGCGCTGCTACTGTCTAGTCTATTCCTGATGGGTGCTGCAGCCATGGGAGTGAGGGCTGCACCAGCAGTAGCAGCCACACTTACAGTTACATCTTCAGTTTCAGTTGATCCGTCGGCTATACTTACATCTTCAACTTTAGTTGAATCTCCCGCTACACTTGATTCTTCAGCTACAGTCCAAGCTAGCCAAGTGGGAGCGCGTGGAAACAAGAAGGGCAGGAGGCTTAAGGCCAATTCATTTGTTCGGCTTGCAGCCAATCGCGTTGCGCCAGCTGTCGTTCAACTAGAGGTGGAAAGGTATGCTCTGATGCTCTGTTTTTTCCTTCCGACGAATAGATTTCAAGGTATTCTTGAGTGGAACCCAAGACACATGGTTACAAGGGTCTGCTGTGTACAGGAGGTGGTTCACAGGGTGTTGATATTCACAGTTAAAGAGCCTCCTTAAAGTCCTCACTAATTGTTAAGCATGATCATCCTTTTCAGGCCCTGCCTGCAAACAAACACGCTCGCATGCACGCCATACCCGATTTGTGACACGCCTTGTACCTGCCACTCGTCTCGCGTGCATGTCCCTCTCCCGCTTCCAGGCGCCTTCCTCGGGCATCTCCACAAGCCACCTTGAGAAAAAGCGAGGAGGACAGAAGCGAGGAGGCAGAGAAGTGGAGCAGCGGCGGCAGCATGGATGGCGGAGAGGGGGATGAGTTCAGGGAGACAGGTGGGTTGGGGTTAGCACAGCAGTATTGCAATGCGAGCAGGTTACATCGTAGAAACATGCGATTCTTGTTTCTACATGTTAGTGTTAGCCCTCAATCTCACATTTGTGTACTTGTACTTTGTATATCCTAGTTTAGTGTAGTGTAGTTTGCACTTGGGGTTTGGTTGGGTGTACACCCACATCACAACCAAAACCAAATGTGATCTCCAAGCAATCTCCAACCCACCAATTGGAGATTGCCTTGGGATTACCCCCAATCCCTAGAGATTGCCCCTGATTCCCTCCCCATCCATGCCTTGCTCATTACGGATGTACTTAAAGAGCTTCAAGCTCATTACTAATTCATCGTTTCAAAGCTCAAGTTCTGACGCTACACACTGTGACCCATGCCCTCCCATACATACTGTTCCCATTTGCTCTCCCTCGTTGCCTTGTTCTCCGTCCTCCCCCCACTTTGCACCTTTTCACATTGCTCTTTTCATCCACCCTCCCGTCCCAACGTGCACTGCAACCAACCCACTGCATTGCATTCATGCTCCCGCAGACGATGTGATGTTCCTGGCAAGATCTGATCCGATATCATGCACCTGCTGCACCTGCAGCACCTGCAGCACCTGCAGCAGCGCGGATGGCTGCTGCACTCGCCTGGCATCATCCTCATGGCCGCACAAGCCTCGAGTGGGGGCGTGGCTGCGCCGACTCAAGGAGAGGGGGAGGATGGAGGCCAAGGAGAAGGCCAAGGCCAACCCACCCGAAGCGTACACAGAAACTAGTGTGTGAGCCTTACTGGAGTCCACTTTGCTTCTCTTGCTTTCACCAGTGTCCTTGTCATTGCCACACACTGAATGCACGTGCCTCGAGTGGGGCGTGGCTGCGCAGGCTCAGGGAGAGGGGCAGGATGGAGGCCAAGTTGAAGGAGAAGGGCAAGGCACGGCCACCCGAGACGTACACAGAAACTAGTGTTTGAGCTTAGCTGCCCTGCGTCCGCCTTTGCTTTCTTCTCAACCGGTTTTGCATAATAGCTCTCTTGTAGCGGAGTGGAATCAAGCGCCGCTTGTAACGGCTTTCCATAAAGGCTTGTTCCATGCATGCTTGCTCATGCTAGTTCAGAGGTTCTTTCCACGTGTGCCTCCTTGTTTTCTACTTCCCCCACCTCACCTCCCCCCGTGCCCCTCCTCCCTCCCCCCCCCCAGCTCTCCCTCCTCACTCTTCCAGTGGCCATGGGTCTATCCGCCTGGTACCCTCCCTCCCTCCCTCCCTCCCTCTCAACCTCCCTCCCGCCCCCCTTTCCTCCCTCCCTTCCCGTCCCACTTCCCACTTTCCCTCCCTCCCACACTTTCATCCCTTTTCTCCCTCCCCACCCATCAGCGGCAGCTGGTGCACTCAGCAGCTGGTGGAGGAGCCACTTGGTGAAAGAACCAATGTAAATGTATTCTGTGAGATGCCTCAAAAACACCCGCCCCCATTCCATCCCTTTGTCCCTTCCTCGCCACCCACCAGCGGCAATGGGTTCATTGTCAGCAGCGCTCAGCGGCTGGTGCGTCAACCACCTGGTAATAACCATTATAGGTCCTTCCCTCCCTCTCTCCTTTCCCCGCCTCTTCCTCCACCCACCAATGGCAGTGGGTTCATCGTCAGCAGCACTCAGCGACTGGTTCCAACCAAGGCTCGTGTCCTTTGAGGCGCCTCAACACTTATCACCCCCTTCTTCCCCCCCTTCTTCCCCCCCTTCTTCCCCCCCTTATTCCCCCCCTTCTTCCCCCCCTTATTCCCCCCCTTCTTCCCCCCCTTATTCCCCCCCCTTCTTCCCCCACTTCCTCCACCCACCAGCGGCAGTGGGTTCATCATCAGCAGCACTCAGCGGCTTGTTATGAATCACCTCAGCATGATTTCTATATAGGGCGCTCTTCAAACCTTTCTTACGTCCCTTCTTCCCCCCCTGTTTCCCCCGTCTCCACCCACCAGTGGCAGTGGGTTCATCGTCAACAGCACTCAGCGCCTGGTGCTCACCAACGCGCATGTGGTGGATGGGGCAGCGAGAGTGACGGTAAGGGGGGTGAAGAAGAGGGAATTCTCATCCGGATGGATGGCACACAATGCCCATAGGAACGTGCTGGTGCTCAGTGGCTGGTTCTCACCAACGCGCATGTGGTGGATGGGGTAGCGAGGGTGACGGTAGGGCTAGGTGGGGAGGGAAAGGGAGAGAATTTCGTTGACTGCATCCTCCTATGCATATCAGCCAGATGCAGATGCAGATGCAGATGCAGATGCAGATGCAGATGCAGATGCACTTGCAGTGTGATAATTGCATGATCAGTCTTTCCTCTCACCAACACGCATGTGGTGGATGAGGCATCAAGGGAGACGCTAGGCAGGGAGAGTGATTATTTCAACAACGTTACAGTTTGCAGTCCCAAAAATCCACTCAAAGAAGTGGCAGCAAGGACAGTACGTGCAGAAATCGGACCATTTCAAGGACTAGAAGGAAAAACGGACGAGGAGCACAACCCAACCCCTTGTGCGTGCGTGCTGCCAAGCCAAGAAGTTCATTCAAGGTTGTGTGTGGGCACGAGTGGTTGGAGAGCCGATGTGCTGAATTGCTGAACGCTGTAGTGACATGGTTTCTCGATTTCTGCACCTCGGCTCGGGTCGTTTATGAATCCCTCCATGCAACTCACCCGTTTGTGTTTCTGCACTCCCTACCTGCTTTTCCCTTCAATGTCTCCTGTTTGATTCCCCCATCCCACCTCCCCTCCGTCCAGCCAGCTTCCTTTCATTTCATTGATGGTCGTTGTCTCACTGCTCACTCATCTGCCATCCTTCTCTCTCTCGTCCTTCCCTTCCCTCCCTCCCATCCCTCCCCTCCCCCCTCTTTCTCCCCTCCATCCCTCCTTTCCCCCCCTCCCTCCCTCCCTCCCTACCCGTCATCGCATCAGCTGCTTCTTCCCGACGGCCGTCGCTTTGCCACTGAATCAACCGCACTCCATCCCTCTGCAGACCTCGCAGTGCTCAAGGTAATGCTGTCAGCTCAAAGTACATCTGCTCACTCATCCATACTCATTCAGGCATGTTTTGTGTCGACCAAAACAGCCCTCCAATCAGATAGAACACACCTTTTGAGTCGATCCAGAACACACCTTTTGAGTCGATCCAGAACACACCTTTTGAGTCGATCCAGAACACACCTTTTGAGTCGATCCAGAACACACCTTTTGAGTCGATCCAGAACACACCTTTTGAGTCGATCCAGAACACACCTTTTGAGTCGATCCAGAACACACCTTTTGAGTCGATCCAGAACACACCTTTTGAGTCGATCCAGAACACACCTTTTGAGTCGATCCAGAACACACCTTTTGAGTCGATCCAGAACACACCTTTTGAGTCGATCCAGAACACACCTTTTGAGTCGATCCAGAACACACCTTTGGAGTCGATCCAGAACACACCTTTTGAGTCGATCCAGAACACACCTTTTGAGTCAATCCAGAACGCACCTATTGAGTCGACTCAAGTCACACACCTATTGAGTCGACCCAGAACACACCTTTTGAGTCGATTTAAAATACTTCATCCCTCTGTTGACCTCCCACCCAGTGCTCAAGCTACATCTGCTCTCTTATCCATACTTAGTCATGCATTTCTTTTGTGCACCACACTTGAATTGGGAACCGCTGATGACCATCGACTGTGGCATGCACATTCAGACCTACAAGGGGTTGAAGTGCCGGCTGTAGCAGGAGTGAAAGGGGGGCCGGCTGTAGCAGGAGTGAAAGGGGGGCCGGCTGTAGCAGGAGTGAAGAGTGAGGTGGCCACACTTGAATTGGGAACCGCTGATGACATCCAACTGTGGCATGCACATTCAGACCCATGCTGCGTCGACTGAGGGTCCAGTTTCAAGGATCTGTTTGTCCCTCGCTGCATACATATTATTGCTTCACTGAGTGCATGCCTTTCTTCACTGCTGCTGCCTGTAGGTCACTCACAGGCTGTTGACCCGAAAGGGGGAAGATTGCTCGGCAGCAGACATGTTTCTTTCAACTCAAGAATACCTTCTCTGGTTTGCCGTGTCCACTCACTGCTGCCCAGTAGGTGACTCACACACAGGCTTTGACCAGAAGGTGGTTGGTTGGTCGGCAACAGACATGTTTCTTTCAACTCACGCATTCCTTCCCTTGCTTTCCCTTGTCACCCGCTGCTGCCCAGTAGGTGACTCACAGGCTGCTGACCGGAGGGCCAAGTGCCGGCCCTCTTTCCGGCCTGCACGGGGTTGACGAGCCGGCTGCAACAGCAGTGAAAAGGGGGGCGGCTGTAGCAGGAGAGAAGGGGGGGGCTGCAGTGGTAGCGAATGGGGAAGGCTTGTCCGCAGAAGAGAGTGCTGGGTCAGTGGGAGTAACGATTCGTGTGGATGTGTGTAGGGGAGTGGGTTCAAGAGAAGTGGGTGGGACTGACATTCACAAGGGGGAATGGGACGAGAACCCTGCCGTAGCAATCAAATTAGGAGAAGCGAGAGTAGAGGTACAAGAGAGAGGAGGGGAGAGAGGAAGTCAAAGAGAAGGGGGCAGCAGGGAGGAGGATTGTCTCCCCTGTGCGCCCATCGGTGACAGTGATGACGTGGAGCTTGCTGATTGGGTGATCTCGGTGGGCAATCCTGTGGGGTTGCCTGGCAGCATCAGCCTGGGCGTGATCAGCAGCCTCCACCGCACTGCCGCTCAGGTGAGATTGGGGGAGTGCGAGGTGGGAGAGAGGGAGAGCAGGTAGGTAGGTGTACACGGGTTTGCGTGGGGCACTCGGGCAGCATCAGCCTGGGCGTCATCAGCAGCCTCCACCGCACTGCCGCTCAGGTGAGATTAGAAGTGTGCACTGCATTGGTGCTCAGGTGAGGTTAGAAGTGTGCACTGCATTGGTGCTCAGGTGAGGTTAGAAGTGTGCACTGCATTGGTGCTCAGGTGAGGTTAGAAGTGTGCACTGCATTGGTGCTCAGGTGAGGTTAGAAGTGTGCACTGCATTGGTGCTCAGGTGAGGTTAGAAGTGTGCACTGCATTGGTGCTCAGGTGAGGTTAGAAGTGTGCACTGCATTGGTGCTCAGGTGAGGTTAGAAGTGTGCACTGCATTGGTGCTCAGGTGAGGTTAGAAGTGTGCACTGCATTGGTGCTCAGGTGAGGTTAGAAGTGTGCACTGCATTGGTGCTCAGGTGAGGTTAGAAGTGTGCACTGCATTGGTGCTCGGGTGAGGTTAGAAGTGTGCACTGCATTGGTGCTCAGGTGAGGTTAGAAGTGTGCACTGCATTGGTGCTCAGGTGAGGTTAGAAGTGTGCACTGCATTGGTGCTCAGGTGAGGTTAGAAGTGTGCACTGCATTGGTGCTCAGGGGAGGGAGAGGGTGTGAGGGTGGCCATCTAATGTGACGCATGGGTTGCACGTGAGTGCGAGGGTGAGTGTCATCAGCAGCAGTGTGCACTGCATTGGTGCTCAGGGGAGGGAAAGGGAGTGCTCCACTCCTGAGGCGCCTCAAAAGGGAGTGCTCCACTCCTGAGGCGCCTCAAAAGGGAGTGCTCCACTCCTGAGGCGCCTCAAAAGGGAGTGCTCCACTCCTGAGGCGCCTCAAAAGGGAGTGCTCCACTCCTGAGGCGCCTCAAAAGGGAGTGCTCCACTCCTCACTCCACTTCTTCCAAATTGACTGTGCCTTCAACCCGCCCAGCTCTCCTCTCCCAACCCCTCCTTCCCCCCTCCCAACCCCACTTCTCCCTCTCCCAACCCCACTTCTCCCTCTCCCAACCCCACTTCTCCCTCTCCCAACCCCACTTCTCCCTCTCCCAACCCCACTTCTCCCTCTCCCAACCCCACTTCTCCCTCTCCCAACCCCACTTCTCCCTCTCCCAACCCCACTTCTCCCTCTCCCAACCCCACTTCTCCCTCTCCCAACCCCACTTCTCCCTCTCCCAACCCCACTTCTCCCTCTCCCAACCCCACTTCTCCCTCTCCCAACCCCACTTCTCCCTCTCCCAACCCCACTTCTCCCTCTCCCAACCCCACTTCTCCCTCTCCCAACCCCACTTCTCCCTCTCCCAACCCCACTTCTCCCTCTCCCAACCCCACTTCTCCCTCTCCCAACCCCACTTCTCCCTCTCCCAACCCCACTTCTCCCTCTCCCAACCCCACTTCTCCCTCTCCCAACCCCACTTCTCCCTCTCCCAACTCCACTTCTCCCTCTCCCAACTCCACTTCTCCCTCTCCCAACCCCACTTCTCCCTCTCCCAACCCCACTTCTCCCTCTCCCTTTCCTCTCCTCCCAGGTGGGAGTGCCCCACTCCTCGCTGCACTTCTTCCAAACCGACTGTGCCATCAACCCGGGGAGCTCAGGCAGTCCCCTTGTGAACGAGTTTGGGGAGGTGCGTGCTGCTAACTCAACCTTCTGCTCTCTCAACCGGCTGCTATCGCCCATATGCTGCCTCCCCTACACGCCATAGTCTGCTTCCTCCCATCAACCGGGGGAGCTCAGGCAGTCCCCTTGTGAACAGATTTTGGGGAGGTGTGTGCTGCTGTGTAGCGAAGTCGGTTGTGAACGAGGTCAGGCAGTCCCCTTGTGAACGAGTTTGGAGAGGTGAGTTGGTGCTCCTCTCTCAATCCTCTGCTGAAGTGTGTCTTGCTGTGCAAGCCTGCTTTCCCTGTATGTCACCTGCTGCTTGCTTGGCCTCCCATCAACTTGGAGAGCTCAGGCAGTCCTTTTGTAAACATATTTTGTGGAGGTGCGAGCTGCACTCTCAAGCTTCCCCTAAGTGCTGTGTGCCCACTGCCCTCCTATCGGTGAGGGGTGTAATGCTCTGTAGAGCTGCTTCCCTGTATGCCTTGTGCTGACTGGCTACCCCATCAACCCGGGGAGATCTGGCAGTCCCCTTGTGAACAGAATAGACTCAGAGGGGTATGGATAAACTCATATGAGGTCATGCTTTGCCTAGCTTGCTGCTGACATGGCACGATCTGATTGGTGGCTGCAGGTCATTGGCATCACAACAGCCATCCGGTCGGATGCTGAAGGAGTGGCATTCGCAATCCCCATCAACCATGTGAGGGCATCTCTAGAGTCGACTCTAAAGTCAGCTTGCTTCACACTGCATCTCTCACCGAGTGCAATCTGCTGTTTCAGGTTCCCACACACAGAGCCATCGCTTATGGTATTCTTATGTTTCTTGCACTCGGTCAAGTGTTTGCTTCTTCTCTCTGCAGGCCATTCGTGAGCTGAGTTCCACCGGTATACACTTGGATGCAAGAGGCCCGGACACTGTTTCCGGAAGTATGTAAGTTCCATAACTTTGGACAGTACCTGTACCGTTATTCTTCAAGGGCCAAACCTGGCTCCGCAGGGGTTCTACTCCAGTGCCAGCCACAGATGGCTATATGCCGCAGACATCCTTTCATTTGTTTGGGGCACGCGGTTGTTCGGTCAAGTCCTGCGCGTTACGAGGTTAGGTCCTTTTGTTGTGCGAGAATTGTTGTGGTACCGTATTACCCCGGATAGAAGCGCACCTGCGCTTATAATAAAGCAGAGTTTTTTAGGGGGGTGCGCTTCTAATTGAGTCATTTTTATAAGCGCATGCGCTTATATAATGACATATACGAAATTATAAATTGAAGACACCAAATTGTATGTTTCACTCTTGCCATTTCAACCGAGTCGAAGCCTCACAATGCAGAATCTCCTGCAAGCGATTTTCTTCCAGCACACAGGGGCCAAGATGCAACACTTTGCAGTCATGCCAGCACATCCTGACTGGACGCGCAGCCAGTCAGGTCTTCGAGAGTCAAACTCAGCGAAAATGAGATTGTACTCGCTTCAAAATTGAAACTCGCTACCGTTTTGAACAGAAATTTTAATTTAAAATTGTACATGCGCTTATAATAAGTAACGTTTTCACAGGGGGTGCGCTTATAATTGAGGATCGGCCATAAGCGAATTGCTCCAGATAGAAGCGCATGCGCTTATAATAGGCCTGCGCTTCTATCCGGGGTGATACGGTACCAGAAAGCACTAGATGAATTTAAGTATCGTTTTTGGAAAATAAGGTTATATGAGGATGTTGGGAAAACTCGGCTCTGTCACGTCAATCTTTTGCATGTGTTGGACAAGTGAGTCCACCTTGCTGTGTATGCATTAAGCAGATAATCTTATTGAATTCGCACCTGTAGCAAGAATTTGCACCTTTGGAAAGCCATGACAATTGACAAAAGTTGTATTTGTTGGGTGGTGTCAAGATTGCTCCTGGTGTAGTCCTGTCATCAAGCTGAACAAAACGTCCCTGAGTCAAAACGCCGATGCCGGGGATCGAACCCGGATCTTCCGCGTGACAGGCGGAGATACTGACCATTATACTACATCGACATATCTCCGAATGTTTCCGGTTTTTATCGGTCGAATTGTAAAACCAAAAGAACGGATTTAACAGCAGTTTCCAGTTTTTTTCGGAAACCAGGTTTCCAGAACAGCGGTTTTACAACCGAAGGTTATCATTGCAGAACCGCTGAAGACAAAACAGAATGTCACTGTTCAGTAGAATCTTCGAGCAATGATAAATTCTGGCCACCTGTTCCCACCCCGGAAATCCGATTGGGCGAGGTAAAACGAAAGGAAAACGTTACAACCCGCACACCAGATAGGTCAATCGCACCCTCCCAGCACCAGACTTTCGAGTGTAACGAATAATTTCCCTCGCTAATTTCAACGCCTGGGCAGGCGTGAAATTGTCGTTGAAATTGGGGGGATGATAGAAATCCCCCACCAACCGCAATATCAACACTGGCTGAGTCAGTCTGGTTCGAGCAATGCTGACTGGAATTTACACACGCGTCGGACGCGGAGTCATTACTAGTCCTTTAGCCTTTGACTCACGCTGTAGCCCGCCTTTCAGGTATAACAGTATTCTAGGCGATGAAAGTGGGCAGCGCAGCCGAGCGTGGCGATAACTTTAGTTTCCAGATCGGGTTCCGCGCTTTTGCGATGGCTGCGCATGTGCCACATGCGATCGGGATAGGACCAGCACATCTGGTCTATCATAGAGCCGCTCCGGGATGATCCCGTCCTTCGCTCGGCCCGAGCGAGGCCCTTCCCTTTTGGTCTCCGGGAGACCGGTCTCTGCCGCCTCGCCTTCAGAGCAGGTTGATCACTCATCCCCCGCAATGCTGCTCCAGTGGTGGCACCACCAGTCCCGCGCGCACCCATGTGGTACCGGGTCTAGAGCAGAGGAACTTCCGGAGCGCGCACCGCCGCGGCGCGTGCATTGAGCGAGCGAGCGGCCGAGTCAGCCAACCGTGTTTACCCTTTTCTCTTCGCAGCGAGTCACGAGGCCTCCCTTCCAACTCGGACCACAACCTCCCCCGCCAGCCATGGCGCGCCAGGCTCCTCCGCGCGTCTCGCGGCTGGTGCTGCTGCTGCGCGACCCGCCGCGGCTGCTGCTGCTCGCTCTGGTCGTCTCGGCGACTGTCGCCGTCGCGCAGAGCCCCACTGGCAGTCCGGGTACGTTCGCCCCAGTCGCCTTCGTGCTGGCCACTCAGAGCCCGAGGTTCGGTCCCGGGTACACTGCGTCTGTGAACCCCGCCACCAACCCGCCTTCGCTGGTCGTTTTCGACTGGAAAGGCGCGCCTGTCGCGCCCACTTATAACGCGGACGCATCCGCCACTATTGCCGGGTACACCGCGTACCCAAATGGCACCGTCACTGGTCCGGGCGGCCTTTCCATATACCTTCAAGGTTCCAGCTCTGATGCGCATTGTTCGTTGTGGGAGCAACAACAGTCCCGAGAAACAGAACCATTGTGGACGGTTCGGGAAGAAAACTTGTGCCGACGAAAAACAGAGACTTGTGCTGTACGAAAAACGAAAACTCGTACACGGTAGGGGACCTGACTGGGTGGCCTAACGGCTTCATCATTGGCAGCTGTGGCGCCTCCTAGACTCCACCGCTAAGCCGCAATAAGCTCTCCCTCCTACACTCCACCGCAGAGCCGCAATGAGCTCTCCCTCCTACACTCCATCGCTGAGCCGCAATAAGCTCCCCCTCCTAGACACTCCACCGCTGAGCCGCAATAAGCTCTCCCTCCGACACTCCACCGCTGAGCCGCAATAAGCTCTCCCTCCTAGACTCCACCGCTGAGCCGCAATAAGCTCTCCCTCCTAGACTCCACCGCTGAGCCGCAATAAGCTCTCCCTCCTAGACTCCACCGCTGAGCCGCAATAAGCTCTCCCTCCTAGACTCCACCGCCGAGTCGCAATATGCTCTCCCTCCTAGACTCCACCGCTGAGCCGCAATAAGCTCTCCCTCCTAGACACTGCACCGCTGAGCCGCAATAAGCTCTCCAACTGCTGAAGCTACCCTTATCGAGGACAGCCTCGAGCTCTTTGCATCAGATGGGTCGGCCTACGTTTTCGGCCCGAACCACTTCCGAGCAGATCGCGACACTTCCAACCCACTCACATCCCGAGGTCCTCACGTAGGATGGTTCCGCCCTTTTTTTCTCGCTTTCTTCATTGTGTCTTCATTCGGTATTCACATCCTTTTTATAAAGTCTTTTGCACATTCTGTTTAGTACAAATCATAACAAGTTTCTTTGTTGGTAACTGAGGGTGAGTTACCACCTCCCAAATTTGGAGATGCGATTAGTATTGACTAGGCCCAGGAAATTACCACTTCAGCCAGTTTCGTAGGTTAGCGATTGTTTCGTCAACTCGTGTTGGACTATTTTGTAGCAGATTTCGAGGGATGGAATGGAGGGAACTTGTACTTCGAGAACCTTCAAACATACATCCCGCCTAGGATTAACTCCAGGTGCCCGGCACTTGGGGTGAGTTGGTCCCCTCATTTTTTAGGATGGTGAGAACCCCTTGACTTCGTGCCTGTAGTACGCCACCGTCTTTTAGGCGATGAAATCGGGCAGCGCAGCTAAACGTGACGAGATAAAAAAGGGTTCCCGATCGGGTTTTGCCTTTTCACGATGGTAGCAAACGTGGCTGCCATCGTTTGGTCAGTATGGGACCAGCAGATTTGGTCTATCCCGTCCTTCGCTCGGAGAACCGCTCTCCCTCTTTCCGCCGCCTCGCCTTCGGAGCAGTCACTTATCCCGCGATGCCGCTCCACCGCCCTTCTGTCGATGCCTCGCGCACCGTGCAAGCCTCTACAAAGAGCAGAGGACCTTCCGAGTTAATATTACATCGAGCGAGGGAGTGGTCGAGTCAGCGACCCTAATCACCCATTTCCCGTCGCTTCCAGCCGTCCGACTTGAACCTCCCGCCAGCCATGGCGCGCCAGGCTCCTCCTCAGCGCGGGACGCCTCTGTTGCCGCTGCTCGCTCTAATCGTCTCGGCGTCTGTCGCCGTCGCGCAGGATGCGATCGAACCCATTACCTACGTGTCGGCCACTCACAGCCTGACGTTCGGTCCGAGGTACATCGCGTCCGTGAACACCGCAACCAACCCGCCGTCACTGGCCGTTGTTGACTCCACTTGCGCGACTGTCGCACCCACTTCTAACGCGGACGGATCCGCCACGGTGGCTGGGTACACCGCGCACCTGAACGGCACCATCACTGGTCCGGGCGGCCTTTCCATCTTCCTTGGTTCCGGCACAGATGCGTTGTTTGCTATGGGAACAACTAAAGTCATGAGGAACGGAACGATTGTGGACGGTTCCGGAATGAAGCTCGTGCTGGCGAAAAGCCCTAACGGGGATGGGTCGTACACTGCAGGGGACATGACTGGATGACCGAACGGCACCATCGTTGGCAGCGGCGGTGCCATGATCAACGCCGGCGCGCCGCTCACCCTCACAGCGGACGGCAGCATTGATTTCACTCCCCAGGCAGCCCCTCCCATGCCTGGCGCCGCCATCTCCGTGAATCCCGCCGCCCGCAGCCTGTCGGTGGGCGGCTACACGGTGTCGCTAAGCGGCAATAAGCTCTCCCTCCTAGACTCCAGCGGCAAGCCTGTCACCACCACCACCAACCCCGACAGGTCCCGCTCTCTTGGCGATTGTTGTAATTTCATATTTTATACAACATACATA
Organism: Closterium sp. Naga37s-1; assembly: GCA_947471745.1. Classification (NCBI taxonomy): domain Eukaryota; kingdom Viridiplantae; phylum Streptophyta; class Zygnematophyceae; order Desmidiales; family Closteriaceae; genus Closterium; species Closterium sp. Naga37s-1. The sequence continues at coordinate 510,903 of CANJKZ010001008.1, forward strand.
GGCTAGAATTAGATGTGTAGCACATTTATAAATTGGGGGGTTGTTTACTGTACCCTCCAACCACATTTTGTGGTTGGTTGGGATTGGTCCTTAACTCAACCAATCCCAACCAACACACATTTGTGGTTGCTTGGGCCACAAGCAAGCTCACCCATTGGTCAACATATTGGCCAATAGGGTAAGCTCCCCCCTCATCTCTCTCTTGCTGATTATTTGTACTTAAGGGCCTCTTGGCTCATGATTCAATTAATCAATTATCTCTTTCAACATGGTATCAGAGCTAATGGCTCACGCCTTCATCCCTCGGTCCTTAGGCCACCCTCTCCTCCCCATCCCTCAGATCTAGCCTTCTAGAACGGAGCTGCCATCTCTTCGTGCGCCCTTTAGGCGCTGTCCTCCCTCCCCGCGCGCCCCATAAGGCGCAGCCCTCCAAGACACTGCTCCACGCACGTCCAGATCTGCAACTCCAGCGCATAGATCTGACATCCCAGCGCCCAGATCTGCCCTCCCAGCGCCCAGATATGACCTCCCAGCGCTCATATCTGCCCTCCCAACGCCCAGATCTGACCTCCCAGCGCCCAGATCTGACCTCCCAGCGCCCAGATCTGCCCTCCCAGCGCCCAGATCTGCCCTCCCAGCGCCCAGATCTGCTCTCCTCGCACTCAGATCTGCAACTCCAGTGTCCAGATCTACTCCTCCCGCGCCCAGATCTACTCCTCCCGCGCCCAGATCTACTCATCCAGCACCCAGATCTGCACATTTCGTTACCAGATCTGCATAATGCGCGTCCAGATCTGCATTCCGCGCATCCATATCTGCACTCCGCGCGACCAGATCTGCCCTCCGCGCGACCAGATCTGCATTCCGCGCATCCAGATCTGCACTCCGCGCGACCAGATCTGCATTCCGCGCGACCAGATTTGCACTCAGCGTGGCCAGATCTGCATTCCGCGCATCCAAATCTGCGCTCTGCACGCCCAGATCTGCATACCTCGCGACCAGATCTGCACTTTCCGTGCCCAGATCCACTCCTCCCGCGCTCGGATCTGCCACAGGGCTGCCCTCCTCGTCCTGACCCACAGCAGCATCATCAGCGGCATCTGCAGCAACGCCAACAGCAGCACCCTTCCCCCTACTTCCCCCATAACATTGCTCCCCCCTCCTCCTCCTCCACCTTCCCCCACCTTTCGCTCCTCCCTTCCTCCTCCCATCCTACTAGCAGCAGGACCAGCAGCGGCACCAGCAGCCGGACCAGCAGCGGCACCAGCAGCAGGATCAGCAGCGGCACAAGCAGCAGGACCAGCAGCGGCAACAGCTGCAGGACCAGCAGCGGCACCAGCAGCAGGACCAGCAGCGGCACCAGTAGCAGGACTAGCAGCGCCACCAGCAGCAGTACTCTCGCCCCATCCTCCTCCTGCCCTTGTTTCCACCCACCCTCGTCTCTATGGCATCGTTGGGTTCTTCCGTCGCCCTTGCTACTGGTGATGCACTCGAGTTGCTACCCGACAACACTGCTGCTAATTGGCACTCCTACACTCACTCAGTCGAGGTTCTCCTCTCCTCTGTTGTGATCAGCGGCTACAACCTTCGCTCGGACTTCAGGAAGGTGGTGGACTTCAGCGCGTGGCCCCCACCGCTCCCACTGGACCTGTCCCCACCCACCCTGGCGCCGAGCCCTCTCCCCCTGGTGATCCTCCCACCTTCGCACCGAATGTCAACGATCCGCAGAGCTCGGAGACCGCCATCCGCACCTACCGCACCAATCTCCAAGAGCACCTACGCCAGCAACTGCGCTACAAGGACGAGAAGCGCATTTATGACGACGCCGCTGCCCACTACAGCAAGTACAAGGAGGACCTTCACTCCTACACCGCAGACCTTGCCGAATACACCACGAAAATCAGTGCCTGGCGAGTTGCCGATCGGCGCGCGCTTGCCATTCTTCTTGCCACCGTCCCCTCCTCCCTCAAACACGAGCTCTCACCTACCTCCTCCTCCCACCAGTGGCGACTCCTCGTCGACCTTTTCGATCGGCAAGACATTGCCACCCTCTACGCCCTCATCAAAGAATTCGGCACTCTCTCCATGGACTCCACTCCTGGCGTCGCTGCCTTCACTCGCCGTGTCCTAGACCTTGAACGCGGCTGGTGAACGCACACACGCTGCGTAGTGGTTTGCCCGTGGCAACACCGGCACCCCTCCTCACTGGTCTGCCCTCAACCCACGCCCCACTCCCCTTGAAGTCTGTTCCTCTCCCCTCTATGAGCCTTCCTCCTCCACCCAGGCCCACCAGGCCCTTGCCCCTCCCCAGCAATAGCAGCAGCAGCAGCTTGGGAGTCAGCAGTAGGGGTTATAGAAGTATGGGCAGGAGCTTCTCCTTTCTCAACTCCAGCAGCACCTCCAGCAACTCCAGCAGCAGCTCGACCTACAGCCGCAGCTGCCCCTCCTCCCTCCTCCTCCCGTTTCCCAGCAGCAACCCTTTCCTACCTGGACTGCTAGGAGTGCTGCCTCCGCAGCCCATCTCTCGGGTGCATCTCCAGCGCCGTCTGCAGGTGGCAGTGTGACCGCTTTCCCCTCTTCTGGTTTTGTTGGTTTGCTAGGTCAACCTGAATCTGTTGCATCTCCCATGTACCCTTCTTCTATTAATGAAACTTCGTTCCAGTACTCTGCCTCACCCTCCTCCACCCTTGACTTCGTCCTGGACAGTGGAGCCACTGACACTGTCCTTCGTGATGCTGGTACACTGCGCCCTCTCCCCACACCCACCTCCCTCCTCGGTGCTGATAGCAATTTTTCTATCCCCTGTCACAACACTTCCACCCTTCCCTGTCCTCTCTTTCCCTCAGGTATTGTCACCGGTCTCCACATTCCCACCCTACGCACTAACCTCCTCTCCCAAAGGTCCCTCCAACAAGCCAATATCACCATTGTCTTTCCAGGTGGTGCTAACTACTGTGCCCTTAACAATACTGCTACAGGTCGCCTTCTCTCTCGTATTCCCTTGTCCTTGTTCCCGTCTGTACACCCTTCGGCTTTCCCGCCCCCCCACCTGCCAAGTCGCCTCTCCCTCTCTCATCCCCCCCCCTCCCCTCCCTCCCACTAACCCACCCCTCCCTCCCCGCCCCCCTGTCTCTGACTGTTCTTGTCGCTCCCTCTCCCACCCTACCATCCTCCTCCATCACAAGCTAGGTCACCCTAACTTCGCTACTCTGCGCTCCTCTGTCTCCTCCGGTCTCCTCCACGGTCTCCCTTCCTCCCTCCCTCCCCTCCCAAAATCCCCTGCCCCCCCCTGCACTGTCTGCGTTCAGAGCAAGCTCAAGCAGCAGCCGCACCGGAGCTCCCCCTCCACTGCTGCACAGCCACTTGATCTTGTTCACATTGACCTCTGGGGCCCTAATCCCTCTCCCACTCGCCAGGGTCATCGCTACCTTCTCGTGCTCGTTGATGATCATAGTCGGTACTCGTTAGTCTCTCTCCTTTGGACGAAGGCGGACGCCCCGGCTGCGACCATCGCCTGGCTCGAGCAGGCAAACACCCATTTTGGGCGCCCTGTTCGCCGCCTTCCCTCTGATGGTGGTGGTGAGTTCCTTAACAACCAAAACTCCTCCTATTGCCATTCTGGTGGAATTCTTTAGACTTACACCCTCCCTCACTCCCCACAGCAGAACGGTGTGGCTGAGAATCGTGTTCGAGAGATCACCAAAACAGCCCGGTGTCTTCTTGTCCACGCCTCCTGCCCCCTTTCTCTGTGGGGCTACGCCCTCCTTCATGCCACCCTCCTTACTAACCTTTACCCTCACCCCCTTCTCCCTTCCACCACCCCCACTGAGATGTGGACAAAGGACAAGCCTGATGTCTCATCTCTTTGTGTCTGGGGCTCAAAGGCATATGTCCTTATTCATCCCTCTGACCGCTCCCGCTCCATGTGAAATCTTGCCCCTCGCTCCTTCCCTGCATCTTCCTTGGTCACAACCCTACCTCACCTGACTACCCTTTCCTCCATCCCCCCTCAGGTCGTCTAGTCCGCAATAGGGATGTGGTCTTTGATGAGTCCACTCCCTACTACTCCTCTCCCCCACCCACTGACCCACTCCCCCCTCTCACCCGTCCCCTTGTCTAGTCTGACACCACCCCTCCCCCATTACTCCCTCCTCCCCCCATCCTCCCGCCCCCCCCCCCTCCGTCGTCCCTGTCCCACAGTGCCCCTCCCTCGTCTGGTGATATCTTTGACCCGGAACCTCTGTCCTCTCCGGTCTCCCCCACACATTCCTCTCCTAGTGCCCCTCCCCCCCTCCTCTCCCCTCCCTTGCCACCGACCCATCCTTCCTCTCCTCCCCGTACCGTACTTACCCGGTACCCCCATACCAGGTCACGTGACGGTATCCTTGGTGCACCGCCCCCTGTTACCCTCTCTTCCTCTACCCTCCCCCCTCTCTCCCCTCTCCTTCACCACTTCTTCCAGGCTGTCTTGCATCAACCTCATCCTGCAGCAGCCCCCTCTGCCTCCCCTCCCTCACCAGCAGCAGCGTCCACAACGGCACCAGCAGCTGCACCAGCAGCAGGACTAGCAGCAAGACCAGCAGCGGGACCAGCAGCAGGACCAGCAGCGGCACCAGCAGCAGGACCAGCAGCGGCACCAGCAACGGCACCAGCAGCGGCACCAGCAGCGGCACCAGCAGCAGCACCAGCAGCGGCACCAGCAGTGGCACCAGCAGCGGCACCAGCATCAGCACCAGTAGCGGCACTAGCAGCAGCACCAGCAGCCATCCCCGCCTTCCACACCTCCCTCTCTGAGGACTCCCATGAGGAGTTCCTTGACCTCCACCTCTGTAACCCCTCGCTTCTACCCATCACATTTGACCTCTCCGGCACACTCGTCTTCGCTTTCTCCTATGCTCCCTCCATTTTCATCCCTACCACGTATGCGGAGGCAATCGCTTGCCCCTACGGAGATAACTCTATCAACCAGAGCTAGACTACGGGCTAGGCACGGGGTAGGAGGGATCTCTGCGTTTGTTCACTTAGTCGTTCTCTAGCACTTGTGCGTTCACAGGGAAAAACCACAAGAGTTTCACTAGCAAAAGTTGAGAACAATGGTGGCAACTAGATTGGCAAGATAGACTACATCAGTAGCCTAGCATACAAGTTGACCACCAGCTCAGCACAAAGTCAACTTGCTAGCTGGTCGACCTCAGGCGTCCTCAGTCGACCTGCAAGGCTGGCGTGCCAACACACCAACAACATGCCATCATAGGTCACCACACGTGCTCATGTGCGCGCACCTACTTCGCAGGTGCCAAGTCGACCACATGTCAACGGTTGCACCTGAGGAGTCCTGTTGACCACGTGCCACCGAACCGCAGGTCGACATTGCCAATCTACCTGGGCAACACTCGCGAACCTCGCAGACCTCGTCGTTCGGGTAACATGGTCAACCAGGCAACCATGTCGACCATGTCACCCCAGGCCCGTCGACCTCCCAGGTCGACGACCGCCACATGTCGACCACACCAGGTCGACCACTCCCTTGGTCGACCAACTCCAGGTCGACAACCCACCTGGTCGACCAACTCCAGGTCGACAAAAACACCTGTTAGCATCCAGTCGGTACCCCTGATCGGCATTACCCAAGTTGACGCCCCCCCCCACTGGTCGACCTCCCTGGTCGACTAGCCAAAGTTGGCACCCTCCTAAAGTCGGCGCCCTTGCAGTGGCCCTTGTGCAGGTCGACCAGGCCCGTCGACCAGCTCGCCTACTATTGCAGGTCGGCTGCACTCCTCACACCCGACCCCGAGGTCGGCTCCGCCCAAGCGAGGACGGGGCCAACAACAACTCCCGTTGACACTCCCGTTATCCCAATGGTCTAGTGGTTGGGATTCTGACAGCAACTCCTAGGCAACCATTACATCTCTCATCCCTACACGCCAGGGGCGTATAAACAGGGGATGACAATAAACAATTTCCTTTCCTCAATAACATTTTGCATTGAAAAGGAAACATAGATGCATATGCCGTCCCCCCCTCAGATATTGGCGAATGCCTACGTTAGGCGCATGCACTTATATTCAGAGCACTGTGCCTATATATAGCCCTTGATTATATGCTCAGCGTAAAAATGTGGCTGGTTTTTTATAAGCTCATGTTGATTTTTTTTCCTTGAAACAATTGAAAATCATTGCAACAAATTTCACCTTAGCAAATTGACGAGTTTCAACTTTGGTCCCCTTGACTCTCAGCTGACTTGCTGCACGTCAAGAAAGCATGTTCTTGTTGTGTGATGCTATTATTTGCATTCACGTCTGTCTGCCTCGCATCACTTGTTTGAGCGTTGCATGCGTCGTGTGCGCATGTGCAAGAATTTGTGTTCGGCATGGTTTGGATTTTCTGAGAGTGTGTGAATGAAATTTTGGTTTGAGCAGATACCTGAAGTAACTTCTCTGCTCAAGAGCTTTCCGACAAGCGAAGGATCTCTTCAATCGGAGCACAAACGAGAAAGTTACGAATGTTTGAAGTTCGTATGCTTTTGATATTTGGTTGCGGCGACTGTGGGAATTTGCGGAGAGACTCAATATGGGGTATAGAATTTTGGGGGCTGGGAAATTCGTCACTCCTTCTGTAGTTGATGCCAAGTGGTTGGGAGAAGCCAAACCAGGTTGGCAAGTGTGGCCAATTGGGGTGAGGTGGATGGCATGGGTTGGAAAAGTGACAAAGGTCAAAGTTGGGGTGCCTATGGGGAGGGGAATGTCAGAATGTTTTAGTGCTTACATTTGTGTAGGCTATAGTGGGGTAGCCCATAAGGGGTACAACCCAATTATGGTTAGTACTTGTGCCCAACTTCTGTTCAATGCATTCATTCTCGTTGTTAGTTTGACATGGTTTCAGAGCAGGTCCTTCATTAGGACCGATTTTTTTTGGGCCCACCACAGCGCTGCCCAACTAGCCGCCCTGCTGGCTCACGCGCCGCCCCTAGCAACCCTCGTGCCGCACCTGCTGCTCCGCGCGCCGCCCCCTTGAGGCCCGCCCGTCGACCCTAGGCTCAGCCCGCCCGTCGACTCTAGGCCCCGCGCCCCCCGTCGACCCTAGGCCCCGGCCCGCCCGTCGACCCTAGGCCCCGCGCGCCCCGTCGACCCTAGGCCCCGGCCCGCCCCATTGACCCTAGGCCCCAGCACGCCCGTCGCCCCTAGGCCCCAACGCGCCCGTCGACCCTAGGCCCCGGCCCGCCCCGTCGACCCTAGGCCCCGGCGCTCCCCGTCGACCCTAGGCCCCGCGCGCCCCGTCGACCCCAGGCCCCGGCCCGCCCCGTCGACCCTACGCCCCAGCGCGCCCGTCGCCCCTAGGCCCCGGCGCGCCCGTCGACCCTAGGCCCCGGCCCGCGTGCCGCCCCTTGCGATCCGCCTGCCACCCCTAGGCCTGCCGGCCGCCCCTAGGCCCTCGAGCCGCCCCTCTTGCAACCCGCTTGCCGCCCCCCCTTTTTGCTGCCTGCCCTGTTCCCTGCACTGCCCGGCCTCTGCTCGCCCTGCGTGCTGCGCCGCTATGGCTTCTCTCCGCGTGCTCGCGTTCGATCCTGAGGGCCGCCCGATCCAGTTTGACATGTGGCTCGATGACCTGCAGCTGTACCTACAGAGCGACTCTAGGGACATGTTTTCGTTGTTTGACCACGCGTCTGGCGCCGCTCCCGCCCCTCCTGCCACAGCTGACAGTGCAACTCACTCACAGTGGCTTACTTGTGACGCTGCTACTCGCTTAGCCATTCGCAACCACCTGCCGTTAGCCGAATGCGCTCACTTTGGACAGCACAGGCACTGTACGACGCTGTAGTTGCCTGTTACTCCTCGCCTGCCACTGCTGCTCTAGGCCGTCTTCTACTGCCCTACCTATTTCCCAAGCTGTCCGCCTTTGCCACAGTAGAGGACCTGGTTTCCCACCTTTGCACTAGCGACGCTCGGTACCGCGCTACTGCCCCAGCTGAGTTCCTTGACAGGAACCAGCCCCCGATGTTCATCACTCTCTATTTTATAGTCACCCGCCTCCCTGACTCTCTTCACTCTGTTAGGGACCACTTTCTCTCACTTAACCCCACAGTCCTGACTGTTGACTTACTCGAGCAGCACCTCCTTGCAGCTGAGACTAGTGTAGTCGCTGTAGGTGCTACTCGTGGCACTCCACGCACGCCCTTCTTTGAGGGGTGCTCCCCCTCCCCCCTTGCCCCCTCCTACGCCTGCTGGTACTGCACCTACTAAGGCCTTGCACACCTTTACACTTGACTCTGGTGCTTCACGCTGTTTCTTTCACGACAGCACCACCCTCACTCCTCTCTCTGCACCTTTACCGGTCAGGCTGGCTGACCCCTCCGGGGGCCCAGTCCTTGCCCGTTCCTCCACTATTCTCCCGTGTCCGGCGGTTCTATCCGGCTCACTGTCAGGTCTTCACCTCCCCTCGTTCTCTACGAACTTGGTGAGTACCACTGCCCTCCAGGATACGATGGTCACTACCACCACTCCTGGGGTTCAGCGTGTGTCGATCTGCACGTGTACATGGACGGGCCGTCACCTGGCCACGTTCACTCGTCGGCCTGGGTCGAGTCTGTACACAGTGGCTAATGAGCCTCCTCAGGTAGCTGCGTCTGCCCAGGTGTCCGCATCAGGTTCGGTAGCACCCCCTTGCTCGTGTCGCCTCCTGTCGCACCAGACTCTCCTGTGGCACCACCGCCTTGGTCAACCCTCTCAGCCACGCCTTCGTGGCATGCACGCCCGCCTCCTTCTTTCTGGTCTTCCTAGGTCTCTGCCTCCCCTCCCATCCTCGCCTGCCCTGCCCTGCCTTCCTTGCATCGAGGGGCGGCAGCGCGCCGCTCCTCACTCCTCGTTTCCCCCGACGACCGCTCCCCTGCAGACTCTCCACATGGACGTGTGGGGCCCAGCCCGCGTCAGTGGATAGGGCCGCGAGCGCTACTTTCTGCTGGTTGTTGACGACTACACGCGTTACGCCACGGTCTTCCCCTTGCGCAGCAAGGGTGAGGTCCCTGGTGTCTTGATCCCTTGGATCCGCACAGTCCGTCTCCAGCTTCGCGAGCAGTTCGGCCAGGACCTTCTTGTCATGCGTCTGCACTCTGACAGAGGTGGTGAGTTCTCCTCCGATCTCTTGCGGGACTTTTGTCGTGGGGAGGGCATTCTCTAGCTGTTCACACTTCCGGCCTCTCCTCAGCAAAATGGGATTGCTGAGTGCCACATTGGCTTAGTCATGGAGGTCGCTCGTACCTCCACGATCCATGCCGCTGCTCCCCATTTTCTGTGGCCGTTTGCGGTCCGGTATGTTGCGCATCAGCTTAACCTCTGGCCCCGTGTCTCCTTTCCGGAGACCTCGCCTACATTGCGTTGGACGGGGAAGGTTGGCGATGCGTCGGTGTTCCGGGTCTGGGGTTCTCGTGTCTTTGTTCGCGATACATCCACGGACAAGCTCTCCGCCCGCACTATTCCCTGCGTCTTCCTTGGCTTTCCCCCTGACGCGCATGGCTGGCAGTTTTACCACCCCACCTCGCGCCATGTCTTCCCATCTCAGGACGTCACGTTTGACCAGTCGGTTCCCTTTTACCGTCTCTTCCCCTACCGGTCTGCACCTCCCCCTCCCCCGCCGCTTTTCCTTGCTCCAGGTCCCCCTCCGGTAGACCCCCTCCCCCCCCAGAGTCCTCCTACCTCAGGTGTGTCTCAGGTAGACCCTCTCCCTGGTACTGTGCCTGTTGAGGTAGCTATCCGCTCAGGTGCTGCTCGAGGTGCTGCGTATCGGGGTGCGCAGCCTGGGGGTGCTGAGTCTGAGGGTGCCGGGTCTGGGGGTGCTGAGCCTGGGGGTGCTGAGCCTTCAGATGTGGAGCCTGGGGGTGCTGAGTCTGAGGGTGCGGAGTCTGGGGGTGCTGAGCCTCGGGGTACTGCTTCTTCTGGAGGTCCTACGGGTGCTTTGCCACGACTGTCTCCCCGGCCGGAGCCTCTCTCCCTGCAGCAGCTGCACGAGTGGTTTGCTCAGCGCACAGGCCTTCGGAGCGGAGCTGCAGGAGCTGGAGACTCTGCCGCTGGAGACACTGGAGCTGGAGGTGCTGGAGTTACTGCTTGAGCTGGTGGTACCGGAGGTGCTGCAGCTGCTGGTTCTTGAGGTGCTCGTACCAGGGGTACTAGAGCTGACGGGCCTGGTAGCGCGGGGGGCGCTGGAGCTGGAGGAGGTGCAGCTGGAGGCGCTAGAGCTCGAGGCACTTGCGCTGGAGGCGCTGGAGCTGGAGGAGCTGAAGCGGGAGACCCTGGAGCTGTTGGCGCTGGAGCTGCAGGCACTAGCGCTGGTGGTGCTGGCGCTGGAGGAGCTGGAGTTGGGGGTGCGGTGTCTAGCGGTACTGGTGTTGGAGGCACTGTGCGGCCGCAACCGTACTTCATTCCCCTACTTAAGTAGGTTATTGGTCTACCATCTTATGCTGGCCTTACTCCTCCCTTGCTGTGTCCACCGCCTGACCAGTCACATCCACTGTTACAGCCAGCCTCCCCACTGCCTGCTCCCTCTCCTTACACTGAGCAGACTGGAGGTCTTACTGAGCGTCGTGAGCCTGAGTCTCGTCCAGCCTCGCCTGTTCGCGCTGTTTGCACTGGTCGTAGGGTTCCTCGTCCGCTTCCTCCTCCTGTCCCGGGCACCCACGCTATGGCACTTCGTCCTTCCTCTGTTCCACTGCATGTTCCTCTACGGCCTCTTCCTGAGTCCTCTTTTCCTGCCGTCCCTGACCCTGAGTCTGACCTTGCTCGTGCTGCCAGTCCCACTGTCTCTCGTCTCCTCGCCACTGTTGTCACTGACCCTTCTTTTGAGTCCACTGCTGCGTCTGCCCTCATTGATGAGCTGGTTGACTTTGCTGCTGCTTGTCGTCTAGACTACGCCACTGCTCTTCTTGCTGAGTCTGAGTCTGCAAGTCCTCCGTCCGTCGGGGTTGAGTGTGCTCTTGGCACGGACGTCCTTCAGGACAGGCAGGAGGACTCTGAGTGTCTTGCAGCTGCTGTACCTCGTTTCGCTTCCATGCTGCTTGCCCCTGAGGGAGACCCGGATGCACCAGACATCCCGACCCCGTGCCCTTACGCACAGGCGATTACGGGTCCTTAATCCTCCCAGTGGCAGGCAGCCATGGATGCCGAGATGGCATCCTGGAAGTCCACAGGAACCTACTTTGATGCAGTTCCCCAGTCTCGGGCGAACATAGTCGATGGCATGTGGATTTTCAGGGTGAAGCGGCCGCCGGGTTCTCCGCCTGCCTTCAAGGCGCGTTACGTTGCTAGAGGCTTTAGTCAGCGACAGGGGTCGACTACTTCCAGGCCTTCTCTCCCACCCCAAAGATGACCACTCTTCGGGTGTTGCTGCACGTCGCTGCTTAGCGTGACTTCGAGTTGCACTCTCTGGACTTCAGCACAGCTTTCTTGCAAGGCAGCCTGCACAAGGAGTTCTGGCTGCGCCGCCCACCTGGCTTCACTGGGTCATTTCCTGCAGGTACCCAGTGGAGCCTCCGGCGGCTAGTCTACAGTCTCCGCCAGGCGCCTCGCGAGTGGCATGACACACTGAGGACTACACTTGCGGCTCTTGGGTTTACTCCTACTGCTGACCCGTCGTTGTTTCTACGCACCGACACCTCGCTGCCGCCGTGCTACGTCCTCGTGTATGTCGACGACCTCGTCTTTGCCACTTCTCACACCGAGGCACTGACCCTTGTGAAGTTGGAGCTGCAGAAGAGACACACCTGCATTGACATGGGTGAACTGCGCAGCTATCTTGGCTTGCAGATCACCCGGGACAGAGCACGGCACACCATCACCCTGACTTAGTCACACATGGTGCACCAAGTCATTCAGCACTTCGGCTTCCAGTTCTCCTCGCCACAGCCCACTCCTCTGTCTACCGGCCACTCGCTCTCAGCTCCACCTTCGGACGAGTCCGTAGAGCCGAGTGGTCCGTACCCAGAGCTTGTGGGTTGCCTCATGTACCTGATGACGTGCACACGACCTGACCTCGCGTACCCTCTCAGCCTTCTGGCTCGCTACGTGGCTCCCGGTAGGCACCGAAAGGTGCATTGGGATGCTGCGAAGAGGGTACTACACTACTTGTGCAGTACGTCAGGCATGGGGGTCGTGCTTGGAGGACGGGGTCCAGTTGTCCTCACCGGTCACACAGACGCTTCCCGGGTTTACGACTCAGCTACGCAGCGGTCGTCACAGGGTTACACCTTCAGCCTCGGTTTCGGCTCTGTTTCCTGGCGGTCTACCCGCTCGTCTTCGGTTCTCAGCTCCAGTTGTGAGGCTGAGATCTACGCTGGGACCATGGCTGCTCAGGAGCTACGCTGGCTCACCTACCTGCTGACTGACTTGGGAGAGCAGCCTTGTTTGCCTCCAGTTCTGTTCGTAGACAACAAGGCCATGATTGCCTTGTGTCAGGAGCACAGAATGAAGCACAGAACGAAGCACATAGCTCTGCGATATTTCCTTGCTCGAGAGTTGCAGCAGCGTGGCCAGCTTCGTCTTGTGTACGTGGCCACTAGGGCCAACACTGCTGATATATTCACCAAGGCACTTCCGCCTGGTGATCATCAGCGCTTCTCTACTGTGTTAGGCCTTGTGCCTACTTTGCCTCACTTGCTCACTGCGTGACTTAGCTTCTACTGTGATCTATACATATACCTGCATGCTTACACTTGCTAGGGTATGATAACTGTATTGTTTGTTCTCTTTTATATAACTCTGCATGTGAACTGGCCTTGTGGCCCTTTGCTTGTGCTCGGACTGTGTGGTGACTTTGTGATCCACCCTGAGCTTGATTTGCTTTCTTGATTGGTCTTGTGACCACTTGTTCTCCCCCACTTTGCCTATGGGGATACGTCAGAATGTTATCGTGCTTACATTTGTGTAGGCTATAGTGGGGTAGCCCATAAGGGGTACAACCCAATTATGGTTAGTACTTGTACCCAAATTCTGTTCAATGCATTCATTCTTGTTCGTTAGTTTGACAGGGAATTGTGTAACTATAGGTTTCCTTGGTTGGGGACTCCTTTGGGACCTTCCCTCTCGTCCTCCTCATCCCCTCCTACCTGGTTTCTGTCAACTCTAATTCTCTTGTGTGGAACTAGTGAAAGCCATTGTGATTGAGTTAAGTTTGAGTTCTAGCATACCCCCTAGTGCGCCAAAATTCATAACACAAGTTCTACTTCACTTATTGATATGATTCTAATAGCCACGGACTAGAGCTACAGCATATGTGAAATTGGTGAAGTTTTAACGGTGCGGTTTTCGTCGACGGCGTTTCTTGTGAAGTTGACATTTCTGTCTAGAATCTTAGTCCAACGATTTTTAGTTATTTCGGCCCCTAATCTACATAGACTGTTCTCAATATCTAAAGGTGCTGTCACATTGCCTCTGTATATTGGAAGGGAATCAATGTGCACGAGATTCTCATTCACGACCTCAGATGATTTTGAGTCGTTTAACATTGCCAGAAAGAGATCCACAGTTTGTTGTAAAAAATACAAGATTCCATTGTCCCATGTGCTTACAAAATTACTCGATTAAAAGCGCACCCCTATGTGTTTGGTTATAAGCAAAGGTGTGCCAATATCCGAGAGGGGGGGGGGGGGGGGGGGGGGGGGGGGGGGTGGGGAGGGGGGAGGCGGTAATGAATATACAATCCTAGAAAAGTCCTTCAAACCCTTGACCCAAGTTGCACAAGTTCACTAAAGTTGACAAGGAGTTCGGTTAGGCAAGGATGTGGCAAAAGGTTGACGTTCGTCCATCTCGCGTCAAAATTCGTTTTGTTCGATACACCCAGCTAGTCCAGTTTTCCACCCCTTGGTGGGTGGGCTCACTGCTCAAAGGTCCCAAATAACTTCTTTCAAACTTGCTGGAGTCCATGTGCTACTCAATACCCTCATACATTTCTAAGCAATCAAACCTGAAACCCCTTTTCAAGAAACTGGGGTGCAATCACCTCGACGTCAACATTACTCAAATTGAACCGTGCGCCTCACAATTTGGGTCACGCGCTTAAATCGGCTGTGCACATCCAATTTGACCCTGGTAAAAAGAAGGGTGACTACCCTAGGAGAAGAGATTATTGGTTGGATAAGGGCGAAAAGAAACAGGGAGGCGTAAAAGAGGGGACTTTCTGCCAATGTACATATATAAATTTGCATGTGCACTTTGTAGGCTAGGTTAGGTTGCACTATACAGGGTATGGGATGTTGGGTATACACCCCCCCCTTTGTATGTTCCCATTATTGATTTTCTGTCTCTAACATGGCCTCACGAGTAAGTTAGGTCCCTCGCTTCCGCCCCACCTACCTCCCTAGCTGCCCCTCGTGCCCTCACAGCCCCCTCTCATGCCCCCCCTGCAGCAGCCACCCCATCTAGTGCCTCCCCCCTCTAGCGCCCCTTCGCGACCCAGTTGCGGCTGCCTTGTCACGTGCCCTGCCAATACCGTATTCATTCTGGTCCACTGCACAGTACTGTGTGCGGGCGCATTGGCCACCCCAGTGCTCACTGCTTCTGCCGGCTCAACGACCTCTTGCGCGACGACTTTGGGCCTACAGTGTCCCTCCCGGACTGGCCTGCATTGTAACGCAATGCTTTGGCTGTGTTAAATGTGGACATGTCTCAGACAGGATCTGATTTTTTTTCCATATATGTTGATGACTCTAGTGTTGCCGGAATTTATTATTCGTGTGTTCCTATACCAGGTTCTCTTGCTGTGTCTAGTGTAGGATCCTCTGCTAATTCCTGCCTAGGTGCGTCCTCTGCCGACACATCCCTCTCCTTCACTCTAGACTCCGACACGTCCTAGTGCTTCTTCCATGACCGCACCACCCTCTCGCCGCTTCCAGCTTCTCTCATAGTCTCCTAGCACCTCTTGCTACGTTCGCGAGGACCCAACGTCATGTCATTTCACGCTGCTCACTGCGTCCACCTAGGTTCCTGCGTGTGATCAGGTAGTTGTGCCGTGCTCGTGTTGGTCACTCACTCACCCGTCGCTCTTGTGGCACCATCGTCTAGGTCACCCCACCCTCCCGTGTCTTCGCCACATGGCTGAGCACGGTATTTTCTCTAGTCTCCTATCATCGCTCCCCTTTCACCCTCCCTCCTCGTCTGCACTGCCGTGCACCCCTTGCGTCGAGGGCAAGCAGTGTGCCGCCCCTCAATCCTTGTTTCCTCCCACAAATGCGCCTCTTCAGACCTTGCACTTCCTCCCACAAATGCGCCTTTTCAGACCTTGCACATGGACGTCTGGGGCCCTGCCCCCGTCCTTGGGCTGCACCGAAAGTCTGCTGACTCTGGAGGCTTGGTACGCAGGGGCGCGCCTCTTGTGCCTACAATTTTGTCGCCTCCCAACCCCCCCCCCCCCCCCCCCCCCCCCCCCCCCCCCCCCACCCCCCCCCCCCCCCCCCCCCCCCCCCCCCCCCCTCCCCCTGCGGAGATAACTCTATCAACGGGAGCTAGACTACGGGCTAAGCACGAGGTAGGAGGGATCTCTGCGTTCGTTCACTTAGTCATTCTCTAGCACTTTTGCGTTCACAGGGAAAAACTGCAAGAGTTTCACTAGCAAAAGTTGAGAACAATGGTAGCAACTAGATTGGCAAGGTAGACTACATCAAAAGCCTAGCATACAGGGCGACTTGCCAGCTGGTCGACCTCAGGCGTCCTCAGGCGTCCTCAGTCGATCTTTAAGGCTGGCGTGCCAGCACACCAACAACAGGCCACCACAGGTCACCACACATGCTCATGTGTGCGCACCTACTTCGTAGGTGCAAGGTGACGGTAACGACATGCACCGCCACGCACATTGCGCAGGTGCCAAGTCGACCACATGTCGACGGTTGCACCTGAGGAGTCCTGTTGACCACGTGCCACCGAACCGCAGGTTGACATTGCCAATCTACCTGGGCGACAGTCGTGAACCTTGCAGACCTCGTAGTCCAGGTAACCTGGTCAACCAGGAAACCATGTCAACCAGGTGTGTCATCCCAGGCCCATCGACCGCCCAGGTCAACGACGACCACATGTCGACCTCACCAGGTCGACCACTCCCCCGGTTGACCAACTCCAGGTCGACAACCCACCTGGTCGACCTACTTCAGGTCGACCTGTACACCTGTCAGCTGACACCTGTACACCAGTCGGCTTCCCCTGGTCGGCGTCACCCAAGTCGACGCCCTCCACTGGTCGACCTCCCAAGTCGACCAGCCAAAGTTGGCGCCCTCCTAAAGTCGGCGTCCTTGCAGCACAACTGGGAGAATAGCTCGTCGGCATAGATCCAACACACAGCACACCAGTCACCGCACCAGCCATGCAAGAGGGCATGGCACCTACTGCTGCACGTCGTTGTCACCGTCGCCCACGTCGACTATGTTGGTGCAACACTACGGTTTGCATTCGGCTTGTTGTCCGTGTGCGTGCATTAGTGTATGCACGGAATAGTATGAGGGCATGAGATAATATTTATTTCATGCTTACAATAGTGTGTGAATGATGAGGCATGATTTTGAATGTGTGTCTCGCGTCAATAACGAGTTATTGATAGTCGCGTGTCACGTCGTCGTTTGCGTGTCGTGTGCCGTTTTTCTATTTTGTCGTGTGTGGAACGTTCGGCGTGTCGCAGGTGTGTGCAGCAGACTTCCAAGAACTCAAGGAAGAATTTATCTTGAAGAACCAGAGCCTTGGTTTCAAGAATCAAGTGATTTCCAAGCTCTCCAAAAGGGTAAACTTCAAGATGGTGAGAATAGTTACATTACTTTGTATAGTGTAACATTTCTCTTGGTGTAGGCCCTTGTGGAGGGTAGTTTCGAGACCCTTCGTGGTTGGGGACAGTGTGGCACTGTTCCACATTACTGTTCCTTTTGCTCTTGGGGTTTGTAGGAGCTGGGAGTCATTCCCAACTCGTAACTCTTCCTAATTTGTGTTCTAAGACTATAGTGGCTGCCATAGTACCGTTCGTTCAAACCAACGCTGTGTTGTCAGTTCTTTATGAAATCGAGCAATCTAAAATGCTTATGTTAGAAGATACTAAGATGCTCCAGATCCCAGTTGAATCAGGTCATGTAAGGTTGTGACCAGAACGCTATCAACGTTTGAAGCCGCTGTGCAGAAATCCGTCAGTGCACTCTATCTTTTGTTTTAGGCACATTCAAGCCTAATGGAGAACATCTTTGACCACTATGACCTGTTGGAGGTGATGGAAGGAACAGAGAAGCGCCCCGAGAACGACCCGGAGAAGAGCCCGTGGGTGCGGAAGAGCGCACAAGGCTATCTCCTACTTGGGCAAGCGTTGGGGAGCAGCCAGATCCGTCACATCGAGCCATTCCAGCGTGAACCAGAGAAGGGACCAAAGGCATGGGCTGCTCTCAAGGGTGTACACACTCCTGCAACAGCGGCGGTAGCGGTGGTGTTGGAACGGCAAATGGCGGCACTACGAATTGAAGAAGACGAAGCGGTTGAAGAAGGGGTGTAGAAATTCTTCGACTTGTTGACGCGGCTTGAGGGAGCTGATTTGAACTACAGTGAGCTCCAAAAGAAGACCAAGTTGCTGGCCTTACTCCCAGAGTCATGGTCCTCGCTCATCATCAACCTCAATCGTGACTTGCCCCGCCTCTCGCTTGAAGACGTGAAGCGAGCGATCCTTCAAGAGGACTTCCGCCGCCGTGAGTTGGCGAGTGCAGATGGCGCCGGGGCAGCAAGCATCGGCCGAGGGTATGGCCGTGGAAGGGGCAGAGGACGAGGGGGAGGCAGATTTGGCAGCAACAACTTCAATGGAGGCCGCGGGAGTGGCGAATACGACAGCGACAACAAGAGCTACGGAAGCGGTCGCGGCCGGTTCGATGGCGAGTGCCATTATTGTCACAAGAACGGACATATGTGGTGCGATTGCTACAAGCTCCTTGATGGATGGATTCCTGCTCAAGGCCAAGAGGGTAGAGGAGCAGGAGGAGGGAGAGGAAGAGGCCGTGGAGGCCGTGGCGGTCGCGGAGGTGGTGCTGCAAGTATGAAGAGTGCCGGCAACGAGAGCGAGTCGAGGGACGATCGCTTTCCGGGTCAATTCTTCTTCGTGTCCACGCAAGCACCGGCTGCACCAGAGAAGGATGAAAGCTTTGAGGAGCCTGCTGCTGTGGGGAAGGTGACCCTACACTCCCTGGACTATTGGGTGATCGATAGCGGCGCTACCTATAGCATGACACTTCGTGCGGACTTGCTCACCGAACTTGAACCTTCACCAGTGAAGCATGTCACATCGGCCTTGGGGCAGCAAGCAGAGGTGAAAGGCATGGGCAAGGCCATGTTCAAGGGTGCTGATGGGAAGATGGTGGGCCTCAAGAACGTGCTTTGGGTGCCCAACCTTGCTGCCAACCTGATTTCCGTGCGGCGGTTGCAAAAGGCCGGCATGGACACGAGCTCGAAGGGAGCTAAGACCTACTCCGCGAGGCTTGGCGAGCGGATTCTTTGGGACCTTCACGAGGACAGGGATGTCTAAATCGAGATGTGGCAGATCCCTGTGGTCCCCATGCCTAAGGAGAGGCAAGTGGCAGCAAGCATCAGCACCAAGGGTGAAGCGGTTGGTAGCGGCGATGGCGCGAACGGTCGGAACCAGCAAGCTCGGTGAACACGAGGAGAGTGGTGTAGCAGCTCAGAACCAGCACAAGGGTGAGGAGAACCCCAAGGCAGCAGCGGAGGAGGAGTACGGAGAGAACATGTGGGGCACTATTGCGAGTGCGGCATTCTCCAATCCGACTTCGGCTACGGGGGAGTGTGATTGGCTCACCTTGCATCGACGAATGGGGCATGTGGCCCTGCCCATCTTGCAGCAGCTAGTGAAGAATGAGATGGTTGCTGGCATATGTGTGAAGGGGGAGCCCGATGAGGTACTTGGCTGCCCGACGTGCATGCAAGCCAAGTTCACCCGTTACCCGTTCTCTAGTTCGGAGGCAACGGCTAAGGCACCACTTGATGAGGTGGTGATGGACGTGGTGGGCCCCCTGAAGCTTGGAGCTGCTGGAGCTGAGTACTTTCTCACCATTGTTGACATCTACACTCGGATGACCTGGGTGTACATGCTGTCCAAGAAGAGCGACGTGGCTGAAACGGTGAAGACCGATTAGTTGCCCATGGTGGAGCGGCAAGAAGACCGGCTAGTCAAGTCAATCCGCACCGATCGAGGGGGAGAGTTCTTGAGCAAAGAGTTCGGATTGTGGCTGAAGAAGAATGGCATAAGGCACTCCCTTACCATGCCATACTCCCGTGCAATGAACGGCATCGCCGAGCGAGCAAACCGCACAATCACGGAGACGGCACGCGGGTTGCTCATTGAAGCCGGGCTACCCGACTACTTCTGGCCTGATGCGGTGCGGAGTGCGTGTGTGGCCAAGAACAGAGCTTTGACTCATGTCGGAGCAGACAAATAGGTGCCCTATGTGGAGTGGATTGGAAGGAAGCCAAAGGTGGATATGCTTCGGGTGTTCAGGTGCATGTGCATGGCGCTCGTACCTAAGCATCTTCAGCACAACAAGCTCGGTGCCAAGGCGATATGGGCTGTGCACTTGGGCATGGCTCAAAACAGCAAGGGGTGGCTTCTTTGGGACCCATTCACCAAGAAATTATTGGTGAGCAGGGACTGAAAATTCATGGAGAACCTGATGTATAAGGATTGGAAGGCGGAGAATGAGACGAAGATAGGCGTGCGGTTTGGGGAGGTGACGAGTTCCGGTTTGGAGCATGTGGAGCTGCCCTTGGAGCTGAGCAGCGGCAGCACCACCAAAAGGCAATCTTCCCTTGTGAATGGAGGAGAGGAGGCCAAGGATGCAGAGGAAGAAGAGGAGGAGGTGCAGCAAGTGAGCGAGCGTGCACCGACACTTCCTTCTCGCACTACAAGTGCTCCACGGATCCGAGTCACCCCACAGTAATGCCAAGGCCTTCATGTCCCTGCAGCTGAGGAGGAAGGATGGGGCAAGAGGAGAATCCAAGACCCTAATAGGCTGACCTATGATGCATTGGGAATGCCAGCCAAGTCAGCTCTTGCCGAAGCGGCACTTATAGTTGGAGATGACGAGGAGAGTGACTACGAGGAGTGTGCCTTTGCGTTCTTCTCTCAGGTGGAGATGCCGGGGGAACCAGCAACTCTCAAGGAGGCCTTGGAGAGTAGTGATGCTGAGGAGTGGAAGAAGGCAATGGAGAGTGAGTTGAAGAGCATTGAGGAGAACGGCACGTGGGAATTGGTGGAGCTACCGGAGGGGCATAAGGCAATTGCGTCCAACTGGCTCTTCAAGATCAAGTCCGACGCCGACGGCAAAATTGAGCGCTACAAGTCTAGGCTTGTGGCTAAGGGGTACCAGCAGAAGGAGAAGGTGGACTATAAGGAGTTGTTTTCTCCTGTGGTGAAGCCGACGACGCTGAGAACCCTATAGGGTTGTGAAACAAATGGACGTGACAACCGCACTCCTCAACGGCGTCCTAGAGGAAGAGATTTTCATGGCGCAGCCAGAGGGGTTTGATGATGGTAGTGGCAGATTTTTGAGGCTGAAGAAGGCCCTTTATGGACTGAAGTAGGCCCCTAGGCAGTGGTACTTGAAACTGCGAGGAGGTTTGGAGGAGATCGGCTTCACTCCCTCAACGGCCGATCACTCATTGTTCATGCATGGCGAGGGGGAGCAGAGGAGCTTCATGGTTGTGTACGTGGATGACATCCTAATTTTCTCACCCTCCTCTAACCTTGTGAAGGAGGTGATGCTGAAGCTTCAAGACAAGTTCAAGTACAAGGCCCTTGGTGACGTGAGCTTCTACCTCGGGCTCCACATGGAACGGGATGTGGAGAAGCGGTGCATGCGGGTGCATCAACGGAAGTACCTGGAGGCATTGGCTGCCAACTTTGGGCAGAGTGAAGGCCATGTGGCTACACCCTTTCCCTCTGGGTTCAAGTGTGTGAAGGGACCAGAGGAGGAGAGCGTTGGTGAAGAGGAGAGGCACCGTTTTCACTCGTTGGTGGGCAGCCTCATGTACGCGGCGGTAAACACCCGACCGGACGTCGCCTTTGCAACCAGACAGTTGGCTAGGGTTGTTCAATGCCCTAATGAGGAGCAGGTAGCTGCTGGAATGAGGGTGGCCAAGTATCTTGGCCAAACAGCGACGGTTGGGCTGCAATACTCGGTGGCGGCGCAAAGGCGCCAAAAGGGCGCGGATGGTGTTGAACCCGGGCGTTTGTTCCTCACCGCATTCTCCGATGCTTCTTATGCTTCAGAACCAGAGGACATGACAAGTGTTGGAGGGTTCATTTGCTGTGTTGGTGGAGGCCCAACTGCTTGGGAGAGCAAGAAGCAGGTGGATCAAGCATTGAGCTCGGTGGAGTCCGAGTACATGGCCCTCTTCTGTGCCGTACGGGAGATTGTGTGGCAGCGGCGTTTGCTGGCTGAATTGGGGGAGGAGCAGCAAGGACCTACCCCACTCTACTGTGATAGCCAGGGTGCCATTGCTCTTGCTAAGAACCCTGTGTTGCATGGGCTCACCAAGCACATGAGGGTGAAGTGGCATTGGACAAGGAGCATGGTGGCCGCGGGTGAAGTTGAGTTGCACTACGTGAAGACGACAAGGCAGCCAGCTGACATGATGACCAAGAGGCTGGTGGAGCAGCAGCATTGGAAGTGTTGTAAGCTGGCTGGGATGGCTCTAAACAGAGAGAGCAAGATCCTAAGGCCAACAATCCGAGGGGGAGTTTGTTGGTGCAACCCTACGGTTTGCATTCGGCTTGTTGTCCGTGTGCGTGCATGCATGTGTGCATGGAATGGTATGACGGCATGAGATAATATATATTTCATGCTTAAAATAGTGTGTGAATGATGAGACATGATTTTGAATGTGTGTGTCGAGTCAATAGCGAGTTATCGCTAGTTGCGTGTCACGTCGTCGTTTGCGTGTCGTGTGCGGTTTTCTATTTTGTTGTGTGTGGAACGTTCGGCGTGTCGCAGGTGTGCGCAGCAGACTTTGAAGAACTCAAGGAAGAATTTATCTTGAAGAACCAGAGCCTTGGTCTAAAGATTCAAGTGATTTCGAAGCTCTCCAAAATGGGTAAACTTTAAGATAGTGAGAATAGTTGCATTACTTTGTGTAGTGTAACATTTCCCTTGGTGTAGGCCCTTGTGGAGGGTAGTTTCGAGACCCTTCGTGGTTGGGGACAGTGTGGCACTGTTCCACATCACTGTACCTCGGCTCTTGGAGTTTGTAGGAGCTGGGAGTCATTCCCAACTCGTAACTCATCCTAATTTGTGTTCTAAGACTATAGTGGCTGCCATTGTACCGTTCGTTCAAACCAACGTTGCGTCGTCAATTATTAATGAAATCGTGCAATCTAAAATGCCAAGTGTAGGCGACGTCAAGACGCTCCAGATCCAATTTCAATCAAGTCATTGGTAGCTGTGACCAGAACGCTATCAACGTTTGAAGTCGCTGAGCAGAAATCCGACAGTGCACTCTATCTTTTGTTTTAGGCACATTCAAGCCTATTGTGACTATAACATTCACAAGGTCAGAGGAAGGTGAGAAAATGAGGATGTCATCCACATAAACCACCATGAAACTCCTCTTCTCCCCCTCGCCAAGCATGAACTAGGAATGATCGGCGGATGAGGGAGTGAACCTGATCTCCTCCAAGACTTCACGCAGCTTCAAGTACCACTGCCTAGGAGCTTGATTGAGCCCATAAAGGGCCTTCTGTAGCTTCAAAACTCTGCCACTACCATCATCAAACCCCTCTGGCTGCGCCATGAAGATCTCTTCCTCTGGGACGCCGTTGAGGAATGCCGTTGTCACATCCATTTGTTTCACCACCCATCCTTTGATGGTAGCTCCTGCGAGTAGGGTTCGCAGCGTCATCGGCTTCACCACAAGAGCAAACAACTCCTTATAGTCCACTTTCTCCTTCTGCTGTTACCCCTTCACCACAAGCCTAGACTTGTAGCGCTCGATCTTGCCGTCGTCGCCGGACTTGATCTTGACGAGCCACTTGGACGTAATCGCCTTACGCCCCTCCGGTAGCTCCACCAATTCCCATGTGCCGTTCTCCTCAATGCTCTTCAGCTCACTCTCCATTGCCTTCTTCCACTCCTCAGCATCACTACTCTCCAAGGCCTCCTTGAGAGTTGCTGGTTCCCCCGGCATCTCCACCGAAGAGAACAACGCGAAAGCAAACTCCTCATACTCATTTTCCTCGTCATCTCCAACCATTATTGCCGCTCCGGCCAAGGCTGACTTGGCTGGCTTTCCCAATGCATCATAGGTCAGCCTATTAAGGGCTTGGATTCTCCTCTTGCCCCTTCCTTCCTCCTCAGCTGCAGGGACATGAAGGCCTTGGCATTGCTGTGGGGTGACTCGGATCCGTGGAGCACTCGTAGTGCGAGAAGGAAGTGTCGGTGCACGCTCGCTCACTTGCTGCACCTCCTCCTCTTCTTCCTCTGCATCCTTAGCCTCCTCTCCCCCATTCACAAGGGAAGACTGCCTTGTGGTGGTGCTGCCGCTGCTCAGCTCCATAGGCAGCTCTACATGCTCCAAACCGGAACTCTTCACCTCCCCAAACCGCATGCCTATCTTCGCCTCATTCTCCGCCTTCTAATCCTTGTAGATCAGATTCTCCATGAATTTTCAGTCCCTTTTCACCAAGAATTTCTTGGTGAATGGGTCCCAAAGAAGCAACCCCTTGCTGTTTTGAGCCATGCCCAAGTGCACAGCCCATATCGCCTTGGCACCGAGCTTGTTGTGCCGAAGATGCTTAGGCACGAGCGCCATGCACATGCACCCGAACACCCGAAGCAAATCCACCTTTGGCTTCCTTCCAATCCACTCCACATAGGGCACCCATTTGTCTGCTCCCACATGAGTCAAAGCTCTGTTCTTGGCCACACACGCACTCCGCACCGCATCAGGCCAGAAATAGTCGGGTAGCCCAGCTTCAATGAGCAACCTGCGCGCCGTCTCCGTGATTGTGCGGTTCGCTCGCTCGGCGATGCCGTTCATTGCAGGGGAGTATGGCATAGTAAGGGAGTGCCTTATGCCATTCTTCTTCAGCCACAATGAGAACTCCTTGCTCATGAACTCTTCCCCTCGATCGGTGCGAATTGCCTTCACTAACCAGTCTTGTTGCCGCTCCACCATCGGCAACCAATCGGTCTTCACCGTTTCAGCCACGTCACTCTTCTTGGACAGCACGTACACCCAAGTCATCCAAGTGTAGATGTCAACAATGGTGAGAAAGTACTCAGCTCCAGCAGCTCCAAGCTTTAGGGGGCCCACCACGTCCATCACCACCTCATCAAGTGGTGCCTTAGCTGTGCCTCCGAACTTGAGAATGGGAAACGGGTGAACTTGGCTTACATGCATGTCGGGCAGCCAAGTACCTCATCAGGCTCCCCCTTCACACGTATGCCAGCAACCATCTCATTCTTCACTAGCTGGTGCAAGATGGGTAGGGCCACATGCCCCATTCGTCGATGCAAGGTGAGCCAATCACACTCCCCCGTAGCCGAAGTCGGATTGGAGAATGCCGCACTCGCAATAGTGCCCCACATGTTCTCTCCGTACTCCTCCTCCGCTGCTGCCTTGGGGTTCTCCTCACCCTTGTGCTGGTTCTGAGCTGCTACACCACTCTCCTCGTATTCACCGAGCTTGCTGGTTCCGACCGTTCGCGCCATCGTCGCTACCAACCGCTTCACCCTTGGTGCTGATGCTTGCTGCCACTTGCCTCTCCTTAGGCATGGGGACCACAGGGATCTGCCACATCTCGATTTAGACATCCCTGTCCTCGTGAAGGTCCCAAAGAATCCGCTCGCCAAGCCTCGCGGAGTAGGTCTTAGCTCCCTTCGAGCTCGTGTCCATGCCGGCCTTTTGCAACCGCCGCACGGAAATCAGGTTGGCAGCAAGGTTGGGCACCCAAAGCACGTTCTTGAGGCCCACCATCTTCCCATCAGCACCCTTGAACATGGCCTTGCCCATGCCTTTCACCTCTGCTTGCTGCCCCAAGGCCGATGTGACATGCTTCACTGGTGAAGGTTCAAGTTCGGTGAGCAAGTCCGCACGAAGTGTCATGCTATAGGTAGCGCCGCAATCGATCACCCAATAGTCCAGGGAGTGTAGGGTCACCTTCCCCACAGCAGCAGGCTCCTCAAAGCTTTCATCCTTCTCTGGTGCAGCCGGTGCTTGCGTGGACACGACGAAGAATTGACCCGGAAAGCGATCGTCCCTCGACTCGCTCTCGTTGCCGGCACTCTTCATACTTGCAGCACCACCTCCGCGACCGCCACGGCCTCCACGGCCTCTTCCTCTCCCTCCTCCTGCTCCTCTACCCTCTTGGCCTTGAGCAGGAGTCCATCCATCAAGGAGCTTGTAGCAATCGCGCCACATATGTCCGTTCTTGTGATAATAGTGGCACTCGCTATCGAACCGGCCGCGACCGCGTCCGTAGCTCTTGTTGTCGCTGTCGTATCCGCCACTCCCGCGGCCTCCATTGAAGTTGTTGCTGCCAAATCTGCCTCCCCCTCGTCCTCTGCCCCTACCACGGCCATACCCTCGGCCGATGCTTGCTGCCCCGGCGCCATCTGCACTCGCCAACTCACGGCGGCGGAAGTCCTCTTGAAGGATCGCTCGCTTCACGTCTTCAAGCGAGAGGCGGGGCAAGTCACGATTGAGGTTGATGATGAGCGAGGACCATGACTCTGGGAGTAAGGCCAGCAACTTGGTATTCTTTTGGAGCTCACTGTAGTTCAAATCAGCTCCCTCAAGCCACGTCAACAAGTCGAAGAATTTCTGCACCCCTTCTTCAACCGCTTCGTCTTCTTCAATTCGTAGTGCCGCCATTTGCCGTTCCAACACCACCGCTACCGCCGCTGTTGCAGGAGCGTGTACACCCTTGAGAACAGCCCATGCCTTTGGTCCCTTCTCTGGTTCACGCTGGAATGGCTTGATGTGACGGATCTAGCTGCTCCCCAACGCTTGCCCAAGTAGGAGATAGCCTTGTGCGCTCTTCCGCACCCACGGGCTCTTCTCCGGGTCGTTCTTTGGGCGCTTCTCTGTTCCTTCCATCACCTCCAACAGGTCATAGTGGTCAAAGATGTTCTCCATTCTGAAGGACCATTCAGTAAGGTTGTCACCGTTGAACTTGTCAAGCCCAAATACCCTAGGCTCATCCCTAGGTGGGCCAAGACTTGGTTGCCTGGGCGCCATGGCTGAATCACGGGGTTGGCCTTGAGCTTGGACTTCTCCACTGCCACCAGCACCTCTGCCACCCCTTTCCTCAGGTCCAGCCATTGTCGAAACTGCTCCAAGGGGCTCTGATACCACTTGTTATAGTCACAATAGGCTTGAATGTGCCTAAAACAAAAGATAGAGTGCACAGTCGGATTTCTGCACAGCGGTTACCATCACCTCGTTCACTGTTGGTGCAACTTTACGGTTTGCATTCGGCTTGTTGTTCGTGTGCGTGCATGAGTGTATGCATGGAATGGTATGAGGGCATGAGATAATATATATTTCATGCTTACAATAGTGTGTGAATGATGAGGCATCATTTTGAATGTGTGTGTCGAGTAAATAACAAGTTATCGCTAGTCGCGTGTCACGTCGTCGTTTGCGTGTCGTGTGCCGTTTTTCTATTTTGTCGTGTGTGGAACGTTCGGCGTGTCGCAGGTGTGTATAGCAGACTTCCAAGAACTCAAGGAGGAATTTATCTTGAAGAACCAAAGCCTTGGTTTCAAGATTCAAGTGATTTGGAAGCTCTCCAAAAGGGTAAACTTCAAGATGGTGAGAATAGTTATATTACTTTGTGTAGTGTAACAGTTCTCTTGGTGTAGGCCCTTGTGGAGGGTAGTTTCGAAGTGCAGCGCCTTCGTCACGAAGTCGGCTGGCTGCTCAGCGGTCGGGATGTACCTCAGTGAAAACTTCCCGTGCTTCACCATGTGCTGCAACCAGGCTTGTCCCCGCTCCATGTGCTTGAGGTTGCCCATCAACCCCATGCCTTCGGCGACTGTGATGGCCGACTTGTTGTCCACCTGAAGGACAGTCGGCGTCCCGGCGTCCAGCTGCCGGAATTCTGCAAGGAGGAAGCGAAGCTGACGTCCCTCCTTGCCGGCTTCAGTTGCGGCCACTTACTCCGACTCGGTCGACGACAGCGTTGCGCACTTGATGCGCTGGCTCGACCAAGTGACGGCGGCCCCTCCAAAGACAAACACGTAGCCGCCCGTGCTCGTCCGGTTCTGCTTGTCGCCGGCGTCGTCGGCGTCCACGTAGCCGACCAGCTTCAGCGACTCTGCTCCACCGCCGAACTCCAGGGCGGTGTCACGGGTGTTGGCGAGGTAGGCGAGGTAGCGGTCGACCTCGCGCCAGTGCTGGTCGCTCCTCACAGTGAGACCGCTCCCCAGCTTGCTGCAGGCAAAGGCGATGTCCGGCCTCGTCGTCGTCGCCGCGAACTGCGACGAGCCGACCTTCTGCCGGTACTCCTCCTCCTGGCGCACTTGTGCCTCCTCGTCATCGAAGGTGAGTGTGGCATAGGCGTCGACCGAGACCGGCGTCTTCGGGGTGCGCCTGTTCTGCTCCTCGTCGAGGAACCGCCTACGCAGCTTGTCGGCGTAGCCCTGCTGATGCAGCCACAACTTCCTCACCGACCTGCCGAGCACGATCTCCAGCCCGAGGTACTTCTGCATCGGCGAGATCTCCCGCAGCTCGAAGGCGGCCTTTAGCAGCTCCTTCAGCTCCTTCAGCATCGCTGCATTGCTGCTGGCGGCGAGCAGGTCGTCGATGTAGACCAGCACCCAGCAGGTCACCTTGTTGTCGCCGACTTTGAAGTAGAGCGCCGTGTCGACCTGGCTCTTCTTCCAGCCAGCGCCCAGCAGCACACCGTCGAGAGCCATGTACCACAACAACGGCAACTGCTTCAGGTCATAGAGGCTCTTCAGCAGCTTGCACACTCGGCATGTCCCATCGTTGAAGTAGTCCAGCTGGTACATGTATAGCACCCGGTCGAGCTTAGTCTGCAGGAAGGCGTTCTTCATGCCGAGCTGCATCAGGTTGAGGTCGAGGACGGCGACGATGCTGAGGAAGATACTCAGCGTGACGTAGCTGCTCACCGGTGCATACGTCTTGTCCTAGTCGGCGCCATACACCTGCGTGAAGCCCTTCACGACCAGCCTTGCCTTCTCGCTCTCGACGGTGTCGTCGATGTGGTACTTCGTTGTCAGCACCCATCGGTTCTTCATGATGTTCACTCCCGGCGGGCGTTCGACCAGCTCCCACGTCCCCATGCCGACGAGGCTGCGGATCTCCTCCTCCATGGCAGCCTTCAGCGCCTTGCCCTTCCATCTCGCCAACGCCTCCTTCACCGTCATCGTTGAGATGTCCCAACGGTGCTCGGGGTCGGCGTGCATGTCGGGGTCGAGCTCCAGAAAGTCTTCGTCCTCCTCGGCATCGTCGTACTGCAGGGCCTCATCGACCTCGTCGTACGCTGTGGTGGAGGCAGCCGGTACGTAGAAGTCGGGCGGCCTCTGAATTCGGCCTGACTGCGGTGGTCCACGCTGGACCTCCACCACGTCACTGTTGGTGGACTCTCGGCGTCCCCTCCATCGTCACCAGCTTCACTGCCCTCATCGTCCTGCTGCACCTCAGCCGGCTTTCCTGCCGACTTCTCCCCTGTGGTCGGCTCCTCTGCCGACTGCCTGGTTGCGGACTGCTTCTTGGTCGACTTAGCTGCTGCCTGCTCCCCTGTCAGCTGCTGCCCTGTCCTTGCCCCCTTTGCCGACTTCACCACTGTTGGCTGCACTTCCTCGGCCTGCTCCTCCCCTGGCGGCGTCAACTTGACTCTCACGTTGATTTACTGGACGTCACGTCGGCCACCGGCGATGCTCTTGGCCGGCGCCACAGGCGACGCCCCACTTCTCCCCTCATCGTCGGAGGCCGACACCGAAATCAGCCCACGCAAGTCGGCCACAAGGGGAGGGGCACAGGGGGGCAGGGGAGGGGAAGGGAGAGGGGACATCCTCGACGTCCTCAGCAGCAGGCTCACCGACCTTGGCGAGCAGAGGGAGTGTCGCCGTTGAGGTGTCCGTCAGCAGGATGGTCGGCGTCCGGCCCGACGCCGGCCCGTGCTCCGACTTCCACACCTCTAGTGACATGTTTTCGTAGAACACCACGTCCAACGTGGTGACTACCCGGTTGTTGGCGATGTCGAGGAGCTCCCAGCCCTTGCTCTCCTCCGACACGCCGAGGTGAAGGCCCCACCTGGCCTTCAGCTTCAGCTTTCCACCACGCTGCTGCTCGGGAACCAAGAACTGCGCCATGCAGCCCCATACCGTGCCAGCGACAACTCGGGCTTCTTCCTGGTCAGCAGCTGGTATGGCGTCGTCCCCGGCTGCAGCGTCGACCGCTCCAAGCAGTTGGGGACCCAGACGGCCTGCCGTAGAGGGAGATGCCACCAGTGGTGCTGCACGCCCATGTGCAGCAGCATCGTTCGCACCGACTCCACCACCATCCTCATCTTGCGCTACGCCATGCCGTTTTGCTGCGGGGTGTAGGGGCAGGTCAGGTCGTGGACGATCCCCTTGCCGTTCACGAAGTCGGTGAACTGCTTCCCGAGGAACTCCCCTCCTCGGTCAGAGCGCAGCATCAACACCAATTTCTTCGTCTGCCGCTCAGTCACCGCCAGCCACTGCACGAACTCCAGCAGTGCATCCGACTTCTTGGCGACCGGCCTCACCAAGACGTAGCGGGTCTTGCGGTCCTTCAGCAGCAAGAAGTACAGGCTGCCATCCTTGGCAGCCACCCGGAATGGCCCGCACAGGTCGACGTGCACGTGGCCAGCACGTCGTCAGCGTCGGAGCCCTGGTCGGGGAAGGTGTGCTGCGCCAGCTTCCTGCAGACGCACGAGACACACGGTAAGTCGGCGCCAGACCCCGACTTGAGGTCCAGCCCAATGGCGACCTCGTGCTTTGCCGAGCTCCGGATGGTGTTCATGCCGACGTGTGCAAGCCTCGCATGCAGCTTGTCCGCCGTCGACTTTGTCACCGAGACGATCGCCCGCAGGGCCACGACCTCCGACGTGGGCGTTGTCGATTTCGCCGAGAAGGGACCTAGGTCGGTGCAGAGAACTCGCCTGGTGTAGGACGCCCGACTGAGGACGTCTCCCGCCGCCGAGAGGAGCAACATCCCCTCGCCGTCCTCCTACAACTTCACGCCGTTCTCTTTCAACTAACCGGCAGAAAGCAGGTTCGCTCGCACGACCGGGACATAGAGGACTTCAGGGATGAGCACCTGCCTCCCGGCCTCCCCTTGCACAGTGATAGTGCCGCAGCCCTGGACGTTCTGCAGCGCCCCATCGAAGCCGCACACGTGCTTGACGTCGCCGCTCGGCTGTAGGTCGACGGAAACTTCCTTCGTCCCCATCAAGTGGTGGGAGCAACCACTATCGAGCAGAACTACCGCCGGGTTTGCCTGCACGGCTGCCGCCATCGCCTGGAAGTCCTCGCCGACCTCCGGCGCAAGCGAGACAGTTGGCTCCATGACGCCGACCAGCAAGCACGACGCCTCCTTGTCGTCTCGCCCTTTGCTGCCAGCAGAGGATTTGACGTCCTTTGCCGAGGTCGACGACTTGGTCGACTGCTTCTCCTTGCGCGGCTGGTTTTTGCCTCGACAGGGACGACGGCTGCCAGACCTCCCATGGCCTCCCTTGGCGTCGTCGTCGTCGGAGTCACTGCGGTCGGGGCACTCAAAGGAGAGGTGGTTGGGTTCGCCGCATAGCTAGTACTCCAGACGTTGACTTCCTCCTCCACGACAGCTATCCTTGGCCGACTTCTTGTCGGCGTCCTTGGTTGGCTTCCAGCCAATGCTACCACCGCCGCCATACTGCCCGCGCTGCCCCTGTCGACCACCTTGCTTCACCGGGGCGACGTAGTTCACCTGTGCAAGGAGCTCCGTGGACCGCTCAGCTTCATGCATTGCCTCATCCTGCAGGATGTACGAGGTAACAGAATCCTCATTGAGTGTCGCCCTAGTACTCGGCGCTAACGACAGTCGTTTGAGCAGGTTGTAGCTCCTCGTGAGCCCTAAGATAATATGCGTGAGGTACGACGCCGTCGAGCAGTGCACGCCGGCCATCCTCATGGTGGCGAGAATTCGCTGAGCCTGGTTGCAGTAGTCAATCACCGTCTCCTCTTCGCCCATCCGTATGTGAGACAGCTGCTCCTCAAGCAAGCCGATGTACAGGGCGTCACTGACCTGGTACATCGACTCGATGAAGTGCCATGCTCGGTGGCTGGCGTATAGGTACTCCCTGCACGACTTCAAGGCGATCTGCACGCCTGGTGAGCAGCACCGTGAGATGACCGTGAAGGTTAGCAACTGCACGGCGCGAAACTCCGCTCGGAAGTCGGGGTAGTGTTCCTCCGGCGTCGCCACAGTGCCATCTCCAGCTAGGGCTTGATGGCTTCCTTCCAAGTGAGGGTATCAGGCCGACGAACAAGCAGGGGGGTGACTGAGATCCTCTCCGGCGTAAACTTGAAGTAGCCGTAGTTTGGTGCAATCCCGCCCGCTGTCACGTGGGTCGCCGAAATCGGCGACAAACTGCTTCGTCGACCTCCGACATTACCTTGTGAGGAGCCTGCAGCCGCCGACGACCAGATCCCTCGCGCCTGAACACCACCGACCTCATCGGCGTGTATCACACCTCGCTGCCTCGACGTGCCTCCCGCATTGCTGCCGACTTGGTCACCACCGGCATTGACTCCCGCGTCGACGCCGCCCTCGTTGTTCATTGGTCGAGGAGAAGCTGGTCGAGCAGGGTGCTCTTCCACCCACACTGAGCAAATGCTTGCCTCGATGACCGCCAACGGTAGGTTTTGCCCGTACTCGTTGGCCTCATGGCGTCTCCTTGCGTCCTCCAGCCATGCCACGAGGGTGTCCACCACTCCTGCGTCACCTACGGCGCCTACCATAGTGACTACCGCACAGCTGTCGGCTTACAAACACGAATTAGGTAAGTGACCACTACGTCGACTTGATTGAAGGGATAAGTCGTGTGCCTACAATTTTGCCGCCTCCCCCTGCGGAGATAACTCTATCAACGGGAGCTAGACTACGGGTTAGGCACGGGGTAGGAGGGATCTCTGCGTTCGTTCACTTAGTCGTTCTCTAGCACTTGTGCGTTCACAGGGCAAAACCACAAGAGTTTCACTAGCAAAAGTTGAGAACAATGGTAGTAACTAGATTGGCAAGGTAGACTACATCAGAAGCCTAGAATACAAGTCGACCACCAGCTCAGCACGAAGGCGACTTGCCAGCTGGTCGACCTCAGGCGTCCTCAGTCGACCTGCAAGGCTGGCGTGCCAGCACACCAACAACAGGCCACCACAGGTAACCACACGTGCTCATGTGTGCGCACCTACTTCGTAGGTGCAAGGTGACGGTAATGACATGCACCGGCACGCACATTGCGCAGGTGCCAAGTCGACCACATGTTGACGGTTGCACCAGAGGAATCCTGTTGACCACGTGCCACCGAACCGCAGGTCGACATTGCCAATCTACCTGGGCAACAGTCGCAAACCTTGCAGACCTCGTCGTCCAGGTAACCTAGTCAACCAGGCAACCATGTCGACCAGGTGTGTCATCCCAGGCCCGTCGACCGCCCAGGTCGACGACCACCACATGTCGACCTCACCAGGTCGACCACTCCCCTGGTCGACCAACTCCAAGTCGACAACCCACCTGGTCGACCAACTCAAGGTCGACCAGTACACCTGTCAACCGACCACACCCAGTCGGCTTCCCCTGGTCGGCGTCACCTAAGTCGACGCCCTCCACTGGTCGACCTCCCAAGTCGACCAGCCGAATTTGGCGCCCTCCTAAAGTCGGCGCCCTTGCAGTAGCCCTTGTGCAGGTCGACCAGGTCCGTCGACCAGCTCGCCCACTGTTGCAGGTCGGCTGCACTCCTCACACCCGACCCCGAGGTCGGCTCCGCCCATGCGAGGACGGGGCCAACGACAACTCTCGTTGACACCCCCCCCCCCTTCCCCCGCCCCTGCCGCAACCGTTGCCGCAGTCTATGCCATTACTAGCGTCGTCCTCGTAGATGCGGCTGCAGTGGTCGTCGCCACCACAGCCAATCTATGTGACCTTTGGGGTTCCTGTCTCTAGGGGTGCTGGTTCTAAGGGTGTTGTTGCTGGGAGTGCTGGTTCTGGAGGTGCTGCCGCAGGAGGTAGTGGTACTGGGGGTGCCGTGGGCGCGGGTCGCCAGTGCCGTAGCAGCAGCCGCCGTCGGCGCCGCCGCCTGTGTCTGCCCTTCGCCTTTCTTTGTCTTTCTTCTTACTCGTCGCCGCAGTAGCCGCAGCCGTTGACGCAGCAGCTGCCATCGTTGCTGCCTGTGTTTGCAATTCGCTTACTTGGTCTTTCAAATCGCTTGACTGACCGACCACCTGCTCCGCCCCAACCATCTCTCAAAGTCTATGTTCCCACATTTCTTCCCCCCAGTTTTGTCTCTGGCTCATCTTCCTCCGCGTTCACAATTGCCTCCTCCTCAGTCTCTGACTCCTCCCTCCAACCACTGGGTCCATCGTCTCTTTTGTGCTTGCCCCATTTCTCCCCATCCTAGCATCCAGTCTATGCTCCTCCGTTTGCGTCTCTCGTGCTCCGCCACCCTCTGTTCTCTCGTCGCCTCCTATGTCGTCCCTTGCTGCCTCCTCTTCGCCTTTCTCTAAATTTCTCCTGTCTGCTCGCCCTATCGTCTCCCATGTCCTTTGCTCCCTTGCTATCAACCCAAATATTCTTCCTCCGCCCGTCTCTGCTCTTGTCGATGCTGTTGCTGGCTTTGAATCTACCCGCCACCTTGACTACGCCACTCTGTTGGTCTCTGCTCCTTCTCGTCCTCCATCCGTCGAGGGTGCTCCTGCCCTTGATAGTGACTTCCTAGAGGACAGGTAGTACAATTTGGATTTCCTTGCGGCCTCTGCTCTGTCAGAATCATGAGGCAAGAGAGTTTTCACTAGCATGAATAAGAAGTACAAGTGGGAAAACCCTACAAAGGTTGTACTCTATGTGAGGTACCCCACTACAGCCTACAGGCATACAAATATAATTTGACACACCCCCATAGGCAAAGTGGGGGATAGCAAGAACAACCAACGGTCACAAGACCAGTCAGGCAAAAGAACAAAGCAAAGCAAAGCTCAGGGTGGATCTCAAGATCACCACACAGTCTGAGCACAAACAAGCGGCCACAAGGCCAGTCTACATGAAGAGTTATAAACGCTTAAGCAGTACGGTGTTTTCAACATAGCAAGAGTAAGCATGCAAGTATAGATATAGAAATCACAGTACATGGCAAAGTCAGGCAGTAAGCAAGTGAGGCAGAGTAGGCACAAGGCCTAAAGCAGTGCACAAACGCTGATGATCACCAAACCCAAGGGCCTTGGTGAAGACATCAGCAGTGTTGGCCCAAGAGGCCACGTAAGCAAGGCGCACCTGACCACGCTGCTGCAGCTTCGTTTTGTGCTCCAGTCTCTGCTTCTGTCACAAGGCAATCATGGCGTTGTTGTCGACGTACAGAACTGGAGGAGAACGAGGCCGCTCACCAAAGTCGATCAGCAGGTAGGTCAGCCAGCGTAACTCCTGTGCAGCCATGGCCCCAGCGTAGATCTCGGCCTCACAGCTGGAACCAAGCACAGAGGACGAACGAGTGGACCTCCACGAGACAGAACCAGAGCCGAGACTAAAAGATTGACCCTGGGACGACCGCTGAGTTGCCTGGTCATCGGCCCAAGAAGCGTCGGAGTGTCCTGTAAGTGCCACTGAACCTCGTCCTCCAAGCACGAGCCCCATGCCCGATGTACTGCACAAGTAATGCAACACCCTCTTATTAGCCCGCGAGTGCTCTGGCCGGTGTCTCCCGAGCGCAACGTAGCGCGCCAGGATGCTGAGAGGGTACGCGAGGACAGGTCGAGTGCACATCATTAGGTACAAGAGGCAGCCCACAAGCTTTGGATACTGACCACTCGGCCCTACAAAATCGTCCGAAGGTGGAGTGGACTGTGGCGAGGAGAACTCGAAGCCGAAGAGCTGAAGGACCTGGTGCACCATGTGTGACTGAATCACGGTGATGGTGCGCCGTGCTCTGTCCCGGGTGATCTGTAAGCCAAGTTGGCTGCGCAGCTCACTCAGGGCAGTGCAGGTGTGTCGTTTCTGCAGTTCCGGCTTCACAAGGGTCAGCGCCTCAGTGTCGGCAGTAGCAAAAACCAAGTTGTCAACGTATACGATGATGTAGAACGGCGGCAGAGAAGGGTTGGAGTGTAGAAACAGCGAAGGGTCAGCAGTCGAAGAAGTAAACCCAAGAGCCGCAAGTGTCGTCCTTAGTGTCTCGTGCCACTCGCGGGGCGCCAGGCGGAGACCGTAGACTAGCCGCCGGAGGCTCCACTAGTGAGTGGCAGTGGAGCCTCCGACGGCTAGTCTACGGTCTCCACCTGGCGCTCTTCAGAAAACGACCTAGTGAAGCCAGGCGGGCGGCGCAGCCAGATCTCCTCGTGAAGGCTGTCCTGCAAGAAAGTTGTGGAGAAGTTGAGGGAGTGCAGCTCGTAGTCACGTTGTGCTGCAACGTGTAGTAACACCCGAAGAGTAGTCATCTTCGGGGTGGGGAAGAAGGTCTGGAATAAGTTGACCCCTTGTCGCTGACTGAAGCCTCGAGCAACGTAACGGGCCTTGAAGGCAGGCGGAGAACCCAGCAGCCGCTTCACTATGAAAATCCACATGCCATCGACTATGTGCACCCAAGGAGGGGGAACCTCGTTGATGTAGGTGCCTGTGGACTTTCAGGAAGCCATCTCCGCGTCCATGGGTGTCTGCCACTGAGAGGAGTACTAACCCGTGATCGCCTCTCAGTAAGTGCGCGGGGTCGAGATGTCTAGTGCATCCAGGTCTCTCTCAGGGCAAAGCAGCATGGACGCGAGATGAGGTACAGCAGCCGCGAAGCACTCAAGCTCAAACTGCCTGTCCTGAAGGACGTCACTGCCAAGGGCAAGCTCACCCCCAACGGACGGAAGACAGTCAGACTCAGACTCAGTAACAAGACTTGCGACGTAGTCGAGATGACAGGTGGCTGCAAAGTCTACGAGCTCAGTGACTAAGGTAGATGCAGTAGTAGACTCAAAAGAAGGGTCAGTGATAAGTATGGCCAGGAAACGAGTGACTGTAGGACTAGCAGCATGACCAAGGTCAGACTAAGGGTCAGGAACATCATAAAGAGAGGACGCCGCAGGAGACAGCAGACCTACACGCTGTGGAACAGATGAAAGACGATGTTCCATAGTGTGTGTGCTATGGACAGGTGGAGGACGAGGACGACGAGCACGACTAACATTGCAAACAAGGGAGGCAAGAGAAGACGCAGGCTCACGACGCTCTGTCAGGGAGTCTATCTGTGACTGGCAGGGAGAAGGAGCAGGCAGAGGGGAGTGAGGCAATAATGGCGGCTGTGACTGGTCAGGTGGAGGGCACAATAGAGGTGGAGTAAGGCCAGTGGAAGACGGAATACTAAGAACCTGGCGAAGTGCCGAGTCAGGTGGTGGCAGTGACGACTACGGCTGCGGGAAGAAAAACGGTCGCCACGGCGCAGTACCCACATTACTGGAGCCTCGAGCTCCAGTATCTCCAGCTCCAGTACCTCCAGCTCCAGTACCTCCAGTACCTGTACCGCTAGTAGCTCCAGCACCTCCAGCTCCAACTGTCAGAACATTATAGCTTTTACATTTGTGTAGGCTATAGTGGGGTAGCCCATAAGGGGTACAACCCAATTAGGGTTAATACTTGTACCCAACTCTTTGCTAGTTCATTCATTCTCGTTCGTTACTTCTGACATGGTTTCAGAGCAGGTCCCTACTAGGACCGTTTTTTTGGGCCCACCACCTGCTGCCTTGCTAGCCACCTTGGCTCCGTCGCCCCTAGCCACGGCCCCTTGGCCCCGTCGCCCCGTCGCCCTAGCCACAGCCCCTTGCGACCCGCGACCCGTTGCCCCTAGCCACGGCCCCTTCGCCCCGTCGCCTCTAGCCGCGGCCCCTTGGCCCCGTAGCCTTGTCGCCCTAGCCACGGCCCCTAGCGACCCATCGCCCTGTCGCCCTAGCCGCGACTCCTAGCCACGGCCCCTTGGGCCCGTCACCCTAACCGCGGCCCCTTGGCATCGTCGCCCCGTCGCCCTAGCCGTGGCCCCTAGCGACTTGTCGCCCCGTCGCCCTGTCGCCCCTAGCCACAGCCCCTAGCGACCCGTCGCCTCGTCGCCCAACTCGCGGCCCGCCGCCCCGTCGCCCCTAGCCGCGGCCCCGTCGCCCCGTCGCCCTAGCCTCGGCCCCTAGCGACCCGCGACCCGCGACCCAGGCCCCTCGGCCCCTAGGCCCCATCGTCCCATCGCCCCTAGCCATGGCCTTGTCGCCCCGTCGCCCCGTCGCCCTAGCCTCGGCCCCTAGCGACCCGCAACCCGCGACCCGCGACCCAGGCCCCTCGGCCCCTAGGCCCCTCGGCCCCTAGGCCCCACGCCCCTCGGCCCCTTGGCACCTCGGCCCCTAGGCCCCTACCTATAAGGCCCCTCGGCCCCTAGACCCCAGGCCTCTCTGCCCCTGCTGTTACTGCTACTGCTGCTCCTGCATACTACGCCACTATGGCCTCGCTTTGAGTTCTCGCGTTCGATCATGAGGGTAGACCGGTTCAGTTTGACACGTGGCTCGACGACCTGCAGCTGTACCTACTGAGCGATATTAAGGACAGTGTTTCACTGTTTGACCACGTGTCCGGTGCCGCTACTGCCCCTCCCGCCACAGCTGACAGTGCGACTCGCTCCCAGTGGCTTTCTCGCGACGCTGCTGCCCGCTTAGCCATTTGCAACCACCTGCCGTTAGCCGAATGCGCTCACTTCGGACAGCACAGGACCGCACAGGCACTGTACGACGCTGTAGTCGCTTGCTACTCCTCCCCTGCCACTGCTGCTCTAGGCCGCCTCCTTCTGCCCTACCTGTTCCCTGAGCTGTCCGCCTTTGCCACAGTCGAGGACCTGGTTTCCCACCTTCGCGCTAGCGACGCTCGCTATCGCGCTACCGTCCCTGCTGAGATCCTTCACAAGAATTAGCCCCCAATGTTCATCACCCTCTACTTCATAGTCACTCGCCTCCCTGACTCTCTTCGTTTTGTCAGGGACCACTTTCTCTCTCTTGACCCCACCTCCCTCACTGTTGACCTCCTCGAGCAGCATCTCCTCACAGCTGAGACTAGTGCAGTTGCTGTAGGTGCTGCTCGTGGCACTCCGCGCCCGCCCTTCTTTGAGGGGTGCTCCCCCTCCCCCCTTGCCCCCTCCTACGCCTCTGCTGCTGCTGCAGACGTCTCTGTTGCTGAGGACGTCGGGGCTGCTTCTGCTAGTGCGAAGCGCCGCAGCAGCAAGGGCAAGGGTGGCAAGGGTGGTGGAGGTAGCAGCGGCGGTGGTGGAGGTGGCAGCGGGAGTAGTGGTGGGGGCAGCAGTGAAGGTGGTGGCAGCGGTGGGACTGGTGGAGGGAGTGGGGGCTCTGGTGGCGGCAGTGGAGGCAGCGGTGGGAGTGGCGGCAGTGGCGGCAATGGGACTGGTGGCGGTGGGACTGGAGCTCGGTGTGTTGGTTCTAGAGGTGGCCAGCGTCAGCAGCAGCAGCGTCGGAGCGAGACCCAGTCGCCCCAGCAGCTTCGCGAGTGGTTTTTACGTGGGGCGTCTGGGGGTAGTTGCCCGAATGTCATTCGCACGGGTGACTGTGCTGGTCAGACTTGCGGGCGGCTTCACACTCAGCACCGTTGCTTCTCCCGCCTCAACGACGCTTGGCGTGCTGAGTTTGGTGACGACGTCGAGCTCCCTTGCTGGGCAGATCTGCTTAGGTCTAGGATTGCTATCTTGGACCTAGACTTTGATGCTATTCTTTCTGCTATGTATGCTTTGTCTGTTATTGCTGAGGGTGACTGTTACCGGTGTGTGCCGCCTGACCCAGGTATAGCTGCTGCTGCTCTAGGTGCTAGTGAGTCTGGTAATCTCCCTGGTACAGCGCCTGCTCAGGCCTTGCACACCTTCACGCTGGACTCAGGCGCCTCTGCTTGTTTCAGCACCTTCTTGACAGCACCACTCTCAATCCTCCCTCTACACCTGTCCCGGTCCGACTCGCTGACCCCTCTGGGGGCCCGGTCGTGGCCCGTTCCTCCACTGTCCTCCCGTGTTTGGCGGTTCCGTCTAGCTCACAGTCAGGTCTTCACCTCCCCTCGTTCTCTGCGAATTTGGTGGGTATCGCTGCCCTCCAGGATGCGATGGTCACTACCACGCTCCTCGGGGTCAGCGTGTGACGATCTGCATGTGCACACGGACGGGGCGTCACCTGGCCACGTTCACTCGTCGGCCAGGGTCGTCTTGCGTACGTGGCCAGCTTCGTCTTGCGTACGTGGCCACTAGGGCCAACACCGCTGATGTCTTCACCAAGGCACTTCCGCCTGGTGATCATCAGCGCTTCGCTACTGTGTTAGGCCTTGTGCCTACTTTGCCTCACTTACTTACTGCTTGACTCTGCTTGTACTGTGATATATATATATACCTGCATGCTTGCATTTGCTAGGGTATGATCACTGTATTGTTTGTTCACTTTATATAACTCTGCATGTGAACAGGCCTTGTGGCCCTTTGCTTGTGCTCGGACTGCGTGGTGACTTTGTGATCCACCCTGAGCTTGCTTTGCTTTTCTTGACTGGTCTTGTGACCACTTTTTCTCCCCCACTTTGCCTATTGGGGTGTGTTAGAACATTATAGCCTTTACAGTTGTGTAGGCTATAGTGGGGTAGCCCATAAGGGGTACAACCCAATTAGGGTTAGTACTTGTACCCAACTGTTTGCTAGTTCATTCATTCTCGTTCGTTACTTCATACACAAACACTAGCAGCAACAGTACCTCCAGCTCCAATACCTCCAACACCTCCAGCTCTAGCACCTCCAGCACCAGTAGCTCCAGTACCTCCAGTGCCTCCAGCTACAGCACCTCCAGCACCTCCAGCTCCAGTACCTCTAGTACCTCCAGCTCCAGCACCTCCAGCACCTCCCTCTCCAATACCTCCTATACCTCCAGCTCCAGCACCTCCAACACCTCCAGCTCCAGTACCTCCAGTACCTCCTGCACCAGTACCCCAAGCTCCATCACCAGAGCGATCTCTCCGAACAACCCACTTGCGAAGCTGCTGCAGTGAGAGAGTCTCCTGTCAACGAGACTGCCGCTGCTGTCCAACGCCAGAACCTCCAGCAGGAGCACCCACGACCCCACCACCACTAGGACTCGCAGCAACCCTAGAGATAGCACCCCTAGAACCAGCACCCCCAGACTCAGCACCCCTAGAGTCAGCATCCCTAGGACTAGCACCTCCAGAGTCCTCACCCCCAGTGTCACTACCCCCAGCAGCACCAGAGTCCACAGTGACAGGCTGCGGAGGCGGCGAAGACGGCCGAGGTGGAAAAACAGGAGGGGTCTCCAAGCGCGGGGAGCGGCGAGTGGCCGCCGTGTCGAAAACAGCGGGGTCATCCCCCTCAGCTGGGCCAGAGGTGTCAGAGGAGACCTCCAAAGGCTCAACCAAGGGGGGTGGGTCGACCTGAGACACACCTGAAGGAGCAGGACCCTGTGGGGGAAGGGGGTCTACCGGGGGTGGGGGGGACTTGGAACCAGAAAGAGTGGTGGCAGGGGGACTGGAGAAGACGCGTGTGGGTGGAGACGGTAGAAGCAGAACGACTCGTCAAAGGTGACGTCATAGGAGGACAGGACGCGGTGCGAGGCAGGGTGCTAAAACTGCTAGGGCGGGGCCTCGGTGAGGAAGCCAAGGAAGACGCAGCGGAGAGTGCGAGGAGAGACCTTGCTCGCGGTAAGATCGCGGACAAGGGCAACCAAAACGGCCACATAAAATGGGGAGCAACCGCATGGATCATGGAGGTGCGAGCAACCTCTATTATCAAGCCAATGCGACACTCAGCAATCCCATTCTGCCGTGGAGAGGCCGGAAGCGTGGACGACTGGGAGGAAAACTCACCTCCTCTGTCAGAGTGCGGTCGCAGGACCTGAAGGTCCTGCTGAAACCGTGCGCCCAGCTAGCGACGAACAGTGCGGATCCAGGGGATCAAAACACCGTGGACATCCGCCTTGCTCTGTAAGGGGAAGACAGTGGTGTAGCGCGTGTAGTTGTAAAAAACCAGCAGGAAGTAGCGCCCGTGGTCCTGTCCACGGACGCGGGCGGGGTTCCACACGTCCATGTGGAGAGTCTGCAGAGGAGCAGTGGTCGGAGGAAACGAGGAGGAGTGAGGAGCGGCACGCTGCCGCCCCTCGACGCAGGGAAGGCACGGTGGTGCAAGCGACCGTGGGAGTGGGGGCAGGGACATGGGGAGGCAAGAGACAAGGAGACGGGAGTGCATGCTACGCAGATGCGGCAGGGAGGGGTGACCCAGAGGGTGGTGCCAGAGGAGAGACGGGTGCGTGAGTAACTGACATGAGCAAGACGCAGTTACTTGACCGGACGCAGCTACCAGTGCAGACTCAGTGGTCAGTGTGTACAGGCCAGACCCGGGTCTCCGAGTGAACGTGGCGAGGTGGGCGCTAGTCCATGAGTCCGTACAGATCGCCACAAGCTCACCCCCAAGAGTAGTCACAATGACAAACTGGTCCTGGAGGACAACGCAGGGTGCTGGCGTAATGGCCAGGTGGTAGGAGAGAGGGAGGAGTAGTGTCTAACCACAGCGTCGTGCAAAGTCTGGGCCAACGTCACCTGAAGAAAGTGGGCCCTCTGGGCGAACGGCAGGTGAGCGCGGACAGCAAGCTGGCGACAGCGTCGCGCTCCATCCACCGTCTGCACGCAACGTGGTCCGCTCGGTACCAGCAATGCATGTCCTCACCAGCGTCAGCAGCAGGCTCAGTGGGAGTCGTGGGGGCTTGAAGGGACCCCGACTTGTGCTCGAACAGGGAGACGCCGTCTCTAATGAAACGCCGAAGATACCGGTGTAGGCAGTCAAGCCAGAACTCGAACATGAATGGGCGCCTGTCTGCGTCAACCGCTAGCACTGTGATAGTGGCCATGACAGGCAGTGGCCGACAGTAGCAGCGGCGCAAGGGCGGCAGTAGCGACTGCGGTGGCTGCAACTGTAGCAGTAGTGGTAGTCGTTGTAGCAGGAATGGCTGGCGCGCACAGGCGGCAGGGCGCACGCTATGAGCAGGGGGCGCGGGCAGCGGGGCGCGCGGGCAGCAGAGCGCACTGGCAGCACGGTGCACAGCACTTTCCCGCCTAGGACCCTGTGGAGCCTAAGGCGACCAGTCTACGGTCTCCGCCAAGCACCCCGTGAGTGGCAAGACATGCTACGAGCACTCTTGCTTACCTCGGGTTCCGTCCTTCAATCACCGCCTGTCGTTGTTTGTTCGCACTGGTTCCACTCCATTCTTCGTTCTTGTCTATGTCTACGACCTGGTCTTCGCTACACCAGACAGGGTCGCTCTTGCTGAGGTGAAATCCGAGCTACAGAAGTCACACACGTGCACTGAACTCGCCTGTCCCCTCATCGTCCTTCTTTGCCTCAGAGGCTGGACTGGTAGTGCCACCCTAAGTTGTTTCTCATTTTCTAGGCATTGCCCTCTATCTAGCCTAGAGACCGTGTCAACGTACACGTACCGTCATCGCCCAGATAGTAGACATTTATGTCTTATCTCATAGACTCCAAATGTTTTAAGGCTATCTTGTAAATGGAAGGTTATGGGAGTCTTATAAAGCTTATAAATAGAAACCATATAAAATACTTAGCTGATTTATCACATTTTTAGAAATGGGTTCTTCGTAAAGAGTGTGGATATTCCAAAGGTTCCTACTTCAGCAATCATTGTTTGGGATGCC
Organism: Closterium sp. Naga37s-1; assembly: GCA_947471745.1. Classification (NCBI taxonomy): domain Eukaryota; kingdom Viridiplantae; phylum Streptophyta; class Zygnematophyceae; order Desmidiales; family Closteriaceae; genus Closterium; species Closterium sp. Naga37s-1. Next base: position 553,841 of record CANJKZ010001008.1, read on the forward strand.
ACGTAATGACGAATGCTTGATGATGTCAAAATTGGAATTTATGAGTCAGCTGTTGGTGCAATCCGACGGTTTGCATTCGGCTTGTTGTCCGTGTGCGTGCATGCGTGTGTGCATGCAATGGTATGAGAGCAGGAGATAATATATATTTCATGCTTACAATATTGTGTGAACGATGAGGCATGACTTTTTGAATGTGTGTGTCGAGTCAATAGCGAGTTATCGCTAGTCGCATGTCACGTCGTCGTTTGCGTGTCGTGTGCGGTTTTCTATTTTGTCGTGTGTGGAATGTTCGGCGTGTCGCAGGTGTGTGCAGCAGACTTCCAAGAACTCAAGGAAGACTTTATCTTGAAGAACCAGAGCCTTGGTTTCAAGATTCAAGTGATTTCGAAGCTCTCCAAAAAGGGTAAACTTAAACATAGTGAGAATAGTTGCATTACTTTGTGTAGTGTAATTTTTCTCTTGATGTAGGCCCTTGTGGAGGGTAGTTTCGAGACCCTTCGTGGTTGGGGACAGTGTGGCACTGTTCCACATCACTGTACCTTGCCTCTTGGGGTTTGTAGGAGCTGGGAGTCATTCCCAACTCGTAACTCTTCCTAATTTGTGTTCTAAGTCTATAGTGGCTGCCATAGTGCTGTTCGTTCAAACCGACGTGGCGTCGTCAATTATTAATGAAATCGTGCAATTTAAAATGCCAAGTGTAGGCGACGTCAAGACACTCCAGATACAATTTGAATCAAGTCATTTGCAGCTGTGACCAGAACGCTATCAACGTTTGAAGCCGCTGTGCAGAAATCCAACTGTGCACTCTATCTTTCGTTTTAGGCACATTCAAGCCTATTGTGACTATAACATCAGCACGTGGACGAATTCACGTTTTGAACATGTAAAAACGTACACGCTATTTCAAATTTCAAAACAGTTCATTCCACTTTCGATTATACGACATATATCTCGTAAGTTGTACGCAGATATGGGTCCCTTATAAACAGAACTCCCATTTATAAGAATCTACCCTAATTAAAGACACCCTTGTCTTGAATTTGACACAATCTTCTATCTGGGTGATGGTTTGGTTGCACTATGGAGGGTATGGGATGGTTGATATAACCCCCCGTTTTGTTTGTTCCCAAGATTCACTTTCTGTTTCTAACACTTTCATTGGTGGGGTGGTCATAATCAACACAGACAAAATGTTATTATATTTGAATGGTGGAAGGAAAGAAATAGTGGAAGGTGGCAAAACAGAAACATGTTTTATGGGGGAAAGGGGAATAATTACGGAATTGCGGGAGGCTGAAAACGGAATTGCGTGAATGGGGCACCTGGAGACGAAATCAGTACACCGTTGTCAATTCTTGCGAGTTCAGATGATTATCCATTCATGCGATATCTCATTTTCCCAACAATAAATCACCAGGTAACCTGCCTTGAAATGTTACTATTTATGAATCCATGGCTGACAGTCAAACTACATATTTGTTGTTGTAGGCTATAGTGACGTATCCTGTAGGGGGTATAACTCTTTTAAGGTTCATACTTGTATCACCCATGCTTCCTAATCACACCATTTCGTTGTCCTACATTCTAAGATGGTATCAAAGCTGGGGAGAAGTGACTGCCAAGAACTCCAGCTTAAACTGTGTGTCCTCTAGGACGTCACAGCCAAGGAAAGACTCACCCCCGGCGGACAGAGGACGGGTAGGAGGGGCAGCCACCACACAGGTGGCGTAATCAAGGCGGCGGGTGGCAGCAAAGTCACCGATAGCGGCAACAAGAGCCGAGACAAACTACGGAGAGGCACGAGGGTCCGTCACAAGAGAGGCGAGAACACGTGAGACAACAAGACGAGCAGCGCGATAGTAGTCAGTGATAGGATGAGAGGAGGCTATAACAGACGACTCAAGAGGTGACAGGAGAACAGATCCAGGCAGAGAACAACGAGGACTAGAACGAAGCAAGATAGTGCGGATATCGTCAACAAGAGACGAGGGACGAGCACGTGGGGGACAGGGGGTGACCCAAGAGTGCGGGACAAGAGGAGGAGCATGCTGTGGACAAGGAGAAGAGAAATCAGCTGGAGACGTGTCCGGAGGAGGAAGACCGTGAGTAGTAGGAGGCGGTGAGAGGTCCTGAGAGGAGGAAGGCAGACCAAGGGCCTGAAGGCCACTCACAGTTGGGAACAACTGCTGCAAAAGTGACTGCTGGGTCTGCTGCTGCTGCTGCTGTGGCTACTGCAGCTCCTATCCCTGCATCTCCTCCTGCTGCTGCTACTGCTGCTGCAGCGGCAGCAGGAGCTGCCGCTGCTCCAGCTCCAACCCCTCCCGCTCCTCACGATCGAGCTGAAGAAGCACCTGAAAATGCGTCATGTAGCGGCAGGGAGGCGAAGCAGCGCCGGAGAGGTAGTGCCTCCAACTCCTGTGCCCTTAGCATGAGCACCTCCCGCCGCAGAATTAGTAGCTATCCTGCGCAGGCACAGGGCGAGGGCTTGGGCCCCATACGTCCAAGTGGAGAGTCTGGAAGGGTGCGGTTGCTGGACAAAGGGAGGTGGAGTGAGGAGTGGCACGCAGCCAACCCTCAGCGCAAGGAGTGCACAATGGCGCCAACAAAGGAGGGGGCGACTCAAGGGCACGCGAGAGACTGGAGACAAGACGCTGACTAGACATGCTACGCCGACGCGAGAGGGACGGGTGACCAACACGGTGGTGCCACTGGACTGCGAGGTTTTCTAGCGACCGACAGGAGCACGACGCAACAATCGGACCAGATGCGACTACCTGGAGAGACTCAGTGTGCAGTGTGAAGAGACCGGAGCCCCTCTCTTGGCGAAACTTGGCCAGGGGAGAGTAGGTGTCACCGTCCACGCAGGTCCCAACACACTCAGACGGAGGAAACTAGACGCCAACGTGGCTGTCCTGAAGGTGTTCAACACCCACCAAGTTCTTGGAGAATGAGAGGATATGGAGACCAGTGAGGACACCAGAGGGGGCAGCCTGGCATGGGAGGGTGGTAGAGATGTGAGCATCTGCTGGTCCTAAAGTAGGATAAGCCATGGCAACCGGAACTAGCACAGGACGTGGTGTGACATTCGTGTGGTCATGGAAGAAGCACTGAGACGCACCAGAGTCCGCCGTGAAAGAGAGTGACGCGGCAGCCATAGGTGCGCCTAGGCTAGAAACTACACAAGCACCTAGACTGGAAGCACAAGCACCTACACTACCTAGACTGGAAGTACAAGCACATATACTAGCAACAGGCAAGTGTTCTAAGCTATGAACACGTGATCAAACAAATCCAACAGCACTATAGTCAACATCTGCATACATCACATAAGCAGATCCCAAGGCATCAACTTACTCTACCGCAGTTATGTCCAACATAAGCAAGACCACGAGAGCGAACAAGCGGGACCCAGTCCGGAGAGGGGACAAAGCCATACTAGGCGTGGGCGCGGTCCGTGAGCTGCGCAAAGCACTGATCCTGAGTGCGAAAACGGCCACAGCGCTGACCCCCACGAGTGCTGGTTTGAACAATGTATGGGCAAGGAGGCGAAGTGAAACCATGCGACGCCGAGCTTGGCGGACCATCGCAACGACTAGCAGTCCCTGGTCCACCAAGTCCCCACTGTTGAGGCTGCTGCTGTACCCGCTGCTGAACTTGCTGCTGCTGCAGCTGTCCCTGTGGCTGCTGTTGCTGGGACCGCTGCCGCTGCTTTATTGTGTATGAAGCAGTCGCATTAGCATGGAGATCCATGGACTCATAGATGGCGTCTTTGAGATCCACATGCACTTATGTCGACGCAGTTCCCCCGCCTGGAGCAAACATAGTCGAAGGCATGTGGATCTTCAAGGTGAAGCAGCCGCCTGGATCACCACATGTCTTCAAGGTGCGCTACGTAGCTAGCGGCTTCAGTAAGCGTGAAGGATTTGACTTCTTCCAGACCTTCGCCTCGACCCTGAAGATGACTATTCTTCATTACTTCACGTTGCACCAGAGCAAGACTACAAGCTTCACTCCCTCGACTTCTCCACTGCATTTTTTCCAAGGCCGCCTACACGAGGAGATCTGGCTGCTCCCTACTCCTGGCTTCACTGGCACTTTCCCGCCTAGGACCCTGTGGAGCCTAAGGCGACCAGTCTACGGTCTCCGCCAAGAACCCCGTGAGTGGCACGACATGCTACGCACCACTCTTGCTTACCTCGGGTTCCGTCCTTCGATCACCGCCCTGTCGCTTTTTGTTCGCACTGGTTCCACTCCATTCTTCGTTCTTGTCTATGTCTACGACCTGGTCTTCGCTACACCAGACAGGGTGGCTCTTGCAGAGGTGAAATCCACGCTACAAAAGTGACACACGTGCACTGAACTCGCCTGTCCCCTCATTGTCCAATTTTGCTTTGTTGCGACTGGGAGACATCGTCTTGTTCACAGAACTGCCTGCGACTCTTCCTACGCTGACGATGTGCAGACACAGAGGTCTACTTACGGGTACTGCTTCAGCTTGGGCGATGGAGCTTTGTCGTGGAGGTCTACTCGGTCGTCGTCTGTGGCATAGTCAAGCGAAGAGGCAGGGATCTATGCCGGTGCCATGGCTGCGCAGGAGCTTTCTTGGTTGACTTTCTTGCTCACTGACCTTGGTAAGCGGCCTCAGTCTGCACCGAGCTTGTTCGCTGACAACAAGGCAATGATCCTCTAGTGTCCAAAGCCTCTACTGGAGGGCATAGTGAAGCACATCGATGTGAGGTACTTTCTACTGCGAGAGCTGCAGCGACGCGGCCAGGCACGCTTGGACTTGGTGGCCTCTACGGTCAACACTGAAGACATCTATCAAGAGAACTGTGCAGGAATGATTGGATTAGCAAGGGTTGGGGTACAATTACTAGCCCTAGAAGTGCTGTACCCCATAAGGAGTGCCTCACTATGGCCTACAAGTAAGATTGTACTTTGACACACCCCCATAGGCTAAGTGGGGGACAACAAGATGGTCACAAGACAAGTCAAGGAAGACAACAGAGCAAAAGCAAAGCAAAACAAATCTCAGGGTGGATCTCAAGGACACCACACAATCTGAGCACAAGCAAGCGGCCACAAGGCTAGTTCACATGCAGAGTTATAATAGCAAGGCAGTACACTGATCACAACCTAGCAAGAGTAAACAAGCAAGAATAAATATAAATATCACTGTACAACAGGAGCAAGTCAAGCAACCAACAGGTGAGGCAGAGTGGGCACAAGCCCAAGAGCAGTGCAGAAACGCTGATGATCACCAGACCCAAGGGCCTTGGTGAACACATCAGCAGTGTTGACCCACGATGCCATGTAGGCAAGGCGGAGCTGGCGACGCTGCTGCAGCTCACGCGCAAGGAAGTAGGGAAGATCAATGTGCTTCGTTCTGTGCTCCAGTCTTTGCTCGTGACACAAGGCAAGCATTGCCTTGTTGTCGACGTACAGAACTAGAGGAGAACGAGGCCGCTCCCCCAAGTCGGTCAGCAGGTAGGTCAGCCAGCGGAGTTCCTGTGCAGCCATGGCCCCAGCGTAGATCTCGGCCTCACAGCTGGAACTAAGCACAGAAGAAGAACAAGTGGACCTCCACGAGATAGAACCAGAGCCAAGACTGAAGGTGTAACCCTGTGAAGAATGCTGAGTCGCCTGGTCGTCGGCCCAAGAAGCGTCGGAGTGTCCTGTGAGTACCACTGAACCCTGTCCTCCAAGCACTAGCCCCATGCCCGATGTACTGCACAAGTAATGCAGTACCCTCTTCGCAACATCCCAGTGCACCTTTCGGTGTCTACCGGGAGCCATATAGCGAGCCAGGAGGCTGAGAGGGTACGCGAGGTCAGGTCGTGTGCACGTCATCAGGTACATGAGGCAACCCACAAGCTCTGGGTACGGACCACTTGGCTCTACGGACTCATCCGAAGGTGGAGCTCAGAGCGAGTGGCCGGTAGACAGAGGAGTGGGCTGTGGCGAGGAGAACTGGAAGGCGAAGCGCTGAAGGACCTGGTGCACCATGTGTGACTGAGTCAGGGTGATGGTGCGCCGTGCTCTGTCCCGGGTGATCTGCAAGCCAAGATAGCTACACGGCTCACCCAGGTCAGTGCAGCTGTATCTCTCCTGCAGCTCCGCCTTCACTAGGGCCAGCGCCTCAGTGTCAGCAGTATCAAAAACCAAGTCGTCGACGTACACTAGAACGTAGAACGGCGGCAGGGTAGTGTCGGTGCGTAGAAACAGCGATGGGTCAGCAGAGGAAGGAGCAAACCCAAGAGCCATAAATGTAGTCCTCAGCGTGTCGTGCCACTCTCGGGGCGCCCGGCGGAGACCGTAGACTGGCCGCCGGAGGCTCCACTGAGTACCTGCACGAAACGACCCAGTGAAGCCGGGTGGGCGGCGCAGCCAGATCTCCTCGTGAAGGCTGCCCTGCAGGAAAGCTGTGGAGAAGTCGAGGGAGTGCAGCTCGTAGTCACGCAGTGCTGCAACGTGCAGCAGCACCCAAAGAGTAGTCATATTCGGGGTGGGGGAGAAGGTCTGGAAGAAGTCGACCCCCTGTCGCTGACTGAAGCCTCGAGCAACGTAACGCGCCTTCAAGGCAGGCGGAGAACCCGGCAGCCGCTTCACTCTAAAAATCCACATGCCATCGACTATGTTCGCCCCAGGAGGAGGAACCTCGTCGATGTAGGTGCCTGTGGACTTCCAGGAAGCCATCTCTGCGTCCATGGCTGTCTGCCACTAAGAGGAGTACTCACCCGCGATCGCCTCAGCGTAAGAGCGTGGGGTAGGGATGTCAAGTGCATCCGGATCTCCCTCAGGGAAAAGCAGCATGGATGCGAAACATGGTAAAGTGGCCGCAAGACACTCAAGCTCAAACTGTCTATCCTCAAGTACATCACTGCCAAGGGCAAGCTCACCCCCGACGGACGAAGGACAGACAGACTCATACTCAGTGACAAGACTTGTGAAGCAGTTGAGACAACTCCTAGCTGCAAAGTCGACTATTTCAGTGCACAGGGCAAACGCTGCAGTAGACTGAAGGTCAGGGTCAGTGACAACAGTAGCGAGGAGACGAGTGACAATAGGACTGGCAGCATGAGCAAGGTTGGACTCAGGGTCAGGAACGTGCGGACGAGAGGACGCGGGAGGCTCAGGCAGGACAACACGTTGTGGAACAGAGGAAGGACGAAGTGCCATACCGTGAGTGCCTGGGACAGCAAGAGGACGTGGACGGGCGACACGACGAGCACGAACAGGTGTGGAAGCACGAGTCTCAGGCTCACGACGCCCATTCAGGGACTCAGTCACCTCAGTGTGAGGAGCAGGCGCACACAGCGGGGAGCCAGGCAGTAGTTGTGGCTGAGTCTGGTCTGTCGGTGGACACAGGTTGGGTAGAGGGAGGCCAGTGGAAGATGGGAGACTAAGAACCTGGCGAAGGACCGAGTCATGCGGCGAAAGGGATGACTGCAGCTGCGGGTAGAAAAACGGTATGCGCAGGGTAGTACCAGCAGCTCCAGCTTCTCCAGCACCAGCAGCTCTAGCAGCTCTAGTAGCACCTCCAGCACCAGCAGCACCACTAGCTCTGGCAGCGTGGGGACCTCTAGCACCAGTAGCACTTCCAGCACCTCCAGTGCCAGCAGCTCCAGTAGCACCTCCAGCACCTCGAGCACCAGCAGTGCCACCTGCTCTGGCAGCTCCAGCACCAGCAGCACCTCCAGTACCTCCAGTGCTAGCAGCTCCAGTAGGACCTCCAGCTCAAACAGCACCACCAGCTCCGGCAGCTCCAGCACCTCCAGTACGAGCACCTCCAGGACCAGCAGCTCCAGCACCTCCAGTACCTCCAGCTCCAGCGCCTCTAGCACCAGCAGTACCTCCAGCACTAGCTGGACCTCCAGGACTAGTAGGTCCAGCACCTGCAGCAATAGTAGCACCTCTAGGACTTGTAGCTCCGACACCTCCAGCACCAGCAGCACCTCTGGCCGCTTGCTTGTGCTCATACCGAGTGGTGACTTCGTGATTCACTTTGAGCTTTGTGTTGTTGCTTCTCTTTACTGGTGTTGTGACCATTTGTATTTGTTGCTCTCTTGTCCCCCCTCACTAAGCCTATGGGGGTGTGTCAAACTATACATTTGTTGTTGTAGGCGGTAATCAAATATCTTGTAGGGGGAATAACACTCTTAAGGTACATACTTGTATCACCCATGCTCGCTAATCACACCATTCCGCTGTCCTACATTCTAAGATGTACTGCCGCTATAAATGATAGGACACTCGCTCGGCTCTCCAAGACAATACGGACCTAGGATGATGGAAACATTGCAAAAGTGTCCCAGAGGAAGCCTTAAGTGAAACTCCATCCGTGATATCCCCATTCCGATTCTAGACTGGGTGTTCGTTAATGAAGCCACTGTTATTCCCAATCCTTCGGAGTTGTGCCTCCAGACTTTCCATAACCGCAAAAGAATCTTTCATCTTTTGGACCTGCGCATCCACCTTAACGGCAGCGCTCAGCTCGTCTTTCCCCACCACCTCCTCCCTGGCAGCCTGAAGCTCATTGGCAATGTGTGCCATGCTTGGGCGGCTTGCAGTGCGCTCCACGGTGCAGCTGACTGCCAGCTCAGTCAAGCGCAGCACAGCATCTTCAGGGGCGTCCATGGTGGGGTGCTTGAGGCTCCCCAAGTCACCCGAAGACAGGCACTTAGATGCCTGATGGAGTGGAGGGGAATGAATAGTTGCATTAAGTGTGAAGACGTGAAACACATATCAGTTGGCCATTAATGCAGTTTCGTTCACTTGAATTGAGAGAATGGGATCATGGCAACACACAAGAACCCGTCCACGGAGAACTTACCCATAACATGATCTGCTTGGTGTCCCCGGCATCCTCAGAGAGTGGAGGGCGTCCAGTGAGCACCACAAGCATGAGCACAGCAAAGCTGCAACATGCAAGAGAAGGTGCGAGAAAACCAATGGTGAGCTGGAAGGTGTGCAACAGAACATGGCTCATAAGCTCAGACCACGAGGAGAAGTTACGCAAGGAAGAGACGGATATTGGGTATCAGACTAAATAGGCTGGATGGGTTGGGCAAGCACCCAAGTTCCAAGACCTGTTTGTTCCATGCTAGAGATATTCCAAATGCTAACTGTACAAGCCAAAGCAGACGTGGTATGTGACAATTTTTAGACAACTCTTAGAAATCTTCATGAGGGCATCTCCTAGATTCTTCTGGGAAAAAGCAGTCCCCATCCCGCCGATTCCCGACTTGCACCTGCAGGATTTTCCTCGCATCATATTTTTTCCGATGCCGCGCCTAGCGGAGCACGCGAGGGGCGGGACGGCACCCGACCCCCCTGTTATAAACACCCCCCTTGACTCACTCTTCTAAGAACACTCCTTTTGATGTTCCTGGGCTACATGGCGCCTCCCAGACCAGAGTCTGCTTAGATGAATACATTGCAATCTCTAGACTATTCATCTCCCAGAGTCTTCTCGCTCAGATGGAACGATCTCAATATGATTCTTAGCTCACCTGTAGACATCGCTGGCTGCGGTGGCCTTTGACGTCCTCAAGTAGACTGGATCCACATAGCCCGGAGTTCACATGATTCGGGTCGTGCCCACTGTCGTGCCCTCTCCCATCCTCAACAGCCCAAAGTCTGCAATCTTGGCCTGGCGAGTGGTCAGATGATAACAAGGAAGAAGGAAAAAAAACAACAACATAAACCGGCATTGCTTATAGACAAGAGACACGAGGAGTGTGACTGAAAATGAGCGAGACAGATATTTGGTGACACTGATTCAGCTAAGGGCAGGTCCCCTCCCTCGATCGAGGGACTTCTACAGTGCAACTGTAGCATCAAAATTTACAGGGTAACTTGTTTTCGAGATGGCTTGCGAATGTACAGCAAATGGTGCCTGACGATCTTGTCACATCCCCCGATGACGATCGATGTGCTTTCGTGCCCACACCGATCTGGGCCTTTTGACGATCGATGGGTTTTTCCCCGCTGCACTCTCGATCCTGTCACTCTGGGCTCGAAATTGACCCGCGATCGCAGATATGCTGTCACCTCCTTACAATCTTGCCCCGATCCTGCGATCGGTGTGCCCGATCGGTTTGTGACGGCGATTTCGCGATCGGTCGAGGGAGGGGACGCGCCCTAAGCTTGCCGTGCATCCATTTGCAGCCGTGCTTGCCTGCATGTCATCGGTGATGAGGATGTTGGCGGGTTTGATGTCACGGTGCACAATGCCGAAGCTGTGGAGGTACTCAAAACCACGTGCAATGCCGATCAGAATGTCCAGCCGTTGCTTCAGACTCAGAGGAGCAGGTGCTTCTGGAAGGAGCCACACGATGAGTATTGCAACACACACCAGACAGCATGAGTGGCCTCGCATGAGCAGCAAGGCAAGAAGCAATAATAAACCATTCTACAACACCATATGACCAGCTGAAATCAATGCCTATCCTGGGGACCTGGTAGGAAACAAGTAGCAGGTGCCCGACTAAATGGCCAGCCCTCATCGGCAGGTAAGTGTTTTTCTCAACCCCGTTTACACTCCCGTACATCTAATTGAAAGGAATAACTTGACTTGCACACTTACTTGGTCCTATCCACTTGTCAAGGTCACCGTTGGGCACAAACTCGTAGATCAAGATTTGCTCTGGCCGTGTCCTCATGTCCCCTCCAACCACAAACCCCAACAGTCGCACAATGTTGGGGTGGTTCTTGTCAGCCATTTGCAGAATCTGGAGAGGAAGACAATGGGCACATAGGGAAAAACGATGCCGGGAAAGAAGGAGTAGACCGAGAAGACAAACAGAACAGAATGCAAAGCCTCCACACCCACACTAGAGTATTGTTTCCCTGGTCTTTGCTTGCACAAATTGGAAATCTGTATATTCCCGACCAGAATATATGGCGCCACTCTAGTGTTGGATGCACGTCATTCTGAGTGCATGTCATCCTAACGTCCTGCCGAGTGCTATTCATGCGTGCATTGTTTGCATGAGCATTTGTCATTGTGCATGGCTGTTGGATTTTACCATCTCTGTGTTTTCTCCAAGTTTAAATGCTTGATCATGCAGGAGAAATCCAGAGCTTTCCAACGATACCAAGATCGCCTTATTCCGACCAAGATCGCCCAAGTTACAAGATTTCCAAGACTTGGATTTTTTATTACCTTTTAAGGTTATATCTAATTTGGGTGATTACTTAGGACATGACTATAAAGGGATCTTTGTTTGGATGGTTACGGAATGCAACTTTGACTTTTGGATTGGGGTGGCTAGAAGTTTCTAGCATGGGTTGCAAATGTTGCAACACCTAGGCAAAATCCAACTAGATTGGATTTTACATGTGACACCTCAAGGACCTCATGATGAGGGTTGCATCCTTGCTGCTAGGAAGGTTCCTACCATCCTTCCCAAGCTCTTGGAGAACCCCTTCTCTCTCATGGTTCTCTTGGAGTCCCCAACTCCAACATTCCATGCCTTAATGTTTGTACTTCCTCTACCATTCTAGTTATGCGGCTGCTGGACGTTTTTACTTGATTCTCACTCTGTAGGCCATCTTAACGACTGATTCAACTTGGAGATGGTAGCTTAGGCTAAGGCGCACAATCCTACCAAGCGGATTTGCGTTTAATTGAGAATTGAGTTCGTCGTAAGCTATCAAAGTGACGGATCCTGAACAACAAGTGGTATCAGAGCGGGTAGTCGACTTTGAGATGACGAATCGTCGTGACTTCTCAACCAATGTTGACAAGTGAGACCAGTTTCTAGTAGCTCTGCTTGCGAACTTTCGATTGGTGGTCGAACCACGTTCTAAGTCGAAGTATCCAGTCCGCGACGGCGTTTTTCGTAGAATCGAAACATCAGGCAGAATTCTCTCCAAACGATTTCTCAAGTTTCCACCGTTCATAAGGCCTCAATATGACTGGAACGGACTCTAGAGGTGCTAATGGCGAGATGGCTGGAGCTAGAGAGGCTGGAGAGCAGGGGGGAGTTGCTGGTGGTGGAGTGGGGACTCACCAACCAGCCAATTCTACGCTACCTACTTCTTCTACACCATCTCCTACTACCGTGGATCCAGTGAAAGCTTTCTCTATTAAGAAATTCATGGGGGAGGACTACGAGCACTGGAGTTTCCGCATGAGGCTGATGTATACCCAATACAAGCTATTGGATCTGGTGGAGGGGAAGGAGAAGATGCCGGAGGCCGCGGAGCTGAAAGGAGCATGGATGAAGCGATCGTTCGACGCGTACATGCTCATGGTGCAAGCGGTTGGCGGACGACAACTTGACCACATCAAGTACCTCTTAGGTGATCCAGAGTGTGGCCCCAAGGCTTGGAGGAAGCTTCTGGATGTGCACTCACCGACACATGCTACCGGCATCGTGCTACTCGCGCGGCGGCTGCGCGACATCAAGTTCGTTGATGGAGAGCCGATGCAACCGGTGTTGGATGAGATGCGGGACATGTTCACGAAGCTCCAAGGCGGCGGTGTGGTGTACCCGGAGCTCGTGCAATGCGTGGAGATCGTGATACGGCTGCCGGAGTCGTGGTCTGCCCTAGCGATCAACCTTAACTCTCAACAGCCCCAGTGGAGCGTGGATTACATTCGCGCGCGCATCCTTGAGGACTTGCGGCGGCGGAGTGTGGAGCGCTCGGAGGATGGAGCTGGCTATGGAGTTGGATGTGGAAAGAGTGGCTTCAAAAAGAAGTGGAAGGGCAAGAACAAGGACTACCCTAAGAAGGATGCCGGCGGGGTCAAGGGGAGGTGTGCTTCTACTGCAAGAAGCGCGGACATCGTTGGCGGAAGTGCTACCAACGACCCAAGGATTGGACCCCGCCTTCATCGAGCAACCTGCATGGTGGCAAGAGGAGTGGGGGAGTCATGGGAGCTAGTGGAGAGGAGAAGGATGAGGAGAAAGGTGGCAAATCTGAGGAGCGGAAGGCCGGGTTCTTCTTCGTGAACGAAGGCGCAACCGACCTTGCTATGGCTGCCAAGGTTCTCCTACATCCCCTCACCCATTGGGTGATAGATTCCGGGAGCTCTTGGCACATGACTCCTCGTGCGGACCTACTCGATGAGATTCAGCCCGCACCCATCTCTACAGTCACATCCGCGACGGGCGCCAAGGCCAAGGTCATGGGCATGGGATGCGCCAAGTTCATGGGAGCGGATGGAGAGCTCGTGGGGCTGAAGAACGTGCTGTGGGTGCCAGACTTGTGCGCCAACCTGATTTCTACCGGCCGGTTGGGAGATGCGGGTGTGAACACCGAGACGATTGGCTCGGAGCGCTATCGTGCCTACAACGATGAGCGGCTGATTTGGGACCTGCAGTGGAAAGGGGATGTCCACAAGCGGATGTGGCAGATCCCGGTACTCCCTTGGCGGAAATCGGGCAAGGCGGCAGCGGCGGCATCTATGGAGGAGAGTGTCACCGAGGAGGAGCAGCAAGGTGTGCAAGGAGAGGAGCTGATTGAAGGAAGCGCGGCGGTGAAGGCGTCGGCTACCTCGGGCCAAGCGGATTGGGAGACTTGGCATCGGCGGCTCGCACACGTGGCTGTTTCCACATTGGAGGTGATGCACAAGGAGAAGTGTGTGCATGGGCTGCAACTGCAAAGAGATGGCGCTCACTATGGCAGCTGCGAGGCGTGCATGCAAAACAAGTTTGCGCGGTTCCCGTTTTCACGTGCGGAGGGATCGGCGAAGGCACCCTTGGAGGTGGTGCACATGGACCTGGTGGGTCCTATGAGGACTGAGGGGACTAGGGGAGTGCTGTACTTCCTCACCATGGTGGACGAATGGAGCCGTTTCACATGGGCACGTCCCCTGTCCAAGAAGAGCGATGCTGTAGCGGCGATCAAGGAGGATTGGTTGCCGATGGTGGAGCGGCAAGCGATGCGGCTGGTGAAGGTGCTGAGGAGTGACCGAGGTGGAGAGTTCCTTGGAATGGAATTCACCAAGTTTCTCAACAAGAACGGCATTTAACACCAGCTGACCTGCCCAGGAACACCGCAGCAGAACGGCATTGCTGAGCGTGCCAACCGGACCATTGGCGAGGCGGCTAAGACCTTGTTGGGGGCTGCTGGGATGCCCTACAAGTTCTGGCCTGAAGCTGTTCGCCATGTCATCACGGTCAAGAACAGGGTCTTGACACATGTTGGCGACAAGCATTGGGGGCCGTACGAACGTTGGCTTGGGAAGAAGCCATCCATTGACATGCTGCGGGTGTGGGGCTGCATGGGGCTTGTGATGGTGCCTAAGGAGCAGAGGCACAAGCTGGAAGTTGCTGCTGTGTGGGCTGTCCATCTTGGGATGGCTCCTGACTCGAAGGGGTGGTTGATGTGGGATCCCAAGAGCAAGAGGACGCTGGTCAGCCGTGACGTCAAGTTTGTGGAGGACGTCATGTACAAGGACTGGCAGCAGCAGCAGCAGGTGCAGATTGGCTTGCGTCTGCAGGAGATTGAGCGGTCTGCAATGGAGGAGGTTCAGCTGCACCTTGAGGATCTCCCTGGGTCAGAGCTGACCAGTGACCACAGTGGCGGTGGAGAGCAGCAAGTTTCTGGTCTTGCTGCAGAGGAGGGGTTGGAGGATGAGTCAGCACGTGTGGACTCACCATCTTAGCCCGAGCCTGCTGCAACCGCCAAGGTCACCAAGAGGAGTGTGCAGAGAGGAGCTTCACCACATGGGCAGCAGATTGCAACCCGCGAGAAGAGAGTGGCAGCAGCACCCTCAAGGCTGAAATATAGCCGTTTGGGAGGACCCAAGCAAGGTGCCATGGCGGTTCAGGTGGATGAAGGAGAGGATGAGGAGATGGCCTTCTGTTTTTTCACACCCTTGCCTGGAGAACCAGCCACAGTGGAGGAGGCACTCAGTGGACCCCAGAAGGAGGAGTGGAAGGCTGCCATGGATGCGGAGTTCAACAGTCTCATTGAGAATGAGACTTGGGAGCTTGTTGAGTTACCCGAGGGGCGATGGCCGATCAGCAGCAAGTGGGTCTTCAAGGTGAAGAGTGGAGCTGATGGTGCGTTGGAGCGGTTCAAGAGCCGCTTGGTCGCCAACGGGTTTCAGCAGAAAGAGAAGGTCGACTTCGGGGAGATCTTCGCTCCCGTTGTTAAGCCAGTGACATTGAGGACTGTGCTGGCTGGCGCCGCTGTGAAGGGATGGCACGTCAAGCAGATGGATATCACCACTGCATTTCTCAATGGAATACTGTTGGAGGATATCTACATGGCGCAGCCCGACGGCTATGAGGATGGAACCAGCCGGGTGTGCAAGCTCAAGAAGGCTATCTATGGCCTTAAGCAAGCGCCCAGGTGCTGGTACGAGAAGCTGGAGGAGGTGCTGCTGAGTGGAGGCTTCAAGACATCCCAAGCGGATCACAGCTTGTTTCTGCTTGGAGAGGGGGAGTAGCTGCTTTTGCTGCTGGTGTATGTCGACGACATACTGTTGTTCTCACCTTCCATGGAGCAGATTGAGAGGACACAGAAGCTGCTGATGGACAACTTCAAATGCAAGATGCTGGGGGATTTCCACTACTACTTGAGGCTGCAGATTGAGAGGGGTGTCGAGAGGAAGTGGCTGAAGGTGCATTAGTCACACTACATCTCTGGTGTCATGAAGCGCTATGGTGTGACTGGGGGTCGCACTGTGATGACACCGTTCCCTGCAGGCTTCAAGCTGAAGAAGGCAGCTGAGGAGGATGATGTGCTTGAGGATGAGCAGCGGAATGAGTACCAGTCACTCATTGGGAGTGTGATGTATGCAGCTGTGCATACGCGACCTGATGCTTCATTTGGAGTGGGGCAGCTGGCCAGAGTTGTGCAGCAGCCCACTGAGGAGCAGCTGGAGGTGGCAAAGCGCTTGGTGCGCTACCTCGGATCAACGACATCTGCTGGTGTTCAGTTTTCAGCTGGCGGCCAGCTGAAACAGATTGGAGCAGATGGGGTCACGCCTGGAACCTTGAAGCTGTCGTGCTTCACCGACGCTACATGGGCCTCAGAGGATGAGGATCAGTCATCAGTTGGCGGCTTTGTGTGCATGGTCGGAGGTGGACCAGTGAGCTGGAGGTCCAAGAAGCAGAGTGAGATTGCTCAGTCTTCCGGAGAGGCAGAGTACATGGCGATGTACCATGCCATCAAGGAGATTGTGCTCCTGAGGAAGCTGCTGGAGGACATGGGAGCTTAACAGGAGGGACCTACACCACTTTTCTCCGACAGCGAGGCTGCTATTGGCATGGCCAATAATCTTATCCTGAATGGGCTGAACAAGCACATGAAGATTAAGTGGCACTGGGTGAGGCAGATGGTGAACGAGGGTATTGTTGAGCTTCACCATGTGAAGGCTAGCAAGCAGGCGGCATATTTTCTCACCAAGAGACTTCCCGAGAGCGCACATTGCAAGTGTGCTAAGATGTGTGACATGGCATTGCACTAGTGTGGGCAGCTGTGTCATGAGTGCATGTGTGAGTGTGTGTGCATGCACTCCGTTAGTCTGAGGGGGAGTTTGTTGGATGCACGTCATTCTGAGTGCATGTCATCCTAACGTCCTGCCGAGTGCTCGTGCTATTTTTGCGTACATTGTTTGCATGAGCATTTGTCATTGTGCATGGCTGTTGGATTTTACCATCTCTGTGTTTTCTCGTGTTATAGTCACAATAGGCTTGAATGTGCCTAAAACGAAAGATAGAGAGCACAGACGGATTTCTGCACAGCGGCTTCAAACGTTGATAGCGTTCTGCTCACAGCTGCAAATGACCTGATTCAAATTGGATCTGGAGCGTCTTCACGTCGTCTACAATTAGCAATTTAGATTGCACGATTTGATAAAGAATTGACGACACAGCGTCGGTTTGAACGAACGGTACTATGGCAGCCACTATAGTCTTAGAACACAAGATAGGAAGAGTTACGAGTTGGGAATGACTCCCAGCTCCTACAAACCCCAAGAGCCGAGGTACAGTGATGTGGAACAGTGCCACACTGTCCCCAACCACGAAGGGTCTCGAAACTACCCTTCACTAGGGCCTTCACCAAGTGAAATGTTACACTACACAAAGTAATGTAAATATCTTCAATATCTTGAGGTGTACCCTTTTTGGCGAGCTTCGAAATCACTTGAGGCTTGACACCAAGGCTCGGGCTCTTCATCACAAACTCATCCTTGAGTTCTTGATGGGTGTGCTGCACACACCTGCGACACGCCGAACGTTCGACACAGGACAAAATAGAAACCGCGCACGACAAAATAGAAACCGCGCGCGAGACACAAACGACCGCGTAACACGCGTCTAGCGATAACTCGCTATTGACTCGACACACACACTCGACATCATGACTCAACATTCACACACAATTATAAGCATGAAAAGTATATTATCCCATGCCCTCATACCATTCCATACACACACACATTCACGCACACGGACAACAAGCCGAGTGCAAACCATAGGGTTGCACCAACAAACTCCCCCTTGGATTGTTGGCCTTAGGATATGTTGCTCTCTCAGTTCAGAGCCATCCCAGCCAGCTTGCAACACTTCCAATGCTGCTGCTCCACCAGCCTCTTGGTCATCATGTCAGCCGGCTGCCCCGTGGTCTTCACGTAGCGCAACTCAACTTCACCCGCGGTTACCATGCTCCTCGTCCAATGCCACTTCACCCTCATGTGCTTCGTGAGTCCATGCAACACAGGGTTCTTAGCAAGAGCAATGGCACCCTGGCTGTCACAGTACAGTGGGGTAGGTCCTTGCTGCTCCTCCCCCAATTCAGCCAACAAACGCCGCTGCCACACAATCTCCCGTACGGCACGGAAGAGTGCCATGTACTCGGACTCCACCGAGCTCAAAGCTTGGTCAACCTGCTTCTTGCTCTCCCAAGCAGTTGGGCCTCCACCAACACAGCATATGAAGCCTCCCACACTTGTCATGTCCTCTGGTTCTGATGCATATGAAGCATCCGAGTAGGCGGTGAGGAACAAACGCCCGGGTTCAACACCATCCGCGCCCTTTTGGCGCCTTTGTGCCGCCGCCGAGTATTGCAGCCCAACGGTCGGTGTTTGGCCAAGATACTTGGCCACCCTCATTCCAGCTGCTACCTGCTCCTCATTAGGGCATTGCACAACCCTAGCCAGCTGCCCGGTAGCAAACGCGACGTCCGGTCGGGTGTTTACCGCCGCATACATGAGGCTGCCCACCAACGAGTGAAATCGGCGCCTCTCCTCTTCACCAACGCTCTCCTCCTCTGGTCCCTTCACACACTTGAACCCAGAGGGAAAGGGTGTAGCCACATGGCCTTCACTCTGCCCAAAGTTGGCAGCCAATGCCTCCAGGTACTTTCGTTGATGCACCCGCATGCACCGCTTCTCCACATCTCGTTCGATGTGGAGCCCAAGGTAGAAGCTCACGTCACCAAGGGCCTTGCACTTGAACTTGTCTTGAAGCTTCAGCATCACCTCCTTCACAAGGTCAGAAGAGGGTGAGAAAATGAGGATGTCATCCACATAAACCATCATGAAACTCCTCTGCTCCCCCTCGCCAAGCATGAACAAGGAGTGATCGGCCGTTGAGGGAGTGAAGCCGATCCCCTCCAACACTTCGCGCAGCTTCATGTACCATTGCCTAGGGGCCTGCTTCAGCCCATAGAGGGCCTTCTTCAGCTTCCACACTCTGCCACTACCATCATTTAACCCCTCTGGCTGCTCCATAAAAATCTCCTCCTCAAGGATGCCGTTAAGGAATGCCGTTACGATGTCCATTTGCTTTACTACCCATCCTTTGATGGCGGCTCCCGCGTATAGGGTTCGCAGCGTCGTCGGCTTCACCACAGGGGCAAACAGCTCCTTGAAGTCCACCTTCTCCTTCTGCTGGTACCCCTTGGCTACAAGCCTAGACTTGTAGCGCTCGATCTTGCCGTCGGCATCCGACTTGATTTTGAAGAGCCACTTGGACGTTATCGCCGTACGCCCCTCCGGTAGCTCCACCAATTCAAACGTGTCATTCTCCTCGATGCTCTTCAGCTCACTCTCCATGGCCTTCTTCCACTCCTCAGCATCACTACTCTCCAAAGCCTCCTTGAGAGTTGCTGGTTCTCCCGGCATCTCCACCAGAGAGAAGAACGCGAAGGCACACTCCTCGTAGTCACTCTCCTCGTCGTCTCCGACCATCATTGCCGCTCCGGCCAGGGCTGTCTTGCCCTGCTTTCCCGGCGCATCATAGGTCAGCCTATTAGGGGGTTGAACTCTCCTCTTCCCCCTTCCTTCCTCCTCAGCTGCAGGGACTTGAAGGCCTTGGCGTTGCTGCGGTGTGGCTCGAATCCGTGGAGCACTCGTAGTACGGGAAGGGAGTGACGGTGCACGCTCGCTCACTTGCTGCACCTCCTCTTCTTCTTCCTCTGCATCATTGGCCTCCTCTCCCCCATTCACAAGGGAGGATTGCCTTGTGGTTGTGCTGCCGCTGCTCAGCTCCAAAGGCAGCTCCACATGCTCCAAACCGGAACTCTTCACCTCCCCAAACCGCACGCCTATCTTCGCCTCATTCTCCGCCTTCCAATCCTTGTACATGAAGTTCTCCATGAACTTGCAGTCCCTGCTCACCAAGAACTTCTTGGTGAATGGGTCCCAAAGAAGCCATCCCTTGCTGTTTTGAGCCATGCCCAAGTGCACGGCCCACACCGCCTTGGCACCAAGCTTGTTGTGCCGAAGATGCTTAGGCACGAGCGCCATGCACATGCACCCGAACACCCGAAGCATATCCACCTTTGGCTTCCTTCCTAGCCACTCCACATAGGGCACCCATTTGTCTGCTCCCACATGAGTCAAGGCTCTGTTCTTGGCCACACACGCGCTCCGCACCGCATCAGGCCAGAAATAGTCGGGTAGCCCGGCTTCAATGAGCAACCCGCGTGCCGCCTCCGTGATTGTGCGGTTCGCTCGCTCGGCGATGCCGTTCATTGCAGGGGAGTATGGCATGGTGAGGGAGTGCCGAATACCATTCTTCTTCAGCCACAACCCAAACTCCTTGCTCAGGAACTCTCCCCCTCGATCGGTGCGGATTGACTTGACTAGACGGTCTTGTTGCCGCTCCACCATCGGGAACCAATCCGTCTTCAACGTTTCAGCCACGTCGCTCTTCTTGGCCAGCACGTACACCCAAGTCATGCGGGTGTAGACGTCGACAATGGTGAGAAAATACTCAGCTCCAGCAGCTCCAAGCTTCAGGGGGCCCACCACGTCCATCACCACCTCATCAAGCGGTGCCTTTGCCGTTGCCTCCGAACTAGGGAACGGAAACCGGGTGAACTTGGCTTGAATGCACGTCGGGCAGCCAAGCACCTCATCGGGCTCCCCCTTCACACGTATGCCAGCAACCATCTCATTCTTCACTTGCTGCTGCAAGATGGGCAGGGCCACATGCCCCATTCGCCGATGCAAGGTGAGCCAATCACACTCCCCCGTAGCCGAAGTTGGATTGGAGAATGCCGCGCTCGCAATAGCGCCCCACATACTCTCTCCGTAGTCCTCCTCCGCTGCTGCCTCTGGGTTCTCCTCACCCTTTTGCTGCTCCTTGGTTGCTGCACCACTCTCCTTAGGTTCACTGAACTTGCTGTTCCCTCCAGGTTTGCTCTTCTTGAGCTCATTCTCCTTAGCGCGACCGTTCGCGCCATCGTCGCTACCGACCGCTCCATCCTTGGTGCTGATGCTTGCTGCCACTTGCCTCTCCTTAGGCATAGGGACCACTGGGATCTGCCACATCTCGTTGTAGACATCCCTGTCCTCATGAAGGTCCCAAAGAATTCGATCGCCAAGCCTTGCGGTGTAGGTCTTGGCTCCCTTCGAGTTCGTGTCCATGCCGGCCTTTGCCAACCGCCGCACGGAAATCAGGTTTGCAGCAAGGCTGGGCACCCAAAGCACGTTCTTGAGGCCCACCATCTTCCCATCAGCACCCTTGAACATGGCCTTGCCCATGCCTTTCACCTCTGCTCGCTGCCCCAAAGCCGATGTGACATGCTTCACCGGTGACGGCTCGAGTTCGGTGAGCAAGTCCGGGCGAGGTGTCATGCTATAGGTAGCGCCACTATCAATCACCCAATAGTCCAGGGGGTGTAGGGTCACCTTCCCCACAGCTGCTGGCTCCTCAAAGCCTTCATCCTTCTCTGGACCAGCCGGTACTTGCGTCGACACGAAGTAGAATAGACCCGGGTATCGATCGTCGCTCGGGTCCTTGTCGTTGTCTCCGCTCTTCATGTTTGCAGCTCCGCCACCGCGACCGCCACGGCCTCCACGGCCTCGTCCTCTCCCTCCTCCTGCTCCTCTACCCTCTTGGCCTTGAGCAGGGGTCCAACCATCAGGGAGTTTGTAGCAGTCGCGCCACATGTGTCCGCTCTTGTGGCAATAGTGACACTCGCCGTCGAATCGGCCGCGACCGCGTCCGTAGCTCTTGTCGTCGCTGCCGTAACCGCCACTCCTGCGGCCTCCGCCGAAGTTGCTGCCACCAAACCTTCCTCCCCCTCGTCCTCTGCCTCTTCCTCGACCATATCCACGGCCGATGCTCGCTGCTCCAGCGCCATCCGCACTCGCCAACTCACGGCGGCGGAAATCCTCTTGAAGGATAGCTCGCTTCACGTCTTCAAGCGAGAGGCGGGGCAAGTCGCGATTAAGGTTGATGATGAGCGAGGACCATGACTCTGGGAGTAAGGCCAGCAACTTGGTCTTTTTTTGGAGCTCACTGTAGTTCAAATCAGCTCCCTCAAGCCGCGTCAACAAGTCGAAGAATTTCTGCACCCCTTCTTCAACCGCTTCGTCTTCTTCAATTCGTAGTGCCGCCATTTGCCGTTCCAACACCACCGCTACCGCCGCTGTTGCAGGAGCATGTACACCCTTGAGAGCAGCCCATGCCTTTGGTCCTTTCTCTGGTTCACGCTGGAATGGCTTGATGTGACGGATCTGACTGCTCCCCAACGCTTGCCCAAGTAAGAGATAGCCTTGTGCGCTCTTCCGCACCCACGGGCTCTTCTCCGGGTCGTTCTCGGGGCGCTTCTCCGTTCCTTCCATCACCTCTAGCAGGTCATAGTGGTCAAAGATGTTCTCCATCTTGAAGGACCATTCAGCAAAGTTGTCACCGTTGAACTTGTCAAGCCCAAACACCCTAGGCTCATCCCTAGGTGGGCCAAGACTTGGTTGCATGGGCGCCATGGCTGAATCACGGGGTTGGCCTTGAGCTTGAGCTTCTCCACTGCCACCAGCACCTCTGCCACCCCTTTCCTCAGGTCCAGACATTGTCGAAACTGCTCCAAGGGGCTCTGATACCACTTGTTATAGTCACAATAGGCTTGAATGTGCCTAAAACGAAAGATAGAGAGCACAGACGGATTTCTGCACAGCGGCTTCAAACGTTGATAGCGTTCTGCTCACAGCTGCAAATGACCTGATTCAAATTGGATCTGGAGCGTCTTCACGTCGTCTACAATTAGCAATTTAGATTGCACGATTTGATAAAGAATTGACGACACAGCGTCGGTTTGAACGAACGGTACTATGGCAGCCACTATAGTCTTAGAACACAAGATAGGAAGAGTTACGAGTTGGGAATGACTCCCAGCTCCTACAAACCCCAAGAGCCGAGGTACAGTAATGTGGAACAGTGCCACACTGTCCCCAACCACGAAGGGTCTCGAAACTACCCTTCACTAGGGCCTACACCAAGTGAAATGTTACACTACACAAAGTAATGTAAATATCTTCAATATCTTGAGGTGTACCCTTTTTGGCGAGCTTCGAAATCACTTGAGGCTTGACACCAAGGCTCGGGCTCTTCATCACAAACTCATCCTTGAGTTCTTGATGGGTGTGCTGCACACACCTGCGACACGCCGAACGTTCGACACAGGACAAAATAGAAACCGCGCACGACAAAATAGAAACCGCGCGCGAGACACAAACGACCGCGTAACACGCGTCTAGCGATAACTCGCTATTGACTCGACACACACACTCGACATCATGACTCGACATTCACACACAATTATAAGCATGAAAAGTATATTATCCCATGCCCTCATACCATTCCATACACACACACATTCACGCACACGGACAACAAGCCGAGTGCAAACCATAGGGTTGCACCAACATCTCGAAGTTTAAATGCTTGATCATGCAGGAGAAATCCAGAACTTTCCAACGATACCAAGATCGCCTTATTCCGACCAAGATCGCCCAAGTTACAAGATTTCCAAGACTTGGATTTCTTATTTACTTTTAAGGTTATATCTAATCTGGGTGATTACTTAGGACATGACTATAAAGGGATCTTTGGTTGGATGGTTATGGAAGGCACCTTTGACTTTTGGATTGGGGTGGCTAGAAGTTTCTAGCATGGGTTGCAAATGTTGCAACACCTAGGCAAAATCCAACTAGATTGGATTTTGCATGTGACACCTCAAGGACCTCATGATGAGGGTTGCATCCTTGCTGCTAGGAAGGTTCCTACCATCCTTCCCAAACTCTTGGAGAACCTCTTCCCTCTCATGGTTCTCTTGGAGTCCCCAACTCCAACATTCCATGCCTTAATGTTTGTACTTCTTCTACCATTCTAGTTATGCGGCTGCTGGACGTTTTTACTTGATTCTCACTCTGTAGACCATCTTAACGACTGATTCAACTTGGAGATGGTAGCTTAGGCTAAGGCGCACAATCCTACCGAGCGGATTTGCGTTTAGTTGAGAATTGAGTTCGTCGTAAGCTCTCAAAGTGACGGATCCTGAACAACATCTAGATTGCTTTTGTTTTCATTTTCTAGAAACAGGAGTAGATCGAGAAGAGAAAGAGGATTGGATTCAGAGGGGGAAGAGGAGTTGAGTTAGAGGAGACAATAGAGCAGAATGAGAAGAGAAAGTGGACTAGAGTGAGAAGAGAAAGCGGATTGAATTAAGTAGCAAAAGAGGACTAGATTGCGAAGAGAAAGAGTTGAATTAATCAGAAAGAGGGGCAGGGTGATGTACATTCTGGACCAAAATATACAATGTTGCGGTAGATTGCTTTCCTTTCGTGTAGTGAAAGTACTGGAGATTGCTTTACCCATGTCGACCGAGTCTGCAGTCCAGCCATTTCCATAGATTCATCTCACTCACCTCCCTCTGGAAGTCCACGTCTATGAGCTTGGAGCGCTTCACAGCCCAAGGCGTGGTGCCATCGCGGGGAGAGATGCCCTTGTAGACATCGCCAAAGGCACCCGAGCCAATGTGGTTGTTGTGGGACCAGTCATTGGTGGCCTTGATGACCTCAGCCAGCGAGAACTCCGTGCAGTGTGAGGCTGCCAGGCTGCCTCCCACACCTGCTCGTGGTGTGGGGGTGAAGGGTGACGTGATGAGGTATTCAAAGAGCCCTCGCCTTGCCTTGTCTGTCTGATCATGGTTAAGGTAGAAAAGGAAAAAACGATTGATCCTCATGAAGCAAGAGCATATGCAGCACCAACGTCTTGGCTCTGCAATTCCGCTTCTCGTACCTTTGATATTTCGCTGCTTCTGGTGCCTGAAGCAGAGAAGTATGGCGGCCAGAAGCAGGAGAAGGACCACAGCAGCAACAACGATGCCAATGATGGCTTCCACTGATACACCACCTCCAGATGCAGCTGGAGACGAAGACTCGCTGCTGTTGCTGCTGTTGCTGCTGTTACTGCTGTTACTGCTGTTGCTGCCATTGCTGCTGTTGTTGCTGCTGCTGTTGTTGCTAGTGGTTGGTTCTGTATCAACAAAAACCAAAGCAAGTCGTGGCAACAACTCGGGCATGTCTTTAAGCGAAGCGACAGCATATAATTTGAGCAGAGAAACAGCATGTCGTTTATCAAAGTGAATGAGCTGGCCGTCACTAGCATATCAGAAGTGGGGTGGGGGCAATTCAGCTAGGCGCAGCTTTACGTCCCCTACTGACCTGTTGGTCGCTGGCATGTACTACAAAAGGTGGCACACTTCTGGCATAATACCCCGTTTGCCAATGGGGTTTGGCCGCAGCTAGTGTTGTCAGCAGGACAAGTGACGTCGTTGCCTTCAATATTTCTGAAATGGAAGTGGGCAATTTGACAAAGGAGAGAATGCCGGTGTGACTCAGCCTTGTATATTTGGACAACTTGTACGCAGACAGCATGAACTAGTCAAGTCAAGACACACAATCTCATAGCTATCAACATCCTGTCTTTAGGGTTTGTTCTCAGTTATATAAACACATATAGTTTTAATGGCCGGGGACATTAGTTGGATGAGAAAGAACCAGTTGTGCTGCAGAGAAGATCAACATTCTCGGATAATCATGACTCTCCGAACCATCCCCGGCTCTTATATTGTGGTGGGAAATATGGATGCACATTGCAGAGGGAGGGAGAATGCAGAATGCATGGACACATGTGCAATGAATGAGTGGCAGCATGGACATATGGCATGGCATGGAACCCATCCAGCGCAGCTTACAATTCCAGTGGAGTGAGACTCCCAAATACGGCTGAAACAGGCCCCGAAAGTTGATTGTGGCTCAAATCACTGGAAAGGTTGAAATTGTGAAGTGGTGGTTGTGTGAGTTATGCAGCAAGGAGGAACAGTGAGTGGCAAACGGATGCAGACAAAAAAGAAAAGGTGGGGGTGAGTGGGCATGCAACTCTACAGGAGACCGGAAAATCGATGCATTAGGGGATCGTAATACTGGAAGGTGATTCTAAACAGCTAACAAGAACATGTTATATGGCAAGTGGGCGTTTCCATCGAGCAGTTCAAAGCTCGTTGGCTTTGACCAAAGTCACGGCCTCGACTATGACGCGAGGTATGTGCAATATGAATCAGTTTCTCAGAATCCAACAGATATCTCTTTTTGTAACGACCTTGTCTACGCATTTTGCTAAACCGCGCATCAACCTCTCGACGTTGTTTCGATCATCTCCTTCGACGCCGCTTCGCCTCTCTTGCCATGAACAACTGTACAGTATCAGAATCTCCTTGGCTATCGTCTATCTGTAACTGTTGCGTGTCATCCCGATCTCTTGTTTTCGGCTAGTCGCCGCGTTCACATTCTGAAATGACATGAAGGTGAGAATATGAAGGTCTTGGAAGTTGCGATACAGAACCTAGTCACTACGCCGACTGTAGAAGTTATCGATTAAACGATGCATACCAGGCTGGTGATACTACTAATTAGACATGCCCTTTCCCGCGACCCCTAGCTCTACCACAACCCCTCTCTCTCCCTCGCACACCACCTCTCCCCGGTCCATCACCACTTCCCCCGCCAACTCGCTCGGGAGCCTTCTTTCCCTTACCCCCTCCACCACTCTTTCTCTTCTTTCCTTTCCCTCCATCCGTCGTCCAGCCCTTTGTTGACCAAGTAGACGATATCCTCAGCCATGTCACCATCATCCGCCTCCTCCTCGGAGTTGTCACCACTCCCCTTCTCGCTCTCTTCATCCTCCTCCTCCTCCTCCTCCTCCTCCTCCTCCTCCTCCTCCTCCTCCTCCTCCTCCTCCTCCTCCTCCTCCTCATCCACCTTCTCCTCCTCTCCCTCAACCACCTCCATATCCTCCGCCCCTTTTGCATGCTCCCCCTCTCCCACTTTTCATGACACCAAGTTTCAGCCAAAGCGTCGCCTATTATTTTGTCACCTTCAGCACCGTGTTCCTCCACCTCACATTCCACATTCGCTTCGTTATCACACCTCCTATCCTGCTCAGATCCTCCCTCCCTAACACCATCGTCGCCATTAGTGTGATACCAGCAGCCGCCCTAGAGGCATGTTCACACTCTGCCTCCGCGGCCGTGGCCCCTACAGCCGCATCCAGCAGCAGGTGGCTTCGGCTTACTCGCCATTTATTTCGCGCGGGCCATGACGGATACAGAATCCGTACGAGCGAACCTTAACAATGTACGCCTTTCCATTCACTGTGCTTGCTAGAATAACTGAAACTAGGGGCGCATGCAATGTACAATCCTGGAAGGATCTAAATCCGTAACTACGTCATCGCTCCTACACTAGTGAAAACCTAGTTTAAGCTAAAAAGGGACCACATAGTAATGTGTGCTACTGGTCGTAACTGATCCAGAGCGACTAATCAATTAGGCCAGGGTTGGCGGATCTAGGAAAAACTGGTCGGGTACAAATGAGATTTTCCGCTAGAACCGAGACTCATCACTTGCTATGTGACGAGTTCTCCAGATGAGCCAGGCGAGAAACTCGCCCCATTGCCCATGTACACTACAGGACCACAGGTTGGGATGCAGAGTGCATGGGCAGTGGAGGAGAGCCAGCAGTGATGCGCACATGGCATGCAGCACACAGTGGGCAGAGCAGCACATAGGTGGAGCAAATCCAGTGTGCCTCTTACACCCATGTGAGTGCTGTGAGCGCAGAGATGCTGCTGGGAATGGAGCCCGTGAGCTCGTTATTCCGAAGGTTCCTGTGTGGGGTGAGTGAGTTGTGCATGGTGAGACGAGAGGCTCGAATGCCTGTCCACAAAGGGTGGCAGAAACGTGGAAGGCATGATTCATTCACAAGGGCTAGAGCAATGCAAATGTAGACAATTGCCATTGTGAAGGTTAAGTGAGTTGGGCGTAAGGAGTAGAGAGGGCATGTCATGAGGGAAAGAAAGAAACACACAAGTCTTGAATTGAAAGCTGGTGAGGAACGCGAGGGGTGAGATGATGGTAACCCGACTTTCGTGGGATTTGATGACACTCATACTTGTAGTTAGACATGAGCAACGAGCGAACCGAACACGTTTGACTCGAACAGTTGACGAACACTTGGTCAACTCGAACCGAACCGAACACGTTTGTCCTGAACAGTTTTCGTAAATGTTAGTGTTCCCCGTTCGAGTATAGTGTCGAACAGTTTTGAGGCATGGCCGAACACTAAGGTGTTTGGCACGAACTCGAACAGTTTGCCATGGGGGGTGGGGTACTTTCTATTATAATCACATTCAGTGCATGTAAGAAACTCAGGGCGTGTGTTCTACAAGCGAAATCAGAATGTAAATAAAGGTAGCAGCGAAGATCCGCAATGTCTCGCGCACATGGTCTAGTGAAATATGGATAAATAAGTCAACAGCTCAAAGTTCAGGGCAACGTCAAGTCAAGGACATGCAAAACAAAGCCAGACAGCACCAAGTCCCCATGCAACTCCCTCACTCAACTCCGGTTCCTCCCCCCACAACAACAGCCTCCTCATCATCCCCCTCATCTAGCCCCTCTCCCTCCAGCGCCAACTCTGGTGGTGCCTGCTCTCCGCTGCGGCCGGGTTCCTCACCAATACTCTTCCCAGGGTGTGACGTGTACCATGACCTGAGAGTCATGCTCGCGCTAACACGCTCAGTGTTCAGCCTGTGCCTGTGCAAGGAGATGAGGTTCCTCCCCATGGAGAAAGCTCGCTCGCTAGCTGCAGAGGTGGCGGGGATAGCGAGGTAATCCCGTGCCATCTGCCTCAACGTGAACATGTTCCTCGCATGCTGCCAGTACTGCAGCGCTGGCACGTCCGAGACAGGCAGCTCCGCTAAGTACCGATCCACCTCATCCCCCACCGACGTCCCCCCTCCCCCCCGCTCTCGCCGCTGCGCTAGCTGAAACACGCTTCTGCAGCTGTGCCCTAGAGAACACAAACTCGTCGTCGTCCTCCTCGAACGGTGTCACCACTGCTGCTGCTGGTGCTGGTGGTGGGGTGGGAGCTTCACGTGCTGCTCGAGCTTGGTACTCCTCCACTCGGCGGCGCACCAAGCTCACCACCCTGTCCGCACTCATGCGTGGCTTAAGCCGCCCACCGTCACGTGCCACTATGCCTGGATGCATCAGCTCCCAGTGTGTCATCCTGAAGTACTCGGTCTTCATGGACGGATCCAAGAAGGTCGCGATCCAGTACTCGACCCCGATGGCAAACTCGTACTGCTTCAGGTGCCCCAGCGCGGCAGACATGAGTGGACGAACTAGTTCGTGCGTCCCTGTGTGCAGCTTCTTCTCCAGGCTGTCGATGAGGGCGTAGAAGTAAGGCAGCACCATCGACACAGTGGGGTAGGTCGACCCCTCGGCGGCCGTGGAGACTCTGGCAAAGGGACGGAGAAACCCCTCCAAAGCCCCCAAGGCCTCCCACTCGACATCGGTCACATGCAAACCTCGCCACTTATCCTTCTCTTCCTTCGTGGTGCCCTGTTTATTAGGTGAGGGCGCAAGATTGGGTTGGATGACATTGAGTACATGTGCTTAGGCTTGGGGAATGGTTGGAACGTAGTGGATTCTGACAATCTTCAAAGCAACAGCTCTTACGCGTCCAATCAACACAGATTGCAATGGATACGAATGGAGCCGTACCTGCTCGCGGGCAAAGTGCATGTCGATGAAGGGCCTCAGCAGCAAGAAGCGCTTAACCATCTCGTGTGTGGACCCCCACCGCGTAGGACTGTCCTGAACGAGCTTGTGCGGCCCATTGGGCAGCACTCCATGCCAAACCTGCAGCGCAATGAAGGCGGCTCCTCGCTGGGGCGACATGCCCACCCACCCACGTAGTAATCTCCCGCACCTTCTTCAGGGGCACCGTCATCGACTCCACACCCAGCCCAGACTGCACTGCTAGGTTCACAATGTGCGACAGGCACCTGCGTTGGATCGGAGGGGTTTAGGGTTTCAAACCGGCGAACGTGGTTACAAGGGTGTTATGGTGCGGACAGAAGCAAAAGGGACCAGGTTTAGGAACTTTGAATCCAGCTACAAGACGGACCTGTAGTGTGCCTTCTCGCTGAAGTACCCCGAGAATTCACCCTCCTCCGCCAGGTGCCGAAGAGCAACTACGTTTGCAGACGCATTGTCGGTCGTGAGACCGAGGCAACGCATCTGCAACTTCCACTGCACCACCACCTTCTCCACTGCCTTAGCAATTTCCTTCCCCCCATGCCTTCCTCTTAGCTTTCCCCGGCTGGGACACCTCCTCCTCCTCCTCCTCCTCCTCCTCCTCCTCCTCCTCCTCCTCCTCCTCCTCCTCCTCCTCACCCTTCTCCTCCTCCTCGTCGTCATCCCTCAACCCCGCGCAATCCCCATCTTTCTTCGGATCATAATCCTTGTCGGTGCTATCGGATGGACTACGTTGGATGCGTGGGCGCTTCTTTTCCAGCCGCCACTCTCCAGCCAATCCCTTTGGCTTCCCCCCCCCCCCCCGCCACCCTTGACCTCCTCTCCCCCCCCCCCCCCCTCTTCCGCATCCTCCTCGACCTCCTCTGAAATCTCTTCGATCTCATCACGAGACTTCCCATACCGATGTGAGGGTGCAGCCAGCCCCCCGCCACTAAACCTGTAGCTTTTTGGTGACGTGGGGACTCCTAGATATTGCCCCCCTATGAGCTCGAGAGGTGCGAGAGGGCTTGCGGTCCCAGTTGCAGTATCTAGTAGTGCGGACGGGCCAGGAATGGCCTTGTCTTGGCTGCTAACCAACCCTACATCAACCATTTCGGAATCCATCCGTCTTGCTAAACTCTTTGCTAAAACGAAATGCTATTGAATTCTGTTTTTAAACGTTTCCTAACCTAATCTACCCTTATACTTAACGTTTCTAGCCTCAATGTGGACTTAAAACCATGGGAGTGGTGCAGTTTAAATGGGTAGTGGGCGGAAAGCTATCCTAAGTGGAAATCGACGATTGAGCCCAAGAATGAGCTCAATCGTGGCTTTCCCCTTTTAGATCCAACCAGCGCGTCAAAAATTGACGCGCTGGATTTCGACGAACACCTCGGTGTTCGCTCGCGAACACAAAGTGTTCGCGAACACCTAGGTGTTCGTGCATTTTTTTGCACGAACCGCAACGAACAGTCGAACATGTTTGTGACGAACACCTAGGTGTTCGTCACGAACATTTTTGGGCAAAAAAAAACCCCTGTTCGGTTCGAGTCAAACACGTTCGACTCGAACCAAACAGGGGTTCGGGAATTTGCTCACGTCTACATGTAGTAACATTGTGCATACCTTGCAACGTGCTACTCCATAAACCATAGTGCAGAGCAGCAGTGCATGGAGCATACGATGAAGGTGAATGGGGAGTCTCGCAGTGAATGCCACAGACATCTCAACCCCAAACAGCCTCAACTCCCTACCACTTGTTCACCAGCACAGCACACCACTTCAACGAAACATGTGACTCGAGCCTGTCCACAGAGGGTGGTTGGAACTCTGAAGGCTTAAATAGTTTGGAAGGGCTAGGGCTAGGCAACTGTAGAGGACTGCGATTGTTTAGGTTGAGATTGTGTAGTGGCAGTTGCGAACTCTTCTGAGACAGCAAAGGCATGAAATCAATGAAGTACAACAGCAGGGAGGAACAAGGAGTGGCAAAGGGATGTGGATAGCAGAGGGGGGGAGTCGTGGGCAAGGTTCAAAAATCAGTAGTATTAAACAGTCAGACCTTGCATTGTTTAGTTGGTTCGAAAATACAGTCGTTTTTCTGGCCGAAAATTCGAAACTGGGAATGTGAATATTGAATGTTGAAATTTCCCAACCATCACCCTATCACTGAGAAACTTCAGTCGAATGTGTTTTTTTGCCAAATCGTGAATGGCAACACATTCTCGAGGTGTGACATTTAGGAATTTGGCGAACGTTTAACAAGTGTCTACCCGTTTGCTTCTTTCGCCTAAGCGCAACATGAACAATTTAGCGGGGCTCGACATTTTGTGCATTTCACGAACGGATAACACTTGCTTACCCATTTCGCCTGGTCGTTGACTATTTTCGCGGCCCGCGCGAAACAACCAACCTTCACGATGCGAAATCTTTCCAACCAATAGAAGTTTCTCGATCTTCTTCCCTCTCATCTCATCCCTTTTTCAAAATCATTCAACAAAGCAGCACCAGCAAACCTTACGAGGTACAAATTGGAGGTGCGAACATTCATTCGATAAATTCTTCATAGCTCTAGCCTTACCTCAGCTCAACAAAATACCGCGTTTGTGTCAGCATAGACGCCATGGTGAGACCTTTCTCAGAACTCTGGGAGAATGTTAAAAAGGTGACAAGACCAGACAGCGCCGTAGTTAGTGCGACATGCATCCACTGTGAAACTACTGTGACCCCTAATGCGACCCGAATATGATAGCATATTTTCAGGACGCTGTTGTCCAAATCGAGGAACGTGGCGATGTGCACATCAGAGTACGCTAAGCAACATTGTGAGGCAGCCGAGCAGGAACGTTCATCCACCGGCAATGGATCCAACCATGGATCAACGTCCACGGCTGAGCTGCAGCCCGCGCGTTGCTCTAGGCAACGGGAAATACGCGACATGACGGATACGGTTGCGCGCAGTGGTCTAGATTACCTGTGGGCTGCAGAAGTGGCAGAGAATCACCGTGCATTTTACACCTCTAAGTCGAAGGCACTCCAAGCTTTTGTTGACGCGGCCGTCAACTTCGGGATAACCCTACACCCTCCCTTCCCCCTACAGGGACCCGCTGCTCTTGAAGCTTAAGGAGGACACCGAAGACTTGGTAAGGCCGCTCAAGGACAGCTGGAGCATGGGCGGGTGCACCCTCCCGGTGGATGGGTGGACATGCCTAAAGTCCGTGCCATGGTTTGTGTCATCGCCCATAATGATACGGCACCCCTGATTGTTGACATCATCGACTCTAAGACTGCTGATTGTTCCCCATGTATTCTCCACCAGCTGCGCCGCGCACGTCTTGGATCTCATGCTGCACGATCTTGGAAAGATTCAGGCTGTTGGATGCGTCGTAGGCCAGGTTCACCGTGTGGTGATGATGGTGAAAGACAACGCCTCCGCCGTCACTCTATTCCGAGAGCCTTTCAGCAAGTTATCCCTGGTGCGGCCCAGTGCAAGACGATTTGGCACACACGTGATCATGCTCGGCTGCTTCCTAGAATTGAAGAATGCACTTAGGGAGATGATTATTAACGATGAATGGGAGGAGGTGGCGGTGGCACGGTCGGAGGAGGGTAAGGCGGTCCGCAAGCTCCTTTTGGAAGATGTGTTTTGGGACTGCGGGACGGCGGTGCTTCGCCTCATGATTCCGGTCTATGTGGTGCTTAGGGCCGTTGACAAACAATCGCTAGTTATGGGCCAGGTTTATGGCCACATGCTAGGGGCCACCGTCAAGACAAGTGAGCGGTTGAGGCGGCAGGTAAGCGGGCTTTTGCATTATGGTTATCCTACTGTTATCCCCATCCCAAATCTAGTACTTACATGTTCTCTTTGTCCAACTTGAGCAGCCGCACTCTTCGTCAAGCGGATGGGCCTGCTAGCGGCAAAAGACAAACCAACCTCCTTGGCCTCCATCAAGTTGATCATTGCCAAGAGGTGGGACGGCTAGCTGCACAATCCCTTGCATGCGATAGGCTGGCTTCTCAACCTCCCCAACCAGTACATGGGGGAGGTGAGAAACGACCCCGAGGTAAGGAGAGGTGTGGAAAAGGTGATCCATGCCGGGGGGGGGGGGGATGTCGCTCAGCGCACATTGCTGTGTGATCAGCTGGGCCAGTTCCATAAAGGCGAGGGGCGGTTGGGATCTGACTACGCCCATTGGGCAGCAACAACGTCGGTGGAAGGGGGGCGCTTGACGGATGCGGAGTGGTGGAGGATGTACGGTGGGGAGACCCGAGCACTCCAGGAGCTGGCTATGATGGTGCTATCACAGACAGTCACCTCTTCCGAGGTGGAGTGGTACAGGTCCGCCCTTGCACGTGTGTCCACGCCCTTAGACATGAGCAAAAATTCGAAGCCCTGTTCGGTTCGACTCGAAAGTGTTCGACTCGAACGTGTTCGAATGGTTTTTTTGCCCAAAATAGTTCGTGACGAACACCTTGGTGTTCGTCATGAACACGTTCGACTGTTCGAGTGTTCGTGTGCAGAAAAAATCACGAACACCTAGGTGTTCGCGAACACAATGTGTTCGTCGCAAACACCTAGGTGTTCGTGCATTTTTATGCACGTCAAAGTTTGACGCGCTGGTTGGATCTAAAAGGGGAGGGCTACGATTTAGCTCAAGAATGAGCTCAATTGTCGATATAGCCTAAGGATGGCATTCCGCCTCCTACCCACTTAAACTAACACATTCCCACAATTAAAATTCCACTTTGTGGCTGGAAACGTTAGGTATAAGGTTGGATTAGAGTAGGAGACAGTTAAAAAAAGGAGCTAAGGGCATTACGATTCAGGTTGGAGTTTAGCAAGGCAAAATTGGATATCCACCAGATCTGCATCAAGCCTAACTATATCTCTTGTAGGGCTATAGGGAACGTGACATTGCTTCTAGTACACTCGCCCTGCCTGAATGTGACTATACTGAAAGAACCCCCCGAGGCAAACTGTTCGAGTTCGGGTCTAACACCTTAGTGTTCGGCCTTACCTCAAAACTGTTCGACCCTATAATCGAACGGGGAGCACTAACATTTAGGAAAACTGTTTGAATTGACCAAGTGTTCGCAAACTGTTCGAGACAAACGTGTTCGGTTCGCTCGTTGCTCATGTCTAAGTAAGGGTAGGAGACCATTGTAGGCCTGCTTCTTATTTTTTTCATATATGCTCACCTTCCAGGTCATTGCTGTAAGCATTGAAGAAGGTTTCGGAAAAGATGTCGTTGCAAAAATTTAAAAAAAAAAAAAAAAAAAACGGCCGTATTTTTCCTTGAACTCACTGTAAAAAACAGACCGTATTTCACGCTGACCGTATTTTTGAACCTTGGTCGTGGGCATGCAGAGTGAACGGGCAGTGGAGGAGTGATGCGCACATGACATGCAGATCCAGCACCCAGTGGGCACAGCAGCACGCATGTGGAGCAAACCCAGTGTGCCTCTTACAGGTCTTCGAGTGCCATGAGTGCAGAGATGCTGTCAGGAATGGAGCCCGTGAGCTTGTTACTGCAAAGATTCCTATGTGGGGTTGAGTGAGTTGAGCGTGATAAGAAGAGAGGGCATGGCTGGTGGAAATGAAAGAAACACACACGTCTTGAATTGGAAGGTGGTGAGGAACGCGAGGGGTGAGATGATGATGAGCCGACTTTCATGAGATTTAATGACTCTCATACTTCTAGTAACATTGTGCAAACCTTGCAAGGTGCTTTGCTCAAAAACACAGTGCACAGAAGCAATGGGAGAATGGAGAGTCTCGCAATTACTGCCACAGACATCTCAACCCCAAACAGCTTCAACTCCCTTCCACTAGCTCGCTAGCACATCACACAACTTTAACGAAACATGTGACTCGAGCCTGTCCACAGAGGGTGGCTGGAACTCTGAAGGCATAATCACTTCGGAAGGGCTAGGGGTAGGCAACTGTAGAGGACTGCGATTGTCTAGGTTGAGATTGTGTAGTGGCAGTTGCGAACTCTTCTGAAGCAGCAATGGCATGAAATCAATGAAGTACAGCAGGAGGGAGGAACAAGGAAAGGCAAAGGGATGCAGACAGCAGAGGGGGGAAGGCGTGGGCGTGCAGAGTGCATGGGCAGTGGAGGAGTGCCAGCAGTGATGCGCACATGGCACGCAGCACACAGTGGGCAGAGCAGCACGTAGGTGGAGCAAACCCAGTTTGCCTCTTACACAAATGTGAGTGCTGTGAGCGCAGAGATGCTGCTGGGAATGGAGCCCGTGAGCTGGTTATAGCTAAGGTGCCTACATGGGGTTGAGTGAGTTGGGCGTGACGAGAAGTGAGGGCATTGCAGGAGGAAGAGAAAGAAACACACACATTTTGACTTGGAAGGTGGTGAGGAACCTGAGGGGTGAGATGACGATGAGATGAGCCGACTTTCATGGGATTTGATGACACTCATACTTTTAGTAACCTTGCGAATACCTTGCAAAATCCTATGCTAAAAACCACAGTGCAGAGCAGCAGTGCATGGAGCATACGATGAAGGTGAATGGGGAGTCTCGCATTGAATGCCACAGACATCTCAACCCCAAACAGACTCAACTCGCTTCCACTTGTTCACCAGCACAGCACACCACTTCAACGAAACACGAGACTCGAGCCTGTCCACAGAGGGTGGCTGAAACTCTGAAGGCATAAATAGTTCGGAAGGGCTAGGGCTAGGCAACTGTAGAGGACTGCGATTGTCTAGGTTGAGACTGTGTAGTGGCAGTTGCAGTCTCTTCTGAGACAGCAAAGTCATGAAATCAATGAAGCACAACAGCAGGGAGGAACAAGAAGTGGCCAAGGGATGCAGACAGCAGAGGGAGGGAGCTTAGATTGAATTGACACTGGGAAGGCCCAGCGTCCAGCATCAAAACGTACCGTTTTGTCGCTGGACGCTGCCTGAAAAAGGTTTCGGGCAGCCCGAAATCAAGAAAATAAAAATCTGGCCAAATAAACACATTTCAGGAATTCGCACCAAAAACGCTAATCCAGCATTCAACTCGACACCACACAGCCCAAAAACGCCCTCCAACAAAATCCAACCCCCCCACCCCTTTCCACTGCACTACAACCACATTACCCAACCAAAACACACACATTTAGCCCACTCCTCTGGTTTCTCGACTTCTTTTTAAGGTTTCATGTTAGGCGACCAGCACCTTCTATCCTTTTGCTAGACTAGGCCGCTCTCTTACATTAGGCGTTTTTAGGGTCCATCCATTTCAGCCTAGCGCCATGTCTTCACTCCCCCCGACACCATCGAATGAGGGCGCCCATGGTTCCTCGGTTGCCGGATCTAGTTCCGCCATTACTTTCTTCCCCCCCAGAGAACCCCCCCCCCCCCTCCCCCCTGGTTTTTTTTTGGCTTCCCGAAGGTTTTTTTTTTTCCTGCCTGCCAAGCGTCAGAACCAACGTTAAAAGCTCGGAGGGTTGCGCCAAGCGTTAAAAACGTAGCGCCAAAACGGTCGCGTAAAAAACGTTGGCTTCAATTCCATCCAAGGGGGGGAGGAGTGGGCATGCAGAGTGAATGGGCAGTGGAGGAGTGCCAGCATGGCATGCAGCACCCAGTGTGCCTCTTACAGCTCTGTGAGTGCCGTGAGCGCAGAGATGCTGCTGGGAATGGAGCCCATGAGATTGTTAAAGCCAAGACTCCTGTGTGGGGTTGAGTGAGTTGCGAGTGATGAGAAGAGAGGGCATGGCAGGAGAGGGAGAGGAAGAAACACACATTTTTTATGGGCCAACTTTCGTGGGATTTGATGACACTCATACTTGTAGTAACCTTGCGCATACCTTGCAATGCGCCATGCTAAAAACTACAGTGCGGATTACTGAAGCACACCACTTCAACGAAACATATAACTTGAGCCTGTCCACAGCGGGTGGCTGGAACTCTGAAGGCATAATCAATTTGGTGGCTAGGCAACTGTGGCAGACCGATCATGTGCAGAATCAATGAAGTACAGAAGCAGGGAGGAACAGGAATTGGCGACGGGGTGCAGACAGTAGGGAGGGAGGAGTGGGCATGCAGAGTGCATGGGCAGTGGAGGAGTGCCAGCAGTGATGCACACATGGCATGCAGCACCCAGTGGGCAGAGCAGCACGCAGGTGGAGCAACTCCAGTGTGCCTCTTACAGGGATGTGAGTGCCGTGAGCGCAGAGATGCTGTTGGGAATAGAGCCCGTGAGCTCGTTATTCCAAAGATTTCTGTGTGGGGTGAGGGAGTTGTGTATGGTGAGACGAGAGGCTCGAATGCCTGTCCACAAAGGGTGGCAGAAACCTGGAAGGCATGATTCATTCACAAGGGCTAGAGCAAGACAGATGTAGCAGATTGCGATTATGAAGGTTGAGATTGTATAGAGGCAGCTGTGAGTTCTGAAGAAATGAACACGTGAATCCAATGAACCGCGGACAGAAGGTTGGTGGAGCAGCGACGAGTGAGGAGGGGCAAGGCAATGCAG
Organism: Closterium sp. Naga37s-1; assembly: GCA_947471745.1. Lineage (NCBI taxonomy): Eukaryota > Viridiplantae > Streptophyta > Zygnematophyceae > Desmidiales > Closteriaceae > Closterium > Closterium sp. Naga37s-1. The sequence continues at coordinate 591,659 of CANJKZ010001008.1, forward strand.
ACAGCAGAGAGTGGGAGAAGTGGGCAAGCAGAGTGCATGGGCAGTGGAGGAGTGCCAGCAGTGATGCACACATGGCATGCAGCACCCAGTGGGCAGAACAGCACGCAGATGGAGCAGACCCAGTGTGCCTCTTACAGGTATTCGAGTGCCATGAGTGCAGAGATGTTGTTGGGAATGGAGCCCGTGAGACTGTTATAGCCAAGTTCCCTGTGTGAGGGTGAGTGAGTTGGGTGTGATGAGACCAAAGGCTCAAATTCCTGCCCACAGAGGGTGGTGGGACCTTGGATGGCACGATCGGTTCGGAAGGGCTAGAGCAAGGCAAATGTGGTGCAAGTGTAGAGCCAGGCTAGAGGACAGCGATTATGGTTGAGATTGTTTCCTGCCAGTTGTGGGTTCTGCTGAGGAAATTAAGCAAGCAGAAGGGTGGTGCTGCATGGACGATCAAGGAGTGGCAAAGAGATGCAGACAGCACGGGGGGAGGGGGGGGGGGAGTGGGCATGCAGAGTGCATGGGCAGTTGAGTGCCAGAAGTGATGTGCATGCAGCACCCAGTGGGCAGAGCAGCACGCAGGTGGAGCAAACCCAGTGCGACACTTACAGCTCTATGAGTGCTGTGAGCTTAGAGATGCTGTTGGGAATAGAGCCCACGAAATTGTTATGCGTAAGTCTTCTGTGTGGGGTGAGTGAGTTGAGTGTGATGAGACAAGAGGCTCGAATGCCTGTCCACAAAGGGTGGCAGGAACCTCGACTCGAAGGCATGATACATTCAGACCGTTAAGACCTCTGTGTGCGGGCGTGATGAGAAGAGTGGGCGAGAGAGGGGAAAATCAAGCAAAACACGCTTTATGAAACGTTGGTGAATAACGCGATCGTTAAGATGATGACGAGATGGCAAGCAAGGCGTGGGGAATAAAAGCATTGGTGCAGCATCAAGGGATGAACCTGGAGCAATGGAAGTAGCTGCACTGGGGAGAAGAAGATCATGGAGGGAAAGAGAGGTGAGAGAGGTCGGGTTCAGAGCTGGGGAAAGCATCTGCAGCAGACAGCATATGGTGGGAGGATGAAAGAAGCGTCGTTCTGTCGAAGATACCAACGCGAGTTTGAGGGAACATTCGGGAGGTTGAATATTCTACAGGCGATCACTCACATCGAGGTAATCATGCCTGAAGCGTCACACTTGATTTCTGTCGCAGGGCTGCATTTTCCTCCCACCTTCCACCCCATGCGCCATTCCGTCTGGATGTCGCTGAGAAACAACGCTGACGCGGAGAGGAGAGGGCAGCACAAGAAAAGACGCGGAAGGAAATGAGTGACATGAGCACTCATGAGTAGCAGCGAGGCGGGCGTCGTGGAAGGAGAGAGGGAGGTGGGAAGGGGAGGGAGGGAGTGGGGGTGGGAGGGAGGAGGGAGGGAGGGAGTGGAGGAGGGAGGGAGGAGGAAGGGAGCCTCCTGAGTACTGCCTGAGGAGACTCTCCTACCGCTGCCTCCTCCCTCCCAGTTCACAAGTACTGTAGTAGTCGGGGTATCTCCGAGTCATTATTACTTCATACAAAGCTGTCACAGGGTGCGAGGAGGGTGGGTGGGAGGGCGGGCGGTACTACTAGTAGTACTACCTTGAGAAGCATTGATCTCTTGCGCGTGGCACGACAAGACATTGAAGGCGACAAGCCAGAGGGCCGTAGCGAGCGCTGGGGAGAGCGCGGGGAGCGCCTTCAAGGCGGAAAGCTGGTGGCATCGCTGGTGCTTCATCGCAGTCAGCGGACTCGGCTTTCGCAGCGGGGGAATTAGCGGCTTGGCGCTGTGTGCCCTTGACTCGTCGATCTCTAAGACCGCGACAATCCTGGGATGGCGGTGGCTAATACTATAGTAGTAGTACTTGCAGAAGCGTCCTATGACGTCGACATGAAACGGTACTAGTAGTAGTAGGCGAGTGGCAGTACTAGTGAAACGGTGACGACTGAGTGAGACACTGCCAGGGAGGAGGTAGTAAGCAGCACGCAACGACTGCCTGTGCAGCCGCAAGGTGATGACCTCGGAAAGCAACCGCGGAAGGGATTTCGGAAGAGGTCGGAAGGGAGAGGAAGGAAGAGGTCGGAAGGGAGAGGCCGTTTCTTGTACACCTTTCGCAGCTAGTTTCCCCCAACTCTTTGGCAGAAATAACTTCAGACTCCGTTTTTGGCCATCTCCCCTTTCCGCGATGGAGATCGGAAGGGAGAGGGTCAGAAGGGAGAGGGTCAGAAGGGAGAGCTCGGGTCGGGACTCGGGACTCGGAACGGAAGGGAGAGGTCAGCCTGTGGGGAGAGGTCGGAAGAACGTGTGCATTGTACAGTCAGTTGCCGCAGCAGCAAATCGCCAGGTCGCACCAATGGCGCGGCTCCCTTTCTCAGTTGATTCTGCGTAAATATCACACCTCTCACAGGTGGTTGGCAGAGTCAGCGTGGTGAGACCAATTGACGTGGCCCACGCTGAGGTTATGGACAAAGCAAGCAACTGCCCCGCTGTAGAAGATTTGGCAGTGTGGATTCGTGACGAAGGATGTGTCAGCAAATGTTGACTGAGGGCTCATTCTTGGCGTGTGTCAGACATCAGGTCCAGGGCCCTTGGGTTGGTTTAAAGCCCGAGTCTAGAATGGTAATGTTTTATAAATACTGAACTTGAAATTATGTTAGCGAAGGGTTGCGACAGTTTAATTCGCAGAACCTGGGTGGCGAAGGTTGACGAGCGCGGAATGAGACCCTGCGTACTGTTGGCCACTTTCAAGTTCAAGAAACCTGAAGGCTGCACACAGGACAAACGTGGCACAAGGCGAGAACATGGAGGGTCCGAGGGGTCACACCTGAAAGTCGAATGTGTGATTGACAATGGTAGTGTACCGTATTACAAACTGCTTTACAGCATATAAGACTGGTGTGAAAAAGCTTATAAGACTGACGTGATAGCAATTCTGAAGTGGAAATAAGGTCTTTCACATACCATACTCTGTGTGGGTGAAAGAGCAACAGTAAAGTGAATTACAGATGATTTCCACATTTCAATACAAGGTGAAACCAGGGACATAAAAAAAACAGATGAGATAGTTTGTCAAGTCAATTATTCCTGAAAATGACTGCCTCATCCATCTCAAGCCCATTCTCTCTCTTCCGGTTCATAACCGCGAAAGGTGCGTGGTGGTGCTGCACATGCATTTTGTGAGTCGCAAGTCGGGGGCACGACTTGAGAAGACCCTGGAGTGAGAAGGGAGGACAAGGGGGGAAACGGAGTGAAGGACATGGGGGAATGGGAGGGAGGGACAAGGGGGGAAACAGAGGGTAGGACAAGGGGGAAAGGGAGGGAGGGACAAGGGGCGAAACGGAGGGAAGGACATGGGGAAAGGTAGGGAGGAACAAGGGGAAAATCGGAGGGAAGGACAGGGGGAAAGGTAGGGAGGAACAAGGGGCAAAACGGAGGGAAGAGGGAAGGACAGGGGGAAAGGTAGGGAGGAACAAGGGGCAAAACGGGGGGAAGGACAGGGGGAAAGGGAGGGTGGAACAAGGGCAAAACGGAGGGAAGGACAGGGGGAAAGAATGAGAGGAACCCAGGAGGATGTCGGGAGTGAGAGAGCGTCGGGGGTGAGAGAGCGTCAGGAGTGAGTGCGGGGCGGGAGTGAGGGAGCGTCGGGAGTGAGTGCGGGGCGGGAGTGAGAGAGTAGTGGGATTGCGGGAGTTACAGAAAATTAGAGAGTACTACTAGATAGAGAGTAATGATGGGCAGGGGAAACGAAGTCGACAAGGGCGATGAAAATGAGTGAGCGGGTTGAGGATGGGCAGATGGGATATGGAAGGGGGAGAGGGAGAGGCAAGGGGAAATGGAGGGAAGGGCGGGGAAGCGGATGGGTTCAGAAAGGGGGAACACTAGTGCTCTGAACGGGCAGGGAGAACAAGGGCGGCGCGCACGGAAAGTGAGGGCGGCGGGCAGCGCAAACAAGACGAGCGCAAAGAGCGGGGAGCGGGAAGGGAGGGTAGGAGAGAGAGGTGGGAAGAGTGGAGGTGTGAGGCAGGGGAGGAGTGGTAAAGAAGGTGGAAGGGGTGAAAGGTGAACCGAAAGAAGGAGGGATGAATGGAAGAGGCGAAGAGGCAAAGAGAGCATGGGGCATGTGGCATGTGAACATGGGGCATTGGGCATGGGGCATGGGGCATGGGGCGTGGGGAAGCTGCCCGCAGGGAAAGGGGGAAACTGCACGTAGGGAAAGGGGGAAACTGCACGTAGGGAAAGGGGGAAACTGCACGTAGGGAAAGGGGGAAACTGCACGTAGGGAAAGGGGGAAACTGCACGTAGGGAAAGGGGGAAACTGCACGTAGGGAAAGGGGGAAACTGCACGTAGGGAAAGGGGGAAACTGCACGTAGGGAAAGGGGGCGGGAAATGTGCGTAGGGAAGCGGGGACGCTGCACATAGGGAAGGGGGGACGCAGCGCAGAGGCGAGAGGCGGAGGGTAGAACTGTGTAGGGAAGGGTAGAACTGTGTAGGGAAAAAGGAGAGGCGAAGAGGGAAGGAAGGCGAGAGGCGGAGAGGGACGGGAGGGACCGAAGGGAAGAGAGCGACGGGAGCAACGTGAGCGACGTGAGCGACGGAAGCGACGGGAGGAGCGGGAGCGAAGGGAGGAGCGGGAGCGGGAGCGACGGGAGGAGCGGGAACGACGGGAGGAGCGGGAGCGGGAGCGACGGGAGGAGCGGGAAAGACGGGAAGGGAATGCGAGGGGGAACGAAAGGAAAAACGTGGGCGATGGGAAGAGAAAGCGGTGAGCGACGGGATGGAAGAGCGTGGGCGACGGAAAGGGAAAGCGGTGAGCGACGGGATGGAAGAGCGTGGGCGACGGAAAGGGAAAGCGGTGAGCGACGGGATGGAAAAGGGACGGGAGCGACGGGAGGGACAAACGCGATGGGAGGGACATGAGCAACGAGGGACAAGAGCGACGGTTCTTGCTATCTTTCTGCGCATCCTGCATGCGAGCGATAGAATTGGGAGTGTCTGAGGGGTGGGACCGATGGAAGCGACGAGAGCTATGGGAGCGACGAGAGCTATGGGAGCGACGGGAGCGACGGAAGGGCTGGGAGGCAAGTCAAGACAGTCGTGAACGACGATTGCGAGGGTCCTAACCTGATCGAAGGGTGAGATCTGAAGGACGTGGACTGGAAGTGTTAGGCAGAATGACTGATTGCGCGCAAAAAAAAAAGCTTCAGCGAGGTGTACGATTCACGGAATGACGGGCTAAGGAGCCTACTACGTCTAGAGTCTAGAGTGGTAGAGAAAGCTTTCAAGTTGTGAGAAGTCTGAACAGTACCATGTGCTTTTGTTTTTTATGGCGAGGGTGGTTGTGGAAATGCCTGTGCTGTATCTGGCCAATCACTGCCTCGCGCTTCAATTCCCTCTCGGTGGGTCGCGAGGTGCTAGCAGATCCAAACCGGGTTACCTTGTTCCTTGGCGAATTCTAGTTCAAGAATCTTGAACTTGAACCCTTGCCATTCTAGACTCGGGCTTTAAGGCCAGCACTTAGTGGCTAAGGTTCCCTCTATCCAGCCCTGAAATTTCAAGGGGTTTCCAGCTTATTTGTGTTGGTGCAACCCTACGGTTTGCACTCGGCTTGTTGTCCGTGTGCGTGAATGTGTGTGTGTATGGAATGGTATGAGGGCATGGGATAATATATATTTCATGCTTATAATTGTGTGTGAATGTTGAGTCATGATGTCGAGTGTGTGTGTCGAGTCAATAGCGAGTTATCGCTAGACGCGTGTTACGCGGTCGTTTGTGTCTCGCGCGCGGTTTCTATTTTGTCGTGCGCGGTTTCTATTTTGTCCTGTGTCGAACGTTCGGCATGTCGCAGGTGTGTGCAGCAGACCCATCAAGAACTCAAGGATGAGTTTGTGATGAAGAGCCCGAGCCTTGGTGTCAAGCCTCAAGTGATTTCGAAGCTTGCCAAAAGGGTACACCTCAAGATATTGAAGATAGTTACATTACTTTGTGTAGTGTAACATTTCACTTGGTGTAGGCCCTAGTGAAGGGTAGTTTCGAGACCCTTCGTGGTTGGGGACAGTGTGGCACTGTTCCACATCACTGTACCTCGGCTCTTGGGGTTTGTAGGAGCTGGGAGTCATTCCCAACTCGTAACTCTTCCTATCTTGTGTTCTAAGACTATAGTGGCTGCCATAGTACCGTTCGTTCAAACCGACGCTGTGTCGTCAATTCTTTATCAAATCGTGCAATCTAAATTGCTAATTGTAGACGACGTGAAGACGCTCCAGATCCAATTTGAATCAAGTCATTTGCAGCTGTGAGCAGAACGCTATCAACGTTTGAAGCCGCTGTGCAGAAATCCGTCTGTGCTCTCTATCTTTCGTTTTAGGCACATTCAAGCCTATTGTGACTATAACAAGTGGTATCAGAGCCCCTTGGAGCAGTTTCGACAATGTCTGGACCTGAGGAAAGGGGTGGCAGAGGTGCTGGTGGCAGTGGAGAAGCTCAAGCTCAAGGCCAACCCCGTGATTCAGCCATGGCGCCCATGCAACCAAGTCTTGGCCCACCTAGGGATGAGCCTAGGGTGTTTGGGCTTGACAAGTTCAACGGTGACAACTTTGCTGAATGGTCCTTCAAGATGGAGAACATCTTTGACCACTATGACCTGCTGGAGGTGATGGAAGGAACGGAGAAGCGCCCCGAGAACGACCCGGAGAAGAGCCCGTGGGTGCGGAAGAGCGCACAAGGCTATCTCTTACTTGGGCAAGCGTTGGGGAGCAGTCAGATCCGTCACATCAAGCCATTCCAGCGTGAACCAGAGAAAGGACCAAAGGCATGGGCTGCTCTCAAGGGTGTACATGCTCCTGCAACAGCGGCGGTAGCGGTGGTGTTGGAACGGCAAATGGCGACACTTCGAATTGAAGAAGACGAAGCGGTTGAAGAAGGGGTGCAGAAATTCTTCGACTTGTTGACGCGGCTTCAGGGAGCTGATTTGAACTACAGTGAGCTCCAAAAGAAGACCAAGTTGCTGGCCTTACTCCCAGAGTCATGGTCCTCGCTCATCATCAACCTTAATCGCGACTTGCCCCGCCTCTCGCTTGAAGACGTGAAGCGAGCTATCCTTCAAGAGGATTTCCGCCGCCGTGAGTTGGCGAGTGCGGATGGCGCTGGGGCAGCGAGCATCGGCCGTGGATATGGTCGAGGAAGAGGCAGAGGACGAGGGGGAGGAAGGTTTGGTGGCAGCAACTTCGGCGGAGGCCGCAGGAGTGGCGGTTACGGCAGCGACGACAAGAGCTACGGACGCGGTCGCGGCCGATTCGACGGCGAGTGTCACTATTGCCACAAGAGCGGACACATGTGGCGCGACTGCTACAAACTCCCTGATGGTTGGACCCCTGCTCAAGGCCAAGAGGGTAGAGGAGCAGGAGGAGGGAGAGGACGAGGCCGTGGAGGCTGTGGCGGTCGCGGTGGCGGAGCTGCAAACATGAAGAGCGGAGACAACGACAAGGACCCGAGCGACGATCGATACCCGGGTCTATTCTACTTCGTGTCGACGCAAGTACCGGCTGGTCCAGAGAAGGATGAAGGCTTTGAGGAGCCAGCAGCTGTGGGGAAGGTGACCCTACACCCCCTGGACTATTGGGTGATTGATAGTGGCGCTACCTATAGCATGACACCTCGCCCGGACTTGCTCACCGAACTCGAGCCGTCACCGGTGAAGCATGTCACATCGGCTTTGGGGCAGCGAGCAGAGGTGAAAGGCATGGGCAAGGCCATGTTCAAGGGTGCTGATGGGAAGATGGTGGGCCTCAAGAACGTGCTTTGGGTGCCCAGCCTTGCTGCAAACCTGATTTCCGTGCGGCGGTTGGCAAAGGCCGGCATGGACACGAACTCGAAGGGAGCTAAGACCTACACCGCAAGGCTTGGCGATCGAATTCTTTGGGACCTTCATGAGGACAGGGATGTCTACAACGAGATGTGGCAGATCCCAGTGGTCCCTATGCCTAAGGAGAGGCAAGTGGCAGCAAGCATCAGCACCAAGGATGGAGCGGTCGGTAGCGACGATGGCGCGAACGGTCGCGCTAAGGAGAATGAGCTCAAGAAGAGCAAACCTGGAGGGACCAGCAAGTTCAGTGAACCTAAGGAGAGTGGTGCAGCAACCAAGGAGCAGCAAAAGGGTGAGGAGAACCCAGAGGCAGCAGCGGAGGAGGACTACGGAGAGAGTATGTGGGGCGCTATTGCGAGCGCGGCATTCTCCAATCCAACTTCGGCTACGGGGGAATGTGATTGGCTCACCTTGCATCGGCGAATGGGGCATGTGGCCCTGCCCATCTTGCAGCAGCAAGTGAAGAATG